>CM070777.1:18840162-20040162 GCA_036346955.1 Dipus sagitta | reverse complement strand
TGTGCCACCATGTGCATATGGCTTACGTGGGATCTGGGGAATCGAACCTGGATCTTTAGGCTTCACAGGCAAGTACCTCAACCGCTAAGCCATTTATCCATCCCCCAACACCTGCTTTCATGCCCTTCACTGAAACACTTCTATACACACACGAGGGTGCAAGTATGGGTACTTCTATGCATGTGGAGGCCAGAGGACAAAGTCAGGTGTTGTTCCTCAGGAATGTCACCCATCTTTTTTGAGAAAGGGTCTCTCATTGGCCTGACGTGCACCCAGTAATCTAGGTTGGCTCACCAGTGAGCCCCCAGGACCCTCCTGTCTCTACCTCCCCAGTGCTGGAATTACAAGTATGAGCCACCATGCCTGGCGTTTTTATATGGGTGCTGGAGACCAAACTCAAGTCCTCCTGCTGCGAGGCAAGCGCTTTGCCGGTGGAGCGCTCCCCAGTCCCTTCAGCACTTCTCCATGGCAATAGCTTGAGTTACCTGCAAACACTTTAGTGTCCTGAGACACGCGCTGGGCTCTTATTGCCCAAAGCCCCTGTGGGCTAGGGGAGTAGCTAGCTCAGTGGTAAAGTGAATGCGGGGTCCTGGGTTTCATCCCAGCACTGTGGAGGAAGGTATGTGGGGGCAGATACAAAGAAAAAAGATCCTTCAGGGAGAATATTCACTTTTGGGGCTGCAGATAATATTTTGGTTTTCTCTGGGGGAGACCTGACTCTTTGTGTAGAGCATCCTGATGTTCGGTAGCATCTTTAACTGCCAGTAGGATCTAGCGTTGTGCTGAAGCCAGCGTTTCACAGTGATGTATGGCATGAAGAATGTGCCAGAGCCACTTGGGTGTTGCTTTCATTTCTCCTCGCTGTCTTTTAGGTGTTTGTTTACTTAGATGAGATCCTGTCTTTTGTGTTTTGAACTCTGCTGCCCTAAGCCTCATTTCTGCAACCATACATTAATGACTTTTAATAAGAAAAGCACTTTGAAATCATTAGTAACATACCTTAATTATTTACAATTGACTTAAGTGAGCCACGATTTAGGAAGTTACCCCTCTACCCTAGGAGGGAAATGAAGTGCTGAACCAAACATCTTTGGGCTCCTGTTTCTTCCTTTCTGTTGGATTATTCCCTGGGTGTCATTTCCCCAGAGGGGAGTTGGTGGATCTGAATGGTGAAAACGTCTTCCTGGCTCCGGTGACGTGATGCAGATGGGAATGTTTTTCAAGTCGGGTTCTCTCTGTTGGCCTCTTGTGCCAGAAACATGTCAGAAGCAAATAACACAAGCGAACAATTCAAAAGATAATTCCACGTCTTTAACTCACCTAGACACATGGAGAGGAAGATACAGGTTTGGGTGGGTGGGTGCCCCCTTGGAAGGTTCTGAATATGCCTGTCTTTATGGAAGGACTCTGTCTAGCTGTCTCCAGGAGAGAAAATAGACACACTGTTCAACAGATCTGTGAACATCTGAAGTTGTCATGTCATAGCGAGCCAAGCCCAAATGCCGAGCCCCCGCACCCCCACTGTGCGGCACCGAACCCTTCTGTCCATGAACAATTTGATTGCTCCTCTGTGAGCTGAAATAACTTAGTGCTCACAGATTGAGTGTGTCGACAATGTGTCCCCAACAGTGAGGGTGGGGTTGAATTGGAAGGGGATTTTTACAAAAGTTAATAATAAGTAATTGATGTATGTAGTGCATGTGTGTAAATGTGCACGTTAATGTGTGTGAGTGCGCGGCATGCACGTGCCGGGTGGTCCATGGGGAGGTCACAGGACAACTTTAGGGCTGGTCCTCGCCTTCCACCCCGTTTGATGGTGGGGTCTCTCGTAGAAATTCTCCCGTCTCCATCTCCCTTCTCACTTGTAGGCTCACTGGGATTACAGACGCCTGTCATAGCTCCGGCTTTTACTTGAGGTCTGGGGAACTGGCCTGGGGTAAACTCAGAGGTCATAGCGCATTATCCACTGCGTCATCTCTTCAGACCTGGAAGAAGATTTTGAGGTTTCTCTTGGGGATTAACTAGAAAAAGAAGGTAGTTGATTAGGAATCTCTTACCGTGGGCCAAGCTCTACTCCCAACTCTTTTTCTTGTTGTTGTTATTGTTTTTTCGAGTAGGGGCTTGCTCTAGCCCAGGCAGACCTGAAATTCACTCTGTAGTTTCAGGGTGACCTCGAACTCACAATGATCCTCCTACCTCTGTCTCCCGAGTGCTGGGATTAAAGGCATGCGCCACCACGCCTGCTCACTCCTAACTCTTGACACGGAGTGATTTAATTCACAGCCCGAGTAGTTGTGTAGCGTGTATGCAGTTTACAAATGAGGGAACCCAGGCCACCTGGCTTGAAACAGCAGAAATGATCTCCTGTGGTTTGGAAGGTCAACCTGAGAGGCCCAGGGGTCAGCTGGGCAGTGAGGTCTGTCAAGGTTTTTCTAGGGCGGACCCCTTCTTTGCTTCCTTCTGGCTGCTGGCCATTCCTGGGTACCTTTGGAGTTCTTTGGCTTGTCATTGTGTTCCCCCAATGTCCTCTTTCATGATCTTCCCTGCATTTCCCTTCTGGTTTCCCTAAGTGGTGGGATTTGGGGCCCACCCTAATCCCGTGTGTGACCTCATTTCAAAGTAGCTATAATTGGATTTGCAAAAACCCTGTTTGCACATAGAGTCCATTTGGAGGCTCTGCATGGGTATGAATCGAGGGTGGGACACAGGTCCATCCACATCATGCCCTTAGCAAGGGTCCCTTCTGCCTTCTAGCGCGAAGGTAGAAAGACCGGACAAAGGGAAAACCAAGGGAGGCCTAGGGTTTCCCCGGGTGGCCTTGAAAGACGTAAAGGCGACATCCCCTTGATCTTCACAGAGGCCTGGAGGGGTTGGCACCCCGGGCATGAGACCAGCCCAAAAAGGTGGGCCTCCTGACTATATTTGTGGACTGTCGGCCCTGCAGAGCTTGGGGTGGGGCGCTGTTCCCTGGAAGAAGGGCAGGTTCAAGGCTTCAGACCCACCGTGTCTGAGTAGCTTCTCATCTGTGGTGGCTGCGTCGCTCTGCGTGGGGGAACTCTAGAGGCAAAACAGCCATGTGTCCAAGTCATAAAGTCAGACTTGGAGCCCCAGACACCAGGAAGAAAGAATGTTGGCATGTCATCTGCAACCCTGCAAAATCAATTCTTAAGCATTCCAGGAAACTATAGGGCACAAGGCAGAATTCCCTAGTAGCAAGGAAGGCACCAAGAACTAACTGCACAGTGCCCGTGGGGAGTCCTCTGAGGTGTGCAGTGCGTACTTACAGTCTGTGGCGCAGTCTGTCGCTTTGTTTCATCAAAGGGAACATAAAATGTAATGGGTCAACTGCCAGCTCCAGTTCATTGGACTGCTTTTCCATAGGGTTTTAAGTTTCTCAAGAATAAAATTCTACCACTGTGGGAGTTGCAGGAACAGAATTGTTGCTGAGCTTGGTGGGGGGAACTGCCCTCTTTCACCCCAATCACTTGCACCCCCCACCCTAAGACCACCCCGAAGGTGCCAAGTTCTACAAATTCTGCTAGCATGGGGTAACAGGAAAGTCCTCTAAAAGACGAAATCCCAAATCTCAGTCTACTTTTGAGTTAAGAAGCTTAATAACACTCATGGGCTATGTCCAGGGTGGCCTCTGATTTGTATGCAGCTTTTAACGAGCTGAACTAGCTTTTAATCATTTAAATTGTGTTTAAAATTTACTATATTTAAGGTCATTTTAATATACTTCAGTTCCCTGATTAAGAAATAAGTAGCAGGGGCTCAGGAGATGGATCCAGTGAGAAAAGTGTTTGCTGTACAAGTGTAAGGACCTGAGATCGAATCCCCAGCACCCATGTCAAAGTGCTGGGCACAACAGCGTGCTCCTGTAATCCAAGTGCTGGAGAGACGGACACAGGCAGATCCCTACTGCTCACTGGCTAGCTAGTCCAGCCGAATGGGTGGGTGTCAGGTTCAGAGAAAGCGCCTGTCTCAAAGAATGAGGAAAGCGACTAAGAAAGACCTCGAATGTTGACCTCTGGCCTCTACATGCACTCTCACACATGTGTGCATGCTTACACATGTATATGTGACCACACATATAAGAACATGCATACCCACATGTACACACACATGCAAAAAGGAGGAAACATTTAAGTTACATAATTGAATACTTCAAAGTTAGAAAGATAATGGATCTTAATTTCTTAAATGCTGAAATGTTATACAGAAGATTTTTTAACATCATAAGTAGGAGATGCTATTTTATAATCTCAGGTCAAACCTTGTTCAGTTTAATCTTGCATATTGGTAGTGCTAGGTGAATCTCCTATTCAGGTCAGAATCTTGAAAATATTAATGTTTTATTCTGAAAACATTGCTCTGCTTATTTTTCTTAAATAGCCTCACTGACATTTTATGTATAAAAGTCACCCATTTTGTGTGTAGCATTCTATGAATTGGGGCGTATTGACAGAGTTGTACAGACATCCCCGCAGCCTAATTTTAGACCATTTCCATTACTCTAGAAAGAAGCCCTTGTCTCCTTACTGTCACTCCTGGGCTCCAGGCCTGGCCTTGGGTAGACATGGATGTACTTTCTGTGGCTAGAGATTTGCCTGTTTTCCACATTTTCCCTACTTAATTTGAAACCATCCTGGATTTTTAAAGTTAAAAAAACCTGCATTTTAAGCAATTCTGGGTTACCTTCTCAAGCCATTCTGTGTCACAGCCCCAGTGAAATCTTTTGTTCAGGGCTGAGCTTGGTCTGAGTGTAACTCACAAAGCTGATGACAGGACTCGAGTCCCTGTCTGCCTCAGTCACAAGTCTCTCTACCCAAGACCAGCCTCGCCATTGCCTGTGTGCCTGACTCCTCATCTGTCCTTCAAGGTCACAGTGCTGAGATGGTTTTAGGGAGAACTGACAGGTCTCTCCTTGGGTGGCTGAGCCCCAAGCCAGTTCTGAGGATCTGTTCCAGACAGCCACACTGAGGTGACTACTTGCAGTCTTCATAGGACTCAGGAGAACCTACACATACCACAGCCCTGACTAGAACCAGCTTTGTGACCTCGGACAAGCCTCTAGCTCTCCCTGGTGTCCATTTCACCATCCTTCCTTCGGGGCTGGAGTTTAACTGTTTAATGCCTGTTGCTTCCTCTCCCCCCTCCACCTCTGTCATGCTCCCAATGAGTGGACGGCATACTCTGCTGGCCAGTAAGGAAGACCATTTCTGAGCTTTGTGTGTTAGCCCATTCTGGCTACCGTAATAACCTACATAGACGGCATAGCCTCTAGACAACAGAAGTTATTTCTTACAGTTTTGGAGGCCGGGAAGTCCAAGATCCAAGTGCTAGCAGATTTGGTGTCTGCTGTCTGGTCCGTAGATTGCTGGTTGTCCGTGCCCTATGGTAGAGGGGACATAAGGTCTCTCTGAGCCACCTTTACACAGATGGTGTCCTGTTCTTGAAGACTTTGTCCCCATAGATGAAGTGTCTCCCAAAGGTCCTACTGGATTGCAACCTCAGTATTTGAAGGAACAGAAGCACCCATCCCCCAGGGCATTGCATCCTGCCAGGTCTCATGTTCAGTCAGAACCAGTCCTACACTACACCCATATCCCTACACGTCGTGTGCCTTGTGCTGGCCAGGAAGTCGTTTGACCAATGGTCTCTGAGACACTCGCCTTGTCCTCCATGCACCTGATGTTGTCAACTGTCAGCTGAACAGGCTGTCCCCTTGGTGTAGAGAGCTTGTATTTTTGGACTTAGACCCAGTGCTCCGCTCTGCTGTGTTTCTGCAGAGGGATCAAGTCCTTTGGAATGGGACAGTTGATAGCAGAAGCCTTTGCTTTTGATGGTTCTATTTGGTGGCCCATTTCTCCTGGCAGGTGAATGTTTGAAGGAGCAAATCTGTTCATCCTCGCTGAATGCCAGGGGCCCCGGGGAAGGCTTTTCAGCGTGAGTAAGCCTCTAGGCTCTTAGATGAAGTGCACTGTCTTTTCTCTTCCCCAGCGAGGCCAAGAACTCTTCAATCGATACCTGTGACTGTCATCTGCCAAAACTTCAATTCACTACAGTTCTGCAGTCATCTCCTTCAGGCTAGACCATTAGGAAGGGCTTCTTGCTCCCCAGCAGCTTCTGGCACTGGGGAACCCACATGAAAACTGACTGTAATAAGGTCTCAGGTCATTCCCAAGTCAGATACAGCCCCGAGTCCGTCAGTGTTCAGTGAGTTTTGTGTGCAGGGTCTCCAGTAAAGAGAAAGGGATCTGGAAATGGTTTGGGATGGCTCTGAAATAGGAATCCCAACACTGAAGTTTGATAATGGGTTAGTGACAGCTTGGGTTACCTCCCCGCCATCCCCAGCCTAAACTCACTGTTTTGTGGCTCCTGGGTTCCCTTGTAATTATAAGGATGCTGAATATTTTGTATAGCACCCAAAGGTCCTCATTGCCAGGAGAACCTTTTTGAGAGTCTTCTCTGGTCCCAGATACCCACAACATGTCTATGTGTCCCATTTCAGAGGAGATGAGGAAAGCATGCTGGATTTGGAGCAAGTGAGGTGTAGGTTGGAATCACAGCTCTGACATTCTGTAGCTGTATCAATGAGTAGTCATCAGCTTCTATAATTCTCAGTTTTCTCTACTTTAAAATGGATGCAGGATGAGCATGGGGCTACATGCCTGTCATTCCCACACTTGGGAGAGAGACACAGGAGGATCAGGAGTTTAAGGTCATCCTTGGCTACATAGAGAGTTCAAGGCTAGCCTGGGCTATGCGAGACCTTGTGTCAAAAATCAAACAAATAATTCTTTTTTTAAAAAAGGTGTAACACTACCTATGCCCAGAGCAGTTGCAAGGAAGGAGAGTGATCAGGTTCATGTGTACTGGGCAGCTAGAGAGGTCGTTTGAGGGACATCAGAGCCCTGGAGGAAGGTGTCTTCCTCAATCACTCTCCACCTTATTTTCTTAGATAGGGCTTCTCATTGAAACCAGACTTCACTGATTTGGCCAGATAAGCTAACCAGCAAGCCCTGGGGGTTCTCTGCCTGCCTCCCCGACGCGAGGATTACAGGGACACACTGCCACCGCCCTCATGTTTACAAGGGTGCTGGGCATCTGAGCTTGGATCCTCATGCTGTGTGGAAAGTACGTTGCCCACTGGGCTATGTTCTCAGCCACTTATTTTGGGGTTTGGTCCTTGTAGAAGAGTCTGTTAGAAAAACACTTGCTAACTTCTCTCTCCCCCTCTCTCTCCTCTCTCTCTCTCTCTGTTTGTGGAGGGGCTACGAAAGTGGTTTGGTCTGATACACTTTATTAGCATCACTGTCTTTGGTTAAATCCTCAAACTGCCTGATCCGTTGTTTCATTTTCTCTCGCGTGACACAGACATACTGAGAACCTGCTGCGGATTTGCAGAGAAGTACACCCAGGACCACTGTAGGGCCTGGAGTCTGTACATGGAGATCTGGGTGGAGTGTGCCCCCTCGGACCGTTCCCTCTTCTCGCTGGGCCCACTGTTCTCTGAGAACCCGCAGAGGTGCCCAGATGAGGGCTAAGGACCCTCCGACTCCAGTCTTGACTTTGCATGCCATGTGTGAAAGATTTCTCATGGTTTAAAAAAAAAAGTGCAGATGCATGGGTTCCTGGTACATTTAGCCTTTTGAATGGACTAGCTACAGATTGGGTTTTTGTGAGGCAACACTGGCCTCTGTGTACCTTTGTGAGAACTGACTCTAAGCCAACCTGAGATGGAGAAGCAGCCTGGAGCGGCACACTCCCTCCTCGGCCTCCCTTTCCTCTCTCCTTCCTCTGGCCTCTTCCTCCTTCCTGAGATCTGAGTCTCCTATCCCAAGTTCTTGTCTTGATGTCAAAGGACAGCAGTGGTCCAAGGGGCAGCTTGGAACCCAGAAGAACCCATTGGTCCCTGTAGAGAACGTGCTTCAGCAGGCCCCGTGGAGGCTGCACGCTTCCTGCCCCAAGACCACTGGCCTGACTCCCTTGTGGCAGCTTTGCGAGGCCAAGCCCAGCCACTGAGCCAAGAGGTTTCTCCTGAGGACTGACTGCCCTGGGGCCCAGGGCTCACCTGCTCCACACGGTACCAACTCCGTCTGAATCTTTGCTATGTGTGTGTGGCAGTCCACATCCCATTTCTTTTTATTGTTCCCCAGTGGATACCAAAATTCTCAGACGTCCCAGCCTGCTGTATAAAATGGCATCATATTTGACTATAACCTATGCATGGCCTCCTGTGTATTTTAAACTCTCTAGATGATTCATAATACTCAATACAGTGTCAATGCTATGTCAGTGGTTGTTAGACTATACTGTTTTATACAAGCTGAGTATTCCTTATCTAAAATGCATAGGACTGGAAGTGTTCCAGATTTTTTTTTGAGTTTTTGGAATATTTATGTAGACTTTATCAGTTGATCATTCTTAACCCCAAAATCTGAAACTCCAAGACTCTTAACTTTTTGGACACTGTGATGAATCCAAAGCTTTCAGATTTCAGATTGTTGTTGTTTTTCGAGGTAGGGTCTCGCTCTAGCTCAGGCTGACCTGGAATTCGCTATGTAATCTCAGGGTGGCTTCAAATTCACGGCGACCCTCCTACCTGTGCCTGCTAAGTGCTGGAGTTAAAGGCGTGCGCCACCACACCTTGCAGATTTCAGAGTTTTGAATGAGAATGTGGGATACCTAACCTGTAACTATAGCATCTTGTTCCAACTGAGGTAGATGGTTCTGGCAGGGCCGGGGTGAGATCCAGCCTGTGGCTTTACACATGGGTAGTGTCTAAGTGCCTAGTATCGGGCTGCTTTATGTTTTCATTTCATTCCCACAACCACCTTGAGATATAAGCTGTTCTAGGCTTCGTATGGGTGACCTTCAGAGCATAGCGACCGCACCCCAAGTCACATTAGAATCATGACTTGAACCCAGAACCTACTGACCCCAGCTCCTGAGCTTTCTCCTTCCAAAGGGTGCTGGTGGGTGACAAGCTCATGTCACTTTGCCTGGGACCCTCCTGTTTTGGATCATTGTAGGTCCTCAGTCCCTGGACGGGGGAAGGGTCTGAGTCCCGTGTGAACCAGATTGGCTGCATACCCCAGTGGCACCACAAGAGCCTGGGCAAGCGAGGAGGGAGAGCTGTGACATAGCATTATTTCAGAATGGGCCGTGGCTCCCACAGGTGCAGAGCAGGATTCCCTGTCTGTACAAGAACAGACGTTACTTGATGAGGTTGGGCCAGATCCTGCCCTGCCTCCGCAGATGGTGAAACTACCTTCCAGGGTCACTGGTATGACTTGGTGCCCTCAGAGAAAACATGCCTGGGATGGCACTGTTGCTCTGCACACCCGGCGTCTACAGGAAGCACACCCAGGTTGCTAGCAAATCAGATTTGGAAAACCCCAAAGTTCACTGTGAGTGTGAGCTGTTGGCCAGAGGGAGGTGGGAGACCCACTGTCTCAGGTGACTCAGGACAGGCATGCTTCCCTTTGAATGTCGAATGAAGTGACAGCCCAGCAGTGGGACTGGTGATGGTGTGGTGGATGGTGAAGAACCTTGGTTCTGGAAAGAGGCACACTAGGGCTGGAATTGGGCTACTTGCTTATTATGCACTGACTCCGTGAGGTTGGGCAGGTTACAGAACCGACCTGCCAGGGTTCAGTTTCCCCAGCTGTAAAAATAAGAGTGAGTGTCATTATAGATATATGATATAAAGGAAGCAGTGCGAGACCAGCATTTAATATCGTGTCAGGCATCAGGCACATAGCAGGTTCTCAGAAAGTGGAAGTCCACTTGTCTGTTAATGTATTTTAGGAGACCTGACCTTCCCTTGCCTCTGCTGCTGGCTGCAACACTGAGTTTGGAAAGGAGAAAACAAACGAACTCCTGTTGGTGGGTGGCGGCAGAAGGCCACTGCTAAATGTCAGCGGTTCCTGCCTTGGGGATTTTCATCAGCAAATGTTTCATTCTCAAAGGATAGGAAATGGGCACAATGCAGTTTTCTCCTTAGCAGGCAAGAAAAAACCCAAGGCTGCTCTTCCAGGGAGCCCAGTAGGTCCTTGGTGTTGTTGTTTGGACACCCCAGTAGTCAGCTGGGACCCTAAAAACCCAAGCCCTTCTGGGCCTTCAGGAGGAGCACAGTGGGTTCTGAGGAGCACCTGTACTGTGCCCCAGTGCCAGCATTAGGAGGCACTTCAGTGCCTTTGGGGGTGAGTGGAGCCAGGCTGGGTGGGCATTAGTCATTCAGGAGTCCAGGATTGTACGTATAACATATGGTTTGTCTCTTTCCTCCTGTGGGTGTAATCTTAACTAAAATGCAAATTCTGGGACTCCCTCTGTCTTCCCCAGCCAGTCTGAGAAGCAGCCTGGATATGCCCACGAGCACTCCAGAGGCACAAGTGAGTGGTAGGTACTGAGAGACAAGGGTGGCACGGGAGGATGTGGTCATTCTCTGGCCTCCTTCAACGCTTGTTTCCTTCTCCTAGCAGGTCACTGGACTCCTTCTGAGTCACAGGGGCTTTACTGTCCATCGCTGTGGGTGGGGCTGGGTGCTGACCTCCTGGCATTGACTGAGCAGGGGGTAGGGAGGTGACCCTTGGCTCACAGACTGGGCAGTGCCTGCCAGGTTTGGATGCAGCTCAACTGCCTTCCTCGTACAAGGACTTGGTCTTGATCAGATGGCTGTAGGGAAGGAGCTCGGAAGAGTGTACTATTTAGTGCAGGCCCTTCCTTCAGTGTGGAAAAGACGCTCTCACCAAGTGCCCTCTCACTCCACACAGGGTGTTACACTTATTAAAAGCACACAGGCCCCTTTGGCTTTTGTGGCCTGGGGTGCCACATCAGGTCACATGGCGCCCCATGAAGTCACAGGCAAAGGGACCTAAACACCAGACCCCACACGGTCCAAGCATCTTAAAGGTCTTGTATTAGAAAAATAAACCAATTAAATAATACTGCCCCCCATAAAAGCAGACTTTTAATGGGTTCCATGGTGGGGTGTTCAGAGTGGCGGGCCTCGATGAGCCTGTCTGCCGCCGTGGGGGAGTTTCGTCTTGCGTGGGCATAATTTCACAAGTCTTATGGCTGTTTTTTTTTCCCCCAAAGTGTTGCTATTTCATTGTGTAGGAAGGGCAGCTTTCTGTGTATTTAACAGTTTACCTCCTTTTTGGTGGAAATGAAAAATGAAGCAATAAATTAAAGAAAAACACAAAGTAGATTCTCACCCCCCGATTTCTTGGGGCAACTATGGAGGCATAAAGAACCAGTGTTTGTCTGGACAGCCTAATCAAATTCTAATGGCTTTTATGCCCTCACATGTGCCCACAGATCCCCCTCCCCAGGGAAGGCTGCTGGGTACAGACAGGATCCAGTGCTTCGGGGCAGGGGTCGACAAACTCCAGACTTGGGGGGGGGGGTCAAATCCTACCCACTGCCTGTTTTGGTTAAGCAGTTTTTTAAAAAGTGCTGGTAGTGTTGGGGGCTTCTGGGAGGATGGCTGAGTGATCAAGCGCTTGCCACGCAAATGTGGGTATCTGAATTCAGGTCCCCAGAACCCACACAAAGATGGATGCTGAAGTACTGGTGTCTGTAACCTCTGCAGGCCTAGGGCAAGGGAGGAGGAGGCAGAGACAGAAGAGTTGCCCATCCAGAAGCTCAGAGGCCAGCTAGCCTGGTAGGAGCAGCAGTAAACAAGGAAAGAACCTGCCTCAGATAAGGTGCAGCGGGCTGGAGAGATGGCTTAGTGGTTAAGGCACTTGCTGGCAAAGCCAAAGGACCCAGGTTTGCTTCCCCAGTACATATGTAAAGCCAGATGTACAAGGTGACACATGCATCTGGAGTTGATTTGCAGTGGCTCGAGGCCCTGACATGCCCATTCTCTCTCTCTCTCAAATAAATAAATAAAATATTTTTTAAAAAAACAAGATAGAAGACTAAGACCCACACCAGAAGTTGTTCTCTGACCTCCACATGCACACTTTGGCACATGTACACTACACCAAACCAACCAACCAAACAAACAAAAGAACAATACTTCCTAACAGGTAAAGACTCAGTGAGCTTCAGATCTATCCACAGTGAAGCCTGTTGGCACTCCACCCTAGCCACCCTTATATTGTCTGGTTTTGCTGTGACCCCACAATGGTACAAAACTAAGTCCCTTCTTTCCAGAAAAAGCTTGTCCACCACTACCGTTCCGTAGGAAGGGATGGACGGGAAGAAAGGAAACATGGCCTGAATTTCCTGGAACACATGATTTCTTTTCAGGGACTCCCTATGGGAATACACCTGTCTCTGCCTCCCCAGCTTTGGGGTGACATCGATGTGCACTTGTGGGTGCGTGTGTGCATGCCAAGGCCAGAGGACAAACTTAGGCGTCATTCCTCAGGAACACCGCTCACCTCTTTGGAGGCGGGGTCGCTCGTTGACGTGGAGTGCACCACGAAGGCTAGACTGGCTGCCAGCGAGCTCCAAGGAATCGCCTCCCCTCTCCACCTCCCCAGTGTTGAGATGATAAGTAGAGCCTCTGTGCCTGGAATTTTTACGTGGGTGCTGGAGATCCGATCTCAGATCTTCATGCTTGTGTGGCAAACACTTTATATCACTGAGTCATCTCCCAGCCCCTACTTTTACTGTTAGTTTAGAATATAGTCCCACTTACAGAATATGCTTGCTGTCTGTCTTTTGAGTTCCATATCAGCAGCCAGGGTCATCTTGAGTTAACCGCACCACTTGGCCGTATGAAGAGGCCACCTTGAGTGACTGTCCTGCACTCTGTAGGTCTGTGTAAGGTGTTTGCACAGTGATGGTATTGCCCGATGACACGGTTGTCAGAACGCACGCCTGTTGCTAGGCAATGCGGGGCTGTATTGCCATGCCTGGGGCTGGCAGGACTTAGTCTCTTGGGCATTTTGACAGTGTGTTCTGGAAGTGGCTGCATTTCAGTGAGCTTTAAATTCTTGTTTTCTTGTAGACTTGTGAAACATGTGTTCAGTGTGGCTTATACCCATGGGGTGTGGGTGTCTGCATGTTGGAGAGGACATTATGGCCACAGTGCCGCTGGATCCAGGGACAGCAATGGGCCTCTTACTAGATGCAGGTCTGTGTTCCTTCCCCCTCGCTGCTTCCTCCCTCCTGGATGCCCGTGTCTTTACCAGACAACAAGCCGTGGCCACTCCTTTCTGACGGCTTCGCTTTCTTTCCTCAGTCATGCGGAGGAATCCCTTCGGTGTGGACATCTGCTGTCGGAAGGGGTCACGAAGTCCCCTGCAGGAACTGTACAATCCCATCCAGGTAAGACCCCCCCCCCCAGGACCTCTGTGCTCTCGCGGTGTGTTCTGGACATTTGAAACGTCCACTACTTCCTGGCGTCTTACATTCAGCGGGCACTGTCTTCATCTTGCTTCCTCCAGACAGGTTGACCATCCCCAATCCAAAATGCTCCAAAATCCAAACCTTTTGAGCACCGATATGATACCTCAAGTAGGAAATTCCATAGCTGACCTCATGTGATGGGTCAGAGAATAAAATGCAGGCGCATTGAAAATATTGTGATAAAATGCCCTCCAGGCTCTGTATAAGGTAATGGAAAACATAAACGAATCTTGTGTTTAGACTTGGCTCCCATTCCCTAGGTATCTCGCTATGTATGCAAGTATTCCAGCATCCAAGAAAATTCCAAATCGGAACCTCTTTTGATCCCAAGCATTTTGGATGAAGTTGCTCAACCTGTATGCCCTTTCTGGAATTCTAGCAAGAGATGTTTACAGTTACAGAAATGTGGAGGAAAATGCTGGATTTCGCTTTCGACCCACCCAGGATTTGGACCCCTGAGGTCCATATAACTGAATTTAAGGAGCCAGTGAGGTTATACAGTCTCCCTCTTGGCATACCCGGAAAGGCATTCCTATGGGTAAACTCACCACCCAGGTTGCACATGAGATTGCTAAAGCCCAGTGATGCCCTATAAGCTGCCCCACACTGCAGGAGTTTGGCAAGATTCCCTGATTAGGGCACGGGCTGTATGTTATGTGACTGTCATGCCACTCTGACTCATGAGTTTAACGAGGTGGCAAACATAGCCTCTATGTTGTTGATTAGGAAAAGAGCTCCTCTGGGAAAGAAAAAGAAAGTTTAAATCAAAGGAACATGTCTTTCTTGGAAAATGAAGAACAGTTAGGAGACCTGATCACCGTGGCAACAGCCTCAGGATGTTTGGGTCTTGATGTGGAGATTGTAGAACGGCGAGAGCTAGTGAGTGAGCAGCCGAAGCCAATCAACTGACCTGAAATAGCAGCTGAGAAAGGATTGTGTGTTGGAGGCGTGCTCCCTGGTCATAGTCTCTCAGCTTTATTTTGTGTTGAATTACTAATTTCATATTTCTGTGGGGCATGGTGCTTGATAGAAGAAGACAATGCTTCGACCTCAGAGACAATGAGTTCTTAGAACCCCTGCAAAGGCACAACTGATGGCTAACCATCATTCCATGTTTGTCTCTGGCACACCCTTCTGAAAAAAAATGGGCTCCGGTCTAGGCATCATGGGTGGCCTAATCAAGTCGACTGTCCTACCGTTCTCCTACCTGGGGCTCTCACGTGTGACTTGGCCAGAGTAAGCTGGTAATTTTTTGTTTGTTTGTTTGTTTTGTTTTTCCAGGTAGGGTCTCACTCTAGCCCAGGCTGATCTAGAATTCACTATGTAGTCTCAGGGTGGCCTCGAACTCACAGCGATCCTCCTACCTCTGCCTCCCAAGTGCTAGGATTAAAGGTGTGCATCACCGTGCCTGGCTAAGCTGGTAATTTTACTCAGTTTTACCTGAGGTTTCCTTCTCTGGCTTCCGTGGTAATTCAGCAGAGGATTTGATATTTGAGTTTCCTATGGTGCCCAAGTGACCTGACCATTGTGGGCAAATCTTCCCAGCTTGTCTATACCCCTATCTTCAGGAAGAGAATGAGCCAGGCTTTTACCACAGATATGACTTCTAGTAAGCCATGCTGAAAACCCCCTATGCAAACCATGTGCTCTCTGCGAACACCCCATGTTCATGAGTCAGAGCCAGAGTCATTTCTAATGTAGCTGACCCCCTGGATAGAAAAGCCATGGACTGTGTCCCGTCTACCATTGTATTCCCAACATCTAACACCAGGGCCTGGTTGATAGCAGAGTCCTCCAAATATTTGTGATTTTTTTTTTTAAAGAGTGAAAATCAGGGTCCAAATTCCTACGTCACATCTGTCTAGTTGTGCAGAGTGGCGCACACGATGCGTCCTTGTTAAGCCTCCCTTTCCCGCCTAAACGTCTGTGGAGTGCTGGGATGACCAAGCAAATGGGATGGGTCAGGGGGCTGCTTAAGCATGGTTTGTCTTTCTGACGGTTACGAAGGCGGCTGCAGTATTGAAAGCTGTGACGTCAAAGCCTGGTGTCATCATTCCCTCGCTGTGTGACCTTGGGCAGGCTACGCAACCGCTCTGAGACCTCTGTTCCCCGTTCATCGTATAGCGGGGCTAATGCTAGCTGCCAATTACGTCGGTGCCACGTTGGTGCCTCCTGTAACTTCATTCACCAACCGGCTCACTGGCTTTTCACCTGCCGTGATGTGTGCTGGGCACGGAGCAGAGGGTGGAGGGGACATTAGCAGCCACTCATGTTGGTCACTGTCCCAGGGTTAGTGTGCATGAGCTACCTACCTGGTGCCTTGGGAGACCAATCAGAAAGGTGCCCTCCTGGCAGAGGTCACTTCCTCCTTATGGTGGTATTGAGTGTTGTCCAGACACTTTAGCCCTGGCCTAGGCATTGGGGGAAGGGCTGGGAGGTGGCCCTGGTTGTCACTGGTGAGAGTGTAGGTGGGTGAGTCGTCTTTCTTCAAGGATGTCTTGGGCACACTGTCTGGCCCCTCTAGCCTGGTTAGAGAAACATTGTTGCAGGAAGATCACCCCGTTTCCTGAGGATGTTGTTTCGGTATTTTTTTTTCCTCCTGGGGCTAGCTTCCTTTACAAGCAGTAATTATGTCCTAGTCCCACGCAAGGTCCGTAAGTGGCACTCTCGGAGAAATAGCCTTGGGCTGTGACAGCCTGGGGAGTGCAGAGAAGGGCGGAGCGCGATCGTTGTGCCCCTGAGCCAGCTGCAGGCTTTGAATTTGCTGGGACTCGCCTCCATTTTCTCCCGTTTTCCTACCATCCACGCTGCTGTCGTTCCTGAGCTTTGAGTGGTATTGTCATTGAACAAGTGACAGAGCTGCTGGTCACTCCAAACCAAACTGCCCCCAGAAATGGTCTGTTCTTTTATTATACTAACTGATTATTTGGATCTGATAGAGAAATGGTGAAAATAGGGACTGTTCATTTCATATGATAAGAAACCCAGCTGAGGGTGAGAGGTGCGGTTTCTGAGTTACTTTGGACTCACACACCATAGTCCAGATTAACTCCGGAAGCCCCTCATCGGATCCATGTAGTGACCCTGGAGCCGGCTATTGCTTCTCCTCTGATGGCTGGGGGCCAAGGCTAATAATTTTATATAGCTTATTCAAAGCCACTTAGCCAGTAAGACACAACTACAGAACAATCTACCAGACTGCTAACAGGTACTAGTGACTTTCTAGTCACTGTAAGTGGTGCTATTCTCCTTGCAGGAATTACCCCATCACCCTCAAACAACCATAAAACCAAGGAGCTTTTCACTGGGCAAAAGCTTAAACCACCCTTGGGACAGTTGGCTCTAATCTGACTCTAGAGTCCACGGCTTTCTTATTTTTAGTGCCCTGGAAAACCTCTAACCATTTAAACAATTGGTTAGGGGGGGAAAAAGAAAGAAAGCTTTGTAGTTGATATTCTTAGCAAAACTGCACTGTAATGTCTTATAATTTTCCCGGTTCTCTGCTGTCTCCCTGGCCCCAAAATAAAACATAATTGCCGATCGCATCAGCTGGCGCCAAGTCACTGAAAGTTCAGGAATTGCCAACCTCATATTTGTGGGCCGAGCCATCTGCAGGCTGCCGGGGCTCAGCTCACATCCACGGGGCAGAGCGCCACTGTCAGCGTTAATAGGGCATAATTGTCCCCGAATGCCAGCGAGGGCCAGACAGCTTGTCCTCCTGCCTCGCCCACCTCCCGGCCTCTCGTGGGTTCCCTGATGTCTCCCAGCATCACTCATGCGGTTCGGCCCTGCCCTGCAGCTCCTTTCTTTAGCATGATGCCTGCTCTGTGGTTACTGCATTCAGAGGGGTGGGATGCACTGCTCGGCGCTGACCGTGAGTGCGCTAGGAGGCTTGCACGGGACACTGCAGATGTGACAGACCCTTCCTAGGGTCCCACTGTTTAAGGATTTAGTCATATTCAGAGTGACCTGCTGGATGGGGCAGATTAAAGCATGCTGAACATGGCTGGGACTTCAAGGCCATCCCACCATCTCTGTTACTGGATGATATCTTGGTGTGCTGAAGTAAATGTCTGTCTTCACCAAACGAGATGTAGGATTAAGGATGGAAGGAAGGGAGAAAGGAAGAGGAGGAAGGGAAAAGAGAAGAGGGGGAGAAAAGGGAAGTCGCTGTTCATTGAATGTGTGATGCACGTTTTTGGCCATTCTAGGTGTTTTGTAAACACCTCTAACCCTTCACTGACTCTTTACAATGCCAAAAACAAGATCCCTGATAACCCATTTCTTCAGAAAAGTTAACTGAGGCTCAGAAAAGGTGAACAATCTATCAAGATTACACAGCTTCCCCCCAAAATAGAACTGGGTCTGTGAGACCTGGATGGACTGGAAGAGGAAAGAGCCTAACGCTTTCTCTTCCCCCAGGAAGAAAAGTGCTTCTCGGAGAATTAATTTCTTAGTGACTCAGGGTGTCGTGTGGGGTGCACTTGGGCCCACATGGAAAGTCTCCAGTGACCAAGTCTCCAGGGACCCTCAGCTTGGCTGTGGCATGGTCTGGAACACACAGTAGATACCCAGTTCAAAGTTGCAGTTTTCTTTCTGAACCTGATGCTTGGCCCAGACAGAGGGAGGCCTTTGTACCTTGTCTGGCACCAGGCCAAGTAGGAATCAGCTCCAAGAACTCTGCAGTGTGAAACTCACTATCCCACAGCAGAGCTCTTGCAGGTACTTGAAGGTGTCCATTCAACCGAAAGTATTTGCTTGACATACGGTTGCAGTAACCCAAGGGTGGGGGTGGAAGCCTTCCTCGCCCCTCACCTAAGTAGCTGCTTCAGCAATGCCGGGCAAATGTGGCTCCTCCTACAGGTGCTTGTAGAATAAACAGAGAAGAGGCCTGGGAGAGGCTTAGCTAAAATACTGTAGCAGAAGATTTTTGCAAAGTCAGAGGCCCCCTCCCCAAGGCCCTGTGCACACTGAGGGCTTTACAGAGGAGGTGGCCCTTGAGTCAAGTCTTTGAAGACAGACACTTCACACAAGAAGAGGGGATGAGGGACACAGCTGGGCCAGTTGGGCTGGAGTTAGGGTGATTGGTTCTGGGAGCGGGTTGGAGGGGGCAGGAGAGGAATCTGCCATGTGGACTGGGTGGTATCCCCCATTTCAGAGAGCCTGACAATTAGGGTTGGGAGGCAGCAGGGGTTCTGGGAGACACTCAGCTTATGAACCAACTCTGCCCACCTCAGCCCCTGTTAACTGTGAGGCTTTTCCAGGGTAGGAGATTCCTCTTTTGGGCATCAGCATTACCATTTATAAAGTGAGGGTGTTGAGTTAAATCAGGGGTTCTCAGACCTGGATGTACATGAGATGCACTCAGGTGTTTTTTTTTTTTTTTTAAGACATGCCCAGAGCCCAGGCAGGATGTGGTGGGTGTGTTGCTATTTTCCACAGCTGCCTGGGTAACTGTCTTGGGCTGCTGGAGATCAGAAGCTCTGGGCCAAAGGATCCTTCAAGGCCCTTCAGTCTCAGACATCTTTGATTCTAATGTAACTGTTACTTGCTTTTTGCGAGTTCACTGTGATTCACTGTAGTCTCTAGCCTCTTTGAACATATGAACATGGTGTTTTCATCAGGACAGGACGGGACTATCCTTGCTCCCAGTGAAAAGGTTTGTGGGGCCCCTGCCCTGAGTGTTGGAGACTCACTGAGCATTGTGTGGAGAAGCCCCAAAGCTGGGCGCCCAGGTGAAGGATTGGGACAAGCCACTCTCACCCTCAGAGCGACACCCGAGCCACCCTCTCTTTATCCCATGAAGAGTCGAACCTGGACTTCCAGACCAGGCATCAGGTGGGGCTTTGAGAGATCAGTTGCTTCTTACAAATAAGCAAGAAAGGGAGACAGGCCGTCTGCCTTCCCAGTTGTTGTTTGGGAAGGATGCTTGGAGGTAGTTACTCCAGGGAGCCCAAAAGAGCATCCATTGTTTAGTCTCGACTCCGCTCCATTAATCCAGTCATTACTAACCACCTGGTAAATGGCGAGTCCATCTCATTATCTTGCTTTGACCCAACAGCTGTCTACCAGCCAAAGAGGGATTAATTGATTGAGTTGTACACTGGTTCCTTATGCAAAGATATTACTGACTGTCAGCCCAGCAGAAAGGCAGCTGGCTGGCCAAGACGAAATATTACATTAACCTGCCCCTACCCATGGCACCCAAGAGAATGCTTCATTATTCATTGCAATGACAGTGGACCAGCGAGGCCCTGTACAAAGCCAGGGACAGTGGGCCGTCTTTTCTGGCCATAGCTGCCAGTTCTGTTGTCCTCAATTAGAAAGCCATCCGGTCGGATTTCCAATCAAGCCTGGACAGGTGGGGACACCGAAGTGAGATGCGGTTTGGGTCAGAGGGGAGAAATGGATGCTTGAAGGAAATAGGGATCCTAGCCCAGGTGTATGACCTGAGGCCATTACCTAACCTCCCTCAAACAGGGCTTTCTCATAGAAGAGTGAAGGCATGGTGCCCATTTTTACAATTTTGTGAAATTCAAAGACGTCATATACAAAAGGTGCCTCAGGGAAACGCCAAGGTCAGACTTGCTGCTGGTCGGTGGTCGTCATTGTTCAGATGGAGTTAGGCAATAAGGACTTTCCTGAGGCGGTGCGGGCCCTTGCTGGCCCCGTGCAACAGGCTCAGACATCTGCAGGTGCACACTGGGCCTTTTCTGGAATAATCCTCAGCTAAATGAGTCCCTCCTGTATGTGAGCCCTCAATTATGCTCACGGTGAGCACATCCCGTTTTAATTGGTGCTGTGTGTTTCCAGGCTCTATGTTCATCGCTCAGTAAGCTTGGTCTGCTCATTTAGAAGGCCGTGGGTCACTTGCCCACAAAGCCTAGGGACCCAAGTTCAATTCCCCAGGACCCACATAAGCCAGATGCACAAGGAGGCCTAAGTATCTAGCTTGTTTGTAGAGGCTCTGGCATGTCCATTCTCTCTCTCTCTCTCTCTCTCTCTCTCTCTCTCTCAAATAAATAAATAAATAAAATTTTAGAAGGCCACGAGTGCGTTTGTGTACGTGTGCAGCATAGATACCTTGCCCACTGCACCCAGGGTTTAGACAGTGTGTAGACATGGATGGCATGATTTGAAAGGACCCTTCATCTGTGTTTGCCACCGGCTCCTTAATACCACCATGAGCACCTCAGGACCAGGAGTTAAGGAAGCCCCATCACCAGCAGGTGGTTATGTGCTGCCTTTGATGGCGTCGCTAATTTGGACTTTCTCTTCGGGCGTTTCTGTTTCAGAACAAGCCTCATTTGACCCAATCCAGTGGAATCTGGAGAGGAAGCCTCCGGCACTAATGGGGTTTTCTGTGTCAGTCAGTGTGAATATCGTCTAACGTAATTCAATGGGAGAAGGGCGTGCGGGTGACAAAACAACCTCAGCAATTGCCAAATGGTCACACAGCTGCACAAGCTGCCATTTTCCCACAAGTTATTTCCTGAATTACCCTCAATTAGCAGAGGCCTCTGCATAATTTGATTTTTCTGTAAATTACACAACTCAAGTAGCTTCACAGCCAGTTGGATTTTAACCTTGTCAGATGGAGGGAGCTGCAACAGGGCCCCGGCCTGTGGTCAAGCTCTATAGGAGAGACACTGGGGGAGGGAGTGGCAGAGTCTTGGGGTTTGGTGGGGAGCAGGGTGTCTTCCCCCTCCCCATGCACACACTGGTTCTTACAGATTTCAGGCAAATGGTTGAGCATTTTCCAGCACTGGAGACTTTGTTTATAAAATAAGAATAAACTTCCAGTGGATTAGTTTTGTAGGGTTACACTTGAAAATACAGTGTTCAGGAGGGAGGAAAGGAGGGAGGGGAGAGAGAGGTCTCTACCCTCTTCCACACACAACTTTCAGATAACATGATAGAGATGCTAGTTAGATTCACTGGGGTCATCATTCTACAATGCCCACATATACCTGAAATATCCTGTGATACCACCGTGTATATAAAGTATTTTTATTTGTCAGTTCAAACTCAATAAAGAAGGCAAGGGAAAAATAAATAAATAAATAAAAGCCATTGCCCAATTAGCTCATAATCTAACAAGAGAGTTGGGCCAATAAACTGACCATTGTAAAGTCAGGTCCTGCATAAGCGGAGGATATTCAAGGGGTACCCGCACGCGCGTGCGTGTGTGCGTGTGCGCGCGTATGTGTAGAGCTTCTGCCATCCTGACTGAGCTAAGGCGTGGTGAATGAAGGGTGGCATCCAAGTGGCTCCACACTCCCTTGCCCAGTGAAAACTGGGCAAGAGGAAGCAGACGCAGGCACTCTGGGGAGCTGCAGCTTCACCTCACTGGGTAGGTGTCTCTGTCTAGGCCCCTCTGAGGGGAGGTATAGCCCAGCCGCGCATAAAGGCTGAGTTCAGGGGCAGCTGACTTGCAGAGAAGCCAGGTGAAGCAGTCACTGACAGCCGAGACTAGGTGGTCCTGAAGGGAAGCTGGCTGTCTGGGGATATGCCCCAAGGCATGGCACTCAGGCTGCTGAAAATGGCCTTTGCAGTTTCTCGAATTGGGGATGTGAAGCCGCAGAGTGGCTCATCTGGAGCCTGGCAGTCATTCTGAGCTTTGGAGGAGGGGCCCTGGCTGCCCGTGTGGTCTGCAGCGTGCTCCTCGCGGGATACCCACGGACGGATCTGTGGACGCTGTGGACATCCTGCCAGGGCGGAGTTTGCCTTCCGAGAGCCGGGCAAGCTCCACTCTGGCCTGACTTCTGGCCTTGTGTCTCCTCCCAGTGTTTGAGGAAGAGCTCCGAGGGAAAGAGAAACATCTGGGGCTGAACAGTCCAGCAGGGGACGAGCACTTGCCCGTCACCTGTGCGACACAGGCAACACTCCTTACTTCCTGTGTGACACGGGCACACTCCTTACTTCCTCACCCTCACTTGTAGAAAGAATAACAATGGCACCTACCTCATAAGTTCTGGTGAGAATTTAGTGGATCCAGACATGTGATGCGCTTAAGATGTGTGTGGCATGGAGTAAGGACCACTTCGACCTGCTGCCAGTCATCACTGTGACTCGGGCACAAAGCCAGTGAGAAGAGATTAAGGTGGCTTAGAAGACAGAACTGTCACACCTGTCAAGGGAACCCCTACCTGCATTCCTGCCGCTTGTCACTAGTAGTTCTGTGTGTCTGTCAGGCGGTGTCATTGCGCAGCGAGTTGTGGTGTGCGGTGAGTTTGTGAGCTGCTGCCTGAGATTTCTGCCGCTCCTGCGCGGAGTCAAGGGCCAGGCCCAGCCCCACCTGGGGCTTGTTAGAAATAGCACCCCCTGGGCCGGAGAGATGGCTTAGCAGTTAAGGCACTTGCCTGCAAAGCCTAAGGACTCATGTTCGGCTCTCCAAGTCCATGTAAGCCGGACGCACAGTGACACCAGTGCGCAAGGTCGCACATGTGCACAAGGAGGCGCACGTGTCTGGAGTTTGATTGCAATGGCTGGAGGCCCAGCACATCAATTCTGTCTCCCTCACGTGCATGTGCACGCACATATAAAGGCAGTCTATTGGGCTTGTCTCGAAAGAAAGAAAGAAAGAAAGAAGAAAGAAAGAAAGAAAGAAAGAGAAAGGAAAGAAAGAAAGAAAGAAAGAAAGAGAGAGAAAGGAAAGAAAGAAAGAAAGAAAGAGAGAGAAAGGAAAGAAAGAAAGAAGGGGAAAAAGAAAAATAAACAGCACCCTTACCCCACAGGCCTCTAGAGCACACACCATGTTTGTACCATTTCCCACAGATTCTGCCCCAGAAGTCACTCGGGAAGTTCCTCCAAGAAGCACGTGGGAGATTCTAGGCATACTGGCCAGCACATCAGACTGCGCAGATAGGAAGACAGGGATGTACAGGCGGCCATAGCCCCACTGTGTCTCGGAGGAGGCAGCTCCTGCTGGCTGAGCTCCTGGAAGTCAGAAGGTGTGTTCATGCCTCCTGAGTGCTAACCAGCGACCGGGAACTCGCTTACCGCCAGGTAGTACTAGTTTGCACCCTAGGAGCTGTCACTTAGGATAGCTGCTTCCTAAGCCGCTCTTCCAATGGGCATCGAACTCCTTCATCTTCAGACAGGCTGTTTCTCTCCAGTACCTCAACAGTATCCTTCCACATTTTACAGAGGAGGAATGTGAGGCACAGACAAGCATACTAGCCTGTCTGGGGAACTGCAGAGTCACAGTTCAGTCCAGCTCTGCAACCCACTGCTCTTGGGATGGAGCTAGGGCACCCCTGAGAGCTTTGGACTACAGATTAGTGCATTGAGCCAAGGACTGAAATTTCTTTGGTCTTTAAGCAAGGGCACACGCACACACTTTCGGGAGCAGAAAGACTTGCCCCAGAGTGGGCTGTCACCTGGCATTCTATGTGGGGTAAAGACCATGCCTTCTCCAGGCCTACCTGGCAAAGGGTCCTCAAAGAGCCTCCTGTCCCAACACGTGGGCTTGCGGAAATGAGTAGGGCATGATTGGATTTGTGTGGCACACACATCCTGTGCCAGCAGCTCAGTCTCCTTCCTGACTTGCCCACCCTTCCCAGAAACTCTCACGGGCCTTTTGTAAGCCAGACAGAGTACCCCTAAACCAAGAATGGGTTTGCCCAGAGCAGAGACTGCCCGATACCACACCATGACATTGTAGAAAGTACTTCTGTGGGTTTGGAACTTTGTTTTATTTCTACCCCCCCCCCCAAAAAAAAGAAAGAAAAAAGAACAAAAATACTAGGCAACTGCTTTTAGATGTTCCTTTTTTAAGCTCTTCCCTGCTTTGGCATAGTAACCATGAGTAATTTATTTTCTTCTCAATTCATTCTTGCCCGCAGGGGCCTAGTTTCAGTCACTTATTCTAAGCTCAATAAAGACAGTTTGGCGGCCACCTTTCATCTACTTACTGCTGAAGCCCCACCAAAGAGGAATATGGATGTTTCTAGGGCTCTACCTTAATTAACACCATGCACCGGCCAGGGAGAACAAGCCCAAACAGGTGGTTGGGCCAGGTCAGGACAGAGTTGGCTATTTTGATAGTTGGGTTTTGTGTTGGGGACAAGGATTGGTGCATAGGTGTGTGCAGATAGATGCTGGGTAAGGGAATGGGAGGATGGGGTTCACTCACTTTGGAAGCTCATTTGTCCCTCAGGGTAAATTGGAAAACTCACAGGAAGCCCATGTTTGTTCTTAACTTTTTTATTGACAGCTTTGATAATTATAGACAATAAACCATGATAATTACCTCCCCACTCCCACTTTCCCCCTCACAAATCCACCCTCCATCATATCCCCTCCCCCTCTCAATTAGTCTCCTTATTTTGATGTCATCATCTTTTTCCTCCTATTATGAAAGTCTTGTGTAGATAGTGCTGCGCACTGTGAGGTCCAGACCATTTTGTGTCTGGAAGAGTGCATTGTAAGCAGTCCTGCCCTTCCTTTGGCTCTTACATTCTTTCCACCACCTCTTCCGCAAGGGACCCTGAACCTTGGAAGGTGTGATAGAGATGTTCCCGTATTGAACACTCCTCTGTCACTTCTTCTCAGCACTATGGTGCCTGTTGAGTCATCCCAGTGGTCACTGCCATCTGAAAAGAGTAGCTTCTCTAACCAAAAGTGAGAGTAGCATTAATATATTGGTATGAACGTTAAGAAAAGTGCTTACTTTTTGGTGAAAGGCCATAGTTTTTGCAGATGGAACACACTGGTTTCTCCTCTTTAAAAGCAACTGGGGGCTGGAGAGGATGGCTTAGTGGTTAAGGCGCCTGCCTGCAAAGCTAAAGGATCCAGGTTCAATTCCCCAGGACCCACATAAGCCAGCTGCCCAAGGTGGCACATGCATCTGGAGTTCATTTGTAGTGGCTGGGGGCCCTGGCAAGCCCATTCTCTCTTTCTTTCTCTCTCATAAATAAAATATATTAAAAGCAACTGGATTGACAAGAAGCACCTTGTAAGGTCGCGGAGGGACAAATCTGAATGGGGGAAAGTCTGCTGGCTCACAAGTCAGCCCAGCTGTGCCCCTCACAGCAGCTTTGTGATCTGTCATCCCAAGGACCTTCGTGCCAAGTCTGATAAGGCTTGCTTGCAAATTGCACCACATTTTATAGGGACGTGGAATGTGAGAGTGACATTTGAAAGTGACAAGACTGGAAGGCTGTCTGGAGACATGTCCCTCAAAGGCATTTTGTCACCACATAGCCTAGCTTGCAAACGATCGTGTCCCCCTCCCCACCGCCTACGCTCTTCTGCTCGCCACACTTGGGAAATCACATTCCCAGAATGGTTCATCTTGGTTCAGAAAACCAGCCACTGCGCTCCATAGGGTTTCTTTCATTTGACAGGATAAATGAGCTGGTGCCTGAAAAGAAGTGTGACTTCTTTAAGGAGCCGGCAGATAGGCTGGGAGTTCAGAAGCAGCTGACACCCAATTATTCCTGGTCATGGGGGAAGGAGACTGAATGAGAAACTGAGGTCAGCAGATCCACTCCCCGGCCTCCTGTTTCCCCGGGCGCCTGCAGTGCACCAAGAAATGGGCTGATTCATGGCTGTCGTCAGAACCCATGTCCTCCGAGAGTGGTACATCAAAGTGAACTTGTCCACCCTCATCTTAATGAGAAGCAGCTAGAGAGCCAGAAAGTCCCAATTTATTTATTTACTAACATTTATTTATTTATTTTACTATCCACAGGAAAAAATACGTGTCATTTTTCTTGAGCAAGAAAAAATAATGTTCAACGTCTGATTAGAAAGCAGCATATAACATAGTTTCTCTTCACTAATTAAAAAAGAAAAAACACAAACACTCACAGACACAAGAAAAACGACTGGGCTTCAAGCCTGGGTTATCATGAAATAAACACTAGGCACTCGGAGAATGGAGAATGCGAGTCCCTTGCTATTATCCCTCAGATGCCCCCTCCAGGATATTATGAGGTAACTAAATCAGAAAGGAAGAGCGATAAGAATCTCGTTAAGATAAGGCCCTGCCAAAAGCAGCCAGTGGCAAATTGCTACCATTTGTTATCCAATTAATGGGCAGGCGTCGTCTTCCTTGAGCCTAGAAGCCCTGTTTGTCTCTACCCGTTCTTCCTTCAGACCCAGCTTGCTTTACGTCCTTGTCCCAAGCCCATGCAGACCCTGCGACTGTGAAGCTGTCTGGAGCCCCTTCACTTCTGACCTCCAGCTTTGCACAGGGAGACCCTGTGTCCACAGCACCGCATAGTCGCCCACGTGGGGCGCCTTGATGGAGGCCTAAGCAAAGGGTCTTTTGGGAGAATACAAGCCAAGAAAACCTTGAAGGTAAACTGCTATTTAAGGAGCTGGGGCTGAGGACATACATTCCTCTTCTCAGATGCCGCCCTTGACCTTGCTGCTGCCTCAGCTAGCCTTGGGCTGGAGAGATGGCTTAGTGGTTAAGGCGCTTGCCTGGGAAGCCTAAGGACCTAGGATCGATTCTCCAGTACCTGCATGAGCCAGATGCATAAGGTTGTGCATGCGTCTGGAGTTGGTTTGTAGTGTGGCTAGAGGCCCTGGTGTGCCCATTTTTTCTCTCTCTGCCTCTCTCTGTTTCTCAAATAAGTTACTTAAAAAAAAATTTTTTTTAACCCAAGACCTATAGTTCCTGGCTTCCTGAGCCGGGGCAGGCAGGGTGTTCCTCACAGCTTTGGCCTGCAGAGCCCTGAGACAGTGATTCTGTGCGTTCTTAAGCCTCCGCATTGGTGGTGATTTGTTACAGCAGCCATAGAAACCCGTGTCCATACTTGCAGACCTTTCCAATTGGAGTCAAGGGTCCCTCCTGCATCCAAGTTCCAAGGGAAGCCTGAGAAATGTGGGATCTGTGACATCAGGCAAGCAGAGTCCCCCAGGGGCACGTGGCCTCTAGAATATGCGAACGTGGGTGCTCCCAGGCTCATGGTGAGGTTTTAGTCCCAAAATCCATCCTAGAGACAAAAACCTTGTAATCCACTGTGCCGCTGATGATGGTGGTAATCCTCCTGCCTCCTCCAGAGCGCTACTGTGAAGATCAAGTGAGGTGCTATGTCAAGTCCCAGCAACACTAAGCCTAACCCCTGGGTGGCCCCTCCGCAGCCCACTGCAGTCACTCCTGCAGGCAGCATCCAGGACGATCCAGCTGAGGTCCCTACCGTATGTGTAAGAAGCAAGCGGCCACCTGAAGTTTTCATCAGATCATCTTCTGTGGGTGGATTCTTGTCCTGTCTGGCACTGACACTACCAGGTTTAGTCACTACCTTAAAAATCAGACTGAACCCAGTGGCTGTCCTGAGTAAATATTTGCCAAGACAGTTTCCCCATGGTTTGGTTATGAACACTGCGGTGTTCTGAGAGCACCTTCCGGTACCAGCTTCGTTGAAAGCCCGTTCTGTGAGGGGAGCAGGGGGGTGTGTGGTTTCCCATGCTAGAAGTTTGGTCCTTGGTGTGATGATGGTGGGAAGTGGTAGGACCTTTAAGAGGAGGGTTCCTGGGCTGAAGAGATGCTCAGTGGTTAAGGCACTTGCCTGTAAAGCCAAAGGACCCAGGTCTGATTCCCCAGAACCCACATAAGCCAGGTGCACATGGTTCTGGAGTTCGTTTGCAGTGGCTGGAGGCCCTGGCATGCCCATTCTTTTCTCTCTCTCCCTCATAAGTAAACTTTTAAAAAAAAAGCGTTTAGGGACACAGATCCTTTGCCTCTAAAACTGAGACTAACAGTTTCCCTCCAGAGATGGTAATGTGTGGACAGTTGTTTAGAGTGCGGTGCCCGACTGGTATTTTACTCTGGTGGCACCATCACAGCTGAGCCAGCTGTGTACTTGGTACAAATATTGGGCGCTGGCTGGCCAGCCCTGCTGCCAGCAGTTGCGTTATGAAACAGGAAGGGGTTGCTTCTTCTGTTACTTTCGTCATGTTTGCGGAGGGGGGGGGGTGTGGGGGGGAGAAATGTACCAATCCCTCCAAGCTTCCCTTTGCTGCCATGAGATGTGCTCAAAATGTCTCCGGTTCATCTGAGCCAGTCTGCATCCTGAGAGGCAGATGAGCAGAGAGACTATGGTGAATGGGTCCCAGAACATGACACCCATTTTCAGTGATGCTGCCCCCCCAATCTGAGGGAGACGGGTGGGAGCCAACCTGCCAGGCAGAGTCTCGGAGTTCTGGTGACTAAAAGCTTCGCTCAGAGCGATTATGCAGCTCATTACGATGCTCTGCACTGCAGCTTCCCATTCTAGGGGAGCTGTTGGAGCAATTACTCGCGAATCTCAATGATGACGTCTGAAAAGAGGTCAGTGTATAACTGGCAGCAGGAGAAAAAGAAAGAGATGCTTTGAAACAAATACAGTGGCTATTGCAACCCGGAAGGCTAAGAGAAAGGAGCCAGATGCCCTAGTCAGATCCCTGGGGACCGAGTGTGGGTGGGCTGCAAGTCACATGGGTGAGCCATGCTAATAGTGCGTTTGGTGTGACAATTGGTGAATGTTGATTGAATGAATGAAGTGCTTGGTGCTTTCCACCTGTTTATCAAATGGTTGAATGAAGAAGAGAAGGGAAGAATGAATAAGTGATGGTAAGAATCTATGTAAAGTGATAGCGATCATTGCATCTGCCCTGCGTGGCTAGTGTGGGAATCCAGCCGGCAGAACCATCACCGTCAGCCCAGACCCAAGAGCAGCCCGCGCTCTGTGTTGACTTGAAGTGCTGTGACATTTTCCCTGGGTGTGCTGGTCCGCTCCGGTGGCCACACCAAGGTGCTGTGGGCTGGGTGGTTTCCACAGTGGATGTTGCCTCGCAGTTGTGGAGGCTGAGAGTCTGCACTCAGGTGCTTATGTCTGGCAAGCCTGTCCTCTGGCTGACCCATGACCCCTCCTGCCGTGACTCCGCATTGGTTTCCCTGGCGGGAGCCCTCTCCTGGCGTCTCTTCCTCCTTCAGTCCTGTGGATCAGGGTCTCACCTTTAGGACCTCATTTATCTCAACTGTACCTTTAACTCTGAACACACACTCAGGGGAGACTTCCACATGAGAATCTGGGGAGACACCTCTCGGGCCCTAGCACCAGAGAAGGAAACCTAGCTTTGAAGTCTGTAGGTTTGACCCAGTGTCTAAGCAGTTACATGAAGTCTCCTGAACCCACAAGAATGACCCCTTGGCTGTGTCCTTCAGGGACCCAAAGCGATCCTTGTCATCTCTGCCAGCTAACTAACAGGAAGCTTGCTGATGTTCTTTATTTTACTTTGTTTTTATTTTAAAAAAATCAAAATTTCTGAGCTGTCTCCCGACTGACTACACTAGTGGATGCCACAGGGCACCCTGAGTCTGCACCCAGTGGAGGACTAGGTTGTCTCAGAGGTGTTTCCATCTCCTTTCTCATCTCCACATCTTGCCTGGGAAATGATAAAAGCTCATGAACTTGAATCCTACAAACTTCGACTGTGTCCCATTGCCTCCGCACTCACTTGGCGAGGAGCAGAGGACCCTGGGGAGGGGAACTGGGAGGCTCCTGGAGATGACCCAGTCCTTTCCCTGGCCTCACTGCCTTTCCAGTGAAGACCCTGAGGCCCAGCGAGGGTGTGTGGCTCCAAGGCCCCATGGCTGAGGAACCTCCTTAAGGGTGTGTGCCCAGCACACCAAGACCTGTTTGTTCACTAAAGACACGCACTCCTTCTCAGTACTCGGTTCCTTTGACTGTGTGGATTTAAAGTATGAAAAATGCATTTTTGGGAAATATTCTGCATTTCAATTTCCCACTAATTATGACTGGATTTCCTGGGAGCTATTTTGGGGAGGTTTATATCAATTTAACAACAGCAACAACAGAAAAAGCTTTCTTAGTGCCTCATAAAATTTTCTGTACAATTCATGCTGACCAACACCCCTCTTGCAATTATGTCACCAAAAATTTCTTTTTAAAGACCACAGCTTTTGTCTATTCATGTGACCCTTAAAAGCAGCATTCATTTAACACCTGACCCCCCCCCCACACACACCCTCCAGCAACTGGGCGAACCATGAGACTTGATAAGGTCAGTCAGAGCAAGCGTGGGAAGGTGCTGTGTGTGCTGCGGATGTCGTGGACACCGTGTTTTCCTGAATTATTGTCCCTGATATCTATACATGGAGGCTGTTCCTCCTGGGATAGTCCCCGGGCCTGCTTTGCATGTGTAGTGTGTGTGCATGCATGTGGAGGACAGTAGTCCAGTCACTCGCCACCTTATCTTTGAGACAAGGTCTCTCACTGAACCTAATTCAGCCAGACTAGCTAGCCAGCAAGCCCTCGGGATCCTCCTGTCTCAGCCTCCCCAGCACTGGGATTTCGGGTACATGTCTCTGTGCCTGACTTTTCTGTGGTTACTGGGGGTTCAAACTCAGGTCCTATGTTTTTGCGGCAAGTACTTTACCTATTGAGCCATCTGCCCAGCTCTGGGTTTTTTTTTGTTGTTGTTGTTTGTTTTGTTTTGTTTTTTGAAGAGAGAGAGGGAGGGAGAGAATGGGCACACCAGGGCCTTCAGCGACTACAGATGAACGCCAGACATATGCACCCCCATGTGCACATGTATGACATTGTATGCTTACAACACTATGTGTCTGGCTTATGTGGGACCTGGAGATTTGAACATTCATTCTTAGTCTTCGCAGGCAAGTGCCTTAACTGCTAAGCCATCTCTCCAGCCCTGGGTTTGTTTTTTAACAGGCTGCTTTCTGAACATAGTGCCTTGGACTGCTCAGCCATCCTGAATTCCAGATCTAACCGACTATTTTCTTAGAGCAGGTTGAGAGTCACCCCAAAATGAGAGAGAAGACATGGAGGTGTCCCATCATTTGCCCTGTGCTTACAGGAGTGGCGTGCTTGTCACCATTGATAGACCAACAGTCCCACAGCATCTCACCCAAAGTCCATGTTCACATTAGAGCTCCCTCTTTTCCTTGGTGTTTCTGGAGACAAGGTCACTTAGGTTGGCCTTGAACCCATGATCATTTGTCTGTGTCAGCCTCCTGAGCACTGGAATTGCAGGTATGCACCACCAGGCCCAGCTTAGGCTCTCAGTCTTAGTTTTATGTGGTCTTTGTTTGGGCAAATGTGTCACAACATGTAGCCGTTAGAGTATCAGATGGAAGATTCGCTGTTCCCCAAATGCGCTGCACTCCACCTGGTCCCTTCTCCTGTCCCAAACCCTTGACAACCACTGATGTTGCTGTTGCCTTTTCTAGGGTATACCACTGGACTCGGGCAGCATAAAGTCTTTGCAGATTGGCTTTTTTTTTTTTTTTTTAACAGATGAAGGCTTATTTTCTTTTATTTTAATCATGGATCTGTGGTTGGCCACTGACACCAATATGTCATGCACAGGAAGGGCACTTCATTTCCTAGACAGAGGTTTTTTAAAAACTGATTTGTGTATTTGATATTTTTTTGTAATTTCCTACTTGTATATATTGTATTTTGATCATATATCTCCCCACTACTTTCTCGTATGCCCATCCCACTACACCTGAACCCCTTCTTTCCACCCCTTCCAGTGACAATACCACTAAAGAGAATGACTCCCCCTCCCCCAGCACTCATTAACTGCCATTATCCTCAGGAACCCCTATCCATGGAGGAATGTTGATAAGGCTTATCTTGTGCAGGTGACTGTTGCTTTGACGTCATGAATGCAATGACTGTGTCACATCCAGACAAGAGTTCCATAGCACTCTTCCCCTTCCTCCAGCTCTTAACATTCTTTTTTTAAAAATAAACTTTTTATTGACAACTTTCATAAATATAGATAATATACCATGATGATAATCCATAATCCCCTCCCTCCACTCTCCTTTTTCCTCCTCCAAACAACCTCTCCACTGAAGCCTTCCTTTCCAACTAGGCTCTCTTCTATTTTGATGTCATCCTTTCTTGCCCTTCTTCCACAATGTTCTCTGAGCCTTGGAGGGGTGGGACAGATGTCTCATTTAGTGCAGAGCACTCCGCTGGCACCTGTGGGACACTCTTTATAACCTCCTCCCTCTTGGCCTGGGGGTGCTCGTCACCGCACTTCTTTGGTCTTAGACCTGCGGGCCTTGGCCTGGCCAGCCAGGAGCTTCTTGTGGACTCTGTCTGCCTTCAGCCCCCAAGAATGTGGCTGTCTCTGAACACCTTCCCTCCCCTTCACCTTTGGGTCAGCTGCTTTCACATCATATGCATCCACGCTCACACACATGAACACGTACGTACAAAGATCACAAAACAAATTTAAGATTTAGAGAGTTTTTTTTTTCCTTAGATTGAGAGAAGGAAAGAGATGGGGCTGGAGAGATGGCTTAGCGGTTAAGGCACTTGCCTGCAAAGCCAGAGGGCCCAGGTTCCCAGGACCCATGCAAGTCAGATGCACAAGGTGGCACATGCGCCTGGGGTTCGTTTGCAGTGGGCTTGAGGCTCTGGCATGTCCATTCTCCCTCTTTCTCTCTCTCAAATAAATAAATAAGTGTAAGCTTTTTTTATTTTAAGAGAGAGAGAAGGAAAGAGGAGAAAGTGTGAAGAGCTTCTGCCCATGAGAAGGCAGGAGGGGGTAAAGCCTCCCTCTCCCCACAAGCAGGGGATATAGCCCAATGGTAGAGCACAGTATTTAGCATTCATGAGGCCCTGGATTTGATTCCCAGTTCTGTCAAAGAAAGGAGAAAGACACAGAGAGAGATGCTGAGGTCAAGAGGCTTCCATTCAGTTGACCTCCTTAATCCAGCGGTACCATTCTGCCTCTTCCTGCGGCAGTTTATCTCCAGCCTCCTGCACGCCAGCAGGTGGCCCGGGCCTCACCCCATGTGCCCTGCCAGCTACACACAACCAGACCCAGACCGTCTCCTGTTTTTTTCTTTTTTAATTCAAGCAAAGAAAAAGGGCAAAAGACTTCTATTCTCAGCTGTCAGGCACAACACGCGCCTATCAAAGCTTGTTGAGTTTGGAAGCATTTCCAGTTTCCTTCTCAGAAGCAGGAATTTTGACTCTGGGCCATGGATGCTCAGTGAAATGTGTTTCTGTTGTCCGGGGTAACGTGGTGTTGAATCCTTCTTCCTTGCGGGAAGGCGCTCAGCACCAGTGCCTCCATGCCTCTGAGCCACAGCATCTCCAGAGAGCCCCCCCATCCAGCCTCATCATGCACCCCTCTTTCCCTTCCAGCCCTGCAGGACTTGATTTTGTTCTGATATACTTACCTCTTCCTGCCCCCGGCAGGGCTTTTGTACATGCTGTGCGCCTGGCCTCACCTCTCTTCAGCAGGTTCCCATGCGGTCTAAGGGGAGAGTGTTCTAGGTCCTGCATTAGTTTTTCTTTCTCTGTCTCATGCCATCTCCCTAGCGGACACTAAGGCTGATGTCACCACCTCTGCCGATGTCACCACCTCTGCCAATGCTGCCACCTCTGAACCTGCTCTGCACCAGCTTCAGTACCTGAAAGCTGCAGGGGCCGAGGAGATAGACAGCTGTCATGGACGGACAGCTGTCACGGACGGACAGCTGACATGGACGGACAGCCGACATGGATGGACAGCAGTCTTGGACAGACAGCTGACAGCTCAGTGTGCAAGTCTGGAACCCGAGCTTCCTAAGAGCAGAGGGTTCTTCTAAGTCTACCACATGGCCCCTCCTTCTTAACATCTACAGAGTAGCAAGATTCAGGGCTGAGGAGCCCCGCAGTCAGGCTGTCCGGGTTCTGCCCCATTGCCAAAGCTCATGAGGTGGATTTGGAAACAAGTGCCTTCAACTGCCGAGCCATCTTCCCAGGCCACGAGATGGGTTTGTACCTCTTGCCTCCTAACAAGCCCAGCCATTCCCATCAACACACTTTTCATGAGCCACAGTATGGGTCGAGCATGGCCTGTCCCCACCAAAACTCATGCTGAAGCTGGGTCCCAGGGTCACAACATTGAGAGATGCTTGGAGCCCTCAGGAGTCAGTCAGTGCCATTCTCCAGAGTTCTCGCCCTGGCAGGACCGCATCAGTCCCCAAGAGTGATGGTTGTTGTAGAGCAAGTCCTCCCTCCTGTTGTGTCTCTTCCTTACAGTCCTCTTGCTCTCTGCTTGCAGCCATGAGTTGAAACAGCATGAGGCCTAGAAGAGCTGAGGGTTCCAGCCTCCCAAACTGTGAGCCAAGCCAACCTCCATTCTTTATAACTTGCACAGCCTCAGTCATCCTATGACAGCAGCAGAAAGCACACCAGAACAGGACAGGACTCTGCATGGGATGTGTCTCAGGATCTCACTTGGCCACATCAAGGGCAGCCAGGGGCACAGCCTCCTGTGAAGTGTGGAGTCTTCCAAATCCATATGGGTATTGGAAGATTCATTTCTTTTTAGCTGTAGAACTCAGGGCATTAAGTTCACCCCACCCAGGATACTGTCCTTTTCATCAACACCATCAGCAGTGGAAGAGTCTTAGTTCTGCAAGAGCCCTTTGTCACTGTGGCCATATGACGTAATGGAATCCCATCATATCCCAATTCTCTAGGCAGAGGATGACAAGACATGAGTACAATTCAGGAACCCCAGGGCTTAGAATCACTTAGAATTCTGCCTGCCACAGAGACTATGTGGCCTCAGGTAAGCTACCTAACCTGTCTGTGCCTCATGCCTCATGTATATAAAGTGGGGCCCATAGGAAACACACTGGCTAGGGTTTTCTGTAAAGATTAGGTGAGTACATTGATGAACATTCCTGGCAGGTGGTGAGTATGGGATAATGTTAGCTGTTAGAACCTTGAAGATGCTGAGAACCTGCAGGGGCCGCAGAGCCCATGGTCCACCAGCTGGCTGTAAAATGAAGTGTGTGGAGTTAGCTGCAGAGTCCTGACAGCAGCATCCCTGAATAAACCCAGCCCTGAGAAGGAGGACCACCAGCCTCCACTGCACCCGGCCAGCATGGGGAAGCAGCTAGAAGGCTGTCTTGAGTTTCCCCCATGAGTATTGGTGATAAGTGGGTGCACGTGCCCCCCGTTTAATTCCCTTTGTTAAAACATCTCTTCTCGCCAGGCGTGGTGGCGCACGCCTTTAATCCCAGCACTCGGGAGGAGGATTACTGTGAGTTCAAGGCCATGCTGAGACTACATAGTGAATTCCAGGTCAGCCTGGGCTAGAAGGAAACCCTAGCTTTAAAAAAAAAAAAAAAAAAAAAAAGTTTATCTCTTCTCAAAGTGAAGAGTCTCGTTCTCATCTTGACGGAAAGCTTAGAGATCCTTACACCCTGGGAATCTAATCAAGACTGATGTTCCAGAAGGTGGAGAAGTAAGAAGCTGGGCACAGGGGAGGCTCCCGAGGCAGGATCCCAGGGTCTGGGATGCTCGTCTTCCCTGGGGCTCACCCAGGAACTGCGTGGCAGGAGCAGCCCAGTAGCGAAGACATGGTAAGGTGGCCCCAGAAGCCAGTTGAGGATGGCACACGCATGAATGTCACAGGCAGAGAGAGGACCATGACACAGGGAGGGACTCACTTCACTGAAATCCTACTCGGTGAACTCCACTCTCCCCTCCCTCACCCGACAAGCCATTCACTCTTCTTTACAGCTCCTAATTTGCATCTGATCATTGAACTCAAGTCGTTTTATGGACAGCGGGATGAAGACTGCTGGCGCCCTGCCAGATCCCCTTGCATCCCTTCTTGAGACTCGCTGGGTCCTGTATCTCGAGCCACCACCAGTGGCTGCCTGTGCACCTGGCCCATCAGCTGCCCTTGGCTGCTAGTGTGCCCTGCCCGCCTGCCCATGATGGGGTGACCTGTACCTGCCAGCGCAGACAGGACCTGCTCTCTGATCCAGGGTAAATTCAGAAGAGTGAACCTGGGCTCAGAGCTCCCTGCAGGATCCGTTTGAGACTGACATGAAGCCTGACCACAGAGCATCCATGCTGGGCTTCTGAACTTCCCCAGAGGGCTCCCAGGACTAGCGATGCAATTTTCAGGTCCCGGTGCTGATTGAAAGAAAATCTCTTGCTATAGATGATTGGGAATTTCAAGACGAAAACCCCAGAACGTGAAATAGCGGGCTAAGGGCCGCGGGCAGCAGGACAGCGTGCACACTCGACAAAGCCAGCCCAGGCTGCGCTCGCACTTGTCTGGAAATTTTCTTATTAAATCACCTGCATGTGTTTCTGCCCTGTGCTGCGCTCAGCTTTGATGAGCCAACTTCAGGCAGCTACAGAGTCGCAGGGAAGGAAGTCTAAAATGAACATAGCTCCAACCCTTCCCTCCAGGAAGTGGCTCCTTAGCAGGCAGGACCTAAGAAGACAGGGTGTCAGAGCCCATGCTGGGGACCCCACAGCACACAGTGTGGGGGCCGGGTGGTGCCTTAGCGATAGGCCAAGGCTTCTTCTGCTCCAAACCATGGATGAAGAGCATGGAGGTTGGTGTGGGAAATTCCTGGAGAGGGCAGAATATGAGCAGATGTGGAGAGGTGAGAGACTTGGGTTTCTTTCTTTCTTGTTCTTTTTTCTTTCTTTCTTTTCACTCTTCTTTAAAAAAAAATTATTTATTTGAGCCAGGTGTGGTGGCGCACGCCTTTAATCCCAGCACTTGGGAGGCAGAGGTAGGAGGATCACCATGAGTTCAAGGCCACCCTGAGACTACATAGTGAATTCCAGGTCAGCCTGAGCTGGAGTGAGACCCTATCTCGGGAAAAAAAAATTATTTGAGAGAAAGTGAGAAAGAGGTAGAGAGAGAGAAAGAATGGGCGCGCCAGGGCCTCCAGCCATTGCAAACGAACTCTAGACATGTGCGCCCCCTTGTGCATCTGGTTTACATGCGTACTGGGGAATCAAACCTGAGTCCTTAGGCTTCACAGGCAAACTGCCTTAACCTTGGGTTTATTTAATAGGCGCCTATTGTATACTCAGTGCCAAAGACTTGAACTTGAGAAGATCGAATCCCTGTCCCGGTGCCACTCAGGAGATACTCACCAGCGGCTCTGGTAGAGGGCTGGGCTCAGGAAGAGAGAGCTCGGGGCCGAGGAGGTACTCGATGGCAGAGAACGAGGGTGGACTTCCAAGAACTTGTCACAGGGTGTGAGGCATTCTTGAGGTGCTCCGCAAAGAAAAGATTTTCGCTGGAATTTCAGAAACTGGCAAGCAGTAGGGACACCTCCTGCCATCACCCTGTGGAGTTGGTTCTCTAGGGCACTCTCTGGGTCTAGCCAGTCAGCTTGCTCCCATGAACTTGTTTGAATTCTCTTCCAGGTTAGCCCCTGCGTCTCATCTCTCCTCTGCAGGCTGACCCTGGGCTGGTGACAGGGCTGTGAAGGGTGTACCACCTTTTCTTGCCCCTTTTTTATGGGGGCACAGGCACTCCTCTGTTTTCCCAGAAGCCATCCTGATATTAAAAACTTCCTTCCACACTGGGCAATGGGTTGTGGTGGGGTGGGGCAGTGCTTGGCTTGTGTTCCTGGCAGGGAGGTGGGCGGGGATGGCAGTGGTGATGCCCTCGTGGTGTATGGGAGGCCTGGAGTTCTTTTTTTTTCTTCTGTGGTTAACATCAGACCAAGATTTCTGCCCTCTCTTCCACCCTGCTTTTCAAAGCGTGCTCGTGGTCAGGGAGGACTGGACTCTACTATCCGGAATAAGCTCACGAAAAGAAAGCTTCAGAGATACGGGCTCTGCCAGGAAGCCCTCAGCTCTGCCCCGGCTTTCACGCGCTGATCTCTCCAGAGCCCGTACTGAGCTGTCCCCCGTGTGTCCTGGGTGCTATGTAACCCCGCTGGCTCATAATTCTTCCTTGACACGGATCCCATTTGAAGTCATTTGGGGCCATAATTCATGATTTCTAAACTGCCTTCGACTAAGCAATTAAAGGAAGGCACAGGTTATTCTGTGAATATATAGAACCAAGTGATTTCTTAGACCAGTGACAATAGAAAGAGAATTATGGGGGGAAAAGAAACGTGTATTTTCCTTATTTTGGAGTTAAAAAAAATTCACTTCATTTTTGTTGATCAGGCTTCACAAGGGTCTTGGAATGTGGCTTTGACTGACTCAACCCCTGCCTGCCTCAGGCCACTCCCAGAGTCATCATCCCTGAAGGATACCTTTATTACTCATGTCCCCAACCAACTAATATCTCCTCCTCATACACGCTAGTCATGCCCTTCGCTTTTTCATTTTTGTAAATGTGCATGTGTAAGTGCACGTGGAGGCCGGAGGACAGCGAACAGTGTCATTTCTCAGGAGCGCGAGCCACCATTTTGGGGAAACTCTGGCCTGCAATTTGACAAACAGGCTAGACTGGCTGGCTATCGAGCCCTGGATATCCTCCTGTCTCCACTCCCCAGCGTGGGATTACATACCTGAGTTACCATGCAGAGTTTCTGGCTTTTTTTTTTTCTCCTTTAATATGGCTTCTGGGAATGGAGCTCATGCTTACAAGTACTTTACCAACCAAACTCTACCTCCCCAGTCCTATTTAGTTTTTTTTTAATATTTTCTATTTATTTATTTATTTATTTGACAGAGAAAGAGGGGGAGGAGAGAGAGAGAGAATGGGCATGCCAGGACCTCCAGCTACTACAAATGAACTCCAGATGCATGCGCCCCCTTGTGCATCTGGTGAACGTGGGTCCTGGGGAATCGAACCTGGGTCCTTTGGCTTTGGCAAATGCCTTAACTGCTAAGCCATCCCTCCAGCCCTTTAGTTTTGTTTTTGTTTTTTTTTTAATCATGCTATACCTAAGAAGCCATCACCTCTTCCAATACTAGATTTACCCTGACGTTCCAGAAGGTGCAGTGTCTGCTTGGATTCGCTTCTCCCTCCCCTGTGCCTGGCTGACTCCTTCCTAGCTCACCGGACACTGCATATCCAGACACGTAATTCTGCAGATGCTCAAGTCCCTTGTAGGAATGATGCTATGTTTACACACACCAGCCCACGCCCTCCACACACCTGAAGCCATCTCTAATGACTGACCGTTTCTAGCATGATGGGAAGGCTGCACAAGTGGTCATTCTGTTGCATTGTTTAGGAAGTAATCTCAAGGAAAAAAATATCTGTACATGTCATAACAAGTGCAGTTCTTTCCCAAATACTTTTGGCCACAAATGATTGCTGTGTGAGGTACTGTCACTGTAGGCTCAAGTTTCAGACAGCCAGAAAATCACCTGCCTGCAGTGGGCTGGCAGCAGCAGCAGCAGCAGCAGGCGTGGAATAGGGATCAGTCCTCTACCCCAGTAGGGTCTTCTGCGCCTGCCAGGATGGAACATCAACATTGAAAGTGCTCGCAGCTCTCTGGATGAAAAGGACACGTGGGGCGTCTGGGCCCTGGGCAGCAGGATATGCAGAAGCTTACCATTGGAGGTCACATTCCTTCAGAGAACCCCTTCTGGCCTGGTCATACGGAAGAGGACTGGGTAGGGGTCAGTTGTCCCAATTCCCCATTCTGTGTGGCTTTGGCAGAAGTCACATAGCAGAGCTGGGGAGGGAGGGAGAGAGTCTCTGTCTGCTGTCCCAGCCCTGCGGCTCCTTTCATTGGCTAACACACCCTCCCAGCTGTCCTTTCTGCTTCCTGAAGCCAGGAAGGTACGCTGCCTTCAAAGAGCCCTGGCTTGGAGTTTAACAAGCCCCACCTGCCGGCAGCAGGCAGGAATCCAGAGAGCTCTGCACACGGCTTTGCTTCTGGCGTCCAAGCTGAGATCGTCTTTTCTAGAAATGTCAGTTGTAGAGTGGGAAGAATGAAAATGTCAGCATCAAGCATGCTGCCTGGTCTTGTGACTCAGTGGCTTTCTGGGGTAGCAATTCTCAGATGCCTTCTTTATTCTGGGGTAATAAGAAGAAGCAAGCTGAGTTTTCTTATTTTTCCTGTTTAGGAGTATAATTTGAAATAAATAAATAGAGACCCCTGAAGTCTCCTGCCCTTGACTCTCAGCTGGAGGAGGGAGCTACTGTTCTTGGGGGCTTCCCAGGGACTTGTGACATGATTTGAAGTACCATAGTCCTTAATACAGCTGCTTAGAGGCTGATGGAGCTACATGGAGCTAGAAGACATGCCCTCAATATCTGTCCATGGAAGTTTCTAGAAAACCCCAAACACACACAAGATTGCTTCTCTTCATTTCATATGACTCCCCCACTGACATCTTCCCCATCATCTCTTAAGTGGCTTCCCCTAGGCTCTGTCCTCCATCAAAGCCAGGTTCTGTGTCCAGCCTGCAGTTTCTGCAGCGCGGCCAGCGCTCTCTCTTCAAAGGCGGCGCAGTAGAAAGACACACGTGGGCTCCCACAGCTAGCGTGGCATTGCCTGGGCGTCTCACCAAGCCAGTGAACGGTCCTTCTTGCCATCCTGTCTTGCAAGAAGTGGGGAGGAAGGAAAGGGTAGGGGGTGAACCCTGAACCTGCCAACAGCAGGTAATAGTTGTGGCCTTGGCTTCAGGATTCCTGGCAAGTGGATCTGTCCTGCAGTGAGTGGCAGGAGTGAGCCACACCCCATCACCGGGAAGAATGTCCGGAGCCCTATGTAGATATGAGCCTTGAAGTAGCTTTCAGGCCAGCCCCCAGGCCTGATTTCGGGGAGACAGTTCTGGGAACCCAGCTGGGAGCCATGGTTGTAGGGACTGTCCCTGGTCCTGGAATAGTCCCATGGTTTACTCTTGTGACAGCCAAAGGGCTGGCCTACTTTCTCTGTTTAAGTGAGTGAGAACACTCACCTGGTTTCAGTACCACACTGCAGCCAGGAACGACAGTTCAGGCCTCACCTCACCTCTGGTCACATCCCTGAGAAGTGGTTGCACCTGCCTCACACAGCGAGGGGTGGGGCCAGGCCCAGAGCTCGGGCCTCAGGCTCAGCTTGGAAATAAGTTATTTGTGTTGGAAGCTGTCTGGGCTGGGGTGGGTAGTGATCCCAGGTGGAGTAGCACTATGGCTGTCTAGATTTTGATCCTCTGGAGTTTCTGGGCTTAGGAAAGGGGGTGCTTCTGCCCCACTGGGCCTGTTCCTCCAGGGTCCCAGCTCTCTGCCCCCCTCCTGCTGGTCAAGCTGTGGACTAATCCCTTTTCCCATGAGGTGAGCCAAGACAAGATTAGACCTTTATTAAAAGGAAATTAAACGAGGAAATGAAAGGATAAACAAAGCCCCAAATGAGAAGAAAACATGAAGCCTCGGTGAGCCCAGGTCTCTGTCCTGAAGGGCTTTGCATTGCCCACAGGTTGGGCCCCGGCTTCCAGTAGGTGACATCCACCCGCCTCCCCCTCACGAGCTCTGCCAGTAGCCATGGTCATGCTGGCCGGCTTCGTGACTTCAGCAGATGGCTTCTCTTGGAGTCTGACTGGGGGAACTGTCCCCCTAGGATGCTGCTCAAACCTGGTTCTCCTTGCACTCTCTTCTGAGGTTCCTATGTAAGGGGGCCACCAGCACAGCCAGCCCCTCCCTGGAGATAGAGCAGATGATGACACTTGCTGTCCCTGTCACCCTGGTCACCGCGCCACCTGCCTCTTTCTCCTCGCTGACCTCCCCACCATGTTCACTTCCGCCCCACCCCCGTGCCTGTGTTTGCCTGTCACCTCAGCTTCCTTCCTGATGGCCTTCGTTGTCTCACCTGCTTGCCCACCTTACCCTTCTCCCCTGTGCCTGGCTGGTGCCAACTTGCTGTTCAGGTCTTGTTGCATTTTTAGCGAGTATTAGTGATGCAGGATTGGGGGTTTCAGGAGGGGTCTCCCAAACTTATGAACACCAGTGTTGGGTCTTTATTTTTTTAATATTTCATTTTTCTTTGTTTATTTAAGAGAGAGAGAGAGAATAGGTGCGCCAGGGCCTCCAGCCGCTGGAAACAAACTCCAGATGCATGCACCCCCTTGTGCATCTGGCTTACATGGGTCCTGGGGAATTGAACCTGGGCCCTTTGGCTTTGCATGCAAGTGCCTTAACCACTAAGCCATTTCTCCAGCCCCCTTTATTCTATTTTTAACAGAGAGTTGATAGAAACAGACAGGAAAAGCATAAATTATGAATTACTGGGTTTATTTAGGGAGAAATCATAAATCGCGAGACTCACTGAAGGAAAACTAGGATCTAGGAAACGGCTGGAGCAGAATCCCAAGCACACGGGAGACAAGGTTCCAGGAGCGCACGTGGAGAGATTTAGAAAAAACACGCACTGGTGTGGAAGGCACAACATCCACCCTGAGCCTCCCCCATGGAAGAGAGAGTTTAGTGAGTTGCCTTGGCTTAAGGAAGAGTGGCAGAAGGAACGTATCAAAGCGGAGATGGGGAAGTTCAGATGAGAAATGGGTAGTAAAGAGAGAGCCACCCACGGTTACTGCGAGCTTGGAGAAATTACACGTGTGGCTGGCCAGCCAGAAGAGATAGATCACAGGCAGAGAGGGGACAGAGACGAGCATGAAGAAGCCTTTGTAGTCAATTATAAATGGACTCTTTCTTCAGACTCAGGTCTATAAGGGGGTTTATAGATTCAAGGAGCTGACCCAAAGGATAACCCACCTAGGCAGTGCACTAGACCATGGAGACGGCAGGGGGCGCCGCAGCCATTGTGGGTAAAGCTGGATCAAACACGAGTTCCAATCCTGCCAAAACTGTGACATCTTTGGGTTCCCTCTTTGGGCTTCAGTCCCTAAGTGAAACTGCCTAAAAGAAGCTAGTTTTCTCCTGTTTCTCCTTCAATAGCACCTTAGTCCATTTTTCTGTGGCTGTAACAAAAACATCTGAGACTGAGTCACTCTTGAAAAAGTGTGTTTGACTTGTGACTCTGTAGGCTTGGATAGCCAGGCGCATGGTGCTGGCCTCCGGGGAAGGCCTCATGCTGCCCAGCCGTGGACAGCATATGCGAGACAGAGCAAGTGTGCTGGGTGGTGTCTCCTTCCTACAGAACCACTGATGCCCACGTATGGACCCTACCCCCATGGCCTTATCCAACCCTAATCACTTCCCAAGATGCCACCTCCAAATACCAGCAACATTTGAATTGGGGAATTTGGTTTCCACCACAGGAACTTTGGGGGAACATGCTCAGACCAGTGCACCCTCTGGACTCCCCAAATCAGGGTTTTTTGGGCCCTTTGGACTTCTCCTTTATTGCAATGGTGGTTAAAAGCTGTTTTGTTCATATACTCCTCTTTCTTTTCTGGACATTAAGCTCAACAAAGGCCAGGACCCCAAGTGTCAGACTCTTACCCTGAGTGCCCAGAGCTGGGGTACCTGACCAGTTCTGTGTGCTCATTGGTCATTCGTTGGCTCAGTCATCACTCAGGTACTTCTTGCATACCCACGTCATGGTACCCAGGTACCATGCCAGGCAGCAAGAGTCAGGAACAAAGCAGAACAGTGCTGTTGTGGAGTCTGAAGTCCAGCCACTCATTCTGAGCTGTGGTAAAATGGCTGTTCGCTCACTGAGACATTGCTGTTTTCTTATTTTGGGTGGAAGGGGTGCGTTTTGACATAGGGTCTCACTCCAGCCCAGACTGACCTGGAATTCATTATATAGTCTCAGGCTGGCCTCAAACTCACAGCGATCCTCCTACGTTGGGCTCCTGAGTGCTGGGATTAAAGGTGTACGCCACTCACCCAGCCTTCACTGCACATTTCTAATAGTGACAGTTGGCAGAGGTGCACCAGCTAGACTTCCTGTGGAGGTGAGCTGCCCATCACAGGAAGTGTTCAGTAACAGCCTGAGGTAAAGCCCATGGCTGTGATGCTGCGGGTGGAAACTCTAGAAGGCCCTTCCTTTCCCTCAATCCCCCTGGGTCCCTGGGGGACCTGGGCTGGCTGACAGCCAAGCCTGGTGACATCCATGGGGAAGAAACTAGATGATGTCAAGAAAAGAGCCAAGGGCTGGAGGGATGGCTTAGCAGTTAAGGCATTTGCCTGAGAAGCCTATAGACCCAGGTCCAATTCCCCAGTACCCACATAAGCCAGATGCACAAGGTGGCACATGCATCTGGAGTTTGTTTGCAGTGATTAGAGGCCCTGGCATGCCTGTTCTCTCTCTCTCTCTCTCTTTCCACCTCTAATAAATAAATAAAATAAAATAAAAATATTTAAGAAAGAAAAGAGCCAAGGGTAGACTTCCTTTTCGTGTTTGCCTCATAGAAGTTGACAGGCTTGTCTTGAAAACTGGAGCCAAATATTTTCATTTCATGTAAAATAAAATTTTAAGTTTCCACTTTAAAAACTATAGAAGGAAAGCTATGTTTTTAAGTTATTTTCAGATTGCAAAGTGATCATTTTGGAAAAATTCAGAAAAAGTGAAAGAAAATTAGAAGCACTTCAATTCATCTACCCACAGGTAATTATTGTAAACATTTATCTTCTGGTGATCTTTTTTGATGAGTACACAAAATATGCATGTTTTAAAATGAGATCACGTCTTATACCTTAGTTTTTCTTATTTAATGGGTTATGAACATTTTGTACCTTGATAAATATTGTTTCAAAATAAGAGCTTTGCCTGTTCTGTCACGTTGCTGTTCATAAGCTGTCTATGAGTAGAACAAATCATCACAAAACTTAGAGGCTTAAGGGCTGGGGACATGGCCCAAGTAGAGCACTTGCCGAGTATATGCAGTGTCCTGGGTTCGATCCCCGGGATAACAGCAAATAACACCATCATTTTATCACACATTAGTGGTTAATCTTGGTTGTCAAGAATTTCTTTTTTTTTAATTTTAGGTAGGGTTTCACTCTAGTCCAGGCTGACCTGGAATTCACTCATATGTAGTCTCTGGGTGGCCTCAAATTCACAGTGGTCCTCCTACCTCTGCCTCCCAAGTGCTGGGATTAAAGGCGTGCGCCACCACGCCCAGCTCTTTTTAAATTTTTATTTATTTGCACAAGAGAAAAAATATAGACATGTCAAGGTCTCTTGCTGCTACAAATGAACATGAGTCATGCACCACTTTTTGCATATGGCTTTATGTGGGTGTTGGGGAATTGAACCCTGGGCCAGCAGACTTTGTAAGCAAGCAAGCTCCTTTGACCACCAAGCCATCTTCCCAGCTCCTGGATTGGGTTAATTGAGGTTGGAGGAACTACTCTAGCTGTGGGTCCTAGATTGTATAAACACAGAAGAGATGGCTGAGCAGTAGCATCCATCGCTGTGTTCAGATGGTGGCCAGGGCCACCAGCAGTCACCTGAAAGCCGGACCAATGCTTTTGAGTGTCCATTTCCCAGGTGACAACCTCACACAGTAGTTACATTTTTCTTCCCATGGCTTATACACTGGGTTCTCCGATGCTGTCACACAGCGGTGGCTTTGTCCGGACTGAGTGGTCTGAGGGAGAGGCAAGTGGCAGCTGTGACACTGTCATTTCTGTAACATAGGTCAGCCCTGTTCTGGGTGGGAAGAGACTATACAGAAAGATGGCGATCATGTGGGGCCACTTTGCCACGCATCTATACTGCTTCCATTGATTCTCTGTTTAGGGGACATGCAGTCCAAGAAGACAGAAGCCATCTGCCTATGGCTTCACCTAGTCCAGCCAGGGTTTCAAGGCCACAGGTGGGAACAGTATCCTCTTTGGGGCCCCTTACCCAAAGCTGGCTCCTTTCCCTCACTCCCTTCAAATATTTCCATGGATGATCCCTTGAAGGGGTGGTCCTCGGGAAATACTGGGCTCGTGGAGTCTGACTGAAAACAAATTCAACCCAAGAAACTCTCTGAAAGAGCCCACTGGTAGAATATGAGCAGGAACTTAGAACCTCCAACATTCGGGCAGCCTGAGACAGTACAACCCCAAAGCGTGAAAGGACAGGGCAACAGAGCTGTTTGAACTATAGTGGGGGCTGGAAAAACAATCCCCCCACCGCAGTGAGTTTCCCAACTCCATTCTGCTAATCCTTTCTATTGGCCAAATTGGAGCCGAGGTTTACTGCCACCAGCATCGAGCTGGCTTGGTCTAGCCGTGGCAGTCAGTCCTGCCCCACCCCCAGGGAACAAGACACAGTAGAGAATGGATAGAGGGAGGAGAAGAGGAGAGAACAGAGGATCCCCAGCATGCTTGCCCTCCATCATTTTTGGGACATCAGGAGCAGAGATGCCTACCCACTCTTTGCTGGGTCTGCGCATGGGGGCGGGGGTTGGTTATCAGTAGTCACTGGAGCAGTAGTATCAGCCTTGGTGTGTTAAGTGTTCTCCCTGCACAGGGCACTGTATTACATCACAGCTCATTTTGCACACAGTAGTTCTCGTTTTTATAGCCAATCTGCTAGGCACATGTTATTAGCAGTCTGTTTCGGGCAGGGCAGAATGAGTTTGGAAGGCTCAGTATCCTGCCTGAGGTCACAAGACGAGTAATAGAGCTGGGATTAGACTCCAGTCTGGTTTATTCTAAACCCCAGGTGCTTTTCTCTAAGAGCAGCTTAAAGCTAGGGAGGCGAACCCTGTGGCTTCCGGCTGCGGTCTCTCCCACAGTGGAGCTGCGATGGAGGAAGAGGAGAGGAGGGGAAGGAAAAAGAATAGGGGGAGGTGTTTAGTCTGTCAGTTCATCTGAAGAGTTGTGGAGGGCTCAGAGTGTAGCATGTGGCAAATTGTGAGTGTTGTTTACCGTAGACAGAAAACAGGTCCCTTGGAATAAGGGCCTGGGGACCCAAGATTCTGTGCATGGCGAGCCCATAAAGAATGTCACCAAGGGACTAGAGGGAATTGCAGTGCAGTGTGATGGTAAAGGAGAAGCCGCTGAGCCTTCCCTGGGACTACCCACCACCCCTGAACACAGCCCGGGCAGCCCCAGGCACCTAAGAGAGGTGTTCCATCGCTTACCGGGCTCTAGAAGAAAGCGAGGTCGAGCTGGCTGGGAGCAGGGGAGGGGGAGGGGAGGGGGTTGCAGCAGAGTGACATCACTGCACGCTCGGCATTTCACAACAACAGAAATCACATGCTCCTTCCCCAGGGCTGGCCCTGCGCTCACGGAACTTAGAGACTCTTGGCTTGTTTTTGTTGGCATCATTCAGATTCTTCCTGAAATGGAGGAGTGCGCCTCTCCCAGGCTCTGGGAAGGTCACACGGTAGGGGAGGGGCTGGAGCTGTTGAGCCCCAGGCTCTGGGGAAAGCACTGGGCCACCCGAGGTCTGGTGCTCCGTGAACTGTGGCCATACCAGGTAGCTTTGCGATTCTATTCCAAGTAGAGATTCCCCCACGCTTACGTCGTAACTCGACAAGTACCGTCATTAAAATACCTAATTAGGGCTGGAGAGATGGCTTAGCAGTTAAAGCGTTTGCCTGCAAAGCCTAAGAACTCATGTTCGAATCTCCAGGTCCCAAGTGGCCAGACGCACAGTGACTCAAGCGTGCAGTTGTTGCACGTGTGCACAAGAGGGCGCACATGTCTGGAGTTCAAGGCCCTGGTGCACCCATCCCCTCTCTCTGAAAAAAGTTAATAAATGCCTAATTAATGCTGTGATGGGTGGGGCAAGTCACCCTCCCTGATCGGAGCCCCTGTCAGTGCGAGAGGCCTAGGAAGGGTTATTCAGATCCTTTGCTTGTTGGCTTTGGAGAAGCAAGGCCCAGGGTAGAGGCAGGGGTGAGAGGGAGGAGTGATGGAATGGGCAGTCCACGTGTCCCCATTCTCCAGGGAAGAGGGGACCAGGTACCCAGCCAATGGTACCGTTCCATGTGGGCTGGAATTGGATCTGACCCTAAAACATGAGAGGCATAGTAGGATTTGGTGAGCTCTGGCCCAGGGCTCGGCACACCATAAGCATCTCCTCAGTCAGCTGGATGAGAGCCCAGGTCTGGGGTTGTGAAGAAGCAGAGGTCAGGAGCTCCATGTCTGCGGTTTGCATCCTGAACAGTAATAACCATCTCCATGCAAAAACCCAAACTCCAGAGGGCTCCAGAATTCGAACATTTCCGAACACGATGTCACGAGTAGAAAATTTCATACCTGACCTCACGTGACTTGTCATAGTCCCAAACGTAGCCCGTGACAAACATTGTATAAAAAAGACTGGAGGATATGTATATCCGGTAGATAAGGAACATAAATGAATTTTGTATTCAGATTTGGGTCTCATCTCCCAAGATATCTCACTGTGTATAGGGAATTATTCCAAAACAATAAAACATGCAATCAGAAACACTTCTAGTCCCAAACAGTTTTGGATCAGGGGTACCTATTGTGTACTTGTGAAGATCTGAGAACATCAATATTCATTAGTCATTATTCCCCATTTTTAGATCCATTTTCAAAAAGCTAGCTTGACCTTGAATATGGATTTTTTTTTCAGTTCCCTCTGTCTGTCTAGTGACACAGTGGCTGATCCATCTCCTAGTTCAAAGCCATCTAGCACACCATCAGATTTATTTCTAAATTATTCCAAAGCTTTACACTCGTTGCTTATTTGCATTAAAAAATTGAATGCCGGATATAAGAGACCTGATTTGCAATTTGGCACCCACTCACATGGAAGCAATCTATGATTCTCCGTGAAAAACTTCACTGTGAGCAAAGAGTGTGCCAGCCTGATCTCATTTTGCGGGGAGGGTGTGTGGATGCGTGCGGTGGGTTTGCCTGGATTCAGGGTCTCTGCCCAAGGCCTGTGCTGCCATTCCCCACCCTGCACTGAGCTGCTGCTGAGGAGAAAAATGCTGTAAATAAAACATTACAGTGGCGGGGGCGGGGGGGATATGTGGCAGCTAAAGACACTGGGGAAAGACTAAGGGGAAGGACAAGCTCTCTCATCTCCTAGGGTCAGTCCTGCTGCCTTGGACCCTGGCCACTTCTCCGGTATGCTTAGGAGAGATCTGGCCAGAAGTGATCCACCCAAGGCGATTCTGGAAGGTTCTGAGGAAATAAAACCAGAGCTTGTGATTTCAGCCTGGCATCTTGACAGCTCCTTGTTTGCTTTCTGGGATTGTTTCATTTTGCATGCGCGTGGACGCATGTTTGTATGCCTGTAAGCACATGCGTATGTACTGGTGCATGCGTAAATGTGAGCGCGTGTGTGAAGCCAGAGGTCGGGTGTCTTCCTCTCCACCTAAGGTTTTGAAGCCGAGTCTTACACTGAACCTAGAGTTCATGCATTTGACTAGACTAGCTGGCCAGGAAGCTCCAGGGACCCTCCCGTCTGCTTCTCCAGTGCATGGGCCCCCATACTTAGCATTTATTTGGGTGCTGGGGATCCGAACTCAGACCCTCATGCTTACACAACAAGCAAGTTACACACAGAGCCATCTTCCCAACATCTGCTTCTGTTTTTAAATTTCTCACCCTTAATTAAAAAAAATAATTTTTGAAAACTTTTATGTATTTATTGAGAGAGAGAGAGAAAGGGGCATTCCAGGGCCTCTAGCCACTGCAAATGAATTCCAGACTCAACGTGCCACCATGTGCATCTGGTCTATGGGGTACTGGGGAATTGTTTAGGTGCCTTAACAGCTAAGCTATCTCTCCAGGCCATATTGTTTTCTAAGAGTGTATTCTTTCTACTGCCCACAGAGCCCTCCTGGACACATCTTGCTAACTTGACCCATTTTCTCTTCTTATTCCTTTTCATGGGTCTTAAGGTGTGATTTGGAGTCTCAGCATTACCTTGGCCTTTTGCTCATCTCATACAGAGTTAAAATTTCATCCAACCCCCCACCCCCCCGTCTCTCTCCCTCTCCCTCTGTTTTGCTGGGTAGGTGACATTAGATAAGAAACTGGATCATCCAGAATCTCAATTTCTCCCTCTGTCGAGTAGGATAAGTGTCCCCACATAGCAGGCCCGGGAGGCGTGCAGGAGGTGGCCCACGACTGAACCTGACACAGTCCCCAGTGCATGGAAGGCCCCACTCTCCCGCTCACCTCCAGCTCTGTAGAGATTATGGAAAACATGCTTAGTGCTGTTTCACAGTCATGCACATTTCCAGAGCCATCAAATTTGTGGGTTGTTTGGACGAGGAGACTGGCCAGAAAACTAAAAATGTCCCCGGGTGATGGCAAGAACTGTGGGCAGCAGAGTGATTGATAGGGCTACAGTAGTGTTGCAGTCAGGTTCGCATTGCTGGTAGAAATCACCCAACCAAGAGCAGCTTGTGGGGAAAAAGATGTTTATTTTGGCTTACAGACTCAAGGGGAAGCTCCACAATGGCAGGGGGAAATGCTGGCATGAGCAGAGGGTGGACATCATCCCCTGGCCAACATAAGGTAGACCATAGCAACAGGAGAATGTGCCAAACACTGGCAAGGGGACACTGGCTATAACACCCATAAGCCCACCCCCAACAATACACTTCCTCTAGGAGGCGCTAATTCCCAAATTGCCATCAGCTGGGAACCTACCATTCAGAACATGTAAGTTTATGGGGGGTACCTGAATCAAACCCCCACAAGGAGGGATAGCATCTTGAGTCTCAGAGGCCACAGCACTACCAGAAGTTGCAAGCCAAGGCAAGGGGGTGGAAGCAAGAAAGGGTCTTACAGGAGGAATATTTCTAACCAGTGGCCAAATGGTCGTTGCTATGGTGTTCTGCCTCCCCCCCCCCACCTCTGGAGAACCGAGCACTCATTCAGGGCCATCTAGAAACTAGCTAACAGCTGTTCACTTACTGCTCAGTTGCTCATCCTGTGAGATTCTGAGCACCTGGACACCAACTGCAAGCCAGCCCTCGAAGGGCTGCCCTTGTCCCTGGGGGGAAGTGACCACAGGGTCACTGGGCCACAGGCTCTAGGGTGCGTGGAAACTGCTGCCTGGTTAGACCTTTGGGTTTTGACCTTGAACAGTGTCTCCCTCCGGAATCAGACCCACACAGCCAGCGGCTCTGCTCAGACTGTGTCCCCTGCACACACCTAGGAGAGCCAGCCCTCTTCTCCGTCTTTGCCTGGGGCGTAAGGATCATACATTCTGTCCAGAGGTGAAGTCCAGGGTTGTGGCTCAGTAATAGAGCATTTGCTAAGCTTGTGTGAAGGCCCTATTCAATCTCTAGTACTAAAAACGAAAAAGAGAAGAAAAGAAAAGGAAAGGACCCCTCTCCACAAACTGTAAAGTTTACCATATTGGGTATTCTTTTTAAAAAATTTATTTATTTATTTGAGGGGAGGGGGTGTGGGCACACTAGGGCTTCCTGGCACTACAACCGAACTCCAGAAGACGCATGCACCATTTTGTGCATCTGGCTTTATTTATGTGGGTACTGGGTCACCGAATCTGGGCCATCAGGCTTTGCAAGCAAGTGCCTTTAACTGCCGCGCCATCTCTCCAGCCCCCGTCTTGGGCGTTCTTGCGCACACAGCTGAGTAGCAGGGAGTGTATTCCCATTGCTGTGCAACAGGTCCCCGGCTGGCGCTGTGCAGCTTGCAAAACTGAACCTTCCCCTGAGACGGCAATTCCACATTCCCCTTCACCCCAACCCCCTGCCGCCCCCGGCCATCCTGCTCTCTGCTGCTGTGGGCTGAATCACGTTAGCTATCTCGTGAGAGTGAAAGCCTTCTGTGCCGCCCCAGTGGCAGCTTGTGTAAATCAGAAGTGGTCCTCCCTCGTCAGAAATGTGCATTTAGAGATGTGTTCATTGTGACAGCGCTCAAAAATGGCAGAGTTGGGGTCCCCCCCCCAATCCTCAGTGGTTACAAGAATGCTGTTGTAGCAGGAGTCTTTGCACCGAATCCCTGGAGGCAGAAAGGAGGAAGGGAGGGGAGACATGTGGGCCATCGGCCAGGTCTGGAAAGTCAAAAGTCTCTGAGCAACCCCAGAGGCTTTCTGGTTATAACCATGAGTCCATTGCACAGTGTCCACTCCTGGGAAGACAGGGAAATTAGTGCCTGCCCCAATCAAAGCATTTTCCTGGGCAAGGACCAGACAGAGGGGACACTACTTTAACTGGTGGTTAGGATTCCCACAGTGGCACTTGTCTTAAGTTAATCATTCTAGTCTCTTGGGTCACCTGCACCCCATGGCCCTCTTCTCTCCTGCTTATCTCCTGCCCCTGTCCACGCCACACTACAGGAGTTGCCAGGCTGGGCAAAAGTCCCTGGTCTGGCTCCACAGACTGTAGGTGGCTGGCCCACGCTCAGGCTGATTATTCTAAGGCATTAGTGTCCCATGTAGCCATGCCCTGGGGCATTGGGATATTGCCCTAACCTAGGAGATATAGAGTCAAACACAACCCCCCCCCCCCAGCTCTTTTCAGGACCCCTAGTGCCTTGGTTGGGATGCAGTGGGAAACAGAGGGAAGAGGCCTTATATTTGCCATTGTTCCCAGTCTTTGTGCCCAACATGTGTTTTTGAACCCCTTCTAGGTCCTGTGGGCACAGAGGTAGCCCATCTCAGGTCCCTGCTTTGAGCATAGTCTTGGAAGTCTCAGGCTTTCTGCTTCATGGAGTTTTGTCAAAGGACAGTGGCTCACTGAGTGCCATTGTTTTTACCTGATGAAGAAAGTGTGGCACAGGGTAATTGAGTTGTTTAGGGACACAAAGTTCACTAGTAGTAGACCCAAGCCTCAGCTCCCAGGCTCAAGGCTATCACTTTCACCCATTCTCTCCAACCAATCTGTCTTCAGTGGCAAAACAATTTACTTGAAGTTGGGTGTGGTGGTGCATGCCTCTAATCCCAATATCCAGGAGGCTGAGGCAGGAGGATTATAAGTTCAGGGTCAGCCCATGCTAGGGAGTAAGACCTATCTGAAAAAAAAACAAACAAACAAGGACTAGGAGATGGCTCAGTGGGTAAAGTCCTTGCTGCTCAAGCATGGGGGCCTGAGTTTGGATCCCCCCAGCACCTGTGTAAAAAGCTGGGCATGGTGGTGCACACCTATAATCCTGGCACTGGGGTTGGGAAGGAGATAGGACAATCCCTAGGGCTTGCTCACTACCTAATCTAGCTAAATCAATGAGCTCTAGGTTCAGCAAAAAACCCAAACTCAAAGAACAAGGCAGAATGGTTAAGGAAGTCCCCAGCATTGACCTCCACACAGGGCACCCACACACACATGAACACTCATAGACATACACATTGCTTACACATATACATGCAAAAAATTTTTTTAAAAAAAACAGAAAAACAAAAACTACTGGGCTGGGGGGGGGTTGGCTTAGCGGATAAAGCACTTGCCTGCGAAGCCTAAGGATCCATGTTCGACTCTCCAGATCCCACATAAGCCAGGTGAACAAAGGTGAGGCACGTGCAAGGTCGAACATGCCCACTAGGTGGCGCAAGCGTCTGGAGTTTGATTGCAGTGGCTGAGACCCTGGGCTTGCCAATTCCATCTGTCTCTTTCTCTCTCTCTCTCTCTAAAAAACAAACTACCAATAACAACAAAATATCCAGAGTTTCATTTGCTGCTCAAGAGCATCTTTGAGTCACTATCTGCAAGTCTTTCTCGAGTTCCGAGAGAATTTATAAAAAGAATGACTGTGTCACATCCTTCCCCTGCGTGCGTGTTGCCACATTTTAAGCTGTCTTGGCTCTGCATTATACATCTGCAGTCCTCCTTTCCCATGACCGTGTGTCCCGAGACTCCCAGTGTGTGCCTGAAACTGCGGCGCATCCGATATCCCGATTTCCCTCTTCCTACATACCTGCCATAGAGTCCAATTTATAAGTCAAGCACAGTAGGACATTAACAATAACTCAATTACCCAGTATACGAATCAAAGTTCACACTTTGGAGTCACGATTCACTGAAACAAGGGTTACCTGAGCACAGGGCCTACAACGCTTTGACAGTTAATCCCATGACTGAGTGACTGGTAATGTATACACCATGTGGATGTGCTAGACAGAGAGGTGACTCACAGCCCAGGCAGGACAGCATGAGATCTAGTCACACCCCTCAGAGCAGTACAGTTTGAAACTTGTGAATTATTTCTAGAATTTTCCATGTTGTATTTTCACACTGAGGTTGAAGGGAAACCTACAACCAGTACAAGACTTGCTATGTTTAGCTGATCCTCCTGGGCGACAGGCATGATTGATTAGAAATTAAAATGCCACTCAGAGGAGGGGTCTTGCAGGGACTTCAAGGCAAGTCCCGGTTTTCTGGAAGGGAGAGTTGGTCTAGGAGACGCACTGCCCCTTGACTTCCCACAGCAGATGAGAACCGCCCCCCCTCCGGAGTTCTGGAAATCCATGACAAATGGGTCACCTCCCGTGTTCCCTCCGTGAGTCACATGTGAGAAATAATGTCCATTGAATGTCTCAGCTTGGAAAATTAGCAGTCATTGTCTCCAACTGCTCACAGTTTGGAAGGCTTTGCTTTGTAAATTTCCAGGTGCCTTGTGATTCTAGTTTCTATAAACAGGTCATCTTGTGGCAGGCTACCTGAACGGCTCTGCCACCTCCCCCCCCCCCAGGTCCTTGATGGGCACCATGTCTCTGTGGGTCCAGGGGCTCCGGGGTGGCTGGAGGAGGAATCGGGCTCAATGAACGACTGTGTCTGCCTTGGCCCGGGCTGCAGTGTGGCATCCAAGGGAGACTGGCCCTGAATAAAGACATACTTTATTTCCCTTTCAGCTCGCGCAGGGGCACTGGGAAGGTGGCAGGGGAAACAGAGTGAGCAGTGTTCAGGGACTGGCCCACCTTCCCAAGGAGTTTTCCACTGCAGCAGCTCCTCCAGCCCCGCTAGCGCACTGGCCTCCGAGCAGTTTTTCCAGCGTTACGGACGCAGTACTGGCTGGGTCCCGGCTGCACGGAATGTCTTCCCAGGAGATGAGTGGGCCACGTCTGTCTGGGGACTCGTTCCCCAGGGCTCAGAGACCATAGGACTATGGACTGGTGTTTAAAAACAGAAGTTTATTTCTCATGGTTCTGAGGCTAAAGTCCATGGTTAAGATGCAGATATAGTCATTTCCTTTTCAGGGAAGTGAGAAAAGAGATGTCTGTCTCCTTGGCTTGTCCACATCCTTGTTACTGACCATGTGGCGTCCTCCCTTTATGCAAATTTCCCCTACTTACAGGGACATGGGACATACAATATCAGGGCCACCCTGTGGATTGCATTGTAACTGGAAAGCCTCCATAAGGCCTTGTCTCCAAGTCGTCCCATCCTGAGATCATGGGTGTCCCTGTTGGGGCATGGACAGAGGGTTTTGGAGGAGCATGAGTGAGCTCGTGGCGGTGCGTGCCTCGAAGGCCATCCTGTCTATCAGGAGATGGGAAAGCAGCCCAGGGGCCCGGATGGACACACTCTGCAGAGTCCCCCGGCGTTCATAGCCTGCTCACATCACAACAAGGAGAGCTGCTCTGTGTGGGTACTCTGTGCGTGCCAAGCAAGGTGCTGGGCATTTTATTTAATTGGCTCATGCAGTCCTCATGAAGACACAGAGGTAGATTCTGTTACTCACCCCCATTGCATAGGAAAGGGGACTGAGGAGGCACCGAGAGGTTAAGTAACCTCCACAAGCTCACACAGCTAGAAAGTCGTGGAGCCAGGATTGGAGCTCAGGCAGACTGGCTGCGTAGGGTGCCTTACAAACCACTCACCTTTACTCATAGACTTAATATCCACCATGAGTTCCTTCACAGCGTGCCAGGGCCCTGGGCATGCTGTCCTTTGACCTCCATGTGTGAAGGGCACAAGGAAGGGAAGAGGAAGCCATGAGAGTGGGACCATATGGTAGTTAGGGACTCAGGCTTTGGGTTCTGCACCTGTACGTCATTGTTTGCTAGCTGTGACCGTGGGTGAGCAATGCAACCTCTCTGTGCCTCGCTTTCCTCATCTGTACAGTGGGGATGACGCTGTCTTAGGGTTGTTTAGGGAGGAGGATATGAGTGACTGGCTGTGGCAACTGATCAGCAAATACTACTGTGGGAGTGACATCATTTTCCTCTGTCTCTTCATCCTCTGGCCTCACACCTGCGTTACGGTACGGTGGCCCCGAGGCCCTCTGAGCACCTGCAGTACAGCTGTCGTGCCCTGGAAGTGTTGGCAGGGCTAAATACACGGACGGTTTGAAGCTTTAGTACAAAACCAAATGCAAATGATCTCACTGAAAATTTTATACTGAAAGCTGGGGAGATAGCTCAGTGAAGAAAGCACACTGCATTCAAGCCCGAGCACCCAAGTGAAGTCCCCAGACCCCGTGTAAAAGCTGAAAGCTGTGGTGGACTTCGGAATCCCTGTGCACGGATAGCAGGTAGAGACAGGAGAATTTCCTGCAAGCTGAGAATTTCCAGGAAGCTGGCAGACCAGTTAGCGCAATAGTGCGGGGAGGGGCAGAGAAGGAGGAAGACCCTGCTTCAAATGAGGTAGGAGTCAAGGAATGATACCCCAAAGTTGCCCTCTGACCTCCACACACACACCATGGCATGTGCAAACATGCATATACACACATACCAAAAAATAACAATTTTTGTATTGATGTATTGAAAAGATTTATTATGAAAAAAATTAATTCTACCCTTTTAACATGTGCTACCAGAAGTTTAAAGTCACACTTCACTCACAGTCTGCTCCCGCAGGACCATGTGGCTTGACTGCAGACAGTCAGCCTCGGTGACCGCGTCTGCTTTGCTGGGATGTGCCGTTGTGTCCCAGCATTACCGTGAGACGTGGCTCCACAGAGGATGCTCAGAAAATAGCTGGTGAAGCAGTTTGGATGATACAGCCATTTTGTCCTTACCTGGAAAGTCCCACTGGATACCAAGCTGGGATGAGGGGTAGCTTGGCTCCGGGGCTCAGGAGGTCCTATGTCCAGGGTTTCCAGCTCCCAGGGCAATTGGCACCTCACCTGTGGGCTGGCACAGGCGAGCCTCCCCCTCTCCAAGCGGGCAGGTTTGAGGGTAGCCTGGGTATTCGTCCCAGGAGAAAACACAGCTATGGCGGTTTCTTCTGTTCCCAGCATGTGAGTGGTGGCAGCCTTGGACAGAGGGCATACATGTAAACTCACTTCTTAGACCATGAGAACAGTGTGCACAGGAAAAGGGGAGCCTGGGGAAATTTCCACCAGGTCCAAGGACCTCTTCAAGCAGGGCTCCTTACGGAGCAGCTGGCGAAGGTGGTACCTCTCGGGCTGGAGAGATGGCCTGCAAAGCCTAAGGGCCCAGGTTCAATTCCCTGGGTCCCACATAAGCCAGATGCCCATGGTGGCACATGTGTCTGGAGTTCGTTTGCACAGGCTAGAGGCCCTGGTGTGCCCATTCTCTCTCTCTTTCTCTAATAAATAAATAAAAATATACTTAAGAAAGAAAGAAAGAAGAGATACCTCTCTGGGTCATTCCTCCCCAAGTCCCTTTTTCCTATAAGAAAATGCCATCCCTGCTTTCTTATTTATTTGTTTATTTATTTAAGAGAGAGAGAGAGAGAATGGGCACACCAGGGCATCCAGCCGCTGCAAACAAACTCCAAATGCATGTGCCACCTTGTGCATCTGGCTTAAGTGGGTCCTGGGGAATCAAATCTGGTCCTCTGACTTTGCAGGCAAATGTGTTAACCGCTAAAGCTGTCTCTGCAGCCCCATCCCTGCTTTCTTGAAAGGGGACATGCATCTGACATTTATTCCTCTTTGACCTCTCTCTTACAGAAGCAGAATCAAGCTATACCTGTGTCCTTGACCCTTCCCAAGATTTGAGTCTGCTGGTGGAGCACCCTAGGAGATGCTAGTCCAACAGATGCTGAGATGGAGGTCTTGAGTCCCATCCTGTCCCTGTGGACCTTCTGAGGCTCCTGTCCTTGTGACAGCTAAGCTGCTGAGAGGACTTGAGCCTCGAGAGATGTGATCCTAGGGGACCACATCTCCATCGTGCCCCAGCCCACTGCCTACTGACAGCTCCCTGCACAGGTCTCCCTAATCGCTTTCTGAGGGGCAAAATGCTGAAACCAGCTGTTTTTAAATGTCAACTCACCATCCCCCAAAGCACACCACCTTGCCTAGATCACAACTTCCCTGAGCCTCAGTTTCCTCATCTGCTAGGTGGGAAGGAAGATCTCCTGCCAGACTTCTGCTGGGCTTACGTGATAACATGTATAATGGTTATAACACAGAGACCGTGCCCAGAAGATGACAGTCATTTAGGGGAGTGCACTAGGGCCCTCCTCCCCTGTTACTTGGAGCTTGTCCTCCCATCCTGTCCTCCCCTCCGCCTGTCCCCTCAGCAGGAGTTCCCTTGACCGGATGTGGAAGGCAGGCACCGGGCCTTGCAACACACAGCGCCCAGGGAAGATGGGAATGTGGACACAGTCGTGCTGGGCTGGCCATGATTACTAGTATTTATGTTTCTCTGCTTTTTCGGAAACCACCTGCTCTTTCTATTTGTGCTGGGATTAGAACATGGAATCTTGGCAAAGGAAGATGTTACTTTTAATTAAACACCCTGAGCCTTCTTTCCCATTTTGAGATGACTCAGTGAGCTCCATCTGGGTAGAGGTGAAGGAAAAGCAGGAGGGTGTCTTACAGAAACACGGATTAAGTGAAGCCAGGGATCGGCATTGCTAACAGGGCGCCTGGCAGGCAGCGGGGTCTGTGTGTGGGCTCGTCCCCGGGTCTTGTTGTCACTCCTGAAACAGGTCCCTGAGCAGGTCTGGGGTCACATTTTTGGCACTGTCCCTCACTCACTTGAGAAAGCCACTTAACATCTCTACCTTCTTCAAGGGGTGATTATGAGACTTGAGTAACTTTGTGAAAGTGCTTCGTGCATCGCCGGACTCCACAGCACGGGAGCTTCCTATCCCTGTCTTTGTAGAGCTGATTAGTATATTTTCAATTTTATTTACTTATTTGAGAGAGAGAGAGAGAGAGAGAGAGAATGGGCACGCCAGAGCCTCTAGCCACTACAAATGAACTCCAGATGCATGTGCCACTTTGTGCATGTTGGCTTATGTGGCTCCTGGGGAATCGAACCTGGGTCCTTAGGCTTCGCAGGCAAGTTCCTTAGCCACTAAGTCATCTCTCCAGCTCATCATATTTTAAATTTGATTTGAGTGAATATTAATCAATTCCCAGTCAAGATTTAAATTCAGTTTCCTTTCAGATGATGCAGTTGGGTCATTGCCCAACTCTTGCGACCAGATATCGATCACGTTTGCTTTCTGAGGTCACAAGTATAGGTTTCTCCCATCCTTTTTGCCTGACATGTAAGTGATATGAGTGGTTCTGAGCTCTCCAGGGTACCAGATGGTCACTCAGGGGTGCTTCTAAACAAAACCAAGAAAAGGCTCCTTGGAAACTGCTGATGCAGACTGTTGACTTAGCTTTGGAAGAGGAGGGTCTGTTGTTGTTTTTTAGGTGTACTGCAAGGAGGGTTTATTGCCCCTTGAGCTTTTAATTGGTTTACTAATATTTTTTACAGCTTCTTATTTTAATGTTTACAGGTGCCAGATGCTGAGATTTACTGACATCCGAGAAGGGACTGATCAATGATTTAGTTGAAATGGCAAAACTGGAGGCATTGTATGTAGTAGAAATGGTGCCATGGCGCTCACTCAGGAACCACTAATTTATTTAATGTGATTTGGGTTGTATAGCCACTCCTCCCCGCAGTCCAAGGGAAGACAAACACCCACTGTTCCCCCCAGCAGGCAGGGCCGCCCAAGGGACTGGCAGAGCTCTGGGGTAGGGCCTGTGTTGGGACAGCATGGCGAGGCTTCTGTCTAGAGGCCTAGGTCAGCTCTCCCCCATCCCTGTGGGGAGTCGGCTGTGGTCTGTCTGCATGCATGAAGGGGAAGAGACTGTCCTTGCATTCTTTTTGGAGATGTGTAGCTCAGGTTGGCCTCTAACTCACCATCCTCCTGCCTCTGCCTCTGAGTGCCAGGATCACAGACATGTACCACCATGTTCAGTATCCTCACATCATTTCAAAGCAGTGATGGCATTTCTACCCACAGGTTTTTAAATGACACACGAGGCAGAGCCCATCAAGTATTCCTCCTGACCTGTGACTCTAGTTAGTTTATGGTCTTGCGAAGGCTGAGTCTAGTGAGTTCACTGTGCTGTGACAGTCATCACTGGTACTGGCAGAAGGTGAATCCCGAACCCTGTCTCCACAAAGATACCAAAGTCTAAAGACGCTTAAGGCCGTTATGTATAATGGCATGTTTGCATTCCACGAGGTATCTGCCCCAGTATACTTTAAATCATCCTTAGATTGCTGGTAATATTGGGGAAATAGTTCCACTGTGTTTAAGGAATAAACCTTTGAAATAAAATTTTCTATATATTCAATACAAATGCAAGTTTTTCCCCAAGTATTTTTGACCCACAGTTGGCTGGGTTCACAGATACAGAACTCATGGAGATTAGACGGAGTGTGTGTATGGGGGGGACACTGGATGCTCTAGCAGTTTTTTTTTAAATCTCTATTATGAAAGAAATATTTGTGACTTAGGGGTGTGGGTCATAGTAGTGCCCAAGGGCTCTGGCTTGGATCCCAGCACTGAAAAATAAAATGGTTGAATGAATGAATGAGTCAAAATCCAATGGATCTTCAAAATACATGAAGAGGAGCTGGCAGTGCAGCTCGGCATAGCGTTTGCTTGATTTACACAAGGCCCCTTCCCCGTGATAGACGGTCATGAGCAGGTACTTGCATATTACACAAAATATAAAAACATATGAAAGTCAAATAACACAGAAATTGCCAGCAAATCCACCACCTAAATATAATCGTGATTAGCAATTTAATAGGCATCCTTCCAGAATTTCTTCTCCATTACTTTTAGTATTTTTAAGAATTGGACATACATTGTCTATATTGTTTGGTAACCTGCCATTGCTCGTATATTTGTTTTTATTATCTGTATACATGTGTGTATATGGTGTGTGGGGGCATATGTGTACTCAGATGTGTGAGTACAGGTGTGCATGTGCCACAGCATGTATGTGGTGGTCAGTGGACAGCTTCTCCTATCACCTTACTTGAAGCAGGGTCTCTCCCTGCTGCTTTTGCAAGACAAACCAACTCACAGATCCCAGGGTTCTCTTGTCTCTGCCTCCCATTTCACTGTAAGAGGGCTGGCATTACCACTTGCTGCTGCATCCAGCCTGGTGTAGGTTCTGGGGATCCAAACTCAGCTCATCGCACTTGCACAGTATGGTTAATCTCTGGTTGTCAACTTGATAGGATTTAGAGTGGCCATGCAAATAAATATCTGGCCATCCCAGATTAGAATAGCTGAGGTGGGAAAACCCACCCTAATGTAGCACTATCCCACGGGCTGGGCTCCTGGCTGTATAAAGTGGAGAAAGCAGGCTGGAGAGATGGCTTAGCGGTGAAGGCGCTTGCCTGCGAAGCCTAAGGACCCATGTTCTACTCTCCAGATCCCACATTAGCCAGATGCACAAAGGTGAGGCAAGCGCAAGGTCGCACATGCCCACTGGGTGGTGCAAATGTCTGGAGTTCAGTTTCAGCGGCTGAGGCCCTTGTGTGCCAGTTCTCTCTCTGTCTCTAAAAAAAGGTGAACAAAATTCAAAGGCTTAGTAAGAGGAGATAGCTAGCTGCACATGCAGCATTCATGGCTCTCTCGCTTCCGCCCCACTGATGTGATGCTGAGAGTCCAGCTTCTTGCTCTGCCATGCTTTCCTCTCTGTGATGAATTCCCCTCCGAACTCTAAGCCAGGCCTGGAGGGATGGCTCAACAGTCACAGGCGCTTGTTTGCAAAGCCTCAAGTCTCGGGTTCAATTGCCCTGAACCCACATAAAGCCAGATGCACAAAGTGGCGCATGTGTCTGGAGTTATTTGCAGTGGCAGGAGGTCCTGACGTGCCCATACTCACTCTTTCTGTTTTCCTGTCTGTCTTTCTCTCTCAAATAAATAAATGAAAAAAAATTTCAAAGCACTAAGTCAAAACTAAATTCTTCCCTTTCCCTGCCTTCCCTAAGATGCTTTTCATTGGTTATTTTGTTCCAGCAATGCGAAAGTAACTGATTCACCCAGCAGGCACTTTTACCCACTGAGTCATCTCCCTAACCCTTGTGTGTCGTTTTTAAGCACTTTTCCGTGGTATTCGGTGGCCTTGCCTGGACTGGTGCTCCAGTGAGCTGGATGGCCTGATGACCCTGGTTAAAAGTATCTCTCTGGGAATGGTTCCACAAGGACACCTGTCCTGGCAGAGTGGTGATACTGGCTGCAGTTGGGCATTTTTGCTTGTAGGTTTTCCAATGTCATTTCAAGGACATTGATATAATACAGAGGGCCTTCCCTGTCTTTATTTTAAGATTTTTAAGTATTTCTCATTTTTTATTCATTTGTAGGTAGAGAGAGGGAGTGAGAGAGAAATGGGCACATCAGTGCAGCCCACCATTGCAACGAAACTCCATGTGCATGTGCCACTCTGTGTATCTGCTCTATGCTGGGAAATTTAACCCAGGCTATCAGGCTTTGCAAGCAAGTGCCTTTAACTGCTGAGCAATCTCTGCAGCCCATGTTACTCTTTTTTCCTCCTTTCACCCATTCATCTATCAGCCTTCCCGTTTATTCATTCACCACTCATCCATCAATCTACCCATCTTCTCATCCATCCACCCACCCACCTATCCATCCACCCACCTACTCACAACTCTATCCATCCACCAATCCATTCATCCATCCATCCACCAACCCACATGCCCATTCAACCACCCACTCTCCCTGCCTATCTATTCCCACCCACCCACCCATCTATCATTTGTATTGAACAACTGACTGGCTGTGCTGGGTGAAGTGCTTGCATTAAGATGCAGTGATAGGCGCTGTAAACCCTTGTCCACAGGCTTTCCAGCCTCCATCCAGCACTTCCATCTGCCCTGAACATGAGACAGTAGCTCTGCTCTATTTCTCTGCCATTCTCTTTAGCTACTGGCCTGGTAGGTAACTCCTTCCTTACGGAGGAGACATCCCCAAAGTAGGAGCTCAGGACTGCCTCTGTCTATAATCCCCTGACTGCTGACTACCCCCTAGCCTGATACACAACGAGACCACAGGATGAACCGACCGTTCAAGCTGAGGGTGAAGGGCAGCAACGTTCCTACAAAGCCATTTCTCAACACAGTGTGTCTCATATTTCAAAGCAAACAAAAAACTGACTCGGGTGACAACATTTCTGCATGATTATTTAAGGCTTTCCTTTTCCATGTGTGGCCTTTGCAGGTCAATGAGAGACAGCAACGTTTAGATTTAGCAGCATTTTCCCTCCCTCGTGGTTTGTTCTAGAGAAACACAGCTTTGTGTGAAAAGGTAAGATTTATTTTTGCCAGTAAAATATATGGCAGCGAGCTCAACCGGGCGCAGCCTAGAGTGGAGGAAGTGCCTCACGGGCGCAGGCAGCGGTTACTGGAAGGTTGGAAGTGTGAATGGCCCGGGCCCTCCACAGATGGGGCTGGCACACTTTTTCCGGGGAAGAGGGCTTGTTTCTTTTTATGGTGCCATTCTGACTTCCTGAGCCTATCGTAGATTTATATGGAAATAACTCTTGGGGGGTGGGGCTTAGTGACATCCTAAGTTTTACACATTTATAAAATTGCAAGAAGAGTTTCATGGAAAACATTTCCATGTCACCAACCTCAGCCAGTTCATTACACTTACAGAAATGTATGTGCTTTCTTGAGAAAGATAGCTGGCTAGGGAGATGGCTCAGTGGATAAAGTGTTCTCCACTCAAGCTAGAGTGCCTGAGTTCAATCCCCAGGCCCCATGTGAAAAGCTGTGGCGGGCTTCTGTAATCCCAGCACATTAACACTGATGCTAATGGCAAGATAAGAAGCAGAGACAGGAGAATTTTCCAGAAGCTCATGGTGAATGCTGCTAAGAACAGCAGAGCTAGAATCCAGAAGAGAAACCCCACCTCAAATGAGGTAGACAGGCAAAGACCAACCCAAATTTATCCTCTGACCTCCACACATATGCTGTGGCGCATGTGCAACTACACACACACACATACACATGCGCACACACACACACACACACAAATAATTTTTAAAATTTAATACCAAAGTACATTTAATCACCTCACCCCTGAGGCACATATTGAAGACTGAGTATAATAACTAGTGTGGCCATCACCTATGCTCTTCAGACAGAGACAATGCTCCCTGCCCTGCCCCACATGCCTAGAACCTTCTGCTTAGTGTGTCGTACTCTCACCTTCATCTTCCTCCCTGCTGTCTCTCTCGATCATCTGCCAGTCTTGGGTTGACATCAGATGGATGGGAACAAGCTTGATATGTGGGATCAAAATGCCTGAACCTGAGGTCTGCCTGCTCCCCACTTACTATGAGCTGTGTGGCCTTGGTGTGGTGGTTTGAATCAGACGTCCCCCATAAACTCATGTGTTTTGGATGCTCGGTTCCCAGCTGGTGGCAATTTGGGAGGTGGAGCCTTGCTGGAGGAGGTGTGTTGCTGGGGGTGGCCCTTGAAGTTGGTTAGCCCTGGCTTGCCAATGTTAGTTTGGCTCATTGTCCTGCTGCTGGTGTCCACCTTATGCTGGCCAGAAAGTGATGTCCAGACTCTGCTAGTGCCACAGTTTCCCCACCGTCCCCCCTCAAGTCTGTAAGCCAAAATAAACCCTTTCCTCCCACACACTGCTTTTTTTTTGTTTGGGTGTTTTGTGCCAGCAACTCGAAGGTAACTGCAACACTTGGTTAAGGTATTAACCTAACCAAGCTTTTTTTTTTCCTCCATTGATAAAAGGTAGATATCATCATAACATATCTCAAGATTTTGAGGAAAGTAGAAATTTAGGGAGAGTAAGGAACAGTTTAGGAAGAAAAGAAGATAATACTACCTGAAGAGAATTAGAAATGAATGAGACTGGGACTGGAGAGATGGCTTAGCATTTAAGGCATTTGCCTGTGAAGCCTAAGGACCCAGGTTCGATTCCCTAGAACCCATGTAAGCCAGATGCACATAGTAGCACCTGTGTCCGGAGTTCATTTGCAGTGGCTAGAGGCCCAGGCATGCCCATTCTCATTCTCTCTCTCTCTCTCTCTCTCTGTCTCTCTCCTGTCTTTCTCTGTCTCATAAATGAATAAACGTTTAAAAGTGAATGAGACTGGATGATATTTATATTGCTACTGGTGATGAGTTCTGTAGGCTACATAGTCCTGTGACACTATGACAAATAGTTTCTCCATTTAAAAGCACCTGAAGCGTTTCCTTCATTCACTTTTGGGTGGAAGCGAGAGGGAAGTTCAGTAAAGGAGGATTTGTTGTGTGGATGTTGTTGTTTCCCAAACGCAGTGCAGGAGCTGGGGGGGGGGGGGGTCATTGCAAAACACAGCCGACTTTTCAACAGGCCCCTCGACCTTCAATTCCAGCACGCCTTGGCAAGGTTGTATTACCATAAGGCTATTCAATTTCCTTCTGTTATTGTTGGGACCCTGGATTTGTAACATATTTGCATCTGTCTGCATGGGAAGTTCTACAGGGGACAATTAGAAAAGAAATAAAATGGGATAAAATAGGCTGGGGCCAGGGCTCAGTGGCAAGCTGTAAGGCACCTGGCGCAGGAAGCCCCCACAAAGCCACCGCACCTCTCCTGGGCACCTTGACCTTTTTTTCTACAGCCCCAGGCAGCCGTTGGTGTCACAACCAGTATCTGTGTAACTGACCTAAGGCTGTGAGGTTTAAAATCTACTTCCTGGCCTGGGGAGATAGCTGGGTGGCTATGGGCCAGATTTAATTCCCCAGGACCCATGTAAAGCCAGACACAAAATGAGTGGCACATGTATCTGGCACAGTGGCAAGAGACCTTGCACACATGCATCCAGGTGAGCAGGTACACACATTAGAAATAAAGAGGGAGCTGGAGAGATGGCTTAGAGGTTAAGCGCTTGCCTGTGAAGCCTAAGGACCTGGGTTCCAGGCCCGATTCCCCAGGACCCACGTTAGCCAGATGCACAAGGGGGCGCACACGTCTGGAGTTCCTTTGCAGTGGCTGGAGGCCCTGGTGTGCCCATTCTCTCTCTCTCTCTATCTGCCTCTTTCTCTGTCACTTTCAGATAAGTAAATAAAAATAAAAACAAAAATTTTTTTTAAAAAAAGAATTTTTTTTAACCTACTTCCTGAGACACCACAGTTCAGTAGGAATACAGGTCTTGGGATGTCCTGTGAGTCATGATGGGACCTGGGGATGCCTTTCCATGGGTCCCAAGGGACCATATTAGTAGAGGAGCCCATTCCTCACAAATGATGTTCCTCTTGCCCGGAGCTGGAGATCAGCGGTCAAGTGCAGAAGGGGAGAGGCGCTTGTGTTCTTCTGGCTATCTTGCTTAGGAACATGCCTCATTCTGTCCTTTGTTGTCCCCTGGGGTGGACAGTACAGACACACACCAGTCTGATGAGAGGACCTCCCCCTATGGGCGTATGGGTCATGGTTGAAGAGAGAGAGCCCCCAGCACCCCAGCACCATACTTTTTGCGGAGGGGGGCTTAGATTCTGGAGGTGGGGTCACAGCCTCCAGTGACTCCATATAGTTATTTTCCTGTAAGAACATGGAGTAGCCCCACCTAATGCCAGCTTCCAGAAATAGGGCAGCCATTTCAGTCCTGACATTTCTCAAGCAAGCATCTTTAACTGAGCCATCTCTCCAGCCCTGACATTTCTCTGTCCATCTCAACGTGCGAGGAACATAGCCCCAGGAATGAAGGAAGTCCCCAGCCCAGACTCCCTGGCCACAGGCGTTCCTCTGCAGACACTAGTTTGCACAATTGCTCGCTCTGTCCCCCAACCAGCCAGCTGGGCGAGTGTCCCAGGGCGGCCCCAGCCATCCCTCCTGGCTCCCCTTCCCTCCCCTGCCCGTGGCTCCACACCCTCCTGAATGTTCCATTCTAACCAGCCACAATCGGGAGCCTGTTCCCTTGCTGGGAAAAAAAAAAAGAGCAGCCCACAGGCTTTTAAACTTATTGGCTAATTTGAGGTATTTATCACTATTTGGAGAACTCTGCTTGTCTTGAATCCATCCCCCACTCGAGCTTTCAGAAATGGTGCAAGTGAGGTTTGTGTCTCTGAAAAGGATGCTTCTGGGTCCTTCCCCTGCCCTGTGAGAGATTCGCCTGTAGGACTCCAGGCCTAGAACACTAGCCGGGTTTGTGCCTTCATTCTTCACTGAGGCTGTCGGGAACACGACTGTGGTACCTCCGGCGTCTTGGCCTGCGTAGATGTCAACAGCTTCCTTGCTCGAGTCCGACTGCAAGGGTTCCTGTTACTCCAACTCTTGTCCAGCCTGGGCTTTGGATTCAGGGTGATCCCAGGTCCAGCCAACTCCGTCAGCTCACTGTGTGAGCCTGGACAGTCTTCTCAACTCGTCTAGACCTTTGGTTGCCCCCTGCAGAGCTGGTGTGATAAGCCCTGGGGATCCGACGGTCTGGATTCCAGTCCCTGCTCTGCCTCGTCCCCCCTGCTTTGAGCTTAGCAGCCCCCTTCCTCAGTTAGCCCGGCTGTCAGGCTGAGTGTTCCCTGGAAGCCTGAGTACATGCAGGAACAGCGCCACCGTCGGCGTGGGGGAAGTAAGTACCCAATTCATGAAACGTTACTTTGGAGAAGGCACTTGATGGAGTTAGGGTCCCTCTCCTCATCCTGGGCACACTTCATAAAGCCTGACCTCGAGGTCTAAAGGGACAGAAGCTATGCCCATCACTCAGCTTGCTGGAGGTCTAACCGGCTCTGGAGGGAGAGGAGAGAGAAGGGGGTAGCCTGACGTTGTGCTCCGACTACAACAGCCCACAGAAGGCCACCAGGAACTGCTTGCCCTTGTCCTTAGAATGCCAAAGTGGCCTGCGGGAGTACCAGTCATCAAAACCAGGATGTTTCATTCACACCTGGCCATCGGCTGCTCCCATCTCCCCCTTCACGACCCCCCCGTTTCTCAGCACTGCTTTTGCCTTTTCTTCTGGTTTCCCCATCCGACCTCCTCCTGGTGCCTTTCAAATGAGAACAGCCTGGGGCTGTGTGGGAATGGAGTCAAAACAGCCGAGAATGGCAGGTTCCGATTTTCCTGTGGACGCGGGGCAGGGCAGGCCATCTTTCCCTGTAGCTTCCCTCTGGCTTTCCGCCTCCCTCCCAGAAGATGCCTCGCAGCACTTCTTCCCTGATTGGATGCCACTCCTTTGGGTTCCCGTGATTCTAACCAAGGGATGAAGGGGGCAGGAAAGAAGAGCACCGGAGCCAGGCTGTGTGGGTGAAATCTTGCCTCTGAACTGTGAAACCCGAGAAGGGGCCAAGTTTGGAAGGCACCCACTGCCTGATTTTCATGTCCCAGAACAAGGAATTCAACCAGGGGCACATGGTAAGGTAGTAGAAATAGAGACAGTTTGCCGGACGTGGTGGGCACACGCCTTTAATCCCAGCACTTGGGAGGCAGAGGTAGGAGGATTGCCGTGAGTTTGAGGCCACCCTGAGACTACATAGTGAATTCCAGGTCAGCCTGGGCTAGAGGGAGACCCTACCTCGGAAAAAAAAAAAAAAAAAGAGAGAGAGAGAGAGAGAGAGAGGAGAGAGAGAGTTTATTTAATAAGGAGAAAGTCTATAGAATGGGAGTGGGCTAAGTGAATTACTAAAGATATACATCCAAAAACTCCTGGGCTTCAAGGCTCATTATTGGTTGTTAAATAGTATCACCGTTCTTACCGTTATCTATCATGAGCCTTTTCTGCACATACTCAAATGCTATACGGAAGGGTTCCAGTCTTCTGGTTGCCATCATTACCTTTCATGTGTGTTTGTTTGTTTGTTTGTTTGTTTGTTTTTCTGGACGTCACCCTGTCCGAGTCCCTATTCTCCGACCACTGTTGTTGGCTTTGCAAAAGCCCCCATTCGTGGCTTGCTGGCATCTCTGGGGAGAGAACGCTCCTCGCTGATGGAGAGCCTGGTGCCAGGAACTGCACATCTCCGGCTCAGCACTTTCATCACCGGGGCCCTGAGCAGGCGGGACTGGAATCTACGTGTGATCAGCCTCCCCCACGGGGCTGGCAGCCGAGGAACCGCAGCCGTGTTTGCTTTAACCGGGCCAGAGTAGGAGAGGCACTGTTAGAAGTACGGGGTCATGTGTTCGTTAGAGACGCTGTCCTTTCCAGAACGGTCCCTTCCACTTACGTTGACCAAGAGACATTTCAAATTCATATGACACAGTGAGGAGCCACTCCACAGCCAGATGGAAACCCCCGCGTCTCTCAGTAGGCATGTGGCCATAGGACACTGATGTGAGCCAACTGGACAGTGACTCATCGTTTCCTCCCTGTGACGGGATGGGGTGTCTGGAGGGTCCCGAGCCAGCACTTGCTTGGCCCAGCGCCTGTCAGCCTCTCTCCTGAGTGCGTGCTCAGTGACTGTCTGGGCCACCATGGTGGGCCCTGAAAGAAAGGGCCCTGACATCTTAGCTCTGGCTTCAGAGAGTTCTTGCTGCAGCTAAAGTGACCAAGTCCCCATCCCCAGGGAAGATGTGTGGCAGTGCCAGGGACTATCCACACAGGGAACACCACCAAGAATGGAAGGGGCAGGGGACAGCAACCCCCAAGCCGGGCTCCGGCACGTGCACTGCTCCGTCCTGTGAGTGACAGGTGTGGCTCCACGCAAGGTGGCGCTGTCCAGCAGCCTTGTTGCAGGTGTCCTTGCTGAGAGGGGCAGGAAGGAGTGGGCAGTGCCAGTGAGGGAAAAGGAGGCCATTGCTCCCGCTTCCTGGCAGAGCCTGCCGGGACACACCAGCGAGGGGAAAACGTGACAAGAAACCTGTTTACAAGCTCTCCTGTGACTTGTGCCCACCAATGCTCTGAGCAGGTGTCCAGGGAGCTGGCCCTCCGCCTGGGCCTGGGTGGGACACTGGCAGACTATGGCTGACCTTCATGTTGGGCTGCCGGTTTCACAGCAGAGAGACGACAGGCTGAGGTCACTCCACAGGACGGGCAGCTCAGTACCTGGCACCTGAAACCTTGACAGCTCGGTTACCCTGACTCTCCCCTCGGCCCCCAACGGTCTTCCCCAGATTCTGGATGTCAAGTGACTGGTACCCAGTTACTCTGACTCTCAGGCCTGGAGATGAGCCCAAAATCCTAATAAATACTTTGCCGTCCATTCGCTGCTCTGTTCCTTTCTGTTGTAACAAATGACCGCATGTCATGAAACTTGAAACTCAGAAACGTATTTTCTCCCAGTCAGTCCTGGAGGCCAGAAATCCTAAATCAAGATGTCAGCTGGGCCCCACTCCCTCTGGAGACATCTAGGAGGGTCTGTTCTTGTCTGCCACTGCTTCTTGGACCTGGGGCCACATCTTTGCTCCATCTTCATGATCTCCCTGGGCCTTTGACTTCTCTGTCTCTTATAAGGACACTTGTCATTGGATTTAGAGCCCACCCCCAAATCCAAGGTACGCTCCTCACTTCATGGTCCCTAACTTAATGACACATGCAGTGACCCTTTTTCCAAAGAAGGCATCATTCACAGGCTCTGGGAATGTGGGTATGGACAGATCATTTAGGGAGTTACCATTCAGCTGCATGCAGAGTGGGATGGTACGTCGCATGGATTGGATAACACTGGGTTCAGTAGTTCTGCAACAAAATGCCTAACATCAACAACTTAGAGGAGGGAAGATCCGCTTAGGCTCACAGGTTTCACAGGGTCCACCTGTGGTCAGCCGGCTCGGAGGGTGGAGCCAAGCTGCTCACCTCAAGTAGCCAGGAAGCAGAGAGGAGAGATGAGAAGAGACCTGGCACAAAGTGTCTTCCCTGAGTACATCTCCAGGGACCTGAAGGCCCTACGTATTATTTTGTATTGCTTCTTGAAGTAGTGCCACCAGCGGAGGACCAGGCCCTCAATCCGAGAGCCTCTGAGGGACATTTCATATTGAAACCATAACAAACGCGGGTGGTAGAGGCAAAACAGTTTTCAAAGATGAACATCTGGCAAATATCTTTTTCTAGCTGTCTGACTTAGTTACCCTCCTTAAGCCTCAGTTTCTTCCTCTGGAAAGTGGGAACAACAGTGCTCTGTATCCACAGTTTTGTTGTGAGGACTGAGTTCTCACACACCCAGTGAGTACCATCCAGCACGCACACAGCCAGCGCCCTTAAATGTTAGCTTTTATTTTTTCCATGCTGAGCCTCAACATGATATCATCGACACTGGAACCTACTCCAGACAGTGAAACTGGCCCAGGTGACTCATGTCACATTTATGTCTTGATTTCTTCGCTTAGTGGAAATAGCTTGAATTTTTTTGCTGGGTGACCTTGGGCATGTCCCCGAACCTCTCTGAGTCAGCTAGAACTTCTTTGGTTTATTTTTATTTTATTTTCCATTTTTCAAAGTAGGGTCTCACCCTAACCCAGGCTGACCTGGAATTTACTATGTTGTCTCAGGGTGGCCTCGAACTCACAAAGATCCTCCTGCCTCTGCCTCCTGAGTGCTGGGATTAAAGGTGTGCACCACCACACCTGCCTTAGATCTTCTTTGGAATGGCTGCTAAATAAAAGCTGAAATCAGGCTGGAGAGATGGCTTAGCAGTTATGGCACTTGCTTGAAAAGCCAAAGAACTCAGGTTCGACTCCCCAGGACCCACGAAGCCAGATGCACAAGGTGGCACTTGCATCTGGAGTTTGTTTGCAGTGGCTGGAGGTCCTGGCGTGCCCATTCATTCTCTCTCTCTCTCTCTCCCTCCCTCCAATAAATAAAAACTATTTTTTAAGCTGAAATGTAGCTAGCCTAGTGACATGTTGCTTATATCAGCCCATGGTGGCTGAACAGGAGGAAAGTGGCAGGCATATAGCTCAGCAACAGCATCTTCCTTCTCTCTCTGTGTCTCTCTGGCCTCGCTGGAACGCTCTGCTGCCTGTCCTGAATAGCTGGCAGTTAGCTTTGGTCCATTTCCCCCACTAAGCCACATTTCTCTTCTGGTTCCAGCACGGTGACCTGTGAGCCCCAGAGCAGGTGTTGGCTGGCTTGGGTAGGGAAGTTAGGTATGACGTTTCACCCCACCTAGCCTTAGGCATTTAAGCTACGAACACTCATTACCGCATCATTACCCGCGGGTCTTGACCATGGGCAGTGGCTGAATCTGAAATCTGCAGCTGATATTTCTATAAGGCTGGCTTCCCTTCCCTGCGCATATCCTATATACCCAACATTGTTCCAAACATCCTGTTTAATCTTCACATCCTCATGAAGGTGACCGGTGACCCAGATGTTATAAATGAGCAAAAAACAAAAAAGAGTCCTACATTGTTTGGGTCCAGTACTACCCAGTTTGGAAGGGCCGAGCTGGGATGAAGCCAGGCGCTTGAGTCATACAACTGTGCTCTGAGACACCTCCCAGGACCTACCCTGCCATGACTTCTAGGGCCAGAGTTCCAGAAATGTTGTAGAGAATTAATTTAATGTGGAATGACCTTTTCTGTCAGCAAAGGAACCTCAGTCAGTCTTGGGTCACACTTTAGATCATTTTCTTTGGCTCCTGGGAAGAGACCAGGGCAAATGTTTCTCTCGTTGGTTTTGTAGGTGGCCAGCTTATCTTACCTGTACCTGGGAAAAGCAGCATTCTCTCTCAAGCCCAGATGCTGGGTGACCCGAGTTGGTCATATAGCCTCTCTGAGCCCTCGGTTTCCAGGGTTTAATACACTCCCCATGCCTGGCATAGGATAGGTCTCAATGCACAGTAATTTGCCATTAGCTTTGGTCCATTTCCTTCATTGGGCCAAATTTCTGAAATACTTTGTGATTTTTCTGAAGAAAAAGTACCACAGAGCTCTTAAAATATGTTTAGCTGCTCAGGTAAATCTCATGTACATACGTGTGTGATAATAACATGCACTGCTATGGTTGGCCCGCCAACCAGTAATGTACAGTGAAATAGTCTGGCCAAACAAGAACTGTACAAGGAAATACATTTGGGCTGGATGAATGGCTTAGCAGTTAAGACGTTTGCCTGCAAAGCCAAAGGACCCAGATTTGATCCTCCAGGACCCATGTTAGCCAGATGCACAAGGGGGCATTCTCGCCTGGAGTTTGTTTGCATTGGCTGGAGGCCCTGGTGCGTCCATTCTCTCTCTCTCTCCCCCTCCCTCTTTCTCTGTCAAATAAATAAATAAATAAAAATAAAATATTTTTTAAAAAAAGAAATGCTTTTAAAGTTGAGTCCGAAGTAGGCGATGGCAGGCATCACTGTGGATGGGACAGAATGTTTTGCCACTGACGTGTATCCAATAAAGAAACTCCATAGGCATGCACTGCCGCGGCTTCTGTTGCTGGAGGCAGTGGATACTCACCTCGTTTCCAGCGATGAGGACTGGTGTGGAATTGACTCAGTTTTCCCACTCCCCCCAGGTTAAGTCAGTCTCCTTGCCCAGCCTCGCTCTCTTTCTGCTTCCCACTTAGCTGCGGGATGCGAGTGGAATGCACCTGTGTCTTCATCCACAGGACCTGAGATGCCGGCAGTCCTTGCTGAACCAATGCATGAATGAATGAATGACGAGTGAATGGAACTAAGAACCGAGGGCCAGATTCTGGGTTAGGTCTTCACTTGACCTGCAGGTTGAAATGACACCACTTCTGGGGCTGGCCTCCTGGTCCTAAGCTGTGCCCTTGGGCAGCTAACTCACTTCTCTGTGCCTTAGTTTCCCTTCCTGTGGCATGAGTTCATACCAGTGGTTTGGACGGAAAACGTCTCTATAGGCTTACTGTGTTTGAACACTTGGGTGGCGCCGTCCTTGGAGGCTGTGGGACCTTTAGAAGGTACAAGCTGCCTGCAAGGAAGTGGGTTTCTGAGGGGTGAAGATTGTAGCTGGCCGGGCTCCAGCCCGCTTCTCTGCTTTCTGACTGAGCTGAGCCATAGCAAGCAGTCGCCTCTCACACAGCCATCCCTTCCCTTTAGAATGGACTTTCTTTCTATAAACCACAGGCCAAAATTAACCTCTCCTCCTTCAAGTTGTTTCCATGAGGTATTTTGTCACAGCAACCAGGAAAGTCACTAATACAAATACGCTTCTCATACAGTTGTTCTGAGGCTTAAATTATAACCATAGGCGAAGCCTGGAACATTCTATCTGGCCATCTGTAAGCACTCCCCATGATAGTTACTGGTGATTCCTTCTAGAACCCTCTGGCACTGTTTTGTATTAAGAACCTGAAGCTGGAGGGCTTGTTTCAGGCCCATGTGATTTGTGGGGTGGTACAGATTTCAGTTCTAACTCTGGGGTCACAACCCTCTCACGCCATAACCGACACCTCTGGTGATCTCCCTGGGTGGGAGGGACCTGCTCCGCAGTGACCTTTCTCTGTCATCTTCATCACTCGTTCAGGCAGGAGACCAGCCTTGTCTCCATAGCACTGTATCGTGTCCTTTTGTTCGTATAACTAGTGACCGTGTGGCTTTATACGACAAGTTCTGAGGGTCTGAAGATGTATCATGTGGGGCCAAAGTCAAGGTCCCCACAGACCTGAGCTCCTTCCGGAGGTTCCAGTGACGCTCTGCTCCTCACCGTCCCCAGTTTGCATGTGTGGTGCTTCCTGCCTCCCTTTGATAAGCACTGGGGCCATCTTACCACCTTACACTAACCATGCCTGCAAGTCTCTTTTGACCATATAGTCACCGGTTCTAGATACTTCGATGTGACCTTCTATGGAGTCACCATCCTGACTGACACCCAGGTCCATCTCGTCACCTGGATGCTGGCCTCACACTCCTTCCTACAGGTGCTTCATGGGACAGTCTGTAGAATGAGGCAGGAGTCGCCCCACCTGTTACTACCCCATGAGCTCACGTCAAGTCGCCGTTTTATTTATTTTTTTTAATGGTGTGGTGGTTTGAATGTAAAATGTCCCCCACAGCCTCGGGTGTTTGTGATTGAGTCTCATACTTAATCCCCAGCTGGTGGAGCCTTTGGCAGGTAGAGCTTGGCTGGAGGAAGCGTTCACTGCTGGGGAGGGGTTTTTAGGATTTCATGGCCCAGCCCTGCTTGCCAGTGCCCGAAAGCGCGTGCGCGCTCTGCTTCCTCCCTGTTGCTGTGGACATGCGATGCTCAGCTGTCTGCTCTTACCACACCATGCTTTACCCGCCACGGCAAAACTTCCCCTCCAAACTGTGAGCCAGAAATAAACCCTTTCCTTCTCTCAGCTGCTTCTGTTCGTGTGTTTTGTCCCAACAACAGAAGGTTACTGCTATACGTGGATACCCACTTCCCCTGTCCTTTCTCATCTGAAAAACGTAGGCTTCAATACCAATGTTGCCTGGCTGTTGAAAACACAAAACGAAGCAGTGTGTAAAGAAAACAGGAGCCATTGTTCTTCCAGGGATCGCTCTGCGGTGGCTCTGGTGCTTCTAGAACAACAAACAGCCTGGCGACTCGACATGGTCAGAAGGAAAGAGGGTCTGAGCTTGCCAGTCAAAGGGGGTTCCAGTAATAGCCTATGGAATGCAGAAATAACAAACCTGGTCCCAACTAGCCAGAACCAGACTACATGGTGAACAAAAGAGTTATTGAGCTGCACAGATGATGAGTGTGGAGCAGGAGGGGAGGAGAGCGGACGCTTTTCAAACTGCATTTGCTTGTGAACACTGTAGATCAAGGCCTGTTTTTATCACAGCGTGTATATTAAAGGAGGCCCAGGATATTTATGACCTCTGTCGAGGCTGAGAGCTTCAATGGCCACCCTGTTTGATCAGCCTTTTGCTGTTATGTGATGTTTCCTGGAGGAATTACACAGAAATCTTCCAAAGACTCCGATAGGAAGGGGGAGAAAACACTGAAATGTGAAGGCGGGGTGCAGAGGAGAGGAGGGGAGGACCGTCCCATGCTTTGTGAAGTCGGAGACATTCAGGTGGGACACATGGTCATGTCTGGCTCCTCCCCCCCCCCCAACCCTTTGGACATCATGTGGCCTGAGGAGGTTCTTAAGAAAGGCTAAGGTGATCCTCTTTTCCCAAGGGGCCCTACTGTCCCTTATGGCTTTGTGCTCTATCACCTTGCACCTCCATGAGTACAGTTCAGGCCACTGTGGCCCTAGCTCCTCAAACTTCTAACTGCCTCTGCTGTAAAAAATCTTTTTCTGCATGCCCTACAAGTCTGCACTTGGCTCCTTCTCCATCCTCTCCAGTCCTTCCCCTTGCCTGACCTTGTTCTATGGTCTTCACAGACCTTACCACCGTCAAAATGGTCTTTCAAGCCTGGTGTGGTGGCGCATGCCCTTAATCACAGCACTCAGGAAGCCGGGGTAGAAGGATTGCTATGAGTTTCAGGTCAGCCTCACCTAGAGTGCGACCCTACCTCAAAAAGACAAACCAAAAAAACGAAGGTATTTCTCATTCGTCTGATGTCTCGCTCGTTCCTATGGACTGTCGCCTCTAAGGGGACAGGGCATCTTGGCACCTTGACTGTCATTGGCCCCAGGGCTAAAGCTAGGGCACTGCCTGCCTAGCACACAGATGTCACCAGTGACGGTCACTACTGACATTTTTCGTGTGCCACCTCCCATCCTAAATATTTCACATGCATTCATTTGTTTAATATCAATGAATTCACTTCTCAGATTGGGAAACTGAGGCTTGGTTTAGCAGACGAAAAGGCCAAATAAATAGACTATGAAGAGATATTTGCAATATTACAGAATCAATTCAGTTCCTTCATTGCTTATCTATTGCTATGAGAATCTTGTGCAGCAGTGCACCCCATTTCTTCATGCTATCCAAGGAACAGGAAGGACTTTGCTTTTATTTCAATACTCTTGGGAGCAGGGATAAAACTGTCTTAGATATTCTCAAAGAATCACAGCGAACATTCATTGAGCCTCTACCATGTGCCAGGCTTCACTGCCTTTAAGCTGACTTCTCAAAGCCATGCTGAGAAGTGTGGCACCTGCCCCACTTCACTCAACTTGGGAAAAGGAGAATGGGAGAGAAAGTTCCTCCAGATCGCCCAGGCCCAATCCGTGTTTTGCCCTGGAGTCTTTCAGCCAAGCCGCGCCCCACGGTAGGGTGCCTGGGATGGAGTCGATTCTCAGTAAATGGCAGCTTGGGGCCATCCGCCTCCTTGGTATTCAGAGTCCAGGATTGTACTCACTCAGAAGCGCCCTCTCAGGCGACCCCAGAATCACGTTTGCACAAATATCCATGCCCCCATTCAGTCATGCTCACACCTAAAGTAAGCCATCACTCCTGTCCAGTGAAACGTCCTGGCCCTGCGCAGTTCAGCCCACGCTCCTGGACGGGTACGGAAGTGCTGTCTCCGATATTCTCAGGAATTCTAAGTGCACACTCACAAGGCAGAGACCCTGCTGACAAGTCCCGCCATGGAAGAAAACCCATGTCCTTTCACAAGCCCACTGCTTCCCAGTCTCATACACAACCTTCTTTTTCCTTGTTTGCTATGGTTGTGTTTAAAGAAAGTGGCATATTCCCACAGATACTGAGATAACATCACGGGGTGTGTGTGTGTGTGTGTGTGTGTGTGTGGCCGTACTAACATTACATCTGTCAGACAGCTCTGGGTGTCACCAGTTCAGTCAGGGTGGACCAAAACGAGGGAGCAAAAGGACCAGGAAGTGTCCACCTGGAGGTGGCTTCGGGCATGCTGCTGAGGAGCACACAGGTGTCTGCCTGGGCAGAGGCAGAAGCGTGAGAAGGTTCTATAGCATTCTGTCGGCCTCTCCATGCTTGAGGGGCGTCTCACTCGGGTTCACATTGCTGGCAGAAAACACACAACCAAGAACAGCTTTGTGTGGGGGGTATCTTTTGGCTTACAGACTCAAGGGGAAGTTCCATGATGGCAGGGAAAACAATGGCCATCACCTCCTGGACAACATCAGGTAGACAACAGCAACAGGAGAGTGTGCCAAACACCAGCAAAAGGAAGCTGGCTGTAACACCCATAAGCCCGCCCCCAACAATGCACTGCCTCCAGGAGGCATTAATTCCCAAATTGCCATCAGCTGGGGCCGTAGCAGTCAGAACACCTAAGTTTATGGAGGACACCTGAATCAAACCACCATAAGGGGTGGCTTTATTTTGGCTGTGTCCGTGAGGACAGATGCCATCACCGACCACCACGTGCAAGCTGGTCACTCGTGGCTGCCCCTGCTGCATTTATCTCTTCAGCTTATGATCTTGGTTTTTGCCATACTGACAATTAGAGAGACAGACTGGCAATAGGAACGGTGTTCCCTCTGTGGTCCGGGGATTCATCTGTCTCGCAAAGCTGCCTCCCTAGGGAATGACAACTGTTCTGCAGTCGATATTGGCTCATCCGGCACAGAGTCCTGCCCGTCAGGGTCTGGATTTGAATGGTGCTGCTGGTACTGCCTGACCAGCTCCTGTAACCATAGCAACCCTGTGCCAGCTCTATCAGGAGAACCCCTCACGCTCTGTGCCTCCATCTCTGAATGTGGCTCCTGGGAATGCACGCCCCGTCTTCACAGTCAGAAGTGAATCAGTCCACTTTAGAAGGTGACTGGTCTTTGACAGGAAAGGAGAGAGTGGGAGAGGGATAAAAGGAGGGGTAAGCAGAAATAAGAATGGGGAGAGGGAGAAGGCAGACTTGGACTGACTCCATTGGTTCACACCGTCTCACTGAAGAATGAGCCAGCACATGGGCAAACCAATACTGAGGCTTCAGCAAATCTGGGGACACTCCATGTCCCCCCCCCCGAAGATTAGAAGAAATGACAATGTTCCATCTGTGTAAAAGTCACCAAGTCATCATAGGAAGAGTGGGAAGCGGGCTGGACGTGTCCTCACTCTGTGGTTTGGCCTCGTTTTCACTTTGAATCACATCTTAGAGGGAGGTGGGCTGCAGTTTTGTTAGGACATCAGGTCTCCAAAGGTCGAATCTAGCTGTGGCTACATTGAGTAGTTTTCCTGTAACTGCTGAGAGCAATCTAGTGGACTCCGAATAAGTCATGTGGAATGTGGGGTGTGGGTGAATTTCTTTCAGGAAATAGTAAGATGTGAGAAAGACTCCCCTACCAGCTGCAGAAGGTCTTCTGACTTCCTGCGGCTCACCCAGACTGCCACCTCCTAGGTAGCGTTTGAATTTGTTCATTGTTTTAGCCCTTGCTGGGCAGTTCGCAGATGCCTGATAAATATTTATTGGACAAATAAGGAATATGCAAGTGAATGGGTAAGTGTGGGTGAAGGCAAGAGTCACTCCTTGATTCAGTTCCGCTGTACCAGCATCTGCCAGCCGAGTTACCCAAGCTGCAGAGGCCTGGAATCCTACCAGCCCAGCCGGTGGGAAAGGCAGAGGGGTGAAGGAGTGACCCCGACCCCTTAATGGTGAGAGCTTGAGCGCCCGTGCACGGGGCTGCAGAGACAGCAGGGGAGATAAAGGGGCAGCAGGACCCCAGGACCTCACACTGGTGGATTGCTAGTGAGGAAGGGACTCTGCACAGCTGTGCCTATACACGTGGGTGTGTGCCCAGAGGATTTGCCTGCCTTCCTTCCTGCCTTCCTTCCTTCCTTCCTCCCTCCCTCCCTCCCTCCCTCCCTCCTTCCCTCCCTCTCCCTTCCCTTTCCTTTCTCTGTCCCTCTTTTTCTTCATTTCTTTCTTTCTTTTGGTCCACTAGCTTTCAATAAGGATTACAGAATTAATGGTAACTGGTATGAAATGTGGATGGATGGACAGATAGACAAATGGTTGGGAAGATGGGTAGGTGGATGTATGGGTGAGTAAGTGTATAAATGATTGGATGGATGATTGGGTGGATGGATGGATGGATGGGTGGGTGGAATAGGCAAATGTGTGAATGGGTGGATGAAAGGAAGGACGGCCAAATAATCATCCACATAAGTTAGTAAAGAGACTTGGGGTTGGGGGTCTAGAGAGATTGCTTAGGAGGTAGGGATGCTTGCTGTGAAAAACACGAGGACCTAAGTTCAGTCCCCAGCACCCATGTTTCAGAATAGAAGAGTACTGCTCTTGAAGAGCAGAGCTGCCTGGCCTCTCTGATCCAAGTTCTGCCATCTTTGGGTGTGTGTGTGTGTGTGTGTGTGTGTGTGTGTGTGTGTGTGTGTTTGCTCGCTTGCCACTGTAAACACCAGGCTAGCTGGCTTTCAAGCTTCTGGGAGATCCTCTACTTCCGGTTTCACCATAGACGCTCTGGGATTACGCGTGCCCCACGTCCAGCTTTGCATGGGTCCCGGCATCCTCCAAACTCGGGTCCCCACACTAGCACATTAAACATTTCATCCACTGAGCCATCCTCCTAGCCCAGTTCTGCCGTCTTCAAAGGGAGGGGATGAACCCCTATTCACGGGCATGCTCAGAACAAAAGCCAGACACCTTTGCACATGACGGGGCTCTGCAGTTAGGAGTTTTATCTCCATAACCTGTTCCCACCCCCAAGACTGCCAAGGTGCAAATACACTATGATTAAAGGACAAGAGGAAGTCAAAATCTTTGTCAACTCTGTGATCACTTTGGACTTCCTCCAACGAACTCTGTGTGCATTTCCCCCTCTCGGCTCCCAAGCAATTTTTCTTCCATTGGAGGTTGCCAAGATTTTACGACTATTTGGTTATCTTATCCATCCAGATGGTTAGCATTAATTTATGCTGAAATAAATCTGCAAAACCTCATTTGTCTTACTGCTCCAGAAGCATGAGGTGTAAGTAAGGCCTTAAAAACAAATCTTAATATACAGCCTGCTTCAAGGGCTGAGGTGTAACATTACTGGGCACTTTCCCTTTCGTTTGGCCATGAGATTCTGCGTGTCTGTCCCTTGATGATTATATCTCAGCAAATCAGGTTGTTTGGTGTTGAGAAACTCAAGCTTATGTTATGACTTCTTAAAGTTTTCATTTATTTGAGAGAGACAGAGAATGGCTGCACCAGGGCCTCAAGCAACTTCAATGAACAAACTCCAGATGCAGGTACCACCTTGTGCATCTGGCTTTATGTTGGTATTGGGGAACTGAACCTGGGTCTTTAGGCTTTGCAGACAAATGCCTTAACTGCTGAGCCATCTCTCCAGCCCTATTTCATGACTTCTTTTTTCCAGAGGGAGCAGTGTTTATTTGTACCTGCTAACATGGACCAGAAGGATTCATACCCATAGGTTGAACCTCAATCACAGTGGGAATTTTAATATTTTTTAAATTATTTTTATTAGGTATGGACATACTTAGTATGTAAACAACACATGTTTGTACCATCCTTTCCCTCCTCCCTGCCCCCTTTCCAAAGAGGCCCTCATTGGGGATGCAGGTCAACCCCATGGGGATTGTGGGTCATGCATTGTGGGGGCAGCAGTCAGTTATGGGGGAGAGGCAATGTCTCTGTGCATAATGTCCCAACTTGTGGCTCTAACAATCTTTCTGCCCCCTCTTCCACAAAATTGCCTGAGCCACGTTGGGTGCATTTTAAGTCTACTTCAGTGATGGGCACTTAGGAGCCTCTGGATGTCTGCTTTGGTAGGTGTGGAGTGTCCTCAGTGTCTGTCTCCTTCACCCTTGTGCTGATATCAGGTTCACTGAGACAACAACACTCTTGCTCATTTCCCCAACTCCCCTGTGCTTTCAGCTGGGGCTGGGGCCGGGGTGAAGGGCGCTGGATCATTTATCTCCTCAGGTCCTGCTCCCAGCTGAAAAAGAGAAGCAGATTTCCACGCCGCGCCCTCCTGTGCACAGTCCAGTGCAGGGTACCCCGACCAGGGAACTCATGACTTTTATTTATTTGTTTATTTATTTTTGAGGTAGGGTCTTGCTCTAGCCCAGGCTGTAGTCTCAGGGTGGCCTCAAACTCACTGAAATCCTCCTACCTGTGCCTCCCAAGTACTTGGATTATAGGCGTGTGCCACCACACCAGGCTTTTTGTGACTTTTAATCCATACACTGTCTCGTGTTACCTCGCTGCTTTATATGAGGCGGGAGGGGGAAGCTGTGATTTGATTTTAACACCTTTCAGCCCTTTCCTTAAACATGCATCAGTGACATGATGTGTAAGTTGGTGACCAGGGATTCTGTTATTTACTAGCTATGTGACCTCAGGCACATCTCTCAGCCCAGCTAAGCTGGATTTCCGAGTCCTAGGTGAGCGCTCTTGCAAGATGATCTTGAGGGCCACCCATGGGAGGCACCTGGAGTGTGGTAGCCCTTGGTAGGTGCTATCACGTGGGGCTGCCATGTTTGAGCATATGAGGGCCTCTCTGGGAGAGGTTGTACCCAGACTTCTATTTGGAGCAAATTAGGTCAAAATCAGAGCCCTGGCACTGCCAGTATTGAACCTGTGCTCTCCCTGTGGACACTCACAGAGACATAGCTTGTTGCAAGCCATCGCTCTTGTGTTATCTGGGAACTTCTCAGGCAAGCGCCCTGGTGTTCTCTGATGCAGAAATGCATCCCAGGCATTTCCACGTGGTGATTCATGAGGTTGACCTGAGTTTTCCAGAAGTCAGTTTCTCTGGCTGTGGCCCAGTGCTTGGCCAACTGTCCCCCAGGGGCCATGCTATGGGACATAGGTGTTGGAGACAGCCCTCTCTCCCTTGGGTGCAGAAGGCCCTGAAGACTGCGGAGTTGCTTCGTGACTGCTGTAATAGTGAGTTGAGGGTCTCGGTTCTAGGAGGGTCCAACAATGATATGTCACTTCCTGGGGGCTTTTTCTTTAAAACTTTTAGGACTTCTGGTCGAGGCTTGCAACTGTGCATTTTGTTTTATCGAAAGAAAGTGGCAGGGTTGAAGAGATAGCTCAGTGGGTAAGAAAGCTTGTGCGAACATGAGGACCTGAGCTCAATACCCAGAACCCATGTAAAAAGTCCTGTGGGAGCCGGGCGTGGTGGCGCACGCCTTTAATCCCAGCACTCGGGAGGCAGAGGTAGGAGGATCACCATGAGTTCAAGGCCACCCTGAGACTCCGTAGTGAATTCCAGGTCAGCCTGGGCTAGAGTGAAACCCTACCTCGAAAAACCAAAAAAAAAAAAAAAGTCCTGTGGGGTGACACATGCTTGTAGTACCTGTCCTGGGGGAGGTAGGGACAGGAGAATCACTGTGGCTCTTTCTAACGAGGAGATGTCAGCTCCAGGTTCAGTGAGAGACTGCATCTCAAAGAAACAACATGGAGGAGTGATAGAGGAGGACAGCCAGTGCTCTGCTCTGTCCTCCACACACGTGTTCACCGGGCACAATGCACATACTCATGCATAGTCTGCATACACCACACCCACGTCAAGGTCAGGGTAGCTTTAGATTCCATTTTTCTGCTCAAAGCGATCATGTTCCAGAGAGCTGTAAGGATATGTTTCTATTCACTTTCCATTCCGTTTCTTCAATTTTAGCAACAATCCAAAAGTGGTCTTCTTGCTTCCACACTAGAGGGTGGGGTTGTCAGGCTGTCCTTCTGCATTTCCTGTGGGAGAGTGAGCGTTCATACTTGAATTTGGCGACAGCGTGGTCATGGTCTCTGTGCATTACTTCCCTTCATGACGTGAGGTGGCCCTAATAATTCTCAGAAAACATGACGAAGTGGATATCCGTGTGGTTGTTAGTTGGGCGTCCTGTGGACGTCTGTAGTGGGAGATTGCAGAGACCTGCTGGATTTTCCATTTGCAGCCGAGATGCAGGCATTCCGATGCCCGGGACTAAGGGGCTGTGGATGAATAGCCTGCTTTTAGAAACTGGGTACCAATGGGGCTGGAGAGATGGCTCAGAGGTTAAAGGTGCATGCTTATAATGCCTGACTGTCCTGTGTTCAGTTGCTGAGTACCCATGTAAAGCCAGATGCACGAAGTGGCACATGTATCTGGAGTTCATTTGCAGTGGCAGGAGGCCCTGGCATGCTCATTCTCATTCTCCCTCTCCCTCCCTCTTGCTCTCTCTACCTCTCCCTCTCTCAAATAAAAAATTAAAAAAAAAAAGAAAAGAAACTGGATACCAACAGATTCCTGACACTTGGGTCCTTGATCACAAGTGTTTTATAATTTCTTTTTTAAGTTTTTATTTATTTATTTTATTTATTTAAGAGAGAGAGAGGGAGAGATAGATAGAAAGAGAGTGGGCGCGCCAGGGCCTTCAGCTGCTGCAAACGAACTCCAGAAGCATGTGCCACCTTGCACATCTGGCTAACGTGGGTCCTGGGGAATTGAACCTGGGTCCTTTGGCTTTGCAGGCAAGCAACTTAACCGCTAAGCCATATCCCTCCAGCCCAATCACAAGTGTTTTATAAGTGTAATTGATGAAATGAATCCATCTGACAGCCCTCCACAAGACCCTCCCTGTCCTGTCCATTTGATAGATGGGAACACTGAGGCAAGAGAAATGAAGTAACTCACCACTGGTCCCTGGCCCAGTGTAGAATCAGGTGAGATGTGTCCCAAGGACCATGGCTCAAGGGCCCCAGAGCCTGTGTCCTGAGCCACATGCACCACAGAGGGTACTAATGTTCTAAAAATCCTTCAGAGCAAATGCTGCTTATTGGAAATATAAATCGATCCCAATATTTTAACCAAAAACGTGTATTTTTAAACCTTTAAGATATTCTCAGGCTGAGAGGATGGCTCAGTGGTGAAGGGGTTAAAGGTGGGGGGGTTGTTTGTTTGTTTGTTTGTTTTGCAAAGCCTGCTTGGCCAGGTTCAATTCCCCAACACCCATGTAAAGCCAGAGGGAAAAAAATGTAGCCATGAATCTGGAATTTATTTGCAGCAACAAGAGACCCTGGTGCACCCATGAATGCACGTGTGTGTGCGTGCACATACACACACAAAATTAATTAATTTTTAAAGATATTCCCAAAACAACCTTGAGTCATGTTCAGAAGGAGAATGCTGAAAACCCCTGAGGATGTTCCATCAGGCACTGTGTTATTTCTGCTAAAGCTCTGCACACAACCTAAACAATAAGCAAAAACTAGACGCTTGGTTAAGTAGGTTTTTGTCACAGCCATAAAATGAACAGAGTTTTTTTGTTGTTTATATGTTTTTGTTTGAGACAGGGTCTTGCTGTGTAGCCCAGGCTGGCCTTGAATTTATGATCCTGCTAAACACTGGGATTATAGATGTATACCAATACCCCAGCTACCCAGAGCCCATCAGATGATGCTGGAGGAGATGGTGCACTTCCATACACATGGAAGAACCTTCTAGAAAAACACATGCCAGAATGTCAGCAGTGTTAGTGTTAGAGTTTATTGGGATTTGAGCTTCATCTTTCTTTTTTTTTTCTAACTCTCCATATATAGTCTCACCCCCACCCCACCAAGTTGGAACAAGAATAGAAAAGGAAGGCTAAACACCGAAACACACCTCGGCCCCAGACAGCAAAACCCCTTTCTGCCCAGCCTGACGCCTCAGGGCCACACAATGCACTGCTCTCATCTGATAGGCAGACAGTGGGAGACCTTGGCCCTTGTAAAGCCGGGGTGATATGCTCAGGCTAAAACTGGGCCATGACTTAGCTCCCAGCACCTGAGAAGCGGAGGCGAGGGGAGCACCGTGTTTTGGGGACTCTTTCATGCAACCTTTTCCTGAGCATTTACTTGGTATCACACGCATTTCCTGATTCTCTGTGCCAACCAGGCACTGTACATACTGCTGCATGCCAACAGCGCCCAAGGAAGACTGGGGTCCCGACTGAGGTTAGAGACTGGACAGAGAGGCACCCGGCCTAATGGGGGGAGGTTCGGGCAGTGTCCGAAGTCATCCTGGGAAGGTGGAGCTCGGGCCATCACCACACTCCCTCTCTGCACCCCAGCTCTGCTAGCACTTGCCCCCCCCCCCCCCGCCAACCTCCAAACTGCTCCCTGCCCTTCCCACAGCCTCCACCTCCCTCAAAAAAGTCTAGGGTATGATTTTTATTTAAAGCCACCATGCAAAAATCATACTTTAGGTCAAAATTGTTTCAGTTCCGTGTGGGGGTGCTGGAGGAGGTCACGTGACAGCCTCAGGCATTTCCAGTTCCTTGAAATCAGGTGCCCTCAGACTTCTGTGACTAAGGGGAGGCATAAAAATAAATCATTCCCCTATAGGAAGCCAATTGGGCGGAGAAAGGATGGAAAAGAAAGAGTAAGTGCCGTTTCGTTTTCATTAAAATAACACAGCGTCTATAATAAGGTGAGAATCTGGTTAGTGGCTTTCCATTCAAGTGAGGAGATGGGAAGGACTGCCTTCCAGAACACTGCCCGGACTCCCTGGGGACCCAGACATCCTGAGCTGGCCCAAGGACTCTGATAGCCTGAAGGTTGAATCACCTCATTTGTTATTTCTCTTTGATTCGCTAAAACCATTTGAATACTTTTCTTCCCTCCCCTCCCCGCCCCGCCTTCCTCCCTCCTCTTTGTTAACCTCTCCTTTATTCATTGCTTGTCGATGGAAAGGAGCATAGTTAATTTCTGATTCTAGCTCCTATCAAAACGGATGCATTTGGTCCCACCACTGAGATCCCACCGCTCATGGAGAAAACACTGAGCCATGCTTTAGACAAAATAGGCTCCAGGATAAGAGCAGACTGACAGAGGAGGTTTAAGACCCATGCGAGGGCTGGAGATATGGATTACGGGTTGAGGTGCTTGCCTGTGAAGCCTAGGGACCCAGTTCAACTCTCCGGAACCCACATAAGCCAGATGCACAAGGTCACGCATGTGCACAAAGTGGCACACGCGTCTGGAGTTTGCAGTGGCTAGAGGCCCTGGCATGTCAATTCTCTCTCTCTCTCTCTCTCTCTCTCTCTCTCTCTCTCTCTCTCTGTCTGTCTCTCACAAAATTAATAAAATTTAAAGATAAGAAAACTTTACAAGACCCACATGAACAGGGATTTTACATGCACAGCACATCTCACTATCCAGTGTGTTAGGACCATTCTTCTCGGCTATTATTAGAGCCTGGTCTTTCTTGCCTGAAGGAGTCTATTACTGGCCGTGTTAGAGACATAAGGCCCCGCACAGACCACCACCACCATCTGCTCTCCTCCCAGCCCCTTTGAAGGATGGAGTTGAGTAATGTGCGTTCTAGCTCCAGTTCTGCCCCTGAAGAAGAGAGGGCCTTACTTAGGCCTCCAGGTCCTCCATTTCCCACCTAGGAAGATGTGCAGATGTGCAGCTGGGCATAAGGAAGGGTCAGTGGACCAACCCTGCTAGTTTTGGACTTGTTCTGCACATGTCATGAGCACGCCACACTCCGTCCCATAGCTTTTCACTAGGAGCATGTTTGCTAGACAGCACAGCAGGTGGGTTATGAAATGAAATTTTGATGATCCCTGAGGTTGTCCTCTGGCCTCCACACCCATGCATGCACACATGCACACACCCACACACGACATGCACCCACATGAACACGCATACATGTGCGCACACACAAAAAAAAATGAAAAGTGCAACTTGAACTGAGCCCCCCAGTCAGGTTGAGTGAAGGCTAACCCAGAAGAACTCACTTTAACTTAACCCCCCCATCAAAGAATTTCTCTCCAAGGCTGAGGAAATAGCTCAGTTGGTAAAGTGCTTGTCTGTGCAGCATGAAGACGTTGAGCCCAGATCCCCACAACCCATGTATGCTGGGCTGTGGTGATGTCCATCTGTAATCCCAGTGCTGAGAAGACAGAGACAGGAACATCCCTGGCCAACCAGTCTAGCCTAGTTGGTAAACTCCCTACCAATGAGAGACCTGTTTCACAAAAGATAGATGGGACTGGTTGGATCTCTCTCCAGATCCCACATAAGCCAGATGCACAAACTTGAGGCAAGTGCAAGGTCGCACCTGCCCACTAGGTGGCGCAAGTGTCTGGAGTTCGATTTCAGCTGAGGCCCTGCGGTGCCAATTCTGTCTACTCCCTGCCCCCCAGAAAGGTAGATGGGGCTAGAGAGATGGCTCAGCAGTTAAGGCACTTGCCTGTGAAGCCTAAGGACCCAGGTTCGATTCCCCAGAATCCATGTAAGCCAGATGTACATGGTGGTGCACGCATCTGGAGTTCGAATATATTTTTAAAAGGAGATGGTCTTTCTGAAGAATGACATTGAGCTTGCCCTCTGGCCTCCACATGTGTGTGCACATACATTTACGTGCGTTCATGCCTATACACATAGCAACACACATACACACGAGAAAAAAGGCCTTATCTCTAAACACAGTCCCATTCTGAGGTTTGGGGTGGGGGTTAAAACTGCAACATGGCAATTTGGAGAAACACAGTTGAGCTCATCACATGTTCCTAATGTCTCCCTGATAAAAACATCCCCCATCCGCTTTGCAGCTCTGTTATCGTGGCGGGAATGAGTTGGGCAGGCACGTGCAGCCCATACCTGAGTGGCCTGCCAGGATTCTACCTGGGATCATATGTATAAAGTGAGTCAATCAATGGATAAATGATATGCAAATGGAGTGAATGAAGTGATGGGAACAGTGAAGTGTGGCTGCAGCAGAAGGGCTGTGAGATTCAGCGAGAACTTCATAGGGACTGGGTTCTTTGAGCTCCTAGGATAAAAGGCGCGGTGGCAGGGAGCCATTCTCGATGGGGAGCCCCTTGGAGTTTCCCAGCCCTATGTGCTCAGCCGGAGTGACTTGAGTCCTGGGCTTTGATGTGGGAGCTGGAGTTCCTGGAGCCTGAGTCACGTCCCAGGCCTCTGGGCCTCAGGGGAAGTAGCTTCCAGTAGGCAGAGGGGGGTTCCCACCAGACCCTTCACTGGGTGGGAAACTGCAGCTGAAGAAGAATCTGGAAGGCAGTGATGAGTTCAGCCCCTGGGAAGTGGCCACCACAGGGGACTGGGAATTCTCCCATGCCAGATGCACAAGTGTCAAGTCCTGCGCCACTCACCAGTCACATGTGTGACCTTGAGCAAGTCACAGCGCCTCTTTGGACATCAGCTTTCTCTTGTATAAAAATGGGCTTGGGGCTGGAGAGATGGCTTAGCGGTTAAGAGCTTGCCTGTGAGGCCTAAGGACCCCAGTTCGAGGCTAGATTTCCCAGGACCCACGTTAGCCAGATGCACAAGGGGGCGCACACGTCTGGAGTTCGTTTGCAGAGGCTGGAGGCCCTGGCGTGCCCATTATGTCTCTCTCTCTCTCTCTCTGTCTATCTATCTATCTGCCTCTTTCTCTGTCTGTCACTCTCAAATAAATAAAAATAAACAAATATTAAAGATTAAAACTTCTTTTTAAAAAATGGGCATGGTGGTGTCTGTCCAGCTGGCTTGCCTTGGGACTCAATTGTGAGAACTGCCAGCATTCAGAAAATGTTTCTTGTGTCCCAAATGTTAGGCCATGGGCCTCTCTCTGGCCACTTTTTAAAAAGTTCTATTTATTTATTTATTTATTTGAGATAGAGAGAGAGAGAATGTGCCAGGGCCTCCAGCCACTGCAAATGAACTTCAAACACATGCACCATGTGCATCTGGCTTATGTTGGTTCTAGGGAGTCGAACCTGGGTTCTTAGGCTTCGCAAGCAAGCACCTTAACTGCTAGGCCATCTCTCTAGGCTGCTTTAGCCACTTTTAAGAACGTGCATGGTGGGGTGGTGTAGGGAGATGGCTCAGCAGTTAAAGCTACTTGCTTGCAAAGTCTGCTGGCCCCAGTTTGGTTCCCCACTATAAAGCCAGGCATAGAATGTGGTGCATGCATCTGAAGTTCATTTGCAGTGGCAAGAGGCCCCGGCACATGACTCAATATTCCCCTCAGCACACACACACACACACACACACACACACACACACAAATAAATAAAAAGAAAAGAACCTACATGGTAAAGTCCAGAGCCCAAATTTTGTGTATATTCCAAAAGGCTGCAGCCTGGGGGAGTTGGCTCAGGACTGGGGTGATGTCTTTATGATTAAAAGCACTTGCTGCACAAGCCTCAGAACAGAGTTCAGATCCCCAGAGCCCACATAAAAACCAAAAATCTGGACATACATTCTTTCTCTCCATCTGCCTCTTTCTCTCTCTCAAATAAATAATTTAAAAAGAAACTTGTAAAAGGACTAGAGAGATGGCTTAGAGGCTAAGGCACTTACCCGCAAAGCCTAAGGACCCAGGTTCAACTCCCCAGAACCCACGTAAACCAGATGCTCATGGTGGTGCATGCACCTGGAGTTTGTTTGCAGTGGCTGGAGGCCCTGGTGCACCCATTCTCTCTATATATCCATCTGCCTCTTTTTCTCATAAAAATAAATAAATATTTTTTTAAAAACTGAACTTAAGTAGCACACAGTTCTGTAATCCCAACCATGACTACAGCAATGGGAGGCGAAGCCAGGGAAATCCTAAAGCTTGTGGGTGAGCTAGTCTGGTGTTTGCAGCAGCAAGCAAGAGAGACCGTGTCTCCAGCGAGGTCAAAGGTGAGGACTGATGCCTCAAGATTGTCTTCTGATCACCACACATGTGCCCCCCCCCACACACACAAGAAGTGAATAGGTGATTTGAGCCCAGATCAGTACCCTTGACTATCAGGGCACACTGCCCCAGCAAAAGACAAAACGTGTGCACACACCATCTCTGTGGGTGTATTCTCATGTTTTGGTTATTGAACAAACAATTCCCACACACCTACCCTGTGTAGAGGCCCCAAACACCAAGGTGACTAAGGCCCACGGGCTCCTGGATGCAAGGGGACTTATCCAGGCAGACATCATCTGCCCTCAGGGCTTGTGCTTAGAAGCCATTGTCCCCCTCTGAGTTCCATGTGCCCCGGCTTCTATTGAATAGGACTTTTCTCTGTGGCGATAGCTCTCTGTGCCAAAAATGGGGGAAGAAATAAAAGATTGCTCAGAGAGGTCTCCTGTTTACCTCCTCGTAGCTTCCTTTCTTGTGCATATCTGGTCTGGCCACGTGCCGAGGTAACTTGATCATGACGCGGTTACAGTGAAGTCGCACTGCTGGGGCGGCCCTGGAGGAGCCAGCCAGACGAATGCTGTTATTGGAGGCAGATTCATAGAGAGGACCTTGTGTAAATAAATGGGACATCTCCTCCCTAACATTGGCAAGGGTACAGGGCTGAGAGAGGGGGATATGGGAAATGTGTTTATTTTGCCTTTGCTGAGCAGTGGTGAAGTTGCTCTGAATGTACACAATGCCACATTGGCACCCGGAGCACCCCCTAAGGTTGTTAAAAAGCCATCTGCGTGCTCCTTATCTGGGCACAGGCAGGTAATAGGGTCTGGGGAAAATGGGTTCTAAGCCTTCTGTTAGGCTCCCACACATTTTTCTCCCCCCTCCTCCCCCCGCAAATACAAAATATTTGGGAAATGTTTGAAGATGCAAGAACTGGTATAATAAACACTTCTGCTTTCCAGAATTAACAAATCAGGCGTTTTGGTGTTATTTGTTTTGGATCCTGTCCAGGTCTGTACTCTTGTGTATGTCAAGGGCTTCTGTCTCCCTGGACTTCCCAGGCCCCTTCATAGTGACGTGGTGTGATGATTAATTGCATGTGGTAATGACTGGGCTAAGAGATGCCCAGATAGTTGGTGGGACATTACCGCCGGGTCTGTCTGTGAAGAGTGTGTCCGGGAGAGATTAGCGTGTGCTTCAGGGCAAAGCTCAACGCAGCAGTGTGAGCGATCCCTGAGGACTTCCTTCTGGGATCCACGCAGCACAGGTGTGTGGAGGGAGGGCAGATTCATTCCTTTCCCCAGGCTGACCTGGAATTCGCTATATAGTCTCAGGGTGGCCTCCAACTCACAGCGATCCTCCTACCTCTGCCTCCCCAGTGCTGGGATTCAAGGCGTGCGCCACCACGCCTGGCTATTTCTTTTCTTGAGTTGGGGGTGTCCATCTTCCCTGCTTTAGAATCAGAGCTTCTGCTTCTCAGGCCTTTGCATCCAGACTAAGCTCGACCTCCAGCTTGCCAAGGGCCTCCCGTGGCACTGTGCTCTCTTCATCTCATGAGCCAGTTCCTGTAATGATATTCTTAGCTACGTCTACCTATCTATAGATCTATGCGACCTATTTGTTCTGTTTCTTTAGAGATTTCTAACTAGTACACGTCTGTTTGTTTGCATTTGTTTCCTACTTGGATAACCTCAGGATGCTAGGAAAACCTAGTCAGTTTGTCAGGGGGAGGAAAGTGACCAGGGGTGTTAACCAGCAGTGAACCCTGTTTGATTAGAACCACCCAGTCTTGAGGGAATTAACCAGGTCTCCTAAGAACTGTGCTACTCTCATCTGAGGGTGATGCCCATGACCATTCAATAGCCTTACATCATTACTTCCTCCTGCTTAAGGCTCCACCCCGCTGAGGGCCAAGCTTCAGCACATGAATCTCTTGGGGACAGGTTCAAACTACACCAGCCCGTAGCGCTCTTGTCAAGTGACAGCCCCTCTGCCTCATCTCCCAGTGGCTGTTGGCTCTCCCACCGGGTCTCATTCCCTCTTTTTAACCTGGACAGGGCCCCCCGCATCCTTGCTGGTCTCCTGGCTTCGGTGTCCCCAGGTCTAACACATTCATTCAACCTTCGCAGCTAACTCAGGAGGCTTTTCTTTCAGCCATCACTGTCTGAAACCTGCTCTGTGCTCCCCTGTGACTCCGGTCACGTCCTCTCGTCCCGCGGCGCTCAGTCCACACACTGTCGCCTGGCCTGCCAGACATTGCATCATCCCAACTGCAGCCCAGTTTCTCCAGCATCGTCCACCAGAGTTTCCATCTTTTCCACCTTGTACATCCAGACTCCTGTGAACAGCTCTGCAAACGCTTGGTGATAACTATCTGACTCCGTCTGTGAGTGGCGCCTGTCTCTGCTTGAGAAACGCGATTGTCGCCTGAGGCGCAGCTCAGTTCTCCTGGGTGGCACCTTCCCCAGGCTCCAGGCACAGCATCTTTTCCCTCACGCTTCACAGAGCTCTCTGTGTCACCCCCCCGGCCTGTCGCTGTTGCGTAGATCCTTCCACAGTTCGCACTCACCTTTACTTTCGGGGTTGCAGGGGCCATGTTTGGCATACAGAAGGTTTTTAATTAGAGCTCTTTGGTAATTTTTTTTTCTCCTATAACTTCCTGGTATGTGTTAGAACCTTTCTACTGAGCAAATTAGTATTGGAGACACGATCGAAGGTTTGTTTAATCTTAAGGAAATAAATTGGCTTTGCAAGAGTTGAGCATGGTGTGTGCAGATGAATATTCCTTAGTTTTAATCAGGAAGTCTTATCTAGTCTCCAAAGGAAGCACTGTCTACTTGGAAACTCTGTGGAGTTTACTCTTACAGCCTGAAAGTAATTCAACTGAACATGATCAAATACTGTCTTTCCTTTAGACTTTGCTAATTAAGATCAAACTTTTCCTAATCAATATGGATTAGAAGAGTGGCCCTGGGCTGGAGAGATGGCTTAGTGGTTAAGGCGCTTGCCTGCAAAGCCTAAGGACCCATGTTTGACTCTCAAGATCCCACATAAGCCAGACGCACAAAGGTGAGGCAAGCGCAAGGTCACACATGCCCACTAGGTGGTAAAAGTGTCTGGCGTTCGATTTCAGTGGCTGAGGCCCTGGTGTGCTAATTCTCTCTCTCTCTCTCTCTCTCTCTCTCTCTCCCTCTCTCTCTCTCTCTCTCTCTCTCTCTCAAATGAAAAATAAAAAAAATTTAAAAAGAGTGGATTCACTGGCTGACCACTAATCTCTCTCATGTATAGTGAGTGAGTAGGCCACATTTTCTCAGCTCACTCCTCCAGAACTGACAGGCTGCTTCAGCACCCTTTGGAATGCTGGGTAGAATACAAATTCCCAGGCCTCCCACTGGAGCCATGGAGTGGGATCTGGGAGAGGCCTGGGAATCTGTATTTTGAACAAGCTCCCCATGTGAGTCTAATACATAATGAAGCAGAGAGCTTCCATGTGGATCTGTGCTGTCCAATATGGCCTCTAAGTCATGTGGGGTTGTTGAACTCTTGAAATGCATCCAGTCAAGACTGAGATGTGCCCTCAGCATAAAACACACACTGATTCCAAAGGTGTAGTGCCAGAAAGGTAAAAATGTCTCATTCATTAATATCTGTTAAATACTGATTACATAGTCATGAAAGAATATTTAGGATCTGTTGAGTCAATAAAAGATCAAAATTAACTCTACTTTTTTTTTCTACTTTTGAACAAGTTTGACTGTGTGACTTATGTTGTATATGTCCCTGTGGAGTATGGCTGGTCTTGGCTGTTAAGTCTCTGCAGACACCTGGCTTCAGGAACATCCCAGGAAGCAGGTGATGGGGAACGCATGACTCCCACTTAGCATGTGGGACGGTCCCAGCTTTGGATCTTGACAAATCTTTTTACGTTGCCGAGCCTCCGTGATATAAGCAGAATAAGTGGAACCAGTTTATTCAGCTTCAGTTGGGAGTGGGGCGTAGGAGCCTAGTCTCCCCCTGGCAATGACAACGACAGCAAAGGCTCACTCAGCAGGGTCAGGAAATGATGCTGCCCCCAGCTTCGGGAGTGGTGATGTCAGGCGCCCCCCGGGAGTCCTCTGGGATTTGACATTCGCTCTCCTGGGCGCTCAACTCTAGGAACAGTGCTCACCTCCGGCTCGCTGACAGCGGTCCCCACAGAACCACGCCGCTTCCACCCCGTTGCCTGTAAGTCCTGACGCAAGTCTAGAAAGACCAGATTCAACAGCTTCTGCATGTAAAGTGCTGACTTCATTCAGATACTAAAAATGAAGATCAGAAGTAAATGTTTCATTCTTCCAACTGAATTCTAATACTACAAAGGGCAGTAAAAGGATAATATGCTGAGAAAATGAAGTACACATATTTGTTTAACAATCATGATAGAATGAAAACCAGGCATGGGGACATGCACCTTTAATCCCATATGGGAGATTGAGGCAGGAGGATCACCTTGAGTTCAAGGTGAGCCTGGGCTACAGAGTAAGTTCCAGGTCACCCTAAACCCATTTTGAAACTTCAAGAAGTCCTGGAACACAGAAATGCTCATCTCTTGGTTGTTTCCAGGAAGTTCTATAGGCCATTAGTTTAATTTGCTGTGAAAATAACCTATTTACGAGGCAAAGTGGTGGTCAAAACTGCAAATACCAAAGTCAGATCATATCCCACCCCTACATCTGACTAGTTATGTAACCACCTCCATTTCCTCACTTGTAAGAGGAGGGTAATAAAAGTTGTATTCTTAATCTGAAAATAAATCCAAAATGTTCCAGAATCTACATGTGGAAAATTCCATGCTGTTGTTATAGGGTGCTCAGCATCCAAGAAATTCTCTGAACCCCAAACCCTAGGTTCGTTTCTAACTTTAGTCAAAGAATTGACTAAAAAAAAAAAGACTGAGGAGGCTAATCATTAAATAATTCTATTTCTTGAGAGACATACAGAGCCAAGGAAAGACACCTACGTGGCTAGAGATCCCCCATGGAGGGCCTAGGAAAACCATGGAAAGAAAAGAGAGAAAAGAAAGTTCAAGGAGCTCCTGCCATGTGGGGAGCTGGAGGGGATAAAGAACCCATTGGAGATCGAGGCTAAGGGGGCCTCCCAGCTGGGCTTGAGCACCTACACTGAGCTACCCCAGGCCCGGCCAAGGGAGAAACTCACCCACAGCTGGAAGTTCCCAAGCCATCCAAGAGCCTGCTGTCCCCTTGCAAAGGTACTTACACCCTTGTAGTGGTGGGCTGTCTGCCGGCTCAGGTGAGGGCTAGCAGCTGTCTCAGGAAGAGGCTAGCCCTGATACCAAGTTCAGGGGGCTGAACTCGATCAACCACAATGTCTAAATCCTGTGAAAGACCTCCTTCCCAGGAGGGGTCCTGGTTGTTTGTGGAAAAACAGGTCTAGGGAACTAGGCAAGAGATAAGAAGTCAGATCATCTTTGACTTCCAGCAAATGCAGACTTCCCTTTTATTTTTCTTACTTCCAGGGACCTAGTCACCCTAACTGTACCCCCTCTCGCTATGAAACTTTGTTCTGCGCACAGCATTATTACCAATATCGTCTATATTTACCTTCAGATGCAAAAGAAATGAATTCCATGTTCGGGTCTCAGCCCCAAGATTTCTCATTACATGTATGCAAACATTGTAAGCTCGGAAAAACTCTGAAGTCTGTGACACGTCTAGTCCCAAGCCTTTTGGATTTGGGGTGCTTGGCTTGTACTAGCAATTAACTCAGGTGTACCGCGGGAAATTATGTGAGATAACCTAAGTGAAGCAGATCGCTCCGTACCTGCACCTTGTGATACGTGAGCAGAATTAGTAAGCATGATTTGATGTCCTTTCCAAAAGCTCTGTTAGGTATTACTGAAAGATTATTACCCTGTGTCCTTTTCTTTTTCTCTTACAGCAATTTTTTTTTTTTTTTTTTTCCTGAGGTAGGGCCTTATGTGAGCTCAGGCTGACCTGGAATTCACTATGTAGTCTCAGGGTGGCCTTGAACTCACAGCGATCCTCCTACCTCTGCCTCCCAAGTGCTGGGATTAAAGGCGTGCGCCACCACTCCCGGCCCTTCTTACAGCAACTTTTAAGGAAAGTAACACAGAGAGAGGATTAAGATAGAATAAGCAGCTATGAGATTCAAAAAGGAAACGTTGTAGGATGCTTGTCCTAGTTGATTCCATTGCACATAACACATGTGGTTTCGTTTCCTCTTCCTGAGCTCTGTGTTTTATACTGACGGTGAAACCAAGGCTCAAAGAATCTGAGTAATTGGTCCAAGGTTAACCTAGACCCAGTTGGGCTGGGTGGCACAGCTCACAGGATCATGGAGGATGCTCCAAGCCCCTGGCCATGTAGTTGCCAAGGTCACCATGGGTTCTAGAAGCCCATCTTTTAGTCATTTGGCCAGCCAAGAAAGCTGTAGGATCCTAACATCAAGGACTTATGGAGAAGGAGCTGGGGAGATGGCTCACTGGGTAAGAGTTCTTGCTATGCAAGCATGGGGACCTGAGTTCTATTCCCAACATCCACATAAAAGGCCAGGAATGGCTATGCATGCCCTTAACCCCAACACTGAAGGAGACAGAGATAGAATGATCCCTGGGGCTCTGTGATTAGCCTGTCTAACTAAAAACCAAGGAACTTCAGGTTAAAGATGCTGTCTTGGGGAAATAAGGCAGAAGAGTGGTAGAGGAAAACACTGACATTGTCCTCCAGCCTCTGTTACACATCAAAAACAGAGAGAGGAGTCAGTCAGTCCTGTGGAGGGAACATCTCTACCTTGGGTAACTCATGATAGTGTTCAATTCACTCTGCCATTTTGCAGAATTTTCCGTCATTCTCACCAATGACCCTCCCTAGGTAGCACATTCTATATTTTATTTATTTATTTATTTGAGGGAGAAAGAGACAGGGGTCTGTAGAGATGGCTTAGTGGTTAAGGCACTTGCTTACAAAGCCTAAGAACCCATGTTCAGCTCCTCAGATCCCACATAAGCCAGACACACAATGTGACGCATGTACAAGGTTGCAGATGCTCACAAGACGGCACAGGCGTCTGGAGGTCGATTGCAGAGGATGAGGGGCTCTGGCGCACAAGTTCTCTCTGTCTCTCACTCTCTCATAGAAAAAGGAGGGGTCCAGTCTGTTGGGCTTGCCTCAAAAGAGAGAATGAGTGTGCTAGGGCTTCTAGCCACTGTAACGAACTCCAGACACATGCGCCACCTTATGCATCTGGCCTTACATGGGTACTGAGGAATCAAACCTGGGTCCTTTGGCTTTGTAGGCAGGGGCCTTAACCACTAAGCTATCTCTCCAGCCTGGGCAGCACATTCTAGATGCTCAGGAAGTAATAACAGTAGTTAATAATTTGTTAGCTCTTACTCTGAGCCAGCCATTGTTTGAAGACAAGATGCGTGTTGTTTCATTTAAGCCTCTGAACAATTCTGGAAGATTCCTCAGCAGCTTTAATCTGTGGGTGTAAAAGCTGGGTTATGGAGAGGTCCCTGCCTGGGACCAGGTGATTCCTCTGTCACCTAGGGAGCTGATCACCCTTTGTCCCAGTGGTTGAAGGGCTCCCGGCCGCTGGGGCAGATGTCTCTCCTCTGTTCCCTGGGCTCCTTGCCCAGTTCCACCCTGCCCCCAGCAATGTCTTAAAGCACATTGGAAACATTAACTGGTCCTCAGCTATTCATCTTAGCCAGTGTTGGCTTTGACAGTACAATTTCAACTCTCCAAGGGCAAACAGGGGGTCACGGGAGTTGATAATGGATCCCAGGCAGTTGGACAACGTTCAGATCTGATGAGAGCCTTCAGCCTCCTTGGACTCAGTCCCAGGACTCCTCCTGCACCAGCAACTGTCCAGTGCTGCCTTCTGGGAATGGCTGGTAGGGGTCAGCAAGCTGGTGGTAGTCACACTGCCCTCCTGGCCCACCTCACTTCCTATGTATAGTGTATTGCTTAGGAGCTTACCAATAAGAAACTGTCTGTGTGTGTTCAAGACAGATGCAATTTTTCTTCCAAATATTTTTGACCAGTGGTCAGTGAGCATGGAATCTGTGTCCACCTAAGCCCAGTGCATGCGCCGTATGCACGCACGCATGGCAGCTCCCGTGTGAGCGCTGACGCGGTCTGACCTCCCTCCTGCCTCCTGGAACTGCACATCCGACTCGTGTGTAGCTGAGGGGAGTTCTCCCCATCTCCCACCCCACAAATGCACCCCGTCTCTCCATGGCTCCAGAACAGCCCCACAGAGCCCTCTTTAACCAACCCTGTCTTGCCAGGCCATATGTTCAGCTATGCCCAGAGCCTCCAGCCTGACCTTGAACATGAACTTGAATTCTGCTGCTTCTCCCATCTCCACTGTGGTGTCTCTGGTGTCCTGTCTCATCTACATCTACCTGCCTGTACCCCTTTCTCACAGAAGTATCTTCCACACCACAGCCAGAGCTGTTCACACTGCTCAATCATCTCTCCTGCATCCATACCTCTTAGGAGTCTAAGACCGAGGCCCAGGGCCTCCCCAGGCCTGCGAGGCCTGGCACTCACCCCCATTCCAGGCTCGCCATGCGCTCTGTCACACACCGACTCACCACCTTGTTCTCGCCAGCCCTCTGCCTGCTGCGTCCTTCTCGTGAGCAACTCCCACCTCCTCCAGGCCTCTGATCAAAATTCACTTCCCTTCTTTGCGGACCCACGAAGTGGCGTGTGGAAGGTGTTCACTGCCGTGTACTTACAGTGGTCCCTTAGGGCCTCGTTCTGAGCAGGTCCTGTTGCTGAATGGCGTGCTATGGCCTGATGCCTGGCTCCAGGTGGGAACTCAGATGTGTGTGGAACCGAAGATGTGCAGATGAAGCCAGGAGACAGTGTGCACTGGCTTAGGATGGGCCAAAAGAACTCTGCTGCCTGGGAAAAGATGAGAGTGAGCGGGGGAGGAGATGACTTTGTGCTGGGTCGGCCCTGTTGCCATCCCCTTGGCACTTAGGGTCTTCTGGCATTCGGCCTTGCCCCCTCCCTATCTCTCTTCTGGAAGCTTGAGTCACAGATCTCTGTGGGTGAAGGCTGTGGCCACATCTGGTCTCTTTCCAGAGCCGAAACCCTTGTACATCTTGAGTAATTCATAATTCAAAACAGTTGCTGTCCTCAAACAAAATTCCTCTGTTGGGGGGTCCCAGAACCCCAGCCTGCAAAGATCTGAGATGTAGGTTGGTCTAACCCCAGCCACTTGTCACAGAGACAGGAGGGGAATGGCAGGTGTCAATCCCCCGTCATTGGGCCGCCTTGGCCCTGGGTCCTTTTCCCAAAGCCCCAAGCGCTAGCCTCAGGGGACTTCACCAAATGCGTTTAGTGGCAAACATTTCTCCCTGTTTGTGTTCCACGTGCCTCGGGGTGTTGAGAAAGAGCAAACTTGGAAATTTCTGAGTAATAGCTCAGAGTGCATTTTTCCTTCCCAGCGGGCTGGTGAGCCAGCTGTCTGAAGATCAGCAACACCCCTTGGCCCTTCTTTGAGCAAAAAAATAAAAATTAAAAAAGAGTTGCATGTTCCTCTGGCTCACGGGACAGCCTGCTGCAGGCCATCGGATTTGAACAGCATCTCTGTTTCATGACCAAGCAGGTTTGGAGTCCACAACTGTGAGGCTCCAGCCCTAACTCGTCCCTCCAAGCTTTTGGTTTCCCATCCCTAAGGTGGCCATAATAACCACTTTGAGGGTTGTTCTTACAGAGAACTTTGGGGCACAATGTGGCTGAAAGGGAGAAGGCTTTGAGGAGGGAGATCACTGCTGGCGACTAAGTGAAAGTGGTCCACTTCCAGCCTCGGATGGTGAGTCAGGAGACTATGTCAGGCCAGTCCCTCATCCTCCTCCCCAGGGCCTCACTTTGACGGCTTCTTCATCCAGGTCCCAGTGCAAATGTCACCTCCTCGGGGAAGTCCTCCCTGGCCAGCCCATTGAATTTCCTTCCTGGACCTTGTCACCCCTCAGATTACCCGGAGTGCTTTGGCTCTGTGGTTCAGTGTCTTCTTTAGAATGAAAGTGCCAAGAAGGCTGGGCACCTGTGTCCTACTAAACTAGGAAAGCAGATGACACGAAGTCCAGTCCTTCAGTTGTGCTTCTGAGAGTCTGAGTTACCTCACTCTCAGCTGTGGCACCAAAGTGCCGAGTGGAAATTTGCACAACTGATTCAGAAGCTTTACGTTGCACACTGTTCGGAGAGGTGTGATGAAATCTTACACCATCACTGCCCATCTTCCCTGAGACGTGAGGCGTGAATCGTCCCTTTGTGCAGCGTACCCATGATGTATCCACCAGCTACCGCAGGTTCTCCGCCTCTGCGTCACGGTGCTTGTCTTCAGTGACCTGTGTTTTAATGTCAGCCCCAAAGCACAAGACATGGGGGCTTGGGGACTTGGTATGACAGCAGAAAGTATTTTCTTTATGTGAGAGAGTGAAAGTCTTAATGAGGAGAGGGGAAACCATATACTGAGGTGGCTGGGGACTGCAGTGGGAATGACTGTCCCTCTGAGGATGGTGAAGGAAGAGGGATCTGTGCTGCTTTAGTTGTCACATTCAGTCACATTCGCTGCAAAAGTCATGGCCGTGTGTCTGAGGGCTTAGGTAGGATGGAAAGGTGTTCGAGGACACAGCTCAGAACTAGGTGCAGTGTCAGGGAACATTAATTACCCCACACACACAGAGACACATCCCTGGAGAAGGGATGGCTGTAGCTGCTAGGTGTGGTTGTCAGATGAACGGGGGAGATCCCTGCGTGGAGCCTGGACAAGGCTTGTTCACCCCAGCCACCACATTCCAACTGTGACATCGGATTAATGACTTGTCACCAACATGGTAAAAGAATAAAATAGAAGAGGATTTTAAGAAATCAGAGTGGAGACACAGCTCTGTGATAGAGCACTTGTCTACCGAGTGTGAGGCCCTGAGTTCAGTCTACTACAGAAAAACACCCTCAGGGCGCAGTACGTGGGGTAGGGAGCAGCATTGCTTTAGGAAGTGTCTGGGGGGGGGGTGCTATGTTCGACTTCTCACTATGGAGTAATCAAAAACTTTGAAACTCCGCGGTGACGCTTTCTCAGCCCCGATCCTCAAAAGAAACAGACTTGCCTTGGAGACCGTAAAGCCAGTACCATGAAGTTTACATTCTGGGGCCCAGAGGCAGAATTGAAGAAAAGATTCCTTTGTGTTCAGGGAAAAAAAAATGAGCAACTCTGAACTCTAGAGGGGACCCACTTTCCTGTATCTCGCTGATGCGCAAGGGACGTTTACATACTCCCACACAAGCTTGCTCGCGCACACACGGATACTTGTATACTCACCAGTACACAAGCAAACCTGTACATACGCACAAGCACATACTCATACACTCACAAATGCATGCCTAAGCACACATAGACACACAGACAAACATATACATATGTGTATGAAATACACATGTGGGCCACAGCACACGTTCATAAGAACATCCTCATCCCATTTCATGCACACTCATCTTGTCCCCCGTGGAGACCCCTAGGCCATTTTTAGATCTGCACACTGGCAAGGGGACCACTAGATGATGGGGTGTCGAGTCCACAGACTTTGCCAGTAGGCCAAACTAGGACTCAGATTTCCACCAAGTAACATCAGCAGGTCTGGTCGGTCACCTGAGAGTCAAGGGGACTTTGCCTGACAGAAGCCATGACTGCCTCCCAGGGGCAGGGGCGGGATGCCTGGGGATGAGTCAACAATGTGGGCTGTTGATGGCACTCACGTGGGCCCTCCGTAGCTAGGTAGCATTGGACTAACACTCTGGCCCCAGATACTTTTTTTTTTTTTTTGGTTTTTTTCTTTTAGTTTTTTTGAGGTAGGGTCTCACTGTAGTCCAGGCTAACCTGGAATTCACTATGTAGTCTCAGGGTGGCCTGGAACTCAGAGTCATCCACCTACCTCTGCCTCCCAAGTGCTGGGATTAAAGGCGTGCGCCACCATGCCTGGCTCCCCAGATATGTTTTGGTAAAAGGGAAAGCCAGTCTCTGACAGTATTCCATGAGGGGAAGCGGGGGTCCCTTTCAGGTGCGCCAGAACATGGCTGGCTAAGCTGTGAAAGAGCTTGCTGGGTCTCACTGTGCCATCTCCCAAGACCGCGTCTTCTACCTACCCCACACTGGCGTCGCCATATGTGACCAGCCCTCCAGTGAGGGCTTTGCTTTGAGATGCCCCTTTGAGGCATCGTCTATTCCTTGAAGGGTCCCTTGCTTCTGCTTTATCTAGAAGCCCTCGGGGACTCCCAGGAGAGAGCCAGCGGGCATCATTGGGAGGACTGCCATTTTCACCCTAGTACTTCCCTTAGGAGGAGGTGATGGCCAAATGGTGAATGTGTGGAAAGAAACAGGATACAGGGTGTGAGTGAGGGTCCTCGATCCAAGGTCAAGACACATTCAGATAGGGCCCAGATGGAGAGGAGCCCCAAATGCACTTGCTGCTGTACATTGTTAAATCTATTTATTTATTTATTATTTAAGATGGGGAGGAAGGGAGAATGTGCCCGCCAGGGCCTCTAGCCACTGCACATGAACTCCAGATGTATGCACCACCTTGTGCATCTGGCTTATGCGGGACCTGGAGAACTGAACCTGGGTCCTTAGGCTTCGCAGGCAAGTGCCTTAGCCACTAACCAATCTCTCCAGCCCCTGCTGCTCTGCATTTTTAAAAATGTATTTTTATGTTTATTTTATTTACTTACTTATTTGACAGAGAAGGAGAGAGAGAATGGGTGCGCCAGGGCCTCTAGCCACTGCAAACAAACTCCAGACGCATGTGCCACCATGTGCATCTGGACTGTGTGGGTACTAGAGGGTCAAACCTGGTCCTTAGGCTTCACAGGCAAGCACCTTAACCACTAAGCCATCTCTCCAGCCCATGCTTTACATTTTGACAATGCAACTCAGCAGATGTCAGAAAAGAAACCAAAAAACAATGAAACTAACCAGAAAACAGCAGAGTTGCCTGTCAGGTGGGAACAGAAGCCACCCTGCCCATTCTCCCAATGCCTTCTGAAGACGCAGGGTACCCTCTGTCCCCCCTCCCACCTTCAGCTAGCAAGGACACAGTGGAGGCTCTGGCAGGTACCAGCCATGTGCCAGGTGGCTTTGGGGACAGGAACGTGAATCAGGCAGACACTGAGGCTCGCCTCTAGAGGAGGGACATATGTCAAGGAAGTAATGGCATCCACCACAGCTCGGTAAGGCACGCTGGAGGCCCGTCCCCGCCAGCTCTGAGCAGCTCCAGGGAGCGCGAGTTGAGCTCAACTAGTTCAAGTGAAGCAGCTGACAACATCTCGCTGAGCCCCACAGCATCGCTTAGAGGAAGCGTCGCTGTGACCTGCCCGGGGAGCCCAGGGGAGGAAGTGGCAGAGCCCAGCAGAGACTTGCATTTCTCTCCGTGGGATGCCAGCAGCGGAGCTCCGCACACTCCGCCCGCCCTCCGCACACATTCCGCATCTGAGGATTCAAACCGCCACAGCTCAAGAATATTCAAGATAATTACATCTGCACTGAACACGTACAGATGGTTTTTCTCATTATTCCCTGAACAATGCAATGAAACAATAATTTGCATAGCATTTACACCCGATTAGGTACTGGAAGTGATCTAGAGATCCTTTAAAGTACTGAAGAGTGTGTGTCGGTGGCCTGCGAGGGACTGGGGCATTGGAAGACTCTGATATGCACGCAGGCTCCTGCGCCCATCTTCCCACAGATACCAGCAGACATCTGCATTGTATGATTCCGTTCCTATAAAATGTTCAGAATAACTATACCCATAGTCAGAAGTGAGTAGTTGCTTAAGACGACTGGTGCCTCTTGGAAGCAGTCAGCATTGAAAACCACTGTGTGGGCTGTATCTTAGTAAAGTCCAGCCTTCCTGCCCCTCACTGCTCATAGATAGACCAGTTTCCTCCCCCACCCCACTTTCTCTGCCTCTCCAGCCACCCCCACACCACTGAACTCCAACCCCCCCCCCCTCCAGTGGACTTTTGGCTCCTCTGCATTGCACAGTGTGGAGGATGCACAAAGATCCTTGCTTCCTATGTGGTCTTGAGTCACTATTGGCTTCCTCCAATCTGTGACCATCTGTCTCTGGGACATTTCCTTTGTAGACTTTTCATCTCTTTGGAGACTCTTCTGTCCCGAAACTCTGTTCCTGATGTGGCTCCCACCTCATCCCCAGCTGTTCTGCAGCCACACCTTAGCCAGCCCTCCAGGCAGTCTCCCCTTGCCCAGGCCCAAGGCTGTCCCTGCCAGGCCTCCTGCAGGGTCCCACGTGGTCCATGAGAAGCCCCCATTATCCTTCACCTGGTGACGACACCCCAGAATGGGGCTGATCTCCAACCCAGCGAGCTTCCTGTCCTTCCCTGGTTAGAACATAGGTTTGAGCCCCCACATCCCAGGGGAACAAGGTAGTAAAGAGAAGGTGGAAGTCTCCCAGCCTTCTCCTTTGTGGGGACGGACAGCTTTCTCCAGTAAACTTCTCTAGAACCTCTTTCCCCATCTCCTAAAATCAGCTCTTTGGTGCCTGCCACAACTCTGAGGCTGAGTGGGATTGTAGGTGAGGTGAAGGTGACCAAGAGAATGGGTGTTCCAGGGTCTCCTGTGACTGCAAACAAGCTCCAGATGCATACTCCGCTTTGTGCATCTGGCTTCATGTAGGTACTGGGGAACTGAACCCCAGCCGTCAGGGTTTACAAGCAAGCACCTTTAACCTCTAAGCCATCTCTCTATCCCCTCAACTCCTCTTTTGTGAATTCTGAGTCTAGTCCACTGGCACCACTGACTAGCATCTCGGACCACAGTGGAAGCTTCCAGTAGAACGCCCTATTACAGTCATCAGGGATTTGGACTTGGGAAAGAGGTGTGTCCCCACATCTTCCCCACAGCAGCCTGCTGTGTCATGTCCAGTAAAACCCTAGTCATGCCAGCTAGGCCTGTCTGTGACACCTCTCCTGAGATGCCCACATGTGCTCTTTAAAATGTACCTTTTGAAACACTGCCCTGAACTCCCCGGTGGCTTGGATTCTACTCACTGATGGATGTAGGGGCTCCCCACAATTTATTGCTCTGTGGTGACACCTTTTGAACGGGTTATATAGTGACATAAATCGCAATTGCTTTTAAAAAATACAAAGAAGGGCTGGAGAGGCTTAACAGTTAAGGCACTTGCCTGTGAAGCCTAAGAATGCATGTTTGAATCTCTAGGTCCCACGTAAGCCAGACTCACGGTGACATAAGCACGCAATGTTGCACATGTACACAAGGGGGCACACATGTCTGGAGTTTATTTTTAGCAGCTGAAGGCCCTGGCAGGCCCATTCTCTCTCTCTCTCTCTCTCTCTCTCTCTCTCTCTCTGTCTCTCTGTCTCTCTGTAATAAATAATAAAAAAGAATAAAAATAAAAGCAAACTGGCATTGCCAAGCTCCTTGGGGCTTAGATCTGTTCTCTGGCAGTTACATCAAAGGCTGGAGTGGGCTTGTCACACGGAGACGGTAGGCTATGGCATTTGAAATGACACCACCCCTTTCTGCTGTGAATAAACAACCAGGCTCATTTTTTTTAAATGCCCTTAATGTAGATTTCCCAATTAATCTTGGGAAGGACCCAAGGACGGTGTCAGCCAGTTTATAATTGAGTCCACATGGAGGGGTTGCAGGAGTGAGAAACGGGAGTTTTATTCTCTTCTCTGCCATGTGCAGTGACACTTTTTATGCAGAGAGTGCCTGGTGGATGAGAAAGGACCTTTGAGGGTGAAGTGGAGGTGGCCTGGCCGCCAGACTCACTGAAGAGGAGAATGATGATATGTTAGACATATTGTGCAATGGGCTGGAGAGATGGCTTAGCAGTTAAGGAACTTGCCTGCAAAGCCAAAGAACCCAGGTTTGATTCCCCAGGACTCACATAAGCCAAGTGCACAAGGTGACGCATGCATCTGGGGTTCTTTTGCAGTGGCTGGAGGCACTGGTGCACCCATTCTCTCTCTCTCTCTCTCTCTCACACACACACACACACACACAGATAAATAAATATAAAAAATATTTTAAAAAAGAAATTGTGTGTGTGTGTATGTGTGTGTATTGGAACACAAGGCTGGGTGAGTCCTGAATCACTTGGTTCCAGGTCCACTTTGGCCTAAATATTTGATAATATTGTCAAGTTCCAACATGGAGAGGCCACCATAGGTCTCTTGAGGTCACTGCCTGGTCTACCCACTGCCTTCTGTAGCCACAAATAACTGGTTAGGCCAAACCTTTTGGTGCATCCCTGGGCTACCTGAGACCCCATCTCAAAGAAAAAAAATGAATTGGCGGGCTAGAGAGATGGCTTAGCAGTTAAGCGCTTGCCTGTGTAGCCTAAGGAGCCCGGTTTGAGGCTCAATTCCCCAGGACCCACGTTAGCCAGATGCACAAGGGGGCGCACGCGTCTGGAGTTCGTCTGCAGTGGCTGGAGGCCCTGGCACCCCCATTCTCTCTCTCTCTCTCTCTCCCTCTTTCTCTGTCTGTCACTCTCAAATAAATAAATAAACAAAAAGAAAAAAATGAATTGGCTGTATCAGGAGCAACAAGGGACAAGGTTGTGGGCACACAAAGGAAGGAAATCTCAGGCAAGCCGAATCTCTGCATAAGAACAAATTAGTGGGCTGGAGGGGTGTCTTAGAGGTTAAGGCACTTGCCTGTAAAGCCAAAGACGCAGGTTCGATTCCCCAGGACACCCACATAAGCCAGATACACAAGGTAGCGCATGCGTCTGGAGTTCATTTGCAGTGGCTAGAGGCCCTGGCACACCCATTCTCTCCTCCCCCCTCTCTCCCTCTCCCTCTTTCTTCCTCTCAAAAAAATAAAAATAATAAAAGCTTAAGAAAAAGGACTTAACACTGTTAACACACAAGCATAGTTACATATAAGGCTTTACTTTAAAAAGGAAAAAAAGAAACAAATTCGTGTTGGGTCTGAGTAGTCAGGAATGGGCTGTAAAGCCAGGCTTACTTTGATCTAGTGTCCACTGTGTACAAGGCACTATATGAGCATTTGGCATAAACTGTGTCCTGCGAGTTCTTTAGTTGGGTACTGCCCTTATGATTTCTAGTGACACCTGAGGGAACTGAAGGTCAGAGAAGCCCTGCCCTTTCCCCAAGGCCCACAGCCAGTGAGAGTTAAGGCAGCCTTTGGAGTCTGGCTCCAGGACCCCACTTTCAGCTTTCGTCTTTCTTGCTGAGGTCAGAGGCAAAAGAGAGAGACCGTTCATTGAGATGGCACATTTACTGTGTGCCTGCCAGCAGTCTCCACTGTACACACGGGAAGTCACAAACCAGAGAAGTTGGGGAACATGCCCAAGGTCGCACAGCTAGGAGGGAGTGGAGCCAGGTCTATGTTCAGGTCTGTGTGTTTCTGGAGCCTGAGCAGCGGCCACCTCCTGGCTCTGAGCCCTCAAGGATTTGGAAAGAATGCCCTAGAAAGAGACTGGAGTACAGAAGCTGGGCACCTCTGCCCAGGCCAGCTGCAGAACCAGCCGGGTTGAAGGGGTTATATCCTGGCCAGCCAGGGCCTCCTGCCCACAGATCCTGAGGCTGCACAGAAATCATCATTCTTTAAACCTCTGTATTAATCACTTGTCTCATTGCCATGACAAAATACCCAACAAAAGCAACTTCAAGAAGGAGGGTTTGGGTGCTGGAGAGATGGCTTAGCAGTTAAGGCACTTGCCTGCAAAGATTAAGGACCCAGGTTCAAGACCCCAGAACCGACATAAGCCAGATGCACATGTGCATGCGCACAAAATGGCACACACATCTGGAGTTCAATTGTAGTGGCTAAGGCTCTGGCATGCCAATTCTCTCTCTCTCTCTCTCTCTCTCTCTCTCTCTCAATAAAATAATAAAAATAAAAGAAGGAGGGTTTTATCTGGGCTCACAGTTTCAGAATGCAGTCTATTATATCGGAAAAGGCTTGGCTGCGGAGCCTGAGGTAGCTGGCCCAAGTCAACATGACCATTGCATCTGCTGTCAGAAAGCACAGAGAGGTGAATGCTCCTCAGCTGCCTTCCTCCTCCTCATTCAGTCCTAGAACCAGCCCTTGGGATGGTGCTCCCCACACTCAGGGCAGGGCTTCCCTCCTCAGTTAAACCTTCTTACAAACACCCTCATAAATGTGTGCAGAAATGTGTTTCCATGGTGATTCTACATCCCATCAAGTTAACAATGGAAACTACCCTCACAGCTCGCTCTCTCTCTCTCTCTCTCTCTCTCTCTCTCTCTCTCTCTCTCTCTCACCAGCCAAGTGAATGGAGGCTGCTTCTCACAGACATAATAATACCAGCTTGACAAAGCCAGCTCTCATCAGCCTTGAAGCCTGGACCACTTAGTCTTCCCTTATTTGGGAAGGAGGCTAGTATGCTAAGGGGATGTCTTCCATTGTTCTGTGTAAGCAGGCCCCATCTCCTCCTCCATCCATATCCAGTGCTCCTACATCAATAAGGAAAGGCATGCCTGCAGCCCCTCATACATGTGGCTCACCGCAGACCTGGGGAAGGGGTAGTAGGCTGGGGTGTAGGGGTGTGAGGATGAGCCGCAGGGGACGCTGTCAACTGACCTGGGCTCCATGGGCTGTGGCTGTCTCGACCCCAAGCCTCTGCTGGGGGATTTGACATGGAGTGACAGCAGGCTGTGCGATGCCTATGAGATAACACCCTCCTGGGCAGAGAACAGCCAAAGAGCACAGTGTAAAGAGGACACTTGCAACCTAGGGCATGCCCGCAAAGCGCAGCAGGAACCACGTCCCTCAGGTGCGTGTTGGGCCCATTTTCTGTCTGTCCCATGAGGCTGCTTCCTGCGGTCAGATCCTCCCTGGGATGTTTGGGTCCTAACTTGAGGCTTTAGTGCTGATGGATCCAAGATGCTGCTGCTCCAGCTCTTACTGTAGGAGGGGCGAGCCGATTCCAATCTTCACCATGTCCACACACACCCAAGGACAGGGAGAGGCTGCCCGAGAACCCAGTAGGAACCGCAGACTGGGCCGATGAGTTAGGAGTGTGCTGGTGGCATTTTTTGCCAGCCCACCCTTAGCAGACCTTTTGTGTCACTTCCAGAAGGTCCTTGGGGTCAGGTCACTGTCACCTCAACAAAATGGGTGAATGAACTGCGTCGGAAATGGAGGAGCTGAGCAGCACCCTTCACCCTGTTCCAGAGGCTTCCCTCCCTCGCCCCTCCCCAGTGCTAGCTTGGAGCATTGCTATTCCAGCCGTTCATGTCTGATGCGTGGCTTGTGCACGTACCTGGCTGCTCTGTGCATTCTGAAGGTCAAAGCACACAAAGAAGGGGTGCAGGGAGAGACCCGCTCATGGATCCCGTCCTGTGAACAACTCATCCAAGATCTACCATCAAGGCACGCCCCGCCCTCTAGATTTGAGCCCCAAAGACTGTGGGAGATGAAGACACTGGGCAGAAAGTCCCCTGCTGCTAGGTAACTGTGGTGCTGGGGGCCATGTCTCCATCAATAAGCCAGGCACATGTTCTCGGCCTTTACTGCTGTCGGGGCTGGGGCTGGGGTTTGGGAGGCCAGAGGGGCCGGCACACAGGAAGGAGCTTTGTTTCGTTTTGTTTTGTTTGCTGGTTTTGTGTTTCTCAATTCCGATGTTGCTTTGGTGCACTCCCTAAGTGCTTCACCACTGATCCACAGCCTTGTGTGTACTCTCTAAGTGCTCCACCACTGATCCACAGCCCTGTGTGTGCTCCCTAAGTGCTCCACCACTGATCCACAGCCCTGTGTGTGCTCCCTAAGTGCTCCACCACTGATCCACAGCCCTGTGTGTGCTCCCTAAGTGCTCCACCACTGATCCACAGCCTTGTGTGTGCTCTCTAAGTGCTCCACCACTGATCCACAGCCTTGTGTGTGCTCTCTAAGTGCTCCACCACTGATCCACAGCCTTGTGTGTGCTCTCTAAGTGCTCCACCACTGATCCACAGCGTGTGTGTGCTCCCTAAGTGCTTCATCTCTGATCTGCAGCCCCAGCTCATAGGAAAGGTTTTAAATAGAAAAGATGTGTGACAAGGGCAAGAAGGGGTTGGCCTTGATGATGAGGATGATGATGCAGATGATACTGACTTGGCTCTGTACCCAAAGGCTCCTCACAAAGTAAGCTGGTGGCAGGCAGGGTCTCTGCGCAGTGCCTAGTGCTGGGACTACCATGAGGAACATTCTAGAAAGTATTGCCTTAGATGAGTATGTGAATAAATACATACACAGTGTTCCAACCATCACGGGACGGGAGGCTTACGAAGCCAGGCCCTGGCAGCTCAGAAGTTACGTTAGAAGGCAAAGGGCACGATGGGACTGTTTTTGCTTTCCTGTCACTGCTGTGGCGCATTACCGCGAATGCAGAAGCTGGTCACAGCACAAAGGTGTATCATGGTTCTGGAGGTCAGGGAGTGTGACATGGGTCCCATGCGGCTGGCATCCATAGGATTGTAGTACCCACGGCCATGGTGGTGCCCTTCCATTCTCAGTTCCTAGGAACTGGCAGGTGCGATGGTCGAGAGGCAATGTGGCTGGCCCCCAGGTGCCACTTAATGAGCAGTTCCAATCCATGGATGACAGGAGGAGGCGCCACTGTATCTCAATGAAATGGAACAAGGGAGGAGGTTGGGAAACAGGATAGAAGACGCTGGTGCTTGGCCAGCAAGCTGCAGGCCATGAGCTACTCGGGGAAGGCCGTCGGGCTATCCAGGGAGTGTGGGACCCCACACGTTTCTCTGTTGGGGGGCGGGATCAGCCTCTGCAAGGAATGGATATGGAACGGGGCAGAGCTGTGAGCCGCCTTCTCTCCCCGCCCTCCAGGGCTGGCTTTTCCTCAGCCCTCTGGCTCTGGCTGGCCATAGTGATTCCAGAATGGAGAGGCCATGCACCACACATTCTGGAGCCATCTCCCAGGCCCATGGCTCCTGTCTCCCAAACTTGGATGCCCATTAGTGGCTGGGGAGAGATCAGAGTCCCTACATCCCTTGACAGGGATGTCGGCGTCTCTTTATGGTTTCAGGGGGTTGTGTGAGGAAACACCATGTTGACTTCTGTGTTGGGAATCTCGTTGTCCCACATCAACTGGATCCGGGGTGACTACCAAAGTTCCAGAAGCCCACGTGCTGTTGGCCCGCAGCTACCGCCTGACAATCTAGTCATAGCTAGCATTCTCTCTCCTCTCTCTCTTTAAAGGACGCATTGCTGTAGCTGGCAGTCGAGGGGCCAGGCTTGCATGCCAGCCCCTTCCAAGTTATAAACACAGCTGTTAGTCAGGACACCTTGCTTCTAGCAAGTATTCCTTGGGATAAAGCTTTAAGGAGTGGCCCGTGCCCTGGGCTCATGGCACAGAGGATGGGCAGCTCTGGGACGCCGGGAGGAGTAGCAAGGATGCACCAAGGGCTCGGGGTGCTTTGCCGGCTCCATTTCCGCGCAAAGCCCGGAACCATCAGTGGAGCCCTTCTGACCCATAGCCCAGGGCCTGGCCCTCTGCCTCGGCTCCACAGCTGGGGAAGTGCAAACAGTTTACACTTCCTGCCCTCTGGACTCCACACTGGGTCTAAGGCCACTATGGTCCTGTAAATATGGCTCTTCCTGTAAACAAAGCAAGTGGATGTTTCTGGTCCCATAAACATTGAGGGCACGGGGGGGGGGGGGTATCTGGAGACACCAGAAACAGCTCAAAACTACTGTTAACACATTTTAATTTAATTTATTTACTTATTTGAGAGAGAGAACAGCAGATGGAAAGAGAATGGACACGCCAGGACCTCCAGTGGGTCCTGGGGAATCGAACTAGGGTCCTTTGGCTTTGCCGGCAAGCACCTTAACCGCAAAGCCATCTCTTCAGCCCCTGGATCAAAACTATTTTTTATTTTTTTATTTTTTTTTCTTTTCTCAATTTTTATTAACATTTTCCATGATTGTAAAAAATATCCCATGGTACTACCCTCCCTCCCCCCATTTTCCCCTTTGAAATTCCATTCTCCATCAAATCCCCTCCCCATCTCAATCAGTCTCTCTTTTATTTTGATGTCATGATCTTTCTCAAAACTATTTTAATGACATATAGTAGTTGCATGTCTTTGTGGGCAACAGTATAATAATTTGGTACCATGACATGATCAAGTCAGGGTACTTAGCGTTGCCATCTCCTGACCCCTGTCCTCATTCTTCGTAAGACATGGAATGAGTAGGTGTGAACTGGAGTCGACCCCGTGCTGTAGACAGTGCACACTCGGGTTTTATTATCCAACAATCTGTGCAGCAGGGCCTATGATTGTCCCCCTGATGAAGGTGGAATAAAAGCAACTAAAATTGGGCTAGAGAGATGTTTGGCCGTTAAGGCATTTGCCTGCAAAGCCAAAGGACCCAGGTGCAATTCCCCAGTACACACATAAGCCAGATGCACAAGGTGGCGCATGCGTCTGGAGTTCGTCTGCAGTGGCTAGAGGCCCTGGTGCTCTTATTCTCTCTCTCACCCTCTCCCTCCCCCCTCCCTCCCTCTCTTTCTCAAACAACTAAATGAATAAAATATTTTGTTTATCCACAGCCTCACAGATCAGGACTCCTAACCTGACAGATATATGATCCAGGAAAAGTACGGCACAACGCTGCTGCCCCACTTCTGGGAAGTGTCTTTGTGTTTGGTGCCATGTTCCAGTGTTTGCTGGGGTTCTAAGAGCCCCTTCCAGAGCCACTGCCCTCCAAGGAGAGCAGGGTGCATGTATGTTCTGGCTGGGCAGGTCTCCCAGGGACCTCCCCTCCCCCCCAAGCACCCCGACCTTTTTCACTGAGCCGAGTTGTCACAGCGCCTGGTCTCCAGCTGTGAGCGCCCAACCGTCGAGGGCTAGTCCCATCTGCAGACACGGGGCTCAGCAGGAGAGCCCCAGCTTCCCTGGGTGTTCCTTCTGATTCACTCTTCAAAAGGACAAAGGAAAAAAATAATTGGAGAGGACTCATAAGTAGAAATTGCCTTTTGAGAAGAGCAGCACAAGTTCACATACATGGACACCATGAACTTATCTGGCATTTTTTTCCAATTTATTTATTTATTTGAACATGTACGTGTGTATATGTATGTATGTACACATCTGCCCATCAGGGCTTCTCGCTGCTTCCAACAAATGCCAGATGCTTGTGCCACCTTTTGCATCCAGCTTATGCGGGTGGCTTGAGAATTGGACCCAGGCAGGCGGGCTTTACAAGCAAGTGCCTTTAACCGCTGAACCATCTCCCAACCCCTTGTCTGACTGTTCAGATGAGTGTGTATTGGCTTCTGTCACCTCTTCACCAGCTCGGGCTGGCGGGCATAGAGTGCTAGGGGTCCAAAGAGAAGCTGGGGGCGTGGCCTGGGCCATCCCTATCCTATATATATTTCCTCTCTCTCTCTGTCTCATACACACACACACACACACACACACACAGCTACCTCAAAAATAGCACCCTTAACATTCCTATTTTACTGACCTTCAGTGCCACACTCACAGGAAAAAAACCTGTCTTTTTGGACCATATCCCTGTGCCTCAGTTTCCCTTTCTGTAGAACAGGAATTCTAATACTACAAACTGCTATCTTCGGATCTGTGTGAAGAGGAAACGAGTTTAACCGTGCTACCCAGTTCACTTAAGCTCAGTGTTCATCCTGAGTGTGGTGTCAGGTTCACGCTCAGGATGGGAGCCAACACTGCAGCACAGCCTTTCTGTCTGTCACCCAGTGTCCCTCACCTAGGGAGCAGGGATGTCACATTTCCAGAACTACTTCAAAGGAAAGACAACGGTGGGGTCTCCTGCGCATGTCTGTAGGTAGTTGCGGTGGTAAGGCTGTGCTGGGGAGCTGGCAGAGTGCCCACAAGCAGGCCTGATCCCCTCAGTGCTCTGAGGAATCCTTAAAACTATTTCGTAAACAGGAAGACAAGAAGTTAACGTACTGCCCGAGTCATGATGGTCTACAAGTGACAGAGTCTACACTCACATCCAGGTCTCAACTCTACATCCTGCCTGTGTGTTTTCACTCTCATTAGAGGCGACACATTCGTACCACATTGTAGTTCCCTTGTTTCTTTGGTTACTGGGAAGCCCAAGTCAAGTGGGATACCCAAACTTGTCACTCCCCTAACCATGGCTGTTGGTATATTTCCTGTATGCAAAGAACTACAGTATTAGCTGCTAGGAGGTGGGTTTACAAAACATAGCTAATGGGCTGGAGAGATGGCTTAGCAGTTAAGGCGTTTGCCTGCAAAGCCAAAGGATCCCAGTTTGACTCTCCAGGACCCATGTAAGCCAGATGCGCAAGGGGCTCATGCATCTGGAGTTCATTTGCAGTGGCTGGAGGCCCTGGCACGCCCATTCTCTCTCTCTCTCTCTCTCTCTAATAAATAAATAAATAAATTTTTAAAAACCCATAGCCAATGGCTAGAGAGATGGCTTAGTGGTTAAGGTGCTAGCCCGCAAAGCCAAAGGACCCAGGTTCGATGCCTCACGTAAGCCAGATGCACAAGGTGGCACATGCATCTGGAGTTCGTTTGCAGTGGCTGGAAGCCCTGGTGCGCCCATTCTCTCTTTATCTAGCTCCTTCTCCCTCTCTCTTCCTCTCCCTCTAATAAATAAAGTAAATTTAAAAATTTTAAAAACACAGCCAAAATGTATGTGTGTTCAGTGGATAAACGGGGTCCTCCTGACTCCTTCAACAGTGATGGGGGAGAACTTTTACAGCACCGCCATTTCTGGCTGTGTGAGAACGAGACTCTTGTTCTGAAAGCAGTTTGGGACCTCAGCCCTCCTATAAACCAGGATCTCTTTTCCTGCCCTGCTGTCTGAGGTCTTGGCTAAAAAGAAGATCCCTCCGTCCCTTGTGGTCACCTCTCTATGTCCCTGTGGCGTCCGGGGACCTCACGTAAGGTCTGGCTATGGATAGACTTGTCTGGGGTCTCTTGTAAAACTTCAGTTGGTGTCAGCCCCTCATGTTGTGAGGGGAGACTCATGACTTTCTTGGCCGCTGCCCCTCAGTTTCCAGAGGGGTGACACTGAGGTACCCCATCAGACAGTCTTACCCTTCAGCCTGAGTATCACTCCTGGCCCTGTGCCATTCCCTGAGCCCCAGTTTCCCCATCTGTAACATGAGGGTTGTGTTATCTCCCCTAGGGCGAGGGTGGAGTGCCTACAGACAGTGATAATGAGGGAAGTTGGTATGCCCAGAGGACTCTACTTCCATGTTACTTTGCTTGAGGTCTCCCCAATACTGCAGTGAGCCCTTTGCTTGTTTTGGCTCATTAGTGTCCCACCAGAGCCAGTAAGAAAACAGAGAGAAGTTATTGACCTGCCTGGGGTCACACAGCAGGTCCGTGTAGAGTCAGGATGAAGATAAGTGGATGGGGTTTGATCAGACTATAGCAGACAGGGGGTTCCCAGGCAGCGTAGCTCTCTGTGCTTCCGCAGAACCCAGGGCCACTAGTCCACCTTGCAAAGGATAGCCATAGGAAGTGGGTGTCAGCACCCGCCCTCTCTTAGACCCCCTGCCACCTTCCAGTCTTAGTAGATGTCTTCTGTAAAATCCTAGCTCATCATGCCACCCCCGCTGAACCTCGTGCCACCTCAGCTCGTGGCTCCTCATTGGCCATCTAAAGGAGCTTTGCTTCCCAAGGGAGCTCCATAGCTGCATGTTTGGGGACTGGAGAGATAGCATAGCAGTTAAGGCGCTTGTCTGAGAAATCTAAGGACCCAGGTTCGATTCCCCAGAACCCACGTAAGCCAGATGCACATGGTGGTGCATGTGTCTGGAGTTCGTTTGCAGTGGCTAGAGGCCTTGGCACACCCCTCTCTCTCTCTCTCTCTCTCTCTCTCTCTCTCTCTCTCTCTGTCTCTATCTCTCTCTCATGTTTTGTTGGTGTAGGGGCAAGGCTCAGTGATTAAAGGAGCTTGTTTGCAAAGCCCACTAGCCTGAGTTCAATTCTCCATCCACCCACATAGAACCAGACATTCTTTAGCAAAGGCAAGAGACCCTGGCATGTGCCCATACACAAATGTGCAAATAAATAAATAAATTTGTAAAATGGGGCTGGGAAGATGACTCAGCAGTTAAAAATTAGTGGTTAAAACTGGCCAAAAAAAAAAGTAGCATAGGCATGTAGCATTCGTTTGCAATGGCAAAAGACCCTGGTAGGAACACACACACACACACACACACAGAGAGAGAGAGAGAGACAGACAGACAGACAGACACATACACACACGCACGCAAATCAAAAGAATTTTTTCAAACACATTTGCTTATAAACTACTAAGTTATGGGCTGGAGAGATGGGTTAGCAGTTAAGGCGCTTGCCTGCAAAGCCTTAGGACCCAGGTTTAATTCCCCAGCACCCCTGTAAGCCAGATGCACAAGGGGGTGCATGCATCTGGAGTTTGTTTGCAGTGGCTAGAGGCCCTGGTGCGCCCATTCTGTCTGTCTCTCTACCTGCCTCTTTTCTCTTCCTCCCTCTCAAATAAATAAATAAAATATTAAAAATATACCAAGTCATTGGTAAATGAAGTGCATGCCTCCAGCTCAGCACTGGTGTGGGCTACACTCCTTCTGCCACATCACACTTTCTCTCTTTTTTTCAGTGCTGGGCTCTAACCCAGGACTCACACTTGCTAGGTGAGTGCTTTGCCACTGAGATGCTCCCTCCCCAGTCCAGTCTGCTTTTTAATCTAGATAATGTTCTGCCCCCCCCCCGAATCCCACCCACAACCATCCCAGCATGCCCGCCCAATTGGGCTTTTTGTCTTCTGAGCACCTGCATGGTCCCCCACCTGGTTTATGCCTGACTTCATACATGACAGCAGCCTCCCGCCCCCACCCTGCATGAGCCCATTATCTCCACCCAGGGCCCCCTCTGCATTTACTGTCCTCTTTGCTGACGCCTCCTCCCATCTGTGCCTGCACCAAAGGGAGAATTTATCCTTCTCTTTCCCAGACAATCCACCCCAATAAATCACTCCCTGTTTAGCTTTATTTTTACATCAACAAAAAATAAAAATAAATAAATAAATAAAAGCTTCTTGGAGTGCCCCATATCTGCCTCTGCTTATTTGTGGGGCTTTGGCCTAGAGAGATGGGTCCGCAGGATGCAGTGAGAGTCAGATCAGCCCCAGGGGTGCCTGACTAGACTCTAGTGCGGAGGGCTGCCCTGTTTCTGAGAGACCCTTGTTACTGTGACTCTACACAACCCTCCCTGGAAAGAGCTGTATCCTGTTTTTCCATTAGAGCCCAGAAGACTGAGAATCTATGACAGGGGGTTTCTGGACCTGAGAGAAAAATAAAATAAAATAACCCTATAGCCTTAAATAGTGAAATTGTGACACATGATACAAAGCAGGTAAATCTTGAGGAAGGGTAAACATTGTTTGATTCTGTTTATGGGAAGTGCCTGGAGTCACCCTCTTCAAAAACCGAGTAAAATGGGGTTGCCAGGCCAGGAGGCCAGGGTGGGGAGTTGTTTGATGGATACAGTTTTGGGAGGGAGCAGTTGTTTAGAGTTACTTCGGTCTGGAAAGATGAATAAATTCCAGAAGTGATGGTGGTGATGGCATTTGGGGTACCCTCACTAAAATCAGCTGAGAGCTGGGGTAATGGCCCAGTGAATAAAGCATGAATTCCTGAGTTCACATAAAAGCCAGACAGACACTGGGACACTTAGCATCTGTAGTCCCCGCATAGCTAGGGCAAAATGGGAGACGGAGACAGGAGAATTGCCAAGAAGCTCACAGTCCAGCCAGCCTGGAGAACACAGTGCTGTGAATAACAAGAGACCTTGCCTCAAAACAGAGTGGAAGGCGAGGACTGAAATCCGAGGTTGTCCTCCAACATCCACACCAGGTACATTGACATTGTACCCGTACACATGTGCATGAACACACACACACACACATACACCAAGAAAATAAGTCATCTGAAATTCCAATTTTGCACTCTTATTTTATTTGCTAAAATGTAGAGGTCTGATTCTCCAGTGTCTTGGTGAGTTGGGGACAGAGGTTGGTGGGAGAAGGTGAGTCCCAGAAGCACAGACTTTGGTGTTGACATGAATCCACTCCCTCCCTTTGTAGCATGTAATTATGGACTAGCTCCTCAGCTTTCTGAAGAATCATTAAAAATATTTTTTTTATTTATTTGCAAGGAGGGTGAGAGAGGATATGAATGGGTGCACTAGAGCCTCTAGTCACTGCAAACGAACTCCAAATGTATGTACCACTTTGTGCATCTGGCTTATATGGGTTCTGGGGAATCAAACCTGGGTCATTAGACATTGTAGGCAAGCACCTCAACTGCTGAGCCATCTCTCGAGCCCAGCTTTCTGAACCTTGATCCTCCACTCCAGTCTTCATGGATAGATAGATATCCATGGGCAGGTTCACCTCACCAGACTCAAGAAAGATGAGGAAGGCAAACTCTGTGGCCCCAGAGGCCAATGAAAACCAGCATGGTAGCGTCTGCCTGTAATCCCAGCCCTCAGGAGGCTGAGACAGGGAGTTCAAGACCAGCCTGTGCAATATAGTGAGTCCCTATCTAAAAACGATGGGACTGGAGAGATGGCTTAGTGGTTAAGGCGCTTGCCTATGAAGTCTAAGAACGCATGTTTGAATCTCCAGGTCCCATGTAAGCCAGATGCACAGTGACAAAAGCGCACAAGGTTGCACATGCACACAAGGGGGCGCTTGTGTCTGGAGTTCAAGTGCACTGGCTGGAGACTCTGGCATGCCAATTCCTCTCTCTCTCTCTCTCTCTCTCTCTCTCTCTCACTCTCATATAACCAAATGCAATCTGTTGGACTTGCAAGAAAGAGAGAGAGAGAGAGATTGAGAGAGGGAGGGAGGGAAAGAAAGAGAGAAAAATAAAGAAAAGGAAAGATGAAAGAGTTAAGTGGCCAAAGGCAGTGGGAACTGTTTGTGGAATCTCTGCTGCTTTGTCTCTACCATCTTGATGTTTGGAATGCTCTAGATATAACCGGACAACTGTGAGATCTTGCATCTTCAAGGCATGGGTTCCTGTCTGTCTGGCCCTGAAGCCAGTGAGTAGGATTGACAGGCGTACGGCTGCAGAGGGTAGGACAGAAAAAAATGTGTTCTCTTCTTGTACAACAGAGAGACATGGTGCATACTTCCTAAGGACTTCTGAGTCCAACAAAGCAAGTCATCAAAGACTCTTCAACCCCTGGCTGTAGGTCTAGCTTCAGAGTTCAAAGGGAAGCTTTGTCCTTCTCATTTGCTGACATATGGCTTAGATGTTGGTTTTGGGGTGGGACCAGATTACACCTCCCCCCAGGTGCAGAACCCAGCTTGAAGCAGACACCAGCTGTGCTCCTCGCTCGGCATGTTCAGAGAAGCCAAGGCAGCTGGACAAAATGGAAAACTAAGGGGCTTATAATTAAAAGGCTGTGGTGTACACCAGCTGCCTGGAATTGATACCTGCTACTCAGACTAAAAATAGACCCTGTCCACAAAACAGACAGGAGGATCCCGTAGAGGTGGCCACTGGAATTTGGGGGGCGGACAATGGCACATGTGTGTCTTTCTATCACTCTCACCCTGAACCTACCCACAGAGAGAAAAGAGCACAGCCAGCCTGGGCCGCAGTGTGCAGGAATGGAGGGACATCCGACACTGCCGTGATCTGAGGCTCGTGACCAGTGTTAGAGCCCCGGCCCTCGAGGAGCTCACAGATGCCTGCTTTGTCACCAGGCTTTGACGCGGTGTATGTGACTAAAACATATCCCCTGGTGAAGCCATCAGCAAGCCATAATCAGTCCGAATGGCCTCTCTGTCTATCTAGTGAGATTCAGAACACCCCAAGACCAAGATACGGCCAAGTAAGTTTTGGCAGATGGAATAATGGAGTTGTTAGGAACAAATCCAGGCATGTCACATGGTCACTGTGATTGGGAAGGGTGATTCTGCCCACTGGGCAGTTTTGTCTGGTGCACCCAGCTGCCTTAGGTCCCTAGTGTGATTGTGAGGTTGGACACTAGGGTCTAGAAGGAAATCGGAATTCATGTGGTCACTGTCTCCCCATGACAGCACAGTCATGAAAATGACAAATGACATTATTAGAACCTTCCAGAAGGGATAAGGCCTATCCTTTTGTCAATCCCTGGGTGTGCACAAGGTCTTGGGTATTCAAATTTTGTATTGTACTCTTCACAGTTCTACATTTGACCATTAGATGTGTTGGTCTAGTCAAGAGCAGACAAGTGGCCTAGGGAAGTTGTCCATCTGCCCAGGGGACTAGAGTTACACCAATCCAAGCAGAATCCCCCTCTGAGCCTTATGCTGTGTGGAGCTAGCAAGCAGAGGACCTCAGGAATGACTGCCCCAGCTGAGTAAGACGCAAAGAAAGCCAGACCACCTCACCTTACAGGGGCATCTTAGTGGTAGGGTGGAGGAGATGAGATTGGAACAGCCAGTCCACCTTCCAACACACTAGATGCCTCAGCGTTCACTGAAAAAAAATGAGTTAAATCAAGTGTCTTTGTAATCGAGTTTAGACAGGGATCCACCCTCAGAACCAAGAAGGAAATACTTCACTCTCTACCCTCTCAGCCATTCAGCATCTGCTATACCCCTCGTCTAGTTGTAAGGGACACAGCAAAAACGAGGAACATGTGCTCATTGAGCTCACGGAGCTTGTGGACTTGAGGAAGGACAGCCAGGTGTCACAGCCCAGGAGGAGTGGCATAACGGACTCTGGTACCCTAGTCTGACCAGCAGTCTCCTAGGAAGGGGGTTTATAGCCAAGACCTGAATGATTTGTTCAGAAGGAGTCAGCCAGGCACGAGGGAGGGAAGAATGGATCCAGGCAGACATCGTGCCTCCTGGAATATCAGGGTAAAATCTAGTATTGGAAGGGTTGATGGCTTTTAGAAATGGCATGGTTTAAAGAATTAAATAGGGGGCTGGCTCAGCATTTAAGTGCACTTCCTGTGCAAGCACAAGGGCCTGAAGGGGCCTGAGACTGCCAAGTTCAAATCTTCAGATCCCACATACAACAGCTGGGTATAGCCACACACAACTGTAACCCTAGTCCCACAGTGGGACAGAGACCTGAGAATGTTGGGGTCCCTCAAGCTCCAGTAATAGGAGCTTGTTTGTGGCTCCAAACAAGACCAGGAGGGAGAACAATGAAGTGGGGCACCCTAAGTACAAACATGTGCATACACCCTACACACCATATTACATACACACACACGTGCATGCAAAAAAAAACTAAACTAAACTAAATGTGGCTGGGGAGAAATAGCTCAGTTGATAAAGTACTCTCCAGTACTTTCCTTTCCAGCATGAGAACCTGTGTTTGGTCCCCAGAACCCACATCAAAAAGCTAGGTGTGGGGCTGGAAAGATGGCTTAGCGGTTAAGGCACTTGCCAGAAAAGCCTAAGGACCCAGGTTTGGCTCCCCAGAACCCACGTAAGCCAGATGCACAAGGTCATGCATGTGCACAAGGTGGCACACATGTCTGGAGTTCGTTTGCAGTGGCTAAAGGCCCCACCATGCCAATTCTCATTCTCTCGCTCTCTCTCATTTAAAAAACAAAAAAAAATCAGCTGGGCGTGGTGGCGCACGCCTTTAATCCCAGCACTCGGGAGACAGGGGTAGGAGGATTGACATGAGTTCAAGGCCACCCTGAGACTACGTAGTGAATTCCAGGTCACGTAGTGAATTCCAGGTCAGCCTGAGCTTGAGTGAGACCCTACCTCAAAAAACCACAAAATAAAATAGATGTTAAAAAAAAAAAACCTAAGTTTGATAGCACACGTTGTATTCCAGTACTAGGGAGCTGGAAACAGGAAGACCACTGGGGTCACTGGCCCTGGTGAGCTCCAGGCCAGTGAGAGGTCCTGTTTCAGAAGAGGTGAATGGCGTTTGTTGTTGAAGAATGATATCCAAGGTTGTCCTCTGGTCTCCACATGCATGCCACACATGCACATGCCTCCCTCAACACATGCAAACTCACACACAAATATGCTGTCTGCCTCTCTCTCTCTCTCTCTGTCTCTGTCTCTCTCACTCTCTCTCTCTGTCTCTGTCTCTCTCACTCTCTCTCTGCCCCTCTCTCTCTCTCTCTCTCTCTGTCCCTCTCTCTCTGTCCCTCTCTCTCTCTCTCTCTCACACACACACATACACACACATACACACACACACACACACACACACACACAGTGATCGTGATAGCTGTGACTCCTCCTTGCTCTCTATCATAAGAATCTTTTCTCTCTCCTGGGCTGCGCTCTAATTGGGTAAGTGGATCCTTCATCGGCAATTAGAGTAATTAGTGGTTATTCTGAGGCTTCCGCAGGAACTGATTTGCAAGTCTCTCCAGGACTAGTCCGAAAACCTCCCCAAAGCTGTGACTATTGGTAAAGCCGTCCCCTGAACTGCCGTGACAGCTTTCAAACAAACAGGAAGAAGTGCGTGAGATGTGCCATGGTTGTTCTCAATGCAGAAGCGTCTGGAATGTCCAGACCACCTTCAACTCCAACCCCCTGTTTTGAGAAAGTTAGAGGTCGTTCTGCATCTCCTGTGCCTTCCCTATTTCAAAGCTTTGGTCTGGAGATCGGCGAGGAAACTCAGCCGCGGGCCACACATCCACCCAAGCTTTGAGGGGGTCCAGACCTCCTATCTGTATTTCGAGCCAGTGGGTGCCCCGTGACGCTCTGCATTCTGCAGGGCTCCTGTGTCGGATGCCAGCGACCTCTCCACGTAGGCTCCAGCATGCTCTCAGGTTGACCTCAACTCAAGGGAGATTAAGGACATGGTGTCTGGATTGTTCTGCGGCCTCTCCTGTGCCTGGAAAGGCATGTCCCGCCCTGGCCTCCGGTGCTGGAGGCAGAAGAGAGAGGCAGGCTGCTGTGGACATGGGCAGTGTCTTCCTCCAATGTTGGGGATACACCTAGCCGTGTTCTCCTGGTCCCCTGGTCACTGTTGGATAGAAAATGTGTGACAGTACACCACCAACACAAACATAAGAAAAAGCTGGGGAAACACATAAGAATATGGATGGTTAATGAGAGTCAAGAAGACTTTTATAATACTTTATTTTATTTACTTAGTTAAGAGAGTGGAGCACAAAGAGAGAGAGAGAGAAGAGAGAAGTTTGCACCAGGACTCCTAAACCACTGCAAACAAACTCCAGACACATGCGCCACCTTGTGCATCTGGTTTACGTGGGTCCTGGGGAATGGAACCCAGGTCCCTAGGCTTCGCAATTAAGTGCCTTAACCACTTAAGCCATCTCTCCAGCCCGAGTTCAGGAGACTTTAATTCACCTACAGTGATCACCTCGGTATTTAGACTGGTTTTCAGAGTTAGGAAGCAAACAAGGAAAAGGACAGAAATTAAGAGGCTGAGATAAGGCTGAGCGAAAGCCTGGCTATCAGATTGGCAGTAGGATAGAGTCTCCCTTACCTCGTGTGATGTGCTGTCACCATGAACTGGCATCTGTGGGTATACATGGTCCCAGGGTGGGCCAGCGCCTGGCCATAGAGGGTCGCTGTTGGGGAACCAGGTGCTGAGAACTTGGCCCATGTTTCTTCAAGGTCGTTCATGCAGAGTTTGTGTTTGGAATGCAGATGCCCCAGGGTGGGTACTGGAGATGGGGCCCGGGCATGTGCACATGATCTGGCAACGAAAGCAAACAGCAGTACGATGGGAACATGCTTGGCTGATGGGGGTAAGCAGCCTCGGGTCGAGTTTACTGTCTCGTCGCAACCTACATGTTGCTGAAGAAATGAACCTTGAAATACTGTGTGCTTAGAGGTGGATGGAGCTGGGTAAGAAAGGTCTGGGCAGACTTACCCAATGCTGGCACCTGGATGGGGGTGTGCCTGGGAAGCCAGGGCCACTTAGATGGTCAGCATCCCCTTGAGGCTCATCTGGCTGTGTCACTGGCTGACTGTGTGATCTGAGACCATTCACTTAAGCTTTCTATCCACATGCCTTCTTGGTCAAATGGAGAAGAATGGTTCCTACCACAGGGGAGTGTCATAAGGATGATCACTCAGATAAGCCTTACAAACCTTTCCTGTAGAGCCTGGCCCAAAGCAGGGGACAATGGCTATTGGCTGTGCACTTAGCTGTTCACCCAACAGGCCTTTGTAGCATACCTACAGTGCCGTGTGCTTGTCAGGGGGTGGAGGTAGAAGGTTCCAGACAGGTGTAAGAGAGCCCCCTGTGGCCCGGTGTGTAACAGCACAGTGTCTAGGTCACAGGCCCGGGAAGGACATGCTCTAGTTGAGGGCAGGAGGAGAGGAGCGGAAGACATTCCAGATAGAGGAGGGAAGTAGATGTGTGACGTCCCAAGTCCAGGCGTGGCATCTCGTTCCATCCTTTGCCAAGGAGAGGAAAGGGAAGGGGAGGCACTCTCAGCCCTCGGCCCCTGTATGTCTACGGAGGCTGGTAGGTCCAGTCCAAGGCCAGCCTGGGGCTAACGCGGCACCACAGTCACCCACAAGACCTATCTAGCTTTGAGTCACCGCGGCTGGAGCAGTCCAACCCCGCGGGTGCTGGGGGTGGGGGGGGGGGATTAGACCCACTCAGAAGTCTCTCACAGCTCTCCCAGTACTGAGGCTGGGTAAGGATGGGTGCCATTCAGCCCAAGCTATCTTCTCAACTCTAGTCCTCGCCACCCACCTCTTCCCGTGTGCCCATGGGCTTTGACACTGATGGCTGGCTGGCTGTTCCAGTTTGCCCAGCCATAGAGTACACTGGAACCTTCTCTAGAGGTCAAGAAGGAGTGGACAAGGATGCAAAGGGCTTAGGCACACAGGCCTGGTTACCAGGCCCCAAAGTCTGGAAGTCTGCGGAAGGCAGTGAGAGCTCAGAGGACAGAAAGCATGGGAGGCCACGTTGGAGGAACCGTCTGGTCTGAGGAGACCCAGGCCAGCCACTCAGTCTGAAGGTGATGTGTCTTCCCTGAGAGGTTGTCAGGATGAGGAGGAGGCACTGGGCCCCGGAAGGAGCATCTCTGGTATCCAGGAGGGCAACCTAGGCAGGCAGCAGTGTCATCCCCTGCAGTGGGATGCAGAAAGTGCCAGGGACACCTTGCTTTTTAGACAAATCGAGCCTGATATCCCTGTGGGATGCTCCAGGCATAATGATCAAGGAGGAGGGACTCTGTGTTCCTTGCCCCCTCTTTGAATCCTGCCTTCCAGTGCTCCCCATAAAATGGTTCCCCTTGTGCCCTGTAAGGCATGGGGAAGGAACATTCCATAGAGAAAGAACGGGAGGTTCAGTTTCCCTAAGAATGAAACCAGAGTGCTATGTCAGGAAGGGAGGGAGAGGGGGAGGACTATTTTGAGGGGAGGACACTGGGGAAAAGGCCAGTGCCTCACAGGCAATGCCTGGGCCAGGCTGAGTTCTAGATACACCCTGAGGCATCCCGCTTAGTTCTGTGGATTTCCAGATGTTTCTGGCTAGAAGTGCCTATAAAACTCAGAGACAATGGCTTGCTCTTATGCCAGCCCAGTTTGAAGAGCCAGCCCATGCTGACTGGGCTATAACCTAGTTCCCAGAGTAGCGGGGTGGACCCCACACTGAGGGAACCCTGGGAGCCTGCAGAGATGTCTGACTGCACGCACCATCCACCAGGAGCTGGCTGAGAGCCTCCCGGGGCAGTGCTAGGAGAGGCTCGTTCCATTCTGAACCCCACCCAGGTGTGCTAGGGTGCGTGTATGAACCACCCTACTAATCTGGCCTTGCGGACACCTAGAAGGGAATGTGTCCTACTATGCAGATCTGAGACCATATCCTGAAGCTAGTAGCAACAAGACCTCTAGCATCTTTGAGAAGAAAACTCAGCTCCTCTATGACACCATTAAACATCACGGACGCCCACAGGTCAATTTGTAGTTTTCTGTTGCCTGGCCACCTTGGGGTCGTAGACTTTTTCCTGAATTGATCTAGAATATTGTAGGTCATCTCATCTCTCTCCAAACCTCCCACTGGCCATAGCCCAGAAGACATGGAACAGAGGTATTTCTGCTGCTTCCTGGCAGAATGTAGATTTTATTTTTTAAAAGGAAACAGAAAAGGGCTGGAAAGATGGCTTAGTGTGGTTAAGGTGTTTGCCTGCGAAGCCTAAGGACCTAGGTTTGACTCCCCAGAACCCACATAAGCCAGATGCACAAGGTGGTGCATGCTTCTGGAGTTTGTTTGCAGTGGCTAGAGGCCCTGGTGTACCCATTCTCTCTCTCTCTCCCTCCTAAAGAAATAAATAAATAATTAATTTTTTAAAAAAAAAGAAAGAGAAGACAGCAGTGTCCCAGCAGGTGGTTCTGCACTGATGGCAGGGGAGGGAAAAGCTGGGCCACTGCCCTGGGAAGGGGGTAGACAGACTGTCCCTGCCGTCACCAGGTGCTGAGGGCGCTCCCTTGAAGGCAAGTTTACACCAGTAGATTCATTCATGTCCCTTCAGGTCCTAGCCCCAGGCCCTGTCCCCATTTGCTTTGCTAAGCCTCTCTGTTGATTGCTTTAGCTCAGAAGGTGTCACACAAGAAAGGGCTCCTAGCACCCCTCCCTGGCTGACCAGTGTAACTGTCTGTGACGCTTGCTGGCCGCCCCGCCTTCAGTGGACAGCCTGGCCCTGCCGCTCTGGAGATGCACTCAGGCCACCTCTGTCCACTGTCACACCACGAGATGTGGCACCATGTCCATACCAGGAGCACTGACACTCAGGATGTGGGGAACTCCCTCCTCTGACCCTCACAGCCTCCTTTGCTGTATGGTCCTGTTTGGCCCATTTTACACATGAGCACACTGAGGCTTGAGGAGGAAGCATGGCCTAACAGCTGGAAGGGGCTAGGGCTGTGAGTATCACCCAGCCGTCTCTCTCAGCACCTGAGAACACCCCTAATCCCTGGGACTGTGAGTTGGGCTGTTGTCTGACTTTCATCAGCCCATCCATTCTACAAGGGACACCGCCTCCCAGAAATCTGTCTTGCCTACAACGGAGCTTCCCCAGCCCCTCAGCTAATGGCCTGGCTGTTTAAGTGGGTGACAGGTCCCTCCTGGGAAGGAGCTGAGGTCTTGGACCAGGGTGAACACCTGCCGGGCAGTTGACCAATCGAGAGGCAGGGGAAGGGAAAGCACAGGGACCTCCCGCTGCCCTCTGTCCTCTCAGCACCTTCGGTCACGGGGGGGTGAACTTGGAGGGATCTGTATTTCTCGAAGCTCCAATGACTCGGAGCCAGGCACTCTGGGCATCCCCGGTGCACTGGGCATACATAAAGCTATAGCCAGGAGCACATCTAACTATAAGGGCTCAGTGTTGTGAAGAGCCCATTTGACAGAGGAGAATACTGAGGCTCAAGTTGCTAAGTAACTTGCCGGAAGCGCACAGCCAGGAAGAGGTGGAGCCAGATCTGAACCCCAGGCTGAGTGGCTCCAGAATCTGTCCTGAACCACTCTGCTTCCTGCCCCTTCCTGGTGACAGCCTCCAAGTAAAGACCTACATTGACTTCAGGAGAACTCTGACCTGTGGATATTGGTTTGTGTGTCCCGTAAGAGCAGCCATGGGCCGGAAGCTCGGCCAAGTTCTTTGCAGACATTATCCTTTTGAACCTCTCAAGTGCATGCTATGGACCAACCCCACTTAACAGGCAAGAAAACTGAGGCTGGACAAGTGGAAATGACTGACCCAGGTTGTGTGACTATGACCTGTGTCTGCCTGACCCCATAGTGTGAACTTGACCTATGTTGAGTCAATCCCGCAAAGCCTTAGACATCCCAGACAGGACCATCCTCCGTCCCTTCAAAGCAAATCCTTTCAATGTTTATTCAGCATTTATTTCATGGGATCAGGGAAGACTGATTTTCTATAATAATTATATCCTGAAATTGATTCATTTAGCTTCTTTTGTTAGCCCAAGCAGGGTCATTAGCCTTTAAAACAAAAAGTGCCAGTTTCAAGTTCTTGCTTCGCTTTTCTTAATGAGTTTCCAAATCAGGCCAGCCCAGGAGGGCCTAGCCCACGTTCTCTGTTCTGGATTTTTTAGAAAATAGGTCACTGGCTCCTGTTAGGTTTCAGAATTTGCAGCGGTTGTGACTTCGTGGATGGCAGAAAGCTCCCTCAGTTGGCAGAAGGCAGTGAGGATGTTTTCCTCAGCACACAGAGATGTCTTTGCACCCTGGAGATGGCAAGGAGGCGTCCAGCTGGCCTGGCCTGTCCTCCGGCCTAGCACCTGTCCCCACACTTGTAGCCAGGTTGGCTGGGGCGCATGGGGCAAAAGATTTCTTCCTCTGATATCTCCTGGGGGTGGGCGGCTGAGTGCCCAGCTTTGGGAATCAGTGATCACAAAGGAATTTTCCATAGATGTGAAATCGCTTGGAAGCTCTACGAGCCACAAGACATTTACACCTCTGAAGTCCCTAACTTGCAGGTGTTTTTCTCGTTTCTGAGCTCCGGGGCGACATCCGTAGCATGTGTGGTTGTTTGTTATATGTGGCTTTGTGTCCTCCACTGTTGGCCTCAGAAGCAACTTAGGCCTTATGTCTCCCAATGAGCCACTGGTGAATTTAAATATGCTGGTCCCTGGGGCTCCACGATGGCTTCCCCGGTACAGCGTCACGAGAACTGCGCAGACACCGTCGCTCTTGAACTTGATAAGGACGAACTAAAAAAAGTCTTAGCTTTAGAAAGACATCAGTGTGCTGGCCCGGTGCCAGTGGTCCTTTTCTGAATCCACACGCACTGGACACAGAATCCCTGAGGTACAGACACTTGGTTCCATCCCAGCAGCCCTAGAGGCAGGAAGTGGGCTGAGCTCAACTCTTCAAGATGGAGTCCCTGAAGGCCATGGGGTCTGCTGGTGGAAGTGACTCCTCAGGGCCCACGTCTGTAGGTGACTATTGCACAGGGAGAGAAGAAGGTGTCCCCTGGCAGGGGAGGGAAGAGGACTTTGAGGACCCATCGGCAGGGCCAGCCTCCCCCCAGCCCTCCCCCCACCTCGCCATGAAGCAATTTAAGCTGCAGAGAGTAGCATATAGATAGATTGTAGACCATGGGCAGCAAGAGTGTGTTGAAGCTTTGCTGTCCATTAGGAAATCAACCTTCTGAGCAGGAGAGATGGCTCAGCATCTAAGGCTCTTGCCTGCAAGGCCTAACATCCAGGGTACGGTTCCCCAATACCCACGTAAAGCCAGATGCACAAAGCGGCACATGCATCTGGAGTTCATTTGCAGTGGCTAGAGGCCCTGGCACACCCATTCTCTCTGTCTGTCATCTTTATCTCTTTCTACTTACAAATGAATAGATAACTTTAAAAAAAAAAAAGAAATCAACCTTTTGAGTCTCCTTCCATTCATAGTTCCAATGCTCTGAAAATCCTTGCAGAATCAGTAGCTAATGTTTATATAGCCAGACAGTTCCTCGTTAGACCTGCAGTTTGCTTCACAGCAGCCAATCCAGGGTGCTGCCAGTGACGCCCATCAGTCTTCTGTCAGTGAGATACTGAATTGCCATGAGTCAGGCATTTTGTATAGATGACAAATGTGTCTGGCCCACTTCTATAAAAATAACACTCAGGCTGGAGAGATGGCTTAGGCACTTGCCTAAGAAGCCTGAGGACCTATGTTCAATCTCTCTCCAGATCCCACATAAGCCAGATGCACAAAGGTGAGGCAAGCAATAGGTTGCACACACCCACTAGGTGGCACAAGCATCTGGAGTTCGATTGCAGTGGCTGAGGCCCATATTTACCAACTCCACCTACAGATCCTCACCTACCCTGCACATTGAAAACTCTTGTTAGCATCAGTTAGGCCACTTGGTCTCCTGGCTCCCTAGCCTTCTGCAGTCGTTACGAACACACACACACACACACACACACACACACACACACAATTGTACTTCCTGTGTGCTCGCTGTGTGCTGGGCACTGTGCTACACGCTTCCTGCTGGGCCCTTAATCCTCCAAACAACCCTGAGAAATGCACACTGTTATTGTCGCCGTATGGGGGGAACTGAGGCCTGGGGAGTCAAGCCGCTTGGGCAGAATATTAAGTAGAATATGCTGTTGAGTCTGGGGAGCGTCAGAAAGGGAACCCGCAGAGTCTAGTGCAGCACCGCGGGGAACGCCGAGCCATGGGGAGTGGCTGGGGGGGGCGGGGTTGCTGCCAGCCTGTTGACTGGGAGAATACGCTTTCTCCCTTCTTCCTGCTAGCCCACACTTCCGAGACCCCCCGAAGCACTGGCCAGCAGGTGCAGAGCCCGCCTGCCCTTCTTGACTTCTGACTGCCCAGGAAGCCAGCCTCCAGAGCAGCATGCGAGCCCCGTCCCTTCCGCACCATTGTCCCAGTTCTGGGCCACCATTCATGGGAAGCGGATCCAGTTTGGCAGGCCGCTCCATTCCTACCCTGGCCCCCGCCCATGCCCGGTTTAGACTTCCGGAAGCCCAAACAGCAGGTCTGAGATCTAAATAAGGCCCTTCTAGCTGCACCTGGCCGGTCGGGAAGGGAGCCTTAGCACACAGAGCCTCTACGAAGCCCCTCCCTGGGCAGCCCTTGGCACTCTCACCCTCCAGCGTGACTTGCCCATCCCCCTCCCGTTTCCTGGCCTCACCCAGTGGGTAGAAAGTGCCAGGGTCTTCCTTTCATCGAGGGCAGCCACCCAGAGGCCGTTTCGCCCGGAGCCAGTGTTGAGCTCTGGTGCAGCTGCAGCCTCTTGGACCAAAACCTCTGTGGGGGGAAGAGGCAGGGCCAGCAGAGGCAGGCACCAGGGAGCCTGGCAGCCTTTGCAGCCACCAAGGACCTATCCAATCCCTGCATCCCCGCTCCATCCATTCACCTGTGCACGGGCTCATGCATTCCTGTATGTGTTCGCTTGCTCATGCATGCACTCATGTAGCTATGCATTCATTCATGCCTGCTTAGGTCCTGGCATGCACCCGTATGTGCATGCATGTGTGGGTGCATGTGTACGTGCATTCGTGAATGTAGTCATTCAACAAAACCTTGAGTGTCCACTACATGCAAGACACTGGGACTACAGTAGTGGAGGAAAAGGTGGCAAAAGCCCCTTCAGAGCTAACATTTTCAGAGACAGAGAAAAAGTGAGTTGAGCTGGCGTGTTAGCAGATGAGTGCTACATGCAGGGCTGGGGACCGGGAAACCTGGGCTCTCAGAGCTTTCTCTTAAAAAAAAAAAAAAAAAAAAGATTTTTCTAAAATATATTTTCCTGATTTGTTTGAGAGAGAGAGAGAGAGGCAGATAGAGAGAGAATGGGCACACCAGGGTCTCTTGCCACCACAAACAAACTCTAGACACATGTGCCACCTTGTGCACCTGGCTTACGTGGGTTTGGGGGAATTGAACATGGTTCCTTAGGCTTCGCAGGCAAGCACTGTAACCACTAAGCCATCTATCTAGCCCTCAGAGCTTTCTCTTAATAGCCACAGTGATTGTGAGCTTTTCAGATTGTGCATAGGATGCCTACAACCTGGCTGGGTTTTGTTTTCTGTGGGTAGTGGTCCACAAGCTCTTTAACTGAGGGGCTGGGAGTCTGGGAGAGCTGGCAAGAGTAATTATGTCAGCTCTCTGGGCTGGGCCCAGATTTGGGGGGGGGGTGTCAGCTCTCCCTGTGATGTCTATGAATTGTGAAGGTTGAACCCCCTGGCTCAGTGGCTGCCCTGGAGGTGGTAACTCTCAGGTGGGTCTGAAGATCCTGCAAGGCCACACAGTTGGTGTCTGGGAGCATAGTGTATCAAGATGGGAGCCCCTGGCCCCAGTTCCTACCTCCCTGGACCTTGAGAAAGTTACCTATTCGTCCATGCCTCAGTTTCTTTATCCGTAAGTTAGGAATAGCAATGATACCCACCTCATCGAGCATGAAGGCTAACAGTGGCTGGGACTAGTTGTAAGAGCTGAGTAAACGCAGTTCTTATACATGTGTGCCTCTGTCTTGCTGGGCCTGTAGTTTCTTCGTGACTCCTCAAGATGAGCCCTTTATTATGAGCTTAGGAATGCCACCGTGGAGAGAAATATGATAGACTCAGCAAATCCATGCCTCCAGTGCTCTTTTCTTCCCCCAGTGCAGAAAGGGATCAAATTTGGATTTTCTACTGGAAAATTGAGGCTAGGGCCCAAGCTAACAGTTGTTAAAGGCAGATTCAAGTTACAAGTCCATTAGAAGCTTCCAGATTTACCTCTCTAGGTTCTCACCTTCCTGCATCTATGACCACAGTGAGATGGGTGCTGCTCTCCTTCCCTTCCATGTGGGTCTTGCACCTGAGGGAGAAGCAGGGACCTGGGAATGCTGGGAGAGCCCGGCCCCAGAGAGCCGAGGTCAGTACTCTGGCTGATGCCTGCTCTCCCAGGCTCATGGATGCTGTCATTAAAGCCATCCATCTCTTCTCCCTTTCAAGATGAAATGTAGTAAAAATGTAAAGGTTTCAAACAATCCCTCTATTTGGATCTTACACTAATTATGCCTTTTCAAAATGTCCAAATTAAAAATAGACATCAGGATCAAATTGAGAATACAGGACACAGCCCTGACCCAGGAGCTCTGTTCAGGACTTCCTAAGATCTTCCCTCTTCTGGCCTACTCTGTACTTTGGTGAAATCACGAGATGAAAGGAGTTGGAGGCTGGGCAAGAGTAGAGCTGGGAGTCTCTCGGCAGCAGATGGCAAACCTGGGCTCCGTGTTCTGTCATTAAGAATGGCTGGGAATTGGCGAAAGATGTTAGATTACAGTTATTTCCACATAGCACAGAGCTGTGCCCTCAAAGTGTGGTCCCAAGACCAATAGCGGCATTCAGTGTTGTGGGCTGAATTATGTCCCCAAATTTATGTTAGATCCTCAACCTCTGAGAACCTTAGGATGTGACTGTAATTGGAGACCAGGTCTTTAGAGAGACAATTATGGGAAAATAAGGATGTTTAGATATGGGCTTGGTCCAGGGGTGCCCTCCCAGAGAGCGGGACACCATGTCAAGAGGCAGTAAGAAAAAAAAAAGAACACTATCTCCATAGACGGTCCTCATGGAGTGAGGACTCAGAGGGAAACCACCCTGCAGAACCTCGATCCTGGACTTCAGCCTCCATTACTGTGAGAGAATCCAATGCTGTGATTTAAGCTGCCCCCGCCCCCAGGTCTTGCTACAGAAATCTTAGCCAAGGAACACATGGAAACTTGCAAATTCTCAGGCTCCATCTCTGCCCAGCTGGGCAGAACCCAGCAAGCTGTTGTCACAAGCCCTCCAGGTGCCCTCCTCACATGCCCAGGTTTGAGAAACACTGGCACAGTCATGGGTACAGAGGGGAGTCAGCCCAGGACAGAGTGGCAGGCTGCGAGCTAAGGACCGGGCTGCGCTGCGGTCTCCGGAGGAGTCTGGAGGCTCCTTCTTGGAGAGGAACACGGAAAAGGGCTGCGTTCATTCCCGCATCCTGTAGACGGCTGAAGACTGTACCTATCAGGAGCAAACTCAGTCCAAGAACCTCCCTCCAAGAACGAATGATCTGACTCCCTCCGCACTCTGCCCGAGCAGCTGGGCTGCTTGTCCTGTCTGATCAGTGGAGCATGGAGACTGAATCGCATTTCCACTTGTGTCCCTGTTGCTAGGAAGTCCACGGACAAATTAACACCCTTCATCCCAACTCCCATCTTGTTTTCTCCTATTTCCATTTTATATTGCACATGTATCCTTTCTTAAAGTCTTCTCAAACCCTTTAGAGAAAGAGAAAAAAAAAAAGCCAAGGAAAAGGGGGAGGAAGGGAGAGTAAGAGAAGAAAACTTCATGCCAGCTCAGATCACTTAGAGCCACAAAGCCCTGCTTTGAAAACTTGATGGGGCTTGGTTGGGTCTGAGTAGCGTTCTCCTAGTGATACAGTAACATACTGTTTGCCATGGACATGGCTTCTGTGCCCCCATGTCTTCTGATGTCCCCCAGATTTGTCCCTTAGATCTGTAGAGTCATTTGTTAAAGCTCCACTGAGCCACAAGGTTGGGGGCAAGAATGTCATTCTACAGGTCAGGGAACATGGCAATTAGATGACCAGGTTTGAGTGTCTGAACTAGAAATCCCTGTCCCAATTACATTTTCTTTTCTTTTTTTTTTTAAAAAAAATTTTTTTGTTTATTTTTATTTATTTGAGAGTGACAGACAGAGAGAGAAAGAGGCAGAGAGAGAGAGAGAATGGACGCGCCAGGGCCTCCAGCCACTGCAAACGAACTCCAGACTCGTGCGCCCCCTTGTGCATCTGGCTAACATGGGTCCTGGGGAATCGAGCCTCGAACCAGGGTCCTTAGGCTTCATAGGCAAGTGCTTAACCGCTAAGCCATCTCTCCAGCCCCCAATTACATTTTCTAACATACCATTGTCCTGTGTGAATATGAAAGTTTCTGGATATTTCAGCTGTTTGAAATCTCTCCTGCCTCATCTTAACATTAGAGCAAAAAAATTTCTCTCTTCATCCAACTTATTCGGGTCCCCCCTAAGTTGAGGTTTCTTAAATCAGACCTAAAGGAGTCCACAGATGGAAGATCTGGGGGTCTAGAGCCCTGTGTTTTTATTTTGGTGGTATTTTAGGAAAATGTTAGGCACCCTCGATAACCTAGTCCTGCTGTGTTCATTGGTGGCCTTGGTGACACTGAGAGGCTCCATTTTTATTTATCTTGGGATAATTAAAAATGAGCAAAGAAAATGTATAAATGGTGGACTTGTATCACAGAAAGGTCAAATGAGGACCATGGAAAAGTCAAGTGAGGTTGCCAGGGGCTGGAGTTGGCAGTAATTAGTAATAAGAAACTGGTGGGGAAACTGAGGCCTTTTGTAGCACACAAGTAGGGAGCCTATGCCAGTAGCCAGTAAGAAAACACGCCCACGTCAGGTGGGCTTCAGTGACTAAAAAGCATCGATCATCATTGTGACATTGCTTACTGAGTTTACTTGTTTGTCTCGTGGTTGAACACCAAGTTTCATAGTAAGGATTTACATTAAGGGCTAGGTATGTAGCTCAATAGTAGAGCTCTTGTCTGGCATGTACAAAGCCTTGGGGGCCATCCCTAGCACTGCAAATAAATAAAGATTATCTGTGCTGTTTTTTTTTTTGTTTGTTTGTTTTGTTTTGTTTTTCTTGAGATAGGCTTTCAATGTGTAGTCCAGGCTGGCCTTGATCTCACGATCCTCTTGCTTTGGCCTCCAGAGTAGAGGGATTATAAGCGTGCCCCACTTATTTCTGTACCTCCTCCAAATCCCGCATCAGATGGCTCCTTCCTTTCTTCTTTGCAGCTGTCGGGTGTCACTGTCAACACCAGCATTCCTTGGCTTGTAGACACACCATTCAGTCTCTACCTCTGTCCTCACATGGCTGTCTGTCTCTCTGTTTCTGCCTTTCTGCTATTTTTATTTATTTACTTATAGACATACAGAGAGAGAGAGAGAGCGTGCATGCCAGGGCCTCTAACCACTTCATGTGTCAGGGTTTATGAGCCTTTAACAACTGTGCCATCTCTCCAGATCCCTCTCTGCTTTCTTTTTTTTAATATTTATTTTATTTTTATTTATTTTAGAGAGAGAGGAAGAGGCAGATAGAGAGAAAGAGAGAATGGGGTGCACCAGGGCCTCTAGCCATTGCAAACGAACTCCAGATGCATGCACCCCCTTGTGCATCCGGCTTATGTGAGTCCTGGGGAATCAAACTGGGGTCCTTAGGCTTTACCAGCAAACGCCTTAACCACTAAGCCATTTCCCCAGCCCCGCCTCTCTGCTTTCTGTTCTGGGGACAGCATTCATTGAATTAGGACTCATCCTAACCCACTATGGCCTCTTTTTTAATTATCTATAAAATTGCTCTTTCCAAGCAAGTGATAGTGCATGCCTTTAGTCCCAGCCCTCGGGAGGCAGAGGAAGGAGGATCACTGTGAGTTCCAGGCCAGCCTGGAGCTCCAGAGTGAGTTTCTGGTCAACCCGAGCTCAATGAGATCCTGCCTCAGGGGAAAAAAATTTGTGGATGGACTCAAAAATAAATATGAAATTCATTTTGAGGTTCTAGGTGGACATGAATATTGAAGGAACTCTCTTCTTCCCAGTAGGGCTCTGAGTTAAGAACTCCTGGTGTCTTTGAACAAGGGGAAAGTTCCTTTAGCTACCTAAAGAGGGACCTTCCTACTTACTGCTCACTTTCCTTAAAGAGGTTATTATCTACTAATGCAGTGTTTGGCTCAACAAATGTTTGCTGAGCATCTGCCCTGTGGCTGGTACCTTTGCGAGAACTGGAGTCACTGGACTGGCTGGCGTGGTCCTACTTCTTCCTCTCACAGAAGGACAGCCCCTGGTCTGTCATTTAGCCTGTCTCCCAGCTCTTTGTTCACTGAATAGCTGAGACTAGCACCACCTTTAGAAAGGTTGGGAAGAGCTCGCAGGGTGAGGTAACAGGCAAGAAAGTGCTCTGTTAATCAGTCTCCGTATGGTTATTCCCGTGTTGGTGCACCTGACAGATCCCTGACACTGTAACAATGCCTTGCCCTTGGCCTACCGATCGCATCAAATAAATGAATCAGTATAAAGCACTCAGAGCCATTCCTGGCACGACTTGAACACGCACAAGATCAATTCTGCATTGTATTAGCTTCTGTATGTATTGAGCGTGACCCTCAGCCTCACTTGGCAAAGTTACAGAGTCATTCATGCAAGGTGAACTAAAAAAAAAACAAAAACCCATCTCATCCGGGCGTGGTGGCGCACACCTTTAATCCCAGCACTCGGGAGGCAGAGGTAGGGGGATTGCCGTGAGGTCGAGACCCTCTGAAACTACATAGTGAATTCAAGGTCAGCCTGAGCTAGAGTGAGACCCTACCTTGAAAAACCAAAAACTCAAAACTAAAAACCAAAAAAAAAAGAAAAAAAAATATCACATCTCTAGAGAGATTGAGTGGTTGGCCAGGGACACTGGCTATTAAGCCTTTGTGGCAAAATCTAATACAAGACCCCAAGGGCCTGAGGAAGAACATTCCAGAAGACTTTCTGTGGGACTCAGAATATAATAGTGTAACAAATTGAGCACTATAGAATAAATTGGACTGTAGCCAACATTGAAGGCGTCGGCGGATATTACCCTCTTTTGAAAAGATAAGGCAGGCAAGGCCTGATGAGGGAGGAGAGGAGACATGGTGATTGTGTGTCTGCTGCGGTCAGGTTTTCACACACAGGCTGTTCCCTCAGAGGCTCACACCAGCTCACCCAGGCCTGGGGTGATTGTGTCAGTAGCACAGGGAGGAAGCAGAGGCCCAGGAAGGTCATGATGCCAGAGATGCTCTCATGATGTCACAGCCCCCTGCCAGCTCAGTATTTCTACCATTGTGGTAAGGGTAAATGAATTGACAAGTGGCATTTGGCCCATGGATCACTAAAGGTCATTCATTAATTTGCCAATTTTTCCCAATTTGGGAAACTCACCAAGCCAACCAATTTTACCAAGTGGAAACTTATAGCAGTTAAGGTACTTACCTGTGAAGCTAAAGGACCCACATTTGACTCTCCAGATCCCACATAAGCCAGACACACAAAGGTGAGGCAAGCACAAGGTCACACATGCCCACTAGGTGACGCAAGCGTCTGGAGTTGGATTGCAGTGACTGAGGCCCTGGCACGCCAATTTTCTGTCTGTCTGTCTGTCTCTCTCTCTCTCTGTCTCTCTCTCTCTCTCAAATAAAAAATGAATAAAATAAAATAAAAAGATTTAAAAATAAACAAACTGTTTCCAGGTCAGCCTGGGCTAGAGCAAGACCCTGACTTGAAAAACCCAATAAATAAATAAATAAATAAATAAATAAATAAATAAATAATAAACACAAAAAAATAAACAAATTGGAACTGGAGAGATGGCTTAGCAGTTAAGTCATTTGCCTGCAAAGCCTAAGTTGAACTCATGTTCAACTCTCCAGGTCCCATGTACGCCAGACACAGTGATGTAAATGCACAAGCTTGCATATGCACACAAGGGGGCATACACATCTGGAGTTTGATTGCAGTGGCTGGAGTTCCTGATGTGCCAATTCTCTCTCTCTCTCTCTCTCACACACACACACACACGCACGCACACACACATACACACTTTTTAAAAGGCAGCCTGTTGGGCTTGCCTCAAAAACAAATAAACAAATTGAATAGCCCTTATATAAAATGCTTGGGATCAGAAGTATTTCAGAGTTTGGATATGTACATAATGAGATGTCTTGGGGATGGACTCGAATCTAAATATAAGATTCATTTATTTCCTGTGTATTTCACGCACATTACCAGAGGGTGCTTTCATACCATCGCTCATGTTAGTATGCAGAATTTTTCAGACTTTGGAGTATTTTAGAACTCTGGTTTTCAAACTAGGAATGCTCAGCCTTTCTGTAGACTCTGGGAGATGGCCTCAGTGTCACCTCCCAGCTGCCATTCCCAGCTCTTAAGTCTCAGGGACCTACAACCAGCAACTCACCCCGAACACAGTGGCTTCAAACAGCAAGCTGCACTGTGTGTGCCAGTCCTGTGGCTGCTCCCCGCTGGGGTCATTCACATGGCTGTGGTCATCAGGCTGGGTCATCGGCAGGGTGCCTTGGTCCTCCTCGTCTTCCAGAAGGATGGATAAGGCTTTTTATTTTTTTCTTTTTCTATTTATTTTTTATTTATGTAAGAGTGACAGACAGAGAAAGAAAGAGGCAGATAGAGAGAGGGAGAGAGAATGGGCACTCCAGGGCCTCCAGCTACTGCAAACGAACTCCAGATGCGTGCACCCCCTTGTGCATCTGGCTAACGTGGGTCCTGGGGAATCAAGCCTCGAACTGGGGTCCTTAGGCTTCACAGGCAAGCACTTAACCACTAAGCCATCTCTCCAGCCAGGTCATAAGCATGGCGATCACGGGGAAGCCTTACAAGGGAGGAAAAGGCAGGGACCATAGGTCTGTATACCAGACTCCAGGATTTAGTGGTCATCACATCCTCCATCTCAACAGAGCCAGGCACAGCCAGCCCACATGCAAGTGCTGAAGAAATGAACTCCTACTTAATCAAATCACAGAAACGGGTGCCCATGTGGAGGGGACTAGCACCTCCCTACAAATTCCACAGTGACTTGTAAAGCTAACAGAGACTCACCACGCTGCTCAGACAGGCTTTACCAAACACTGGCTTCCTCTTTGGGGTGTGGGCAGTGGTGGCATCATGTAGTTCAGAGTAAGGCAAGTAGACAATAATGTATTAAGTTCCCTGCAGTTTCTTAATCACTGTCTGCAGTTGTCATGGTCCCCACCTTGGACTTACCATCACTGTCATCCTGGTGACCACACAAGGAGGCAAACACAGACTAACGCAGGGTGCTTGGTGAAATCATGGTTCCTGTCTTGGGTCCATCCCAGGTGTCCTGTGAACATTTGGGGGTGAATTGTGCAGGCTGTTGTTCTATGTTGCAGATGCAGGACCAGGTTTGTGAGTGTCACCCCACTGCGTGCCAGGTGGCTGGGATTTCACTGATCTGCCTGCATTCTCAGAACTCAAGACTGCCCATAGTCTAGCCCTTGGAGCCAGTGACTGAGGCTCTGCGTCGCCTTGGTCACAGGCATTGAGAAAGCCAAGCATTAAGTAGACTGGGGAGTATGCAGTGAAGGATACTTGGAGTTGCCGGTGTTCAGAGGAGGGAATTGTCCTTGCACTGTGGGACAAGGGAGTGTGCTAGGCCTTGAAGGATGATCAAGTTTATAGAGATAGAACCAGGAGAATTCAGCAGGTCCAGCCGAGGAATGCTTGGTCAAAAGGCAAGAGTGAATGGTTGGTCTCTCAGGAGCACCCTTCAGTTCAGGTGGAGTGAGGATCAGCAGTGAGGCTGGGAAGGCAGGCTGGTGCTGGACTATGGACATCAAACGACAAGTGCGTGAATGGGGACTCTGTTATGAGAAAGAGCCAGGTACTCTACCACCTGCTACCTCAGAGCAGCCGTCTCATAGCCCTGGCCCCTACTTTCTCCATAACTTTAGGTCCGGTTGACAACTAGTTCCCTTTTTCAAAAAAGGGACACTGGGTTGGAGAGATGGCTCACCAACTAAAGGTGCTTGCTTTCAAAAAAGCACCACATCGAACAACCTAGAGATGTAGATGGTAGCGTATGTACTTGTAACCATGTGGGAGTGTTCTAGATACACACTCGTGACCATGTGGGAGTGTTCTAGATACTCACTCGTGATCTTGTGACTGTGGGAATGTTCTAGATACATGCTCATGACCATGTGGGAATGTTCTAGATACATGCTCATGACCATGTGGGAATGTTCTAGATATGCACTCATGACTGTGTGGGAGTGTTCTAGATATGCACTTGTGAACTTGTGACCATGTGGGAATGTTCCAGACACACAGTGAATTCCTTCCTTTTGTGTCTCCTCTACAGCTGGAGCTCTCCAACACCGCAGTCCTGCACCAGATGAGACGGGACCAAGTGACGGACACGTGCAGAGCCAACAGCGCCATGAGCCGCAAGCGCAGGGTGCTGACCCCCAACGACCTGAGGCATCTGGTGGTGGACGAGGACCACGAGCTCATCTACTGCTACGTGCCCAAGGTGGCGTGCACCAACTGGAAGCGGCTCATGATGGTCCTGACCGGGCGGGGCAAGTACAGTGACCCCATGGAGATCCCGGCCAACGAGGCCCACGTGTCCGCCAACCTGAAGACCCTCAACCAGTACAGCATCCCCGAGATCAACCACCGCTTGAAAAGCTACCTGAAGTTCCTGTTCGTGCGGGAGCCCTTCGAGAGGCTGGTGTCCGCCTACCGCAACAAGTTCACACAGAAGTACAACACGTCCTTCCACAAGCGCTACGGCACCAAGATCATCAAGCGGCAGCGCAAGAACGCCACGCAGGAGGCCCTGCGCAAGGGCGACGACGTCAAGTTCGAGGAGTTTGTGGCCTATCTCATCGACCCGCACACCCAGAGGGAGGAGCCCTTCAACGAGCACTGGCAGACCGTCTACTCCCTGTGCCACCCCTGCCACATCCACTACGACCTCGTGGGCAAGTACGAGACGCTGGAGGAGGACTCCAATTACGTCCTACAGCTGGCCGGGGTGGGCAGCTACCTGAAGTTCCCCACCTATGCCAAGTCTACGAGAACTACCGACGAAATGACCACGGAGTTCTTCCAGAACATCAGCTCGGAGCACCAAACGCAGCTGTACGAAGTCTACAAACTTGACTTTTTAATGTTCAATTACTCAATGCCAAACTACCTGAAATTGGAATAAAGGGGCGGGTGGGGGTGGGTGGGCGGTTGGGGAGAGGGAGAGAATCATGCTTTTTAATTTAAGATTTTTATTTGTCAAAAAGAATTCTATGGATATTGGGTTATTTTGTAAATTAATATTTCTTTGGGGAAGATGCTGCAAGCAGCATGGTCGGAATTATTTAAATCCTTCGTAGGGAAGGACAGCTGTCTTTGCAGGGGGGAGGCACGACGGGTTGTCCTTGTTTTAAGAAGTGAATACTGCAACACTGTCTCAAAGGTTTCCTTGTGTTCTGGTGAGTTCCATGGACTGTGTGTTCCATAAATTCTAGTGAATGTTATTTATACTTATTTAAACATGGTCTCTGTATAGATTTCTTTTTGTGGCAGCGGAAAGCTTATGTCCTTCTAGAAGAAATCTATGGCCCGTGCTTTGCTCATTTGGGGGCCTGCCTTTCTCCCTGCTATCCTGTCACGGAGTCCTGTGACGGCAGCCATTGTGAAATATATGGGTACCACCAGTCAAGAAATCCTGCTAGAAATAAATTGCTACTGCACTTAGAGACAAGGATGGGACTAGTTCCAAACCAATTTCAATCAACCCAAAAGTCCCTTGTGCTAAAGAAATGTGATTTTTTTTAAAAAACCTAAGGAGAGAGCTGATAATAGAAAAAAAAATCACCAGAATTAGTAGTCTGATGGGAAATGCTTTTATGGAAATGTTTAACTGGCAGTGCCAGTTTGTACTGAAGGCCAAGTAGCTGTTATTTCATATTCCACAGATATTTATTGAGGATCTACTGTGCTCCAGGCCCGGCTGGGGGCCCTACAGACAGCATTGAGTGAACCCAGTAGTCTTGGCCCACAAGTAACTTTGTAAGAACAGTGTCCAGCTCCACGATGAACAACCCTGACATTCAAGGTCTTCACATGACAGTTGGACTATTCATGAATGGGCCACAAGGTCCATGACCCCCACACATTTACGTTTCTCTAACAGCCCAAATATGAAAGCCACTCACTTGGATCAGGTCACTTAACTGGGTGAGTGACCCAAGTTCCTTGCTCAATACAAGAAATGGCAGAAATATTTCGTGTGCCTGCTGGAGTTTACTGGTAAACCCAGAAAGGATTCTCCAGGAACAGCATGGAAGAATGCTGTGGTTGATTAGTGATGTCTGCCTTGGGTAAGGGAAGGGGAACACGTGTCAAGTGCCTCCTACTGTCATCTCCAGTGTACGTCGTCATGCAAAAATGTTTTGCTCTGCTTGCCATGTAGAAGAGGGCAATACATAATGCATTTGGCATTTATATCCCCCATGAAGGTCAAAGGTAGACTCTTTGTACCCATATGCATATGCCCATCCTTCCACTCCCCACAAAGGGTAAGAGGCCATGGTCAGAGCATCAGGGACCACCTTCCATGATCTTAATCTTGGCTCCCTGACCTCTGGAAGGCTGGATGCTCTCCTTGATAATTAACATCCAAACCCACTTCTCATTTCCAGCCACTGCCAAACACTACTCCATTGAGATTCAAGTCACATCCCTTTGAATAGCTAGTGATTGAGTCAGCAGCAGATACTGTATATAACAATAGTAATAATAGTTCTAATAATAGGGGAGGGTGGGGAGGGTGTGGGGAGGTCTTTGGTTTTGTTTTTGATGCAGCCTGTAGTGGAGGGGTGAGACTATTCTTAACAACAACCAAAAAAATGAATAATTTATTTACAGAAACTATGAAGTTTGTCTCATAAAGCTCACAGCAAGCTCAGGAGCCACAGCTGCAACATCCGACCAAGGAAATGGTCTTGTTGAGCGTGAGGGAAATGTGAGCCCCAGGGGCTGGCTGAAGATGCATATAAAGCGTGGGTGCCTTCTTGTGATCTCTCTCCCCGTGCCCTTCATGGACAGACTTACCCAGAATGACAGACCTTGGCTGTCTCTAGAATTGAGAGTCTAGACTTATGTCCAGCAGGGGGCCACTGTCCTCAGAAATAGGGCTTCTGTTGATGAAACGTGTTGTGTGGCATTGCAAACCCAGACTCTCTGGGACATTAATTTGGCAGGATGTAAATCAAGGGTTTTGTGGCCGCCTATCCTTGGGAAACAGAAGTTAAGTCAGTTTCCTTTCTGCAGGACTTTTCAGAGCCTTGAATTGTGCTCTGCCTTGGGAATCCCCAAGACTATCATTGAGACAGTAAAGTTTCCTGAAGTTACTGACCAGGTTACTGTATTATACAGGTCGTCTCTCAAGAGCTGGTAGTTCACAGGATAGAGTTTGCTTAGCATAATTTAGGATGTCTGAGGTCTGCAAGGATAAAAACTGCCTCCACCTTCTCCAAAGGCAAACAAGAAAAAATAAAGGCCAGGCGTGGTGGCGCACGTCTTTAATCCCAGCCCTCGGGAGGCAGAGGTAGGGGATTGCTGTGAGTTCAAGGCCACCCTGAGATTATATATGAATTCCAGGTCAGCCTGGGCTAGAGTGAGACCCTATCTCAAAAAAAAAAAAAAAAACAATAAATAAATAAATAGATAGCACCATAGCCCCATCTGGTTAACGCAACTGAGGTACTTTATGAAATGAAGTAAGCTTTTACTAAAGTGCAATGGTTCAGTTTCTGGATCCTTCCACAGACGATTCCATCCCTTCTAAAAGGAGGGGAAGGAAGTGTTGGGTACTGTGGAGGGAGGGGGCATAAAGCCACAGAAGAGTACCCTTCCCCCCACCCAGCCTTCAGGGTGCTCAGTGGGGCATCGGTATCTCTGGCAAATGCTTCTCTGATTCCATAGTTCTGAACTGTTCACCAAGTCCTTTTTGGAGTTTTCAGTGTCTTATTTCCATGCTTTCATTTCTGTCTGTCTTCCATCCGTGGTGCAGGCCTGCTCTGTGCTGTCCAGGTGGCCGTTCTTCCGTTTCTCTCTCTAACATGAGAAAGATTGTCCTTCGGGGACAATGCCTCAATGTGTTTTTGAAATGGATTCTTCTGGTCTGTGTTCACACTTTATTTTCTAATGTCATAATTTTTTTTTAAATATTGATTCAACTGTTTTGTCGAAAGTATTCTGTGTCCTTGGCTTAAAAAAAAAAAAAATCCATGGAAAGCAAAAGTGTCTTTTAAAGAGAAATGGTGACAAAGCTTTCTCCTGTACACGTGTCTGGAGGAAAAAAACTCAGCAGGTGTCCCAACCGAGCCGCTTCTCAAGATGCTGCTGTGTTCGCAGGGCCAGGTACAGCCAGGGTAGAATGACAAGGACATTCCTGCTTAGCCTACCCCTTTGGTTGGAAGAGTCTAGAATACCAGCCACAGGGTTTGATACTTGCAGCTTCTCCAACCCCCTCATGCCCTTCCCAGCTGGTCTGGGAAACCGGATGCTTGCTGATTGCGGTCTCAGACAGGCCTTCCCTCCCAGTCCACGGGAGAAGCACGGGCGCCAGAGACTTCAAATGGGCCAGCCCTGCTGCACACAGAGGCCTGGGAGCAGAAGTCGAATCCATGTCCTGAGAAAGCTCCAGAACAGTGTGTGCAAGTTCCTAGCACACTTTACTAGCGGGCTCTGGACCAGGGCTGAGATCATGAGAGGCCCTACTCTAACCTGGCAAAACCCAGAGGGACTCTGCTTGCTTTTCTGACACACATGCATGCATGCACATGCACACACATGCATACACACACATTCAAGTTGTCCCAGCCTCTGCAACTCTGGTGACCACTTCCCATCCTGGCCCAGACTAATCCAGACTAATCCCCCCATTCCCCCCCGAGGCCCTCCCCCAACCAGCAGCCTCTAGCCTTTTCCCATTACAACCAACCAGACCCTCTAAATAGGCAACAGGACATTCTAGAGCCAGCTGGACCCTTGGCCATGAACAGGCGAATTTCACTTTGTCAGGTACAGAAGGAGCTGCCCGTATTTCCTTATGAGCATGCTCAGTGTGGCATATGGACATAAAATGTAACATCTTTGTGGAGTGTGATTTATTTTACATATCTGTATGCAGTAGAGGGCCTGCTGTAGAACACTCTCCCTGTATCTTACTACACTGTTAGAGAAAGCTGAATTCCACATTGCCAACAAAAGCGTGAAATGTTCATAAACCTTCCTCCAGGAAAAGCCATTCAAGCTTGATTATTTTTCTAAGTAACTTCAATTAAATTGAAGAAAAACCAGAAGCTGCATTTGTGTCTGATGTGTTTGTGGCTCATTAATAACGGACTGTGGGGTGGGGTGGAGCATGCATGTGGGGGCCCTTGGTCATGTGTATCGAGAATGGGAGACGTGAACTCCTGGCCAACTCAAACATGGTATAGCCCTCCACAGACCAGATCCTCTTTGTGTGCTGGTTAAATGGAAGCTTTTCTTCACCCCACGTTTTTTCTATGCCGTCCTTGTACAGTGAGTGATACCATAGAAGACCCTCTGTGGTGGTGGAGCCGGTAGGCATGTCTAACCTGCCTACCAGAATAGCTGAGTGCAACCCAACCCATTTGGAAATGACAACATCATTTCATAATGTCAAAAGTTTGGACACAGAAAAATAAATATAAAAAAAGAGCTGGTCGTGGTGGCGCACACCTTTAATCCCAGCACTCAGGAGGCAGAGGTAGGAGGATCACCGTGAGTTCGAGGCCACCCTGAGACTACATAGTGAATTCCAGGTCAGCCTGAGCTACAGTGAGACCCTACCTCGAAAAAACAGAAAAAAATTAAAACTAAAAATAAATAATAAAAAAATGTTTCGACACTGGCTGGAGAGATGGCTCAGTGGGTTAAGCACTTGCCAAGCAAGTATGAGGAACTTAGTTTAAGCCCCACCGTCCATGTGAAATGGGAGGTGTGGGCAGGAGAGATGGCTTAGCGTTTAAGGCGCCTACCTGCGAAGTCCAAGGATTCATGTTTGACTCTTCAGGCCCCACATAAGTCAGGCGCACAAGGTGACACAAGTGCACAAGATCGCACATGCACACAAGGTGGTGCACGTGTCTGGAGTTCAATTACAGTAGCTGGAGGCCCTGGAACGCCAATTCTATCTATATCTTGCTCTCACTCTCACTCCCTCTCATAAAAAAGGGGGGCTTGCCTCAAGAAAGATGGCAGGTGTGGTAGCCTACAATCCCATCACTGAAGAGGTAGAGACCAGGGGTTCCCAGGGCAAGCTAGCTAGTTTAGCTGAATTGGTGAGATCTGGGTTCAGTGAGAGACCCTGTGTCAGATGGTGGAGAGTGATTGAGGAAGACATCTATTGTTGACCTCGGCTACCACACACACATACAAACACATTCACCACACATGTTAAGAAATAAAATAAGGGCTGGAGAAATGATTCAGCTGTTAAGGCTCTTGCCTGTAAAACCTCATGACCTGGGTTCAATTCCCCAGGACTCACATAAGCCAGCTGCACAAAGTAGTTCATGCATCTGGAGTTCGTTTGCAGTGGCTATAGGCCCTGGTGCACCCTACTCTTTCTCTCTCTCTCTGTCTCTCTCTCTCTCTATCTCTCCACTTGCAAATAAATAAATAAATAAAATATTTTTTAAAAGAAATGAAATAATATTCAAAGGTTGAATGTCCCGGATCCTATCACTTGTGGGTAAAAAGGCAATGGAGACTGAGGACATTAACTGTCTGGCTGACGAGCCAGTTCGTAAACCTACGCCTTCAAACACCATACTCTAGGCACTGAACGGCACCTAAGTAACTGCATTCCTGCAGCTGGGAAGCATGGACCTGCGCTCCAGGCCTGTTTTCCTGAGACGAGTGTTCAATAACCAGGTTTCTTTGGTTCCTAATTGCGGTGGGGGGAGCGACAACAGTGCAGGCGCGCTCTGGCGAGAGGCCCTTCAGTGGCATCCTGACCTAACAAGCGGAAGGGGACAGGAGGCTAGGGGCAAGGGGCTTAGAGACCAGGTCTCTCTGTAACAACCTGCTCTCATGGGAGCTAAACAAAAGCCAACCAGAATTTTCTGTGTTCCTTCCAGGGGTGATTCCTAAAGAAACTAATTCCCTTCCACTAGGCCTCACCTCTTGAAAATTCCACAACCTTGGTACCTCGAGCTTCTAGCACATGAACCTTGGGGCCAGATTCCATCTAAACCACAACATACATCCTTTAGCCCCATTGGAAAAAAAAAAAAAAAAAGACATTCATATGTTTTTTTCCAAAGAAGAAATCAAAAGTTGTGTCTAAGACCCAAGCTTAGAAAACCACACAAAACAAATGAGTCAAACAAAAGGAAGGATGGGTCAGGTGCAGTGGTGCATGCTTACGATCCCAGCACTCGGGAGACTGAGGCAGGAAGATTGCCATGAGTTCGAGGCTAGTCTGAGCTACATTGCAAGACCTTGTCTCAAAAAATCAACTCAGGCTGGAGAGATGGCTTAGCGGTTAAGATACTTGCCTGCAAAGCCTAAGGACCCAGGTTCAATTCTTCAGGTCCCACATAAGGCAGATGCGTGTGGTGGAACATGCATCTGGAGTTCCTTTGCAGTGGCTAGAGGACCTGGCATGCCCATTCTCTCTTTCTTTCTCTCTCTCTCCCTTCCTCCCTCGTTCCTTCCCTCTGTCTGTCTCTAATAAATAAAGAAAAAATAAATGTACATTTAAAAAAATCAACTCAAGGGCTAGAGAGATGACTCAGCAGTTAAGGTGCTTGCCTGTAAAGCCTAACAACCTGGGTTCAATTCCCCAGTACCCACATAAAGCCAGATGCACAAGGTGGTGCATGCATCTGGAGTTCATTTGTAGTGGCTAGAAGCCTGGAGCACCCATTCTCTCTCTCTCTCATTAAAAAAAAAAAAAAAAAACTAAAATAATTATATCTCTGTTTCATTATAATCTAACTTCTTTAAATGCCTAAACATTTACTGTGAGAATAACACGTGAGAAAATCTATCCCATTTCAACCACGCCATATATAAGTCCGAATATGTCCATCCCCAACTGTCTTTGCCACCAGTGGCCTGGCTTCCACCCACTCCCAGCATCATCACTGTGCTTCCTCTGGTCCCATCCCGCTTGGGAATGCCTAGTCCACAGGCTTATTCATCTTAAGTGAGGAGAAAACACTGTCAGCCGGTGACTGGATGTAATTCTGCCACTGCCTGTACCTTCTGAGACATGGTGCATGCCCCTAGGAAGCACTTGATACAGACTGGCTCCTGTCTCTGCTTGCTGTCATTAAAGTGACACTGAAATGACCTCTTATCCACGGCCAACCCATTACTAGTTATTGCTTCCTGGTGGCATCACAGAAGGCCTCGGCGGACGCAGTGAGAGGTCGGAGACTGAGAAGCCTGTGTCCGGGTGCTACCCCACCCCCACGCAAACAAAACAGGAAGAGGCCGGGACATTAAGGCAAAGAGCAAAGCGGCTCCTCTTGAAAAGAGCTCATGGTTTGTCTTTCCCGCCTTTCTGGCATCACAATACTGCTTTTGTGATCATAGATATTAACCGATACCAGTCAATGGATTGGAAGGTTTGCAACCTTCACATCATACCACAAAGTCACTGGAAACATTCTCTGACAAAAATTATCATGTCCAAGAAGACCAGAGGAATGCACTTGAGACAGGAAGTGAGGGGAGAGGCATAAGGACTCCATGGAGGGCACTTGGGAAATCCCTCCAGAAGCCCAGTTCTGAGCTCTGCCCACGCCGTGCTCTGGGGGACTGAAGAACTTGAAGGCTGGTCCCGTTTACATTTACCACAGAATGCTTGGCAGCCATCTTGGCTCTGAAGTGATGGATGTCTCCAGACTGAGAAGCCGGGAATGGTGGCACACACCTGTAATCCGGTCACTGGGGGACTGAGGCAGGAGGATCATCGTGAGATCCAGGCCAGGTTGGGCTACATGGTGAGATTCTACATCAAAATAACAATAACAAAAAAAATTAACATGAAAGAAAACCAACCTGCTACCCATTTCATAATCCTCACCTAGTGCCGGTCTTTACCAAATTGTGACAGCCCACAGCCAGAGACCTGCATGGAAGCAGCCTGCTGGCTGAGAACTGTTCACAAACACCCCTTCACCTCCTCTTCTTGGAGATAGAGAAAACAATCATTTGTGAGTGATGCCCATCACAGAGATAAGCCAGAATCTTTGAAATGACCAGCCCCAGGTCATCCACCACCTAAGGTTGTCACTTCCTGTATGGGTCTTGGCTTGCCAGGGCCTCTAGCCACTGCAAACGACCTCCAGATGCATGCACCCCTTGTGCATCTGGCTAACGTGAGTCCTGGGGAGTCGAACCTGGGTCCTTTGGCTTTGCAGGCAAACGCTTTAACTGCTAAGCCATCCCGCCAGCCCATGGGTCTCCATTTTTTCCATCTGTGAAAAGATTATACTATACCTGTAGGTCTCCACACTTAAAAAAAACCATAAGCCTCCTAAGAAAGTGTTGTGTGTTTAAGATGATATGTAAAATATATGAAACAGGACCAGAGAGATGGCACTTCCTATGTGCGCCTGAAGCCAGAAAGACTGCTTGAGAACAAGTCCAGAACCCACATAAACATTGGGGTATGGCCGCATGAGTCTATAACCCCAGTTCTGTAAGGCAGCAGAGAATCAAGAATCACTGAAGCGTGCACACGCACATACACACACACACACACACACACACACACACACACCAGTAAGAGACTCCAGCTCCAGAAAGAACAGGCAGAAAAGCAATGGAGCCTGAAATGACATCCTGCTCCAACCACCACAGACAGTGCACCCTGCTGCAAGTGAGCACATGGGGCTGTCACGCAATCTTGTACACACACACACACACACACACACACGGAAAAAATACTTGAACCAGATGCTGAGACTGAATCATCTGATATCCAACTCAGTCTCTCTCCCTTAATTTGTATCAATTGCCATGGGTCCTAAGGAACACAGTCTGAAAACCACTGAATCAGATGTCCTCTGGGTCCTTCCAGCTTTGACGTTCTCCAGTGTCCTATCCAGATGTTCCTCTGTGGCTCTTGTTGCTGCACGTCAAACCACGCAGCAAAACTGCATCCAGAAAGCAACAGTAGGGCTGGAGAGATGGCTTAGAGGTTCAGGCCTGCAAAGCTTAAGGACCCATGTTCGAGTCCCCAGATCACACATAAGCCAGCCGCACAAGGAGGCACATGCATCTGGAGTTTGATTACAGTGGCTGGGAGGTCCTAGAATGCCAATTCTCTCTCTCTCTCTCTCTCTCTCCCTCTCTCTCTCTCTCTCTCTCTCACACATTCTCACTCTTGCTCTCACTTTCTCTCATAAAAAATAAAGGCCAGTCTGTTAGGCTTGCTTCAAGAAAGAGGAAAGAAAGAAAAAGAAAGGAAGAAAGGAAGAAAAAAAAGCAAGAAAGCAACAGTAATCCAGGCATGGTGGTACACTCCTTCAACCCCAGCATTCAAGAGGCAGAGATAGGAGGATCACTGTGAGTTCTAGGCCAGCCTGAGACTACAGAGTAAGTTTCAGGTTTGGCTTGAGCTACAGTGAGACCCAGAAAAAAAAAAAAGAAAGAAAGAAAGAAAAAATGAGAAAAAGAAATAGTTCTAAAATGAGACTAATGTGGAAGAAAAGAAACAATTAAAAAACAGAGGGCTCGGTAAGTAGATCAGAGGGTCAAGTGTGGGCTGCACAAGCACCAGGACCTGAATTTGGGGTACATTCATGTATCCTCACAGTTGGGGAGGTAGAAACAGGGGACCCCTGAAACTCTAGCTGAATCAGGGAGCTCTGGGTGCAATGGGACAGCCTGTCTTTTTGTATTACTTTTAAAGATTTTTATTTATTTCTTTGTGAGAAGACATATAGAAACTATGGGCACACCGGGCCCTCTAGCCACTGCAACAAGCTCCACATACATGTGCCGCTTTGTGCACCTGGCTTCATGTGGGTACCGGAGCATAGAACCTGGACTGGCAGGCTTTGCAAGCAAATGCCTTTAACAGCTGAGCCAGCTCCCCAGCCCTTGACAGACCCTGTCTCAAAGAATAAAGGAGACTACACAGTGAATTCCAGGTCAGCCTGGGCTAGAGCAAAGCCCTACCTCAAAAAACTAAAAAAATAAAAAAGAGAGAGAGAATAAAGTGAAGAGCAATTGTGTGCACACTTGTGTGCACACACTGTGCTCACGCATACACACATCACACATACATATACATGCAAAAAGAAATAGAAAACCCAGATGCAGAAAAGAAATGGCACACCCCAGCGTCAAGTCAGGAACCAAACTACACGCCCTCTTCTGACGTGGCCTGTCAGGAACAAACAAGGTTCCAAATGCCCACAACACCCATTAATCCAAAACACAAGTCAGGAACCAAACTACACGCCCTCTTCTGACGTGGCCTGTCAGGGACAGACAAGGTTCCAAATGCCCACAACACCCATTAATCCAAAACACAAGTCAGGAACCAAACTACATGCCCTCTTCTGACGTGGCCTGTCAGGAACAAGCAAGGTTCCAAATGCCCACAACACCCATTAATCCAAAACACAAGTCAGGAACCAAACTACATGCCCTCTTCTGACGTGGCCTGTCAGGAACAAGCAAGGTTCCAAATGCCCACAACACCCATTAATCCAAAACACAAGTCAGGAACCAAACTACATGCCCTCTTCTGACGTGGCCTGTCAGGAACAGACAAGGTTCCAAATGCCCACAACACCCATTAATCCAAAACACAAGTCAGGAACCAAACTACATGCCCTCTTCTGACGTGGCCTGTCAGGGACAAACAAGGTTCCGAATGCCCACAACACCCATTAATCCAAAACACAAGTCAGGAACCAAACTACATGCCCTCTTCTGACGTGGCCTGTCAGGAACAAGCAAGGTTCCAAATGCCCACAACACCCATTAATCCAAAACACAAGTCAGGAACCAAACTACATGCCCTCTTCTGACGTGGCCTGTCAGGAACAAACAAGGTTCCAAATGCCCACAACACCCATTAATCCAAAACACAAGTCAGGAACCAAACTACATGCCCTCTTCTGACGTGGCCTGTCAGGAACAGACAAGGTTCCAAATGCCCACAACACCCATTAATCCAAAACACAAGTCAGGAACCAAACTACATGCCCTCTTCTGACGTGGCCTGTCAGGAACAGACAAGGTTCCAAATGCCCACAACACCCATTAATCCAAAACACAAGTCAGGAACCAAACTACATGCCCTCTTCTGACGTGGCCTGTCAGGAACAAGCAAGGTTCCAAATGCCCACAACACCCATTAATCCAAAACACAAGTCAGGAACCAAACTACATGCCCTCTTCTGACGTGGCCTGTCAGGAACAAGCAAGGTTCCAAATGCCCACAACACCCATTAATCCAAAACACAAGTCAGGAACCAAACTACATGCCCTCTTCTGACGTGGCCTGTCAGGAACAAGCAAGGTTCCAAATGCCCACAACACCCATTAATCCAAAACACAAGTCAGGAACCAAACTACACGCCCCTCTTCTGACGTGGCCTGTCAGGAACAAACAAGGTTCCAAATGCCCACAACACCCATTAATCCAAAACACAAGTCAGGAACCAACCTACATGCCCTCTTCTGACGTGGTCTGTCAGGGACAAACAAGGTTCCAAATGCCCACAACACCCATTAATCCAAAACACAAGTCAGGAACCAACCTACATGCCCCTCTTCTGACGTGGTCTGTCAGGGACAAACAAGGTTCCAAATGCCCACAACACCCATTAATCCAAAACACAAGTCAGGAACCAACCTACACGCCCTCTTCTGACGTGGCCTGTCAGGAACAAACAAGGTTCCAAATGCCCACAACACCCATTAATCCAAAACACAAGTCAGGAACCAAACTACATGCCCTCTTCTGACGTGGCCTGTCAGAAACAAGCAAGGTTCGAAATGCCCACAACACCCATTAATCCAAAACACAAGTCAGGAACCAAACTACATGCCCCTCTTCTGACGTGGCCTGTCAGGGACAAACAAGGTTCCAAATGCCCACAACACCCATTAATCCAAAACACAAGTCAGGAACCAAACTACATGCCCCTCTTCTGACGTGGCCTGTCAGAAACAAGCAAGGTTCCAAATGCCCACAACACCCATTAATCCAAAACACAAGTCAGGAACCAAACTACACGCCCTCTTCTGACGTGGCCTGTCAGGAACAAGCAAGGTTCCGAATGCCCACAACACCCATTAATCCAAAACACAAGTCAGGAACCAAACTACACGCCCTCTTCTGACGTGGCCTGTCAGGAACAAGCAAGGTTCCGAATGCCCACAACACCCATTAATCCAAAACACAAGTCAGGAACCAAACTACACGCCCTCTTCTGACGTGGCCTGTCAGGAACAGACAAGGTTCCAAATGCCCACAACACCCATTAATCCAAAACACAAGTCAGGAACCAAACTACACGCCCTCTTCTGACGTGGCCTGTCAGGAACAGACAAGGTTCCAAATGCCCACAACACCCATTAATCCAAAACACAAGTCAGGAACCAAACTACACGCCCCTCTTCTGACGTGGCCTGCCAGGAACAAACAAGGTTCCAAATGCCCACAACACCCATTAATCCAAAACACAAGTCAGGAACCAAACTACACGCCCTCTTCTGACGTGGCCTGTCAGGAACAGACAAGGTTCCAAATGCCCACAACACCCATTAATCCAAAACACAAGTCAGGAACCAAACTACACGCCCCTCTTCTGACGTGGCCTGCCAGGAACAAACAAGGTTCCAAATGCCCACAACACCCATTAATCCAAAACACAAGAAACCAGAATGGAAAAAAAGTCTCTGTTTTAAATCTGCTTTAGCATCACCAGTGGGATTGTTTATTTATTTATTTGAGAGAAAGAGGGAAAGAGATGGAGAGAGAGAGAGACAGACACAGAGAAAGAGAGAGAGAGAATGGGCATGCCAGGGCCTCCAGCCACTGCAAATGAATTCCAGACGCGTGCGCCCCCTTGTGCATCTGGCTTATGTGGGTCCCGGGGAATCGAACTTTGCAGGGAAGTGCCTTACTGAGTCATCTCTCCAGCCCACACCAGCAGCATTTTTTAAAAGATGATAGCACATCTCAGTCTGTGAGAATAGCAAGGGTTTTGGATTTTAGATTCCTTTCACATAGACATGAACAAGCCTGGCCCAGTCTGGGGTCTTTACCAGTCCAGAATCACCTGATGCCTGGAACCAAGCTGGCAACAGGATGGAGAACAAAATGCCCAGAGCAAGAAGAGCCTCTGGTTATAGAAGCAATGCCTCTGCCCACACACTGCAGAGTGACACGCAGCTCTCTCTGTGGGATAGATTCATTTACCAGGATGAATGACCTTCCCAAGCAGGTATAGCAGCCAGATGAAACCAGGGTAAGAGAGAAAGACAAATGGGCAGGTGGGAGCGTCTTGGACAGAAACAACTTTGGCTGCCCATGGCTGACATGTTCAGGGCTCTCGCTGGGTGGGGGCTTCCTGCAGACAGCCCCAGGCCATACACACACTATTCCTGGGACAGATCTCTGATTACTCTCCACTTTATGTTTTTAAAATATTTTATTTATTTATTTATGAGATCAAATGAGCCGGGCGTGGTGGTGCACACCTTTAATCCCAGCACTCAGGAGGCAGAGGTAGGAGAATTGCCATGAGTTCGAGGCCACCATGAGACAACCTAGTGAGTTCCAGGTCATCCTGGGCTAGAGTGAGACAGTATCTCAAAAGACAAACAAACAAAAATAAAAAAAAAAAGAGCAAATGGGTGCACCATGGCCTCCAGCCACTGCAAACAAACTCCAGACGCATTTGCCACCTTGAGCATCTGGCTTATGTGGGTCCTGGGGAATGGAACCTGGGTCCTTAGGCTTCGCAGGCAAGTGCCTTAACAATGTCTTAAGCCATGTCTCCAGCCCAACTCCACTTTATTTTGCTGAGGCAGAATCTCTCACTTGAATCCAGTGCAGCCTGTCCCCTAGACAGCTTGCTCAAGGGTCCAGTGTGTGCCTCCCAAGTATTAAGGTTACAGTCCCATCCAGCCATCATTTACATGGGTGCTAGGGATCCAAACTCTGGTCCTCACGCTAAAGGAACAAGTGTTTTATCCACCAAGTCATCTCCGCAGTCCAGAACCTGTGACTTCTCCTGACTGAATGAAATGTAGACAAGAAGGAGGAAAGCCAAGATGCAGGAGGATTGCCCCAGACCCAGGTTTGAAATGGAGGCTAGAGGCAGTTTTTTTTTTTTTTTTTTTTTTTAAGGGTTTTTAAAATTTATTTATTTTAGAGAGACAGAGAGTCAGAGACAATGGGTGTGCCAGGGCTTCCAGCCACTGCAAAGGATCTCCAGATGCATGTGCCACCTTGTGCATCTGGCTTACATGGGTCCTGGAGAATCGAGCCTTGAACTGGGGTCCTTAGGCTTCACAGGCAAGCAGTTAACCACTAAGCCATCTCTCCAGCCTCAGACAGTTGTTTTTAACTTTTTATTGACAACATCCATATAGACAATACACCATGATTCTAATACCCACACACCACCTTCAGTTTTTCCCCTCCCAAGACCCCCTCCACTGAATCCCTTCTTCTTTCCAACTAGTCTCTCTTCTATTTTGATGACATCCTTTTCCCCTCCTATTATGCAGGTCTTGTGTAGGAAGCATCAGCCACTGTGAGGTCATGAGTACCATGGCCATTTTGTGCCTGGAAGACAATATTGCAAAGCTCTCCTCTCCTTCTTTTGGCTCTTACATTCTTTCTGTTACCTCTTCCACAATGGTCCATGATCCTTGGAAGATGTTGAAGACAAGGATTTTATTTTATATTTTATTTTATTTTATGAGCGAGCGAGAGGAAAGAACGCTCCAAGACCTCTAGCCACTCACTACAATCAAACTCCAGACACGTGCACCACCTTGTGCAATGCGTCACCTTGTGCATCTGGCTTACGTGCGTTCTGAGGGGTCAGACCTGGGTCCTTAGGCTTCACAGGCAAGTGCCTTTACCACTAAGCCATCTCTCCAACCCTGATGACAAGGTTTTAATGGAGGTCCAGGAATCAAAGGGAGAACCAGGCTGAGGAAAGGCCTCAGCTTCATGGGTGGGGGGGCGGGTTTAAGGCGGGGCAGTCAGGAGAAGAAGGCGGGGCAGACAGGAGAAGAAGGCGGGGCAGACAGGAGAAGAAGGCGGGGCAGTCAGGAGAAGAAGGCGGGGCAGACAGGAGAAGAAGGCGGGGCAGTCAGGAGAAGAAGGCGGGGCAGACAGGAGAAGAAGGCGGGGCAGTCAGGAGAAGAAGGCGGGGCAGACAGGAGAAGAAGGCGGGGCAGTCAGGAGAAGAAGGCGGGGCAGACAGGGAAGAAGGCGGGGCAGTCAGGGGAAGAAGGCGGGGCAGACAGGAGAAGAAGGCGGGGCAGTCAGGGGAAGAAGGCGGGGCAGTCAGGAGAAGAAGGCGGGGCAGACAGGAGAAGAAGGCGGGGCAGTCAGGGGAAGAAGGCGGGGCAGTCAGGAGAAGAAGGCGGGGCAGTCAGGAGAAGAAGGCGGGGCAGACAGGGGAAGAAGGCGGGGCAGACAGGAGAAGAAGGCGGGGCAGTCAGGGGAAGAAGGCGGGGCAGTCAGGAGAAGAAGGCGGGGCAGTCAGGGGAAGAAGGCGGGGCAGACAGGAGAAGAAGGCGGGGCAGACAGGAGAAGAAGGCGGGGCATTCAGGAGAAGAAGGCGGGGCAGACAGGAGAAGAAGGCGGGGCAGACAGGAGAAGAAGGCGGGGCAGTCAGGAGAAGAAGGCGGGGCAGACAGGAAGAAGGCGGGGCAGACAGGAGAAGAAGGCGGGGCAGACAGGAGAAGAAGGCGGGGCAGTCAGGAGAAGAAGGCGGGGCAGACAGGAGAAGAAGGCGGGGCAGTCAGGAAGAAGGCGGGGCAGACAGGAGAAGAAGGCGGGGCAGTCAGGAGAAGAAGGCGGGGCAGACAGGGAAGAAGGCGGGGCAGTCAGGGAAGAAGGCGGGGCAGACAGGAGAAGAAGGCGGGGCAGTCAGGGAAGAAGGCGGGGCAGCAGGAGAAGAAGGCGGGGCAGTCAGGAGAAGAAGGCGGGGCAGACAGGGAAGAAGGCGGGGCAGCAGGGGAAGAAGGCGGGGCAGTCAGGGGAAGAAGGCGGGGCAGTCAGGGGAAGAAGGCGGGCAGACAGGAGAAGAAGGCGGGGCAGTCAGGGGAAGAAGGCGGGGCAGTCAGGAGAAGAAGGCGGGGCAGTCAGGGAGAAGAAGGCGGGGCAGTCAGGGGAAGAAGGCGGGGCAGACAGGGGAAGAAGGCGGGGCAGTCAGGGAAGAAGGCGGGGCAGTCAGGGAAGAAGGCGGGGCAGACAGGGGAAGAAGGCGGGGCAGACAGGGGAAGAAGGCGGGGCAGTCAGGAGAAGAAGGCGGGGCAGACAGGGGAAGAAGGCGGGGCAGTCAGGGGAAGAAGGCGGGGCAGTCAGGGGAAGAAGGCGGGGCAGTCAGGGGAAGAAGGCGGGGCAGACAGGGGAAGAAGGCGGGGCAGTCAGGGGAAGAAGGCGGGGCAGACAGGGGAAGAAGGCGGGGCAGTCAGGGGAAGAAGGCGGGGCAGTCAGGGAAGAAGGCGGGGCAGACAGGGGAAGAAGGCGGGGCAGTCAGGGGAAGAAGGCGGGGCAGACAGGGGAAGAAGGCGGGGCAGACAGGAGAAGAAGGCGGGGCAGTTAGTAGAAGAAGGCGGGGCAGTCAGGAGAAGGGTGAGGGCCTCTGGAGCCTCACTGCTCACAGTACGGTCTCTGAGGCAGCAACAGGGACAGTACCTGGGAGTTTGCCAGAAATGCAGTTGTAGGAACTGTCCCAGGTCTCCTGTAGACTTTTTCCTTGTGTATTTGTGTGTGGTGTGCCTGTATGTGTTTATACATGTTCATACTGTGTGTGTGTGTGCGCGCGCACGCATGCATGCATATGTATATGCACACGGAGGCCAGAGGCTGACATCGGGTGTCTTCCTCAATCACTCTCCATCTTGTGCTTTGAAACAGGGTCTCTCACTGAGCCAAGAGCTCACCAGTTTAGATAGACAAGCTGGCCAGCAAGCCTTAGGATCCTCCTGTCTCTGCCTCTGCGGTGTCGGGATTACAAGTGTGAGCCACCACACCCAGCTTTTATGCGGGTACTTGGGGATTTAAACTCAGGTCTTCATGCTTGCGCGACAAGCACTTTATACACTGAGCCACCTCCCCAGCCTCCTCCTGTGGGCTTTTTGCTTGTTTGGTTTTGGTTTTTTAAGGTAAGGTCTCGCTCTAGCCCAGGCTGACCTGGAACTCTCTATGTTGTCTCAGGTTGGCCTTGAACTCACAGCAATCCACTTACCTTTGCCTCCCAAGTGCTGAGATTAAAGGTGTGTGCCACCACACCCTGCTCCTCCTGTGTTTTTAAAAATACTTGTTTTATTTATTTGAAAGAGAAAGAGAGAGAGAGAGATCATGGGCAACCCGGTGACTCTTGCCCCTGCAAATGAACTTCAGATGCATGTGCCGCTTTGGCATCTGGTTTTATGTGGGCACTAGGGAATCAAACAAGGGCCAGCATGGTCTGCAAGCAAACACTGTTAACTGCTGAGCCATCTTCCTAACCACCACCCACATCGTCCTGTGTTCTAAGAAGTTCCTGAGGTCATTCCCAGCCACATTTACATGTGAGAAGCACGGGCCTGAGGTAAAGCCGTAGCTTATCTCTTCTTCTTCCAGGAACTCTGAGGTGTGCATGACGGGAGCCACTGTGCCTATATATACAGGTTGTGCATTGCACAGAGGTAGGCTGAGAATAAGGCTGACGTGACATCTATCTTGAAAAAAAAAAGAATGCTCCTTTGGTACCGTGCTTGCCACGTTACAGAGCGGAGTCCTACAGCTCCGCCGCGGCCGTGAACACAGTAGCTCCACCCTCCTTCCTTAGCTGCAATTCAGAAATCTTTGAAAACTGAAAGTTTTCTTTTCCCCCCACAAAATTTGCAACAAGCTCACTTGACAGCAAAACCTGACCCCTGCTAACATGAGACTAATTGTAGAGTGGGCTTGTCCCACTTAGGGTGAGGTCCCCCGTGTTTCCTGTGGAAATGGTCGTGTTTCATATGGGGGACAGCCTCATTCTCTGCTAGGTGACCGGCTATGCACGCTATTTGCACTGCAGTTGGAAAATTCTGCATCATACCTGCTCCAAGGGGTTCAGATACGCATGGGAACTTGTACCACCACCACTTCACAGATGGGGAAACTGAGGCTTGGTAAGGCAGAATCACAGCCAAGGCTCATCTCTGAGGGAGCCGAGATAGAAACACCGTGATCTTTCCTCACCACGCCCAGTTCCCACGGGCTTGTGGCGTGAGATGCTGCTGGGGGAAACAGCCCAGCTTCTTTCACAAGCAAGGAAAGGGGGAGGGGCACAGTGGCGTAGATTCAGTCACCTCCCTCTGTGAGTTCTGCCATCCCAGAATGCTCCACATCTGAGCTGTGTCATTACACACCAGGTCCCACGTGTGCCCTTAGCCCAAGGTCAGGCACCCAGTGCTGGACTGGCTCGCCCATCACCTTCAGCCCCACGTCATGATACTACAAGGGAATGAAAGTGAGGGGGCTCTCGGGGGATCTGGGAATTATGGTCCAGGTTGTCCTCTGGCCTCCACACATATGCACACATGTGTGCACACATATGTGCTCTCTCACACACACATACCCAGAGCTTGTCTTGCCTTATAATTGCACTGTGAAAATTCTTTACACATTTTAGAACTTTAGGTCTTGTGCTAAAGATGTTTTGCAAATATTTTCTCACAGCCTGTGGCTGGCCTTTTCATTTTCTTTAGTCTTTTGGTTAATAGCTGAATTACAGTGTCTTTCAAAGAACAAATGTTTTTGATTTCTATGAAATTGAATTCATTAGTTTTTGTTTCATGGTTAGGCTGTGTGTGTGTGTGTGTGTGTGTGTGTGTGTGTGTGTGTCCTGCTTTGAGTTTTAAGAAATATCCCCAAAAACTCCCCAGGCTATAGTATTACTGGAAACCCTTACAAGATGGGCCTTGGACTGAGGAGATGGCTCAGTGGGTAAAATTCTTGCCTCATAAGTGTGAGGACTGGAGTTTAGATCCCCACTACCCATGCACATACAAAATTAAAAATATATATTTCTTGGTTTTTCAAGGTACGGTCTTACTGTAGCCCAGGCTGACCTGGAATTCACTCTGTAGTCCCAGGCTGGCCTCAAACTCATAGAGATCCTCCTACCTCTGCCTGTCATATACTGGGATTAAAGGCGTGTGCCACCATGCCTGGCAAAATTTTTTTAAAAAATATTTTTTCCCTTGGTTTATCAAGGTAGAGTCTCACTCTAGGCCAGACTGACCCGGAATTCACTATGTATTCTCAGGGTGGCCTTGACCTCAACGCAATCCTTTTACTTCTGTCTCCCAAGTGCTGGGATTAAAGGCGTGCACCACCATGCCCAGCTCAAAAAAAAAAATGACCACAGTGCTCAGTACTGCAATATCTGTATCACACCTTCCAAAGCTCAGGGTCTAATGCAGAAGAGGTGGCAGAAAGACTGTAAGAGCCAAAGGAAGGGTAGGACTCCATATAACATGCTCCCTCCAGACACAAAATGGCCTGGATATCCATGACCTCACAGTGCCTGACACTACCTGCATAAGACCATCATAAGAGGAGGAAAAGATCAAGACATCAAAAGTAAAAGAGAGACTGATTGAGATGGGGAGGGGGTATGATGGAGAGTGGCGTTTCAAAGGGGAAAGTGGAGGGAGGGAGGGTATCACCATGGGGTATTTTTTATAGCCATGGAAGTTGTTAATAAAAAAATTAAAAAATTAAAAAAAATATTTTAACAATAAATTTTTCTAAAGATTTTTCTAATTCTTCAGAAATTATGTATGGCAATATGAATGTTAGGTTATGAAATCCTTTCATTTCCTTTTAGAGGAGAGTCTGCAAAGATTTAGTCAGCAGAACAAAGGCGATGAACAATTCGCAGCTCCTAGCAGCATTTCCGTATTGTCTCCAGAAAACTGAGACTCATTTCTATCGCCAGGAGTAGGAGGACATATTTCTCCTGATTGCCAGCATTGGACTTCACCACCTTAATTTACCTTCTTTCGTCAAAACCGTGAGTAGTGGTGCCTAGAAAATATTTCTATTTGTGTTTTTTTTTCTTCTTATATTACAAAAGAAAATTGAGCCATTTTCCCATCGGATAATTAAATGCCTGAACTTCCTTCTGTCTAAACTGTTCATCAACCTTGGCGCCGTATCCAGTGAAATCACACTATGTAGACTGCAGGACCTCATTACAGTTTGTAGGATCAGATTCTGTTACCTGCTGCGTTTTCACATACCTCAATCCTCTTTCAGTTTACATGTGACTTCCATTTATACGTGTGTTTCTGTAAGCCAGTCAGTGACTGGTTGTGGTGGTTTGATTCAGGTGTTCCCCATAAACTTAGATGTTCTGAATGCTAAGTTCCCGGCTGATGAAGATTTGGGAATTAATGCCTCCTGGAGGCAGTGTATTGTTGGGGGCGGGCTCACAGGTGTTACAGCCAGTTTCCCCTTGCCAGTGTTGGGCACACTCTCCTGTTGCTGTTGTCCACCTGATGTTGGTGCTCATGCCATTATTTTCCCCTGCCATCACAGAGCTTCCCCTTGAGTCTATGAGCCAAAATAAACCTTCACCCCTCCCCCCACAAACTGCTCTTGGTTAGGTGGTTTCTACCAGCAATGCAAACCTGACTGCAATGGTAAAGTTGTCACTGAGGAATGGTGTCATGGCTGCTAGACACCTGACTGTGTGGCTTTTGTCCTTTTGAAGCTGATTTTTTAGAGGAATGTGGAAGGATTTGAAACCTTGGGCCTTGCAGTGCTGTAAGTACAGCTTGATGGACTATTCTGGTCAGAGTTGAAAGACCTGAATGCAGTAAAAACTAAGGACTGTGAGGTTTGGCTTATGAGGGTGAGAAAGAGCTTTGTCTGAACTGGACTAGAAGCAGTTTGTGTGAGGGGCTTGCTGTTATGCCTGTGTCCTCAGAACTTGTGCAGGGTTGCAGTGTGTAGAAACAGACTGGTGTGAGCAGAGGGATATGGCACAGAAAGAATGAAACTTCAGGCTGAAACTGCTGCCCATTCAGCTGCAGTTGTGTGAAAGATTACAGCCATTGAGACTGGGCCAGCTGTCTTGCTCTTCAAAGTCTATTTTATTCCCCCCTGGATTAACAAATTGGCACACCATCTAGTGTTATGGAGTATAAAAAATGTAGGAAAGAGTGGGTCATTGAATTTGCAACACTATCTTGTGTTTTGGAAATGGCCATGGGTAGTGTGAAGCAGGATTGCCTGCATGGAGATTGATGGAGCCGTGAGGATGGACCATGGGTTGCAGTGGAGACCCAGTAGAGATGCCAGGACCACGAGATGACTGCTAAGGAAAGCTGCTGGCCCCAGATGAAGTTTTCCAGGACTGTGAGTCACCTAGCTGGAGGGGCAGAATTGGAACCCCAGAGACTTGTTGCTGGTTAGAATTATTTGACTTGGAGACTTATCACTGACTAGAGTTGTTGGACTTGGAGCTACAGAGTTTGAGGTTTGCCCTGGTTGTTTTAAATCTTGTATTGGTTGAATATTTCTTTGCTATGCCCAATGCCATCTTTTCCAGTGTGAGTGTTTAGTGTTTATTCTGTGCCATTGTAGGCATTTTGGGAATTTTTATTTTTTTGATATTATGGCTCAGTTAAAAGACCTTGGATTATGGAGATGTTTGAACATCGTAAGGATTGATAAAAACTATGGGGACTTTTGCCAGGCATGGTGGCGCACACCTTTAATCCCAGCACTTGGGAGGCAGAGGTATGAGGATCACCGTGAGTTCAAGGCTACCCTGAGACTGCATAGTGAATTCCAGGTCAGCCTGAGCTAGAGTGAAACCCTACCTCAAAAACAAAACAAAACAACAACAACAACAAAAAACTATGGGGATTTTTAAGGTTGGACTGAATGCATTGCATTTTATATCATGGATGGTTATCAGTTTATGGGGACCACAGGCAGAATGTGGTGGTTTGATTCAGGTGTCCCCCCATAAACTGAATGCTAGGTTCCCAGCTAATGAAGATTTGGGAATTAATGCCTCCTGGAGACGGCATATTGTTGGGGGTGGGCTTATGGGTGTTATAGCCAGTGTCCCCTTCCCAGTGTTTGACACTCTCTCCTGTTGCTGTTGTCCACCCAGCGTTGTCCAAGAGGTGATGTCCACCCTCTGCTCATGCCATCATTTCCCCTGCCATCATGGAGCGTCCCCTCAAGTCTGTAAGCCAAACTAAACCCTTTTATCTACAAGCTGCTCTTGGTCAGGTGATCTCTGCCAGCAATGCGAACCTGACTGCAACAGTGGCTTTTCTTTACCCAGAGGATTTCATTTGCCACATTTGTATTTGCATTTTTGTAGGTTTGTGTTGCATGTATGCATGTCATGTTCATGTGTATATGGGTACACATGTGTGTGCATGTGGGAACCAGAGGTTGGTGGTGGATGTGTCTTCCTCCTCCTTTTTTTTCAAGGTAAGGTCTTCTCACTCTAGCTCAGGTTGACCTGGAATTCACTATGTAGTCTCAGGGTGGCCTCGAACTCATGGTGATCCACCTACCTCTGCCTCCCAAGTGCTGAGATTAAAGGCGTTCACCACCATGCCTGGCATCCTCCTTATTTTTTGAGACAGGGTCTCTCCTTGAACCCAGGACTCACTGATCCTGCTAGACTAGCTACTCAGCAAGTTCCAAGGATCCTCCTGTCCTCTGCCTCCCTGGTGCTGGGATAACGGGCATGTGTCACCACGCCAGCTCTACATGGGTGGTGGGGGGGGGGTCTGGCTCAAGTCTCTACCCACTAAGCCATCCCCCCAGTCCCTTATTTGTATTTTTTAAAAAATATTTTTGTTCATTTTTATTTATTTATTTGAGAGTGACAGAGTGAGAGAGCAAGAGGCAGATAGAGAAAAAGAGAGAGAGAATGGGCGCACCAGGGCCTCCAGCCACTGCAAACGAACTCCAGATGCATGCGCCCCCTTGTGCATCTGGCTTACGTGAGTCCTGGGGAATTGAACCTGTGTCCCTTGGCTTTGCAGGCAAGTGCCTTAACCACTAAGCCATTTCTCCAGTCCCTGTGTGTGGATTTTTAATGTAACAGCAGGGATGGAAGGCATTACAAGTCAAAATTTTTCAGTGAAGAAGTTTCAACAGTTCAGCTTTATAACAATTATAAATAAACCTGTTCATTTTTTTCTCTGGGGGGGGGGTAAAAAATAAAAGGTTAACTTGGCTTGGGTGAAAGGTCAGCCTGGCTGGCTGTGCAGGAGTACAGAGACAATGACTTTCCTTGGTTCTGTGAACATCTTTCTAAGATGCTCCATTCTTTTCTCTATAATTGAAACTTTTGTTCTTGCTCCTGTTTCCTTTCTTCTCAGATCCTCCCAACATGAATTACACATCATCTTTCTTTGACCCCCTGCTCCTCTGTGGACCTGTGTCTTTCTCTCCAGTGACAGAATCGGGATTGTCACTGGGCTGGGCATGTCGCTCTTCAGTGATTTCCAATAGTCCTGCCCTTCTCCCGGCTCGGCTCGTTCCATCGGGAGTGAGCATCGAGTTCCTGCCAGCACTCCGGAGGCTGTCTTCGCCTTGCATCTCAGGACCTGCTTTTGTGACTTGATCTCCATGTAGGCCGGGGCGCGGATGGCTCTCGAACACTCCGAACACTGCTGCCAGGCCGTAGCGATGGAACGGGGGGGCCCGGGGCGCTGCCGTGCGCTCCGTCGCCCAGAGCCTGAGAGCATGCTCAGAGTCCAAGGGCCGCACTCCAGCCTCTCTGCTTTGGATCCGTCTCCCCACCTGGTACAGTCAGGTTCGCATTGCTGGCAGAAATCACCCGACCAAGAGCAGCTTTTGGGGAAAAAATGGTTTACTTTGGCTTACAGACTCGAGGGGAAGCTCCACGATGGCAGGGGAAAACAATAACATGAGTAGAGGTGGACATCACGCCCTGGCCCATATAAGGTGGACAACAGGAAAAGGAGAGTGTGCCAAACACCGGCAAGGGGACACTGGCTATAACATCCATAAGTCCGCCCCTAACAATACACCGCCTCCAGGAGACGCTAATTCACATATCCCCATCAGCTGGGAACCTAGCATTCAGAACACCTGAGTTTATGGGGGACACCTGAGTCAAACCCCCACACAGCCTCAGTGACCCCCCCCCAGCTGTACTGTAAGTCCGAGTTCCATCTTTGATACACACTTCACTTTTGTTGTTGTGGATGGCGTGTGCACAGTGCGTACATGGTGCATTTCCCATACCCACGTTCGTGCAGGCCACAGAAAGACGTAGGGCGTGCTTCTCTATCTCTGTGGCTCTTCCACCTAGTTTCCCTAAGGCAGAGTTGTGCTGAGCCTTGAAATCTCTGCTTTTAGTTAGGCTGCGTGACCAGCAAGCCACGGCCATCCTCCTGTCTCCACCCCATGCAGCACTAGGGTTACAGGAGTGTGTGACCACGCTTGGCCTTCTACACGGGGGCTGGGGATCAAATTTGGTCCTAATGTTTGCTTAGCAGACACTCTCACCCACTGAGCCATCACCCCCAAACCCTCCACTTCCCCTTTTAACACCCATGTCTTAATCTTTCACACCAACCCATATTGTATCCTTGATGCTTTCTTACGGATCTTTGGAAATCTGGGCAAAATTGGTTAACTTAGTAAAAGTCTATTTACACTCAGGGATTGTGAAGAAGCCGGGGAAAAAACTACACATATGGTCTTCTTTTTATTTATTAACAGCTTTTATATATTTTCAATATTACTCCTGAAAGCAGCTGTTTCTGGGAGTTCTCTTTCACACCTGCCTGTCACTTCAATTTGTTAGCTTACAAGTCTGAGTTGGAAGAGATAAAAGGAGAGCCCAAGGTGCTTCCGACTGGGAATCTGACCTACGGGCCTGAGGGCTTTGTGCACACCCTCATAGGGCACAGAGAAGCAACGCCTTATTCTCCACGCCTAAATACGACTTTTTTTTTTTTAGGTAGGATCTTACTCTAGCCCAGGCTGATCTAGAACTCACTCTGTAGTCTCAGGCTAGTCTGAAACTCATGGCGATCCTCCTACCTCTGCCTCCCGAGTGCTGTGATTTAAAGCTGTGCACCACCACGCCTGACACTAAATACTATTTTTGAAAAAAATAATCCAAACATAGCATTTACCAAACTGATATTATGTTTGTGTGTTCTTTAACTCCACTAATTTGTAAGACTATTAAGGGAAACTTTTAGTAAAATTGTGCATGTATGATGTGTATGTGTGTGTGTGTGTGTGTTATGTATGAGCATGTGCCAAAGGATAGGTGTGGATGACAAAAGGCAACCTCGGGGTTGGTCCTCACCTTCACCTTGTTTGAGGCAGGATCTCATGTTTGCCACTATGTATGCCAGGCTAGCTGTGCCCTGAACTTTCTGGGGATTCTCCTGTCTCCACCTCCTATCTCGCCATAGGAGCACTGGGGTTATACACACACTGCGGGATCTGGCCTTACATAGGTTATAGGAATCTGAACTCAGGTCCTCACATTTACACTGCAAGCGCTTTACTCACTGAGCAATCTCCCCAGTCAAGACCACTTTTTTTATTTGAGAGAGAGAGAAGGGGTATGCCAGGACCTTCAGCCACTGCAAACGAACTCCAGACACGTGTGCCGCCTTGTGTGCATGTGCGACATTGCACACTTGCATCACTATGCATCTGGCTTACGTGGGATGTGGAGATTTGAACATGAGTTCTTAGCCTTTGCAGGCAAGTACCTTAACTGCTAAGCCATCTCTCCAGCCCAGGACCATTTTTTTTAACCTACTAGTATATTTAGCATACCACAAATAAATAATATATACTTAAATGGGAAAAACATTGCCTATTTTTACTTTCCAAAAGTCTTAAGAAAGCCTGTTGAAAGTTTTTATTGCACTGGGCATATAACTCAGTCAGTAGAGTGCTGGTCTAGCATGCACAAAGCCCTGAGTCCGATCACAGCACTGAATAAGCTGCATATAATGATGCACAACTTTAACCCCAGCACTTGGAAGGTAGAGGCAAGAGGATTAGAAGTTCAAAGTCATCCTTGGCCATAATAGCAAGTTTGAGGCCAACTTAGACTGAAGATCCTGACTCAAAAAATGAATAAGGGGACTAGAGAAATGGCTTAGTGGTTAAGCCATTAGTCTGCAAAGCCAAAGGACCTAGGTTTGACTCTCCAGGACCCACATAAGCCAGATGCACAAGGTTGAGCATGCATCTGGAGTTCATTTGCAGTGGCTGGAGGCCCTGCCATGCCCATTCTCTCTCTCTCTCTTAAATAAAAAATGAATAAGGGCTGGAGAGACAGCTAAGTGGTTAAGGCTTTTGCCTACAAAGCCTAACAACCCAAGTTTGATTCCCCAGTACCCATGTAAAGCCAAATGCACAAAATGGCATATGTGTCTGGAGTTTGTTTGCAATGGCTAGAGGCCCGAGCATGCCCATTCCCCCCCCTTCCTCTTTTTGAAAAATAAATTAAAAAATATTTTTAAATGAATAAACAGGGCTGGAGAGATTGCTCAGTGGTTAAGGTGCTTGCCTGAAAAACCTAACAACCTGGGTTCAATTCCCCAGTACCCACATAAAGCCAGATGCACAAAGTGACACATGCATATGGAGTTTGTGTACAGTGGCAGTAGACCCTGATGTGCCCATATATTCTCTCCCCTCCCCTCTCTCTGTGTCTCTCCTTGTGAATAACTAAATAAATGCAACAGACAGCTTCAGGTTCGCTGAGATGAACTTCCAGACCAGGCACAGTTGTGGAGGAAGGGATTTATTGAAGCTTACAGATCCAGGGGAAGTTCCATAATGGCAGAAGAAGCTGGCCTGCTTTCACAGGCCCAAGCAGAGAGAGAGAGAAGTACAAGCCAAAAAACCACACAGCACAGCACACTTCAGGAACTCCAGATAGACACACTTTGTGTATCTTTAGATTGAAATCTCAAACCCACCACCACACCTTAAGATCCGCCCAGTGACACCGCCTCCAGCCAGGTGGCTGCAGATCCAAACTACAAGCTAACAAAATACTGAATGTATCGGGGGCCATCTATTCAAACTACCACCAATAAATAAAGTGATTAAATAAAAATTTCTATTATCCTAGCATTGGAGACAATGCCACCGACACTGACTTATGGAGGGCAGTGGGAAGGCCAATGTCACTTTCCTGGGTGGAAAAGGTTGTGATGTTTACTATGGACGACAAAGGGCACAGTTCCAGGAGACATGTGGCTCCTCTTTAGGTTAGTTAAATTGCAAAATGGCACACTCTTTACTGTGGAAATTAAAGGGGCAGAGAATATCCACACCAAACAGACCTGGGTGCTGTGGGCTCACTCTTTAGTGGAAGCCATTACCATCTCTTAGTTTTACAGGGAGCCCAGCCCAGTGCAGCAGTGAGCAGTGCACAGCACAGGACTGACTTCCTGCTGGGCCCAGGGAACCTTAGGTCCACACAGCCTCATCTATTGGGGATCTTGCAGGGCCTTGGAGACATTTTCGGGTGTGGCAGTACTGGGTGAAACCTAACTAAATGGCCCCTGGGCTGGTACATTCATTCATTCATTCTATAGGAATAGTTTTTTTTATTTAATTTTTATTTATTTATTTATTAGAGACACAGAGAGGGAGGGGGACAGAGAGAGAGAGACTGAGAATGGCTGTGCCAGGGCCTCTAGCCACTGCAAACGAACTCCAGACATAGTCACCACCATGTGCATCTGGCTTACGTGGAACCTGGAGAATCGAACCGGGGTACTTAGGCTTGGCAGGCATGCACCTTAACCACTAAGCCATCTCTCCAGCCTGAGGAATACATTTTTTAAAACTTTTTCATTGACAATTTTCATACATGTACGCAACATACTTTGATCATAATCCCTCCACCTACCTCCTCTTATCCACCCTCCCCACACCCCTTCCACTGAACCCCATCTTCTTCCCAACCACTCCCCCTTCCACTTTGATGTCTTTTTTCCTCTCTTCCACCATCCATGGTGGAGTGTTGGTGACCCCATACTGTGCAGGTAACTATAGTCTCTGTGATACCATAAAGGCAATGGCCACTCCACATCTGGACAACGTTGTTCTAAAGCACAGTTCTCCTATCCTCTGGCTCCCTCTTCCACAATGTGCCCTGAGCCCTGGAGGGGGTGATGTAGACGTCTCAGGTAGTACTGAGCACTCCATAGTCACTTATTCTCAGTACTCTGACTAGTTTGGTGTCTCCCCAGTGGTCATCACCAACTGCAAAAGAAACATCTCCGACCAAAACTGAGAGCAGCACTAATCTATGGGTATAAGTATCAGCATTTAGAGGGCAATTTGATAGGTACAAAATATCCATTTAGTCAAACAACAGCGGTAGCACAGTAGCTTCTCTCCTGAGGCTTATGAGTTGCCTAGCTATAGACTTTTTTTTTTTTTTTTTTTTTTTTTTTTGAGGTAGGGTCTCACTATAGTCCTGGCAGACCTGGAATTCACTATGTAGTCTCAGGGTGGCCTTGAACTCATGGTGATCCTCCTACCTCTGCCTCCCAAGTGCTGGGATTAAAGGCATGCACCACCACCCCCTGCTAGCCCTAGACTTTTGACTAGGTTTTCAGTACCAGGCATCCAGCAGACCACATATCCAGTCAGAAAGCACTTGGTTACTCCCGTAACAGTCATGCCACTATTGCACCAGTGGGCACATCCTGCCTTATTGCTCAATTGTGAAGCTTACAGGGTCCACTACTGGATAAGACTGTTGATGACTTTTCTCCCCCCAGGGACCTGCATAGCACTTTCCAGCACTAGGATAGCTTAGCCAGCAGGGAGGAGGCTTCCAGTCAGTTCCCACTTGATTTCTCAGTATCCTACAACTGAAGCAGTAGCAAGAATTGTGAAGGGGCCATTCAACCAATGCCATGTGGTAAGAACTTAGCATCATGTTTAGATGATTCTGTGTCATTGCTTGTGCAGGCCATCCCATGACTGACTACTTTTCCTCGACTCCTATTGTGAGAATAAGACTCATGCTAAACATGTCCTTCGGGCCCAGAGAAGTGACAACTGAGGGGCGCCCGGTTCTCCTCAATCTCCTCACTAGTCAACAGGCTAGGCCATGTGTTGGCTCACTCCTGAGGATAGGCATATAGCCAGGAATCTCCCAATATTTGGGAAAGCCGTCCCAAGCAAGAGAAAGTACACAGAGCAAAGAGAAAACAAAATCCAGAAGAAACAGATGATGAAAACAACACCACACCAGACATGGTGGCGCACGCCTTTAATTCCCTCACTCGGGAGGCAGAGGCAGGAGGATCAATATAAGTTCAAGGCCAGCCTGAGACTACATAGTGACTTCCAGGCCACCCTGGGCTAGAGTGAGACCCTACCTCGCAAAACAAAACAAAACAAAAAATCTTGTAAAACAACAACAAAATAAAAGCCAACAAGTAGAGTTGGTATCTTCTAAGAGGCAAGAGAGGAAATTGTTCACATAAAACAAGATATGCTCAGAATAAGGAACACACAGAGACTAAAAATGTCTCTTGGAAATTAAAAATAGCCTAGCCAAAACAAATTCAATTGAACAATAGGGAGATAAAGTTGAAGAAACCTCATAGAAAGAAGATTTAAGAATACAAAGACAGAAAAGAGAGATGAGAGAGGTGGTTAATCTCCCCAGGAGGTATAATACCCAACTACCAGGGATTCTGAGAATGTGAAGTAGTGAATAGGATATTATCTAAAAATAGAGAAGTTTTCCCAGAAGTAGAGGAAGGATTCTGTGTTCAACACACTGAATACAAAACACCCACACCAAGAGGTTTATCATTATAAAATTTCATGACACCAGGAGCAAGCTTCTGGCAAAAGAGAATAGACTAGATAAATAAAACTACCATTTAATGGGGAAGGCAAGTAATAAAAGTTATAATATAATATAATGGGGTGTCTTCTGGTTGAAGATGACATACTGAGCAATTGAGATTAAAAGCTCTGGTGCAGGGAACCCTAGCAAAATAATAGCAAGGATGAATTAAAGAGTATAAGGTCTGAAACTGCAGAACTTGCTGGGATAGGAAAGGAAAGAGGCCCGCATGAATAGGCTGTGGTTGCTGCAAGGATGGGAAGTGGGCGGCCGAGCAAGCAGGAAGATACCCCCTCCCAGGCCATACGGTACAGATTCGATCCTGTAGAAACGCCAGACTCAGCCAAGGACAGATGAGGGCCACAGAGCAGAGGTTGATGGAGCTTGTAGAAAAACATCAGATGAGATGGAGGGATGGCTTAGTGGTTAAGGTACTTGCCTGCAAAGCCAAAGGACTGAGGTTTGACTCTATAGGAGCCAGGTAAGCCAGATGCACAAGGTGGCACATGCATCTGGAGTTCCTTTGCAGTGCGTGGAGGATATGGCATGCCCATTCTCTCCCTCTCTTTCTCTCTCTTCCTCTCAAATAATTTTTGTAAAAAGGAAAATGTATTTAAAAAAATAAAAGCATCAGATATCTAGGCTGGAGAGATGGCGCAGTGGTTAAGGTGCTTGCCTGCAAAGCCTAAGGACCTTGGTTTGATTCCCCAGTATCCACATAAAGCTAGATGTGCAAGGTGGCACACGCATGTGGAGTTTGTTTGCAGTGGCTAGAAGCCATGGTGTTCCCCTTCTCTCTCTCTCTCTCTCTCTCTCTGCCTCTTTCTCTCTCTGTCTCTCAAATCCAAATATTTTAAAAAGCCAGGCATGGTGGCGCACGCCTTTAATCCTAGCACTCGGGAGGGAGAGGTAGGAGGATTGCCATGAGTTCGAGGCCACCCGGAGACTCCATAGCGAATTCCAGGTCAGCCTGAGCTAGAGTGAGACCCTACCTCGAAAAACCAACAAGAAATATAAATTTTTAAAAAAGTGCATCCAATGTCGGCCTCCCTCATTTGTCTGCAAGCTAGGACTTGAGAAATACCCCCAAAAGCATCAAACTACTGGGACTTAGGTGGGGCTCAGTTGGGAGAGCACTCGCCGAACATGTACGAGCCCCTGAGTTCAACGTGTAGCACCTTATAAATTGGGAGTGGTGGTGAGTCCCTATAATGACAGCACCAGGAAGGGAGACAAAGGTGGGAGGATCAGGTATTCAAGGTCATATTGAGTTCGAGACCAGCCTGGGAGATATGTCTCAAAAAAAAGTTCAACTAGGATTGTGGATTAGATGCTCCTCTAGTGGTGACTGAGTTTTTTTTTTTTTGTTTGTTTTTTGTTTTCAACGTAGGGTCTCACTCTAGCCCAGGCTGACCTGGAATTCACTATGTAGTCTCAGGGTGGCCTCGAACTCACGGCGATCCTCCTTCCTCTGCCTCCCCAGTGCTGGGATTCAAGACATGCGCCACCATGCCCGGCTGTGACTGAGTTTTTACATTCAGACAGACTTCGGGATGTAAACTTAGTCTCCCTGGTTGTTCCTAGCCCAGACATGCTTTAGTGAACTTGTTTTCTGATGAGAGGTAGGTTAGGAAGAAGGATAGAGTCGACCTCTCATTCAGAGGAGAAGCTGGGAAAGACAGAAAATCCTGCCAATTACCTAAGTGAATGAACCCAGCATCCAAAGATGACAAGTCATCCCAGGAAACACTGGTGGCCAGAAGAAAACGAGCTGAGGGACAGAGGAAACAAGGGCGCCTGGGCATCAGTGTGGGCTCCTGACTGCGGTGCACCGTCCACTCCACGAGGGTCTGTGCATGTGCTCAAGGAATAATGAACAACCTACTGTAAGCCAGGGTGTTCCAGATAAGGCAGTGAACAAAATAGAAAAGGCCCCATCCTCTGAGGCAGGAGGATTGTCGTGAGTTTGAGATTAGCCTGAGACTATTCAGTGAATTTCAGGTCAGCCTGGACTAGAAAGTGAGACCCCCACCTCAAAAAACCAAACAAACAAGCTGGGCGTGGTGGCACATGCCTTTAATCCCAGCACTCAGGAGGCAGAGGTGGGGGGATCACCGTGAGTTCAAGGCCACCTTGAGACTACATAGTGAATTCCAGGTCAGCCTGGGCTAGAGTGAGACCCTACCTTGAAAAAATAAAATAAAAAAGCAAAGAAAGAAAAGGCCCCATCCTTAAAGAAATCATTCAGGAAGAGCAGTGAGTGCAAAGGCCCCGAGGTAGGAGTAGGTGTTTTTTAAATTTTATTTTATTTATGAGAAAGAAAGAGAGAGAGAGAGAATGGGTGCACCACAGCCTCCAGCCACTGAAAATGAACTCCAGATGCATGCACCACTATTTGCATCTGGCTTATGTGGGTTCTGGGGAATCAAACCTGGGTCCTTAGGCTTCGCAGGCAAGCACCTTAACTGCTAAGCCATCTCTCCAGTCCCCCAGGAGCAGGATTTGTATGTTGAAAACTTGCAGGGTACAGTACAGTCTGGGAAGGGAAGCAAGGGAAGAATGCTGGCAGACAAACTCAGATCTTGTAGGACCTTTGGTGTCATTATGAAGTCTGTCTGTACTGAGGAGGGGGGCAGCCCCTGGAGAACTTAGAGCAAAAGAGTAAAGTGATTAAACTTTAAAGAGATTCCTTTGGCTCTGTGTCAGACAGACTCAAAGGGGATACAAAGGGACATGAGATGGCCGAGGAGGCTGTCACTATCATTCCTACCTGACAGCATGGTGTTTTAGCCTGGGGTGGGCGTGGTAGATGTTAAGACACAGACTGTAGGAATAGTTTGAAGTTAGACCTGATGGGTTTCACTGATGACAGTATCTTTTCATGACATGTCTGTCATAAAAAGAGAAGAGAAGCCCAAGGATGTCTCCCAGTTCTTGTCCTCGGTGAGTGGAAGGACAGAGAACTCCTTATGGAGATGGGGAAGCCTCAAGAGAAGGAGTGTGCGGAAGGCAAAGCTGAAGCTCGGGAGTTGGGTTCTGGACGGGCTACACTCGTGAGACCTGTGTCAGTGACCTGTGTTGGAGAACAAAGCTTAGTGGCTGCCAAGTACCACATGTCTTCTACTCGCATGCGGCAGAGTCAAGCGCAGTGTAGCTGAGCCCCTGTCACTCAAAGCCTCCAGAGAAGGGGCTGTGTGTGAGGCTGTGGTCTCACCTGAAAGTCTGCCTGGGAGCGAAAGACTCCTCTTCCCTGCTCACACTCACAGCTTTAGCAGGCCCTGCTTGCCCCCTGAGTCTGTGGATAAGGACACCTGAGGGGATGGGAACTGGGTTTCTCCAGGACAAATGGTCCAAGAGAACTAGAGACAGTGAGCTCAAAGAAGGAAGGCGCAGTATTCTCATTACTTAATGTTGGAAGTGATGTCCCTTATTTCTACCATCTTCTATCAATGAGAAGTGAGTCCACACGCCCAGCCTGTCACACTCAGGGAAAAGAAACCATACACAGGTATGAGTGTGGGCTGCTGGGACTCCTGGGAGGTCATATAGGTAGCTGGAAAAACAATCTGTAATTTGAGGGTGAAGGCATTAGCAGGGATATACTGATTGTTGGACAATCTCTGAAAGGCTGAAAGAATTAACTCTAGGCTGCATCATTAGGAAAGTTCCCAAGAACTGGTCTGGCAAGAGATTTTCAGTGACTTCTATTATTACTGACACAAAAGAGGCTGCACCTCTGTCTGTCCACACCCCAGGATAGGTCACAGTGCCATGGGTCCTATTGCTTCCCCCCAAAACAAACTTTAGAAGAAAAAGTCTCAAAGGAGGCTGAAGAGATGGCTTAATGGTTAAGCACTTGCCTATGAAGCCTAAGGACCCCGGTTCGAGGCTTGATTCCCCAAAACCTACGTAAGCCAGATGCACAAGGGGGTGCATGCATCTGGAGTTTGTTTACAGTGGCTGGAGGCCCTGGTGTGCCCATTCTCTCTCTACCTGACTCTCCCTCTCTCTCTCCCTCTTTCTCTATCTCTCTCAAGAAAATAAATAAATAAATAGTCTGTCAAAGAAGTGCAAATCGGTTGGAAGAGTCAATATCTTCATCCTAGTTATTGGGATCTGGAAAACACAATTTTAAAAATGTACAGATGATTGGACTTTTGTGTGAGTAGGAAGAAAACTCAGTAGCAAAAGCCAGTAAGCTAGAAAAGAGATATAAAGGGAAGAGAAAGGAAGGGAGGGAGGGTACTTAATAGGATGGTATTGTTATATGCAAGTAGAAGAATAGATCAATAGGGGTGAAAAGGCCCAAAGTGAGGTCAGGGGAAAGAGATTGAGTAAAGGAAAGGTGGAGGGAGGGCTAATCAAAATCTAAGAGGATATAAATAAATCATATGGAAATCTACTTTTTTGGACAATGGAACACTCAGGAGCCATAGATTGTTGCTAGAAAATTTTCAGTGCCAGGGATGGGATACCTTCCAGCAAATTGTTGGCCAGGGAGGTCCCTGATGCCCCCAAAACATTATAGGCCATTGCCAAGGTCCTTGGTTTCCCACCAGGAATAGATGGTAAGACCCTATTGCTGAAGACTCCACATACTTGGGCTGCAAGGCCACTGAGAAATCCTGCTGGAACTGAGCTGATAACCTCCTCCATGTAGACCAGCTGACAGAAAGCTGGAAGAAGCCATTCTGCATGCAGTTCAATGGGAAAAAGAGAAATCACCAGTGAAAATACTCAACAGTGGACACTGCAAGCCTTATATTTGGCCAGCCAGGCCAAATGAGCCAAAGGGTGCAATAGTGGCATGTCTGTCATGGTGGAAACCAACTGCCCTCTAATTGGACTGGAGTCCTGCTCCGTGGTAAGGAATACAACCCTGATACTGAAAACTTAAAAACAGGGGTAGTCATGAGCCCTAGGGGTATAACATCTGCTGCTCTCTGGTTAAATGTATATACCATGCTTATCAAACTGCCCAGTAAGCACTTCTCTTAATGTTCATACCCTTATATTAATGCTACTCTCACTTTTGGTAGAGAATCTTCTCTTTCCAGATGGCAGTGACCTTGGGATGACTCAGAAGGCATCATGGTGCTGGAAAGAAGTGACAGGAGTGCTCAGCACTACTATATCTCTATCACACCTTCCAAGGCTCAGGGTCTATTGCGGAAGAGGTAGCAGAAAGAATGTAAGAGCCAAAGGAAGGGTAGGACTCCTTACAATGTGCTCCCCCAAGACACAAAATGGCCTGGATATCCATGACCTCACAGTGCCTGACACTACCTACATAAGACCATCATAATAGGAGGAAAAGATCATGACATCAAAATTAGAGAGAGACTGATTGAGAGGGGGAGGGGATATGATGGAGAATGGAGTTTCAAAGGGGAAAGTGGGGAGAGGGAGGATATTACCATGGGATTTTTTTTATAATCATGGAAGATGTTAATAAAAAAATTTTGAAGAAAAAAATGTGTGTTATAACAAGACAGAAATGAATCTCATGAAGAAATATAAATATCTGGAGAGTCTTCTAAAGAGAGATTGAGGCATCTATAAGTGACTCTATCAGTCACAGTGGGGAGGGACAACTGAGATAATGTAGCTGAAGTTGGAGGTCATGAAACAAATTTAATTGAAATAAGATATATGGATAGATGCTGTGTCCATTACAAATTTCAAAGTGCTAACAAGAAAGAAGCAAAGATGAAGAAAAGCGATATACAAGAAAAGAAAAGAAATAGGCTGCGGAATTGAAGATATGAATGCAAAAATTAATAGTGAAATAAACTGGATAAGAAAAATAGATGAGAAAAACTCCAGAATATGAAACAAATAAGCTAATTTAAAAAAACCCAAAGAAATAGGAAATCTGAAGAAGAAAAAAAAAAAGACAAGAAATACATGAGATCAATCCAAGAAAAATGAAATGTAACTTCTCCATTCTAGACCAGGAAAGAGAAGGGGGGAGGCATGGAATTATTCTTAATTTTTAAATAATTTCTGGAACAAAAGGAAGTTACTTGAAAAAGTCAAGTAAAGCCAGGCATGGTGGTGCATGCCTTTAATCCCAGCACTTGAGAGGCAGAGGTAGGAGGATCACCATGAGTTTGAGGCCACCCTGAGACTACATAGTGAATTATAGGTCAGCCTGGACCACAGTGAGACCCTACCTCAAAAAAAAAAAAAAAAAGAAAAGAAAAGAAAAGAAAGAAAGAAAAGAAAAGGTCATCTAAGTTCCAAGTTTAATGAGCATGAAATGAACCAGGAAGATATAGAATTATGAAATTTCAGGATCCTCAGGATAAATGAGAAAATTGGTAAAACAGTTGACCCTTTCATAGGGCTCACTGTGCCACCAGCTGTTTTAATCACTTGTTATATATTAGTTAATTTACACCTCACAGTATGCGAATTAACTACTATTATTATTATTAGCATTTCTGTTCCAATGAAAATACGAGGAACGTATCCATGGATACACAGCTTGCATGTGGCAGAAATGGGACTCAAATCTAGCAGCCTGCCACAGTACCTTTATCCACTACTTCCCTTTTTATTGACTGAGTTCTAGAAAGCAGCAAAGGAAATAAAGGTCTTTGAAGTTCTGAAGGAGAGTAGCTTTTAATGTATAATTACCCCAAATAGTAATCAAGTAGCAGGGAAACATAACCCATTTTCACATGGGTAAAAGCTCAGTGCAAAAGCTGCAATATGCAACAACAACAACAACAAAACTATTTCAAGACATGCAAAGCCATACATATATCGAAATTAAATATCCCACAATTGGGCTGGAGAGATGGCTTAGCGGTTAAGCGCTTGCCTGTCAAGCCTAAGGACCCCAGTTGAGGCTCGATTCCCCAGGACCCACGTTAGCCAGATGCACAAGGGGCGCACACGTCTGGAGGTCCTTTGCAGTGGCTGGAGGCCCTGGAGTGCCCATTCTCTATCTATCTATCTGCCTCTTTCTCTCTCTGTCTGCCGCTCTCAAATTAAAAAAAAAAAATTTTTTTAAAATCCCACAGTAATTTAAAACCATTGTGTACTTAATATGTACAATTAATACCAAAATTAGACACCGTTAGTAAATAACTGGGCTAGTAACGGGAGTAAGACTATCGCCATATTATTTGTATTTTCATCCCCAAATGCAGCTCTAGGACTGGAGAGATGGTTCAGCAAATAAAAGTGCTGCTTATGCAAATATGATGACCCTGAGGCCACCTGAATTTGATCCCTCCTAACCACGTAAACAGCAGGATGTGGCCTCATGTCTGTAATCCCAGAGCTGTGGGTGCAGAGAATGGAGGATGGCTGGGGCTTTTGAAAATGGCAGTTCAGTGAGGGACTCCATCTCAAGGACACATGCCAGGGAGCAATGGGGGAGACACCATAGTTCTTTTGAAAAAAATTTTATTTATTTCTTTGAGAAAGAGATAGAAAGTGAGTATGGATGTGCCAAGACCTCCTGCCACTGCAAATGAACTCCAGATGCATGTGTCACTTTGTACATCTGGCTTTATGTGGGTACTGGCAAATACAACCCAGGCCACCAGGCTTTGGCAAGCAAGCTCCTTTAGCCACTGGGCCATCTCACCAGCCCTATCTATAGTTCTTCTCTGGGCCCCACCAGCGTGTGCACAGGGCACATACATCTGCACACACACACACACACCCACACACACACCACCACCACCATGGAAGTCCTGTGTGACTCATCAGCACATCACACTGAGAAGTGTGGCCCTGTTAGAGAGGTTCTGAACCTGCCTGCACTGGAGAGCTACACGGAGAGCTCTGAGGTTCCACAGGAAAGCCATGAATTCAGAGCCTTAGGAAGTGGAACCAGGATGGAAGTGGTTTTTAGCTTTTCCCAGCTAGAGTTGAATGCTGATGGTCAAAGGGAAAGACTGATTACATTTCATGAAAACTAGTTAACAGGGATAGAGAGGTGGCTTAGTGGTTAAGGTGTTTGCCTGTGAAGCCTAAGGACCCAGGTTCAATTCTCTAGGTCCCACATAAGCCAGAGACACATGGCACATGTGTGTGTCTGGAGTTCATTTCCAGTGGCTAGAGGCTCTGGTGCACCCATTCTCTGTCTCTTTTTTCTCTCCCTCTCTCTGTCTCTAATAAATGAATTAAATTAAAAATAAATAAATTAAATAAAAAATAAATTAAAAAAAGAAGTGAAGCCTAATGGGAGGTCTTAATCATGGGAGTTGTGACCTTGCATGGATTATAGGACCCCAGCCTCCACCTCCTCCTCCTTCTTCCGTCTTTTTGTCCTTCCTCTTTCTCATTCTTCTTTTCTCTCTTCTCTCTTCTCACTCTCTCCCCAGCCTTGTGGGCCAGTTTTGCTCTGCCACACCCTCCCATCATGACTTGTTGCTTTGCTCCGTGTGGTGGTTTTGAATGTAAATATCCCCATAATCTCATGTATTTATTTATTTAAGGGAGAGAGGAAAGAGAGAAAGAGGGAGATAGAGGGAAAGAATGGGCACATCAGGGCCCCTAGCCACTGCAAACAAACTCCAGACACATGTGCCACCTTGTGCATCTGGCTTACATGGGTCCTGGGGAATCAAACCTGGGTCATTTGGCTTTGCAGGCAAACACCTTAACTGCTAAGCAATGTCCCCAGCCCCCTCGGGTATTTTTTTTTTAATATTTTATTTCTTTATTTATTTGAGAGAGAGAGAGAGGAAGAGGAAGAGGCAGACAGAAAGACAGAATGGGCATGCCAGGGCCTCCAACCACTGCAAGTGAACTTCAGACACATGCGCCCCTGTGCATCTGACTTATGTGGGTCCTGGGGAATTGAACTGGGGTCCTTAGGCTTCGCAGGCAAACGCCTTAACCACTAAGCCATTTCCCCAGCCCTCCTCAGGTATTTTTGATTAAGACTCAGCTTCCAACTTAGGTGTCCAGCATGCAGAGCTCTGCTAGAGAAGGTGTGTCACTAGAGGTGGAGCTTGAGTTGTCCCAGCACGTGCAGCCAGCCTGGCTCTTGCTGCTCATTTGTCTCTCTGCGATAGACATATGATGAAATGAGTCACCTACATCACCGTGATGAAGCGGCCCCCTGCAATCTGCAAACCACCTTCCTCCTACGAGCTGCTTCTGGTCCGGCAATGGGAAGGTAACTGCAACACCTCCAGACCACGGATCATAGACTGGAAGCTTTGAGACTGTGAACCCAAGCAAACCTTTTCTCTTCGTACGTTGACTATCTCGGGGACTTGTTATAGTAACAGAAACCAACTTTCACACCATGACACCCCTCTTTACACCTTCAAGCACCCGCCCCTTCTTCTCACTTCAGCTTACTTAATTTGGGCTTTTTCCCTGGGTTGATAGAAGTCAGACATACAGGGGCTGGGAGATAAAACAGGCGAAGTGAAATGAACGACAGAAAATGTACAAGGATCTGGGAGGTTGGGGAGAAGCAAACACTTGATGCGGTAGGGGAAGGGAGCCACTGAAGACTGGAGAGAATTGCAGGGCAAGGAGAGGTGGAAATAAGGTAAACTGAATCTATATCTGAAAATTCTTATTTATCTACTCAAAACCAAGCACAGGAAATGATGGACACTTGGTCATTCTCAGAAAGCCACCTACCAAATGTCTCCCATGCAAATCCACCCTGGAGCTAATAATAAAATCCAATAAAGTTTGCTAATTACATTCTCTAATGAATTGTGAGACTGGCTAATCCACAGAGCAGAGGTTGTATAGCCAATAGCAATATTCAACAGTTTCAATTACTTACATATGGTGTCTAATTTTGGTGTTAACTGTGCCCATTAACCCACACAGAATGGCTTTAAATTCCTGTAGGATGGTTAACGCACTGGCTCCTCTGAGGCCACTAACCACATTTGCTTTGTCCAGATCCATAGCTGGAGCTTTATAAAGTCTCTTAATCTGAAATTAGCCTCTGGAAAAATGATCGCAAAGTCTGAAATTCCTTCTCAGATGCAGTAACTCCATCATATCATTGAGTTCAAGCTGAAAACCAGCCCTGTCATTTTTTTTTCCTTCATCAAAAACTTGACTGAAAGAGGGGCTGGGGATATAGCTCACTTGGTAGAGTGCTGTAATGTTTGAAGCCCTGGGTTTGACCCCAATACCTCATAAATTGGGTGCAGCATTACATGTCTATAATGCCAGCACAAAGAAGTGGAGGCAGGGGGATCAAAAGTTCAAGGTCTAGCCTGGCGTGGTGGTGCACACCTTTAACCCAGCACTCAGGAGGCAGAGGTTAGAGGATCACCATGAGTTCAAAGCCTGTCTGAGACTCCATAGTGAATTCCAAGTCAGCCTGGACTAGAGTGAGACCCTACCTTGAAAAACCAAAAGATAAATAAATAAATAATAAATAAACCAACAACAGAGAGTTGGAGGCGGGGGAAGACTGACACTAGAGTAAACAGGCTTCCACCCTTCAGGGCTCCTTAAGGAGTTCCCTAGATCTGTTTTCCCACAAACAACCTGAGCTCCTCCCCTTTCCTAGAACTTAACTCTCATCCTGGCATTGTGGGTAATTAAACTCAGCCCCAAACCTTGACCTCATGGCTGGTTAGCTCAGCCCCCATTCAGAATCAACAAAAGACCCCCATTTGGGTCACGAGGTGGGCTTTACGTCCTCTTGTCTCCCTCATGGCGGGAGCTCTCTGTGTGCCCTCCTCTTTCCTTCCCATAAAAGTCTCTGTAAACCTAGACTCTCTGGTCTACGGATTTTCATTTTTTAAATTCACAACACAAGTAGTGCCCTAAATTTATTGGTATATTGTATTAGCATATTGCTGTATTGGCAAGGAACTTCAGAATCCCCATTTCAAGTTTCAGGAACCTGGGCCTCTCCCCAGCCTTCTCAGACTTAGGCAAACATGGCCGACCTGAGAAGATCCAGAGGCTACAGTGACTGAGCCGTTGGTTGCCTCAGTGAAGATCCGGGGGCAAGTTGAGTAAATGCAGCTCTGCTCACTGAGTGTAATTTATTGGGCTCTGAGGTGTGGCAGGAAGGGTGGTGGCCTTGGTCTGTCACCTCAGCCTTGGGAAGAAAGGCTGAGGCAGGAGGATTGCTACAGTTTGAGGACAGCCTGGGTTCCATATTAAGTTCCAGGCCAGCCTGGACTACAGCAGAGTGAAACCCTGTCTCAACACCCCTCCCCTAAAGGAGGTTGAAATGGGGTTGAGGTGAGAGGGGGGTACAGTCAGGGTGACTGGGCCCGGGAAGGTTAAAAAAAAAAAAAGGCAGGAAAGTTTGTACTTGCTAGAAATCAAAGATGATCTAACTTCTTATCTCTTGCCTAGTTCCCTAGACCTGTTTTTCCACAAACAACCAAGACCCCCTCCTGGGAAAGAGGTCTTTCACAGGATTTAGACATTGTGGTTGATAGAGTTCAGCCCCCTGAACTTGGTGCCGGGACTAACCTCTTCCTGAGACAGCCCTAACTAACCAGCTGTCCCTGTGGTTCACCTGAGCTGGAAGACAGCCCACCACTGTAAGGTTATAAATACCTTTACAAGGGGAGGGCAGGCTTTCTGACCACTTGGGAACTTCCAGCTGTGGATTTTTCCCTCTGCCGGGCCTGGGCTGGCTTGGCCCAGGCCCAGGTTCAGCCGGGGAGGCCCCCTGGCCCTTACTGTCCACATGGGCTCCTTTACACTCTCCAGCTCCCCACATGGCAGGAGCTCCTTGAACTTTCTTTTATGTATTTTCTCTCTGTGTTTTTTTTTTTCCCCAGGCCCTCCATGTGGGATCTCTAGTCATGTGGGTACCTTTCCTTGGCTCTGTGCTTCCCTGGATAAATATAATAGGGCCAGAGCAGTTAAGGCACTTGCCTATGAAGGCTAAGGACCCATGTTCGACTCTCCAGATCCCACATTAACCACACACACAAAGGTAAGGCAAGTGCAAGGTCGCATATGCCCACTAGGTGGCACAAGTGTCTGGCGTTTCATTACAGTGGCTGAGGCCCTGGTGTGCAGATTCTCTCTCCCTCTCTCTTGCTCTCTCTAAAATGAAAAATAAATACATATAATAGTTTAATAATTAGCCTTCTCAGTCTTTTTATTCAATTATTTGATTAAAATTAGAAACAAACCTAGGGTTTGGGGTTCAAGGACTTTCCTGGACCCCTAGCACCTCATTATAGAGGCATCTGTTTAAAGTATTCAGGTGCCTCTCATGCTCCATAAGAAACACCTGCCAGGCCTTTGGGCCAGGAAGTGGACCTCACTCTACCCTTCATTGCTTCCCTCTGTCCCCAGCCTCTTCCTTTCTCTACAGAGACAGCTCACGCAGGAGTCCCACAGCCTGTGGAGTCTCAGGGGTGCTTTGCTCCTAGCAATTTCTGTTGCTTCCAGCAGGGGCAGCCGTGAGCAGCTGGCATTGGCTTGGGGGTGAACGGGGCCAAGGATGGATACAGTTGAGTTCTGCGGTTTTCCTTAAGGTCTGAAGGGATTCATTTCCTTCCCGAGGTAGTAGCTTCCTCTTCGCTTGAGTTCTATGGCGGTTTCTTTACACTGAAGTGGCTCCTTGGGGTCTCCCCAACTTGTGGTTGAAGTATAGGGGAGGGCGTTCTGTACTAAGATCAAGGTGCATGCATCTGTGTGTGCTTCCGCTTTGCTTTCTCATTTATATCACAGGAATTTCCTCCATGTCCTTAAATGTTTGGGGGAATATATAGATATATTACAAATTAATATATAGATATATTACAAATTGTTGCCAGGTTGGAGAGATGGCTCAGTGGTTAAGGCACTAGCCTGCAAAGCCAAAGGATCCAGGTTGAATTCTCCAGGACCCAAGTAAGCCAGCTGCACAAGGTGGCATGTGCATCTGGAGTTGGTTTTCAGTGGCTGGAGGCCCTTAAATGCCCATCCCTCCCTCTCTCCAATAAATAAATATAAATAAAATATTTTACAAAATTGTTGCCCATTTGATTTTGTTACAACTTAAATCAGTAGATCTTTGACTCTCTCACCTTATTTGCTGAGAATGCTGGAAAATGCCTTATTTCATCTTTGAACTCCTCTATGTCAAGAGCAGGAATGTTTCACATATGGCATGTAATAAAAACTTGTTAATTTCATTTATGGTCTATATATCAGCTTGCATTGGAGCCCTGTAAGATCTGTCTCCTTAATATTAAGCCATATGAAATCACAATAGCGTGCCAAATCCAATTAGCATCTAGCATGAGCTATTCCCTCCATTAGCAGACATTTCACGTTTTGTTCAAGTTTTGAAACGCTATTAGCAGAAGCTATTAAGGTGATAGAGAATCAAGACGCGAGCAGTGATTTTTAAGACACTTTGCAATGAGCGTGCCATGTGGATTTATAGCTGCGGCAGTAGTGCCCGTACTCAGGGGGTGTCCTTTCGCGAGAAGCTGTGTGACAACATCTGAACTACATCTGGTGCTTTCTGTCGTGCAATTCACTTCAAGTCTGGATGGGATGTTCCCACACACGCACATACATGTAATTATCCACAAGACAGCAATGTCCCCGTAACTGATGCTAACATCAACTGTTAATTCGCTAAGAGAGGCAATGACAAGTTAGAGGAGACCTGCAGCCCAAAGCAAAAGAGACATCTTCCCGGAATTAGCTCTTAAAGGTTACTTTTACAGGTGCCGCAAGCTGACCATAAGTGGGAGTGCCCTGAACCAAGGGCGGGGGGGGACACAGGGTAACTGCAGAGGGGCCTTGACTCCTGTACTTCCCATGGCCATGGGAAGGGCTGGGGCCCAGCCAGTCCCTGAGTTTAACTATAGGCATGTTCATTTATTATTATTATATATTCTTGGTTTTTCGAGATAGGGTCTCACTCTAACTCAGGCTGACCTGGAATTCACTACGTAGTCTCAGGGTGGCCTCCAACTCACGATGATCCTCCTACCTCTACCTCCCGAGTGCTGGGATTAAAGGCGTGTGCCAACATGTTCATTTTTTTTTAAATCTATTTCATTTGAGCTGGACGTGGTGGCACATCCCTTTAGTCTCAGCACTTGGGAGGCAGAGGTAGGAGGATCGCCGTAAGTTCAAGGCCACCCTGAGACTATGTAGTGAATTCCAGGTCAGCCTGGGATAGAGCGAGACCTTACCTTGAAAAATAAAAATAAAAAAATAATAAATTATATTTTATTTGTTTGAGAGGGATAAAGAGAGAGAGAGAGACAGACAGACAGACAGAGATAATGGATATGCCAGAGCCTCTAGCCACTGTAAACGAACTCCAGATGCATGTGCTGCCACATTGTCCATCTGGCATACATGGGTACTGGGTAATTGAACCTGGGTCCTTAGGTCCTTAGTCTTCACAGGCAAGTGCCTTAACTGCTAAGCCATCTCTCCAGCCCCAAGACATGATCATTTTGATTTGAGGGGGAAAGGAACTTGAAAGAGCATCTTGTTTCTTAAACAATCTAGAAGAGATTTACCATTCTAAAAATCATTCGCGGGGCTGTAGAGATGGTTTAGTGGTTAAGCACTTGCCTGTGAAGCCTAAGGACCCCGGTTGGAGGCTCAATTCCCCAGGACCCATGTTAGCCAGATGCACAAGGGGGCGCATGCGTCTGGAGTTCGTTTGCAGTGGCTGGAAGGCCTAGTGCGCCCATTCTCTCTCTCAATCTCTCTCTTCCTCCTGTCTGTCTGTTGCTCTCAAATAACTAAATAAAAATAAACAAAAAAATTTTTAAATCATTCGCTGAGGAAATAGCTGTAATGTACATGTTTGCTATGCATAATTCTCTCTCTCCCTCTTTTTCCCTGAGTGTGGGTTTATAGGTTCTTTTACACTTCTCCCATCTTTTTATGTATCATAAATTTACTTTGCAACTTTTCCTGCTCCTGAAAGTGCTAGATGCAAGAAAGTATGCACGGTGAAGGTGATTGCTGGTTTGTTCTGGGCAATTACTAAAATAACCTCCCTCAGGGCTTGGGGAGACGGCTCAGGGGTAAGAGTGAGTGCTCACTGCTCAAGCACGCAGGCCTGAGAGGGCCTGAGTTTGATCTCCAGCACCCATGCTAAAAGGAGGGCATGGCCGTGCCCATTTGTTGCCCCAATCCTGAGGGTGGGGGAGGATGAAGACAGGAGAGTTGAACAGCACAGGAGGATGACAGAGGAAAACACTTGATGTTCTCCCCTGATCCCCACATGCATGCACAGGGGTACACATCTGTGTACATATATGTGCATACGTTATACACACACCACATATACATACAAAAGTTTGTCTTAGGGCTGGAGAGATGGCTTAGTGGTTAAGGCACTTGCTTGTGAAGCCTAAGGACCCAGGTTTGATTCCCTAGAGCCCAGGTCAGTCAGGTGCACACGGTGGAGCATGTGTCTGGAGTTTGTTTGTAGTGGCTAGAGGCTCTGGCATGTCCATTCTCTCTTTGCCTCCCTCTCTCACACATAAATAAATAAGTAAACAAATAAATAAAAATATTTAAAACTTTTTGTTTTAAACAAATAACCTTGGGCTGGAGAGATGGCTTGTGGTTAAGGTGCTTGCCTGCAAAGCCTAAGGACCCAGGTTCAAGTCTCCAGTACCCACATCAAGCCAGATGCACAAGGTGGCACATGTGTCTGGAGTTTGCAGTGGCTAGAGGCCCTGGCGTGCCCATTCTTTCTATGTGCCTCTCTCTCTCTCTCTCTCTCTCTCTCTCTCTCTCTCCCTCAAATAAATAAAATACTCAATACTGTAATCTTCCTGGCCACCTTCCAGTGGTGTGCAGATTGGCCTGGTGTGTACTCCTCTTTCCTGACTTCTTGGAGCCAAGCTGGTGCTGGAAAAGCCAATCCAGGTATCATGTGGTGGTCCCTGTCCTGTCCCTAACCTGGCCACAGCTTTCCTGGCCCAGGCCCAGGTGAGCCACTTGGCTTTTTTGCCAGAAACGATGGCTCTGCTCAAGTCAGCCATCAAGGGGGATCCGTCTTTCCTATGTGCCCTGAAGCCTTGAGCCCTTCAGCCTTCTGGGTCGCGGCTTCTTAAACATCCAAGTAAAATGTCTTAAATCCTACAGTGGTGGTCAATGCTTTCTGTTCACATTTCACTTCCCTTTCCTCCTCTTGGATGGGCAGGAAAACTACATTTCCCAGCTTACCTTGCAAGTGAACTTGAGCCAGGAACAGAGGTGATAGAAACCAGTCCTATGCCACGTCCTAAAACTACCCAATGCCCAGGTTTTCTCTTTCTCCTGTGCAGTGAGGTTAGAGGCTGTGTATTCAAGATGGCTGTGTCTCATGGGGAACCTCATGTCCCATCCACATCAGGCTGAAGTGTTTACTGTGTGGAGCCACTGAGAGACACTTAAGGGTTTTACCCCATCCTGTTGTGAAGAATACAAACATCACTTACTGTGATGATTCTCAAGCCTTTAGAAACACATCTGGAAATTTCCAAGGACAAGAACAAAGGTTTCAGTTCTAGTCCTTTCTTTTTTGTAGCTCCTGCCCCTGCTGAATTCTTAGTACCTTTCTTAGCTGTTTCATATTTCCATGGTTTCATATTTCCCTCCTCCTTTCTGCCCCACAAACTCCTGTCTCCCATTTGATTTTGTGCATGTGTATGTGTGGAGTATGTATGTAGTGTGGCATATGCATGTGTGTATGGAAGCCAGAGAGAATATCAGATGCCCTTCTCTGATTTTAACTTTATTTTATTTTTATTTTTTAATTTTATTTCAGAGAGAAAGAGAATTGGCATGCCAGGGTCTCAGCCACTGCAACTGAACGCTAGATGCTTACGCCACCCAGTGGGCATGTGTGACCATGCACTTGCCTCACCTTTGTGTGTCTGGCTTATGTGGGATCTGGAGAGTCAAACATGGGTCCTCAGGCTTTGCAGGCAAATGCCTTAACCGCTAAGCAATCTCTCCAGCACCTTCTCTGATACTTTTATCTGCATATTTCCTTGAGATGGAGGGCTCTCCCTCAACCCAAAGATGCCATTGGTCAATGAGCTCTAGTGATTCTCCCCATTACATCTCTCCCCGTTATAGGCTGGGGTGACAGATGTATGTGGCCATGGGTTCTGAGGAGGGGAACTTGGCAGACTCCAGTCCAAGAGGCCCTCGTCCCTAAGCAGCAAGCACCCTTAACCACTGAGCAATCTCCCCAGCCCTGTTAGTCTTTTCAGTGAAACCTTTGATCCAGTGTGAGACAATACAACATCACCACACACAGGAGGAAGCAATTTAAAGCTGACCATTAGACAAATGAGACTCTGACCAGCCCATGGAGGTACAGGTAACAATTTAGATCCTGCTACCCTGGAATTGAACAATTAATTAAATGGATGGCTGATGGTGAGAGCCAGAGTTCTCATTGTTGGAGTGGGAGATGGGACATTGCAGCAAGGTAGGGAACACAAGCTGAAGTGATCCGTGGCACAGTGGTGTGGAGCTGAGGCGGTTCTAGTTACTTCCTTGTCACTGGGACAAAACGCCCGACCCAAAGCAGTTGATTGGAGGAAATTTTTATTTTTTTATTTCCCGCTTACAGTATCTATGGGGAGTTTTCATCATGCCAGGGAGAGCGTGGCAAGAGCAGGAAGCTGTCACACTTTTGGATGGAAGCGGTCTCAGAACTGGACATCATGGTGGTTTGATTCAGGTGCCCCCCATAAACTTAGGTGTTCTGAATGCTAGGTTCCCAGCTGATGGCAATTTGGGAATTAGCGCCTCCTGGAGGCAGTGTATTGTTGGGGGTGGGCTTATGGGTGTTATAGCTAGATTTCCCTTGCCAGTGTTTGGCACACTCTCCTGTTCCTGTGGTCTACCTGTTGTTAGCCAAGGGGTGATGTCCACCCTCTGCTCATGCCATCGTTTTCCCCTGCCGTCGTGGCGCTTCTCCCTTGAGTCTGTAAGCCAAAATAAGCCCTCCCCCCCCCCCCACGCACACACAAGCTGCTCTGGTCGGCTGTTTTCTGCCAGCAATGTGAACCTGACTGCAACAGGCATGGAGCCAGGTAACCTCGAGGTTCTCTCCCATGACACGCCCCAACAGGACTCCACCTCCTAAACTGCCACCATCTGGGGATCAGGTAGAAGACTTTAATCACAGGGCTGGGAAGATGGCTTGGCAGTTAAAGTGCTTCCTGCCAGCCTGGCATTGATTCCCCAGTACCCACATAAAGCCAGGTGCACAAAGATAGATGGTTATGCATAGAAATATTCACAGATACGCATCTACACATGGGCTAGTGTACACTGTATGCACTTTTTTTTTCTGCCTTGGCTGAAAGGTCCTAGAAGTCAGGACAGCCCAGTGGCTACAAGCACATCTAGCCTCCAATTCTTGGCTTATACGTTTTTCAATGGCAGAAAGCAGGGGGTCTAGGGAGACAGTTCAAGTGCTAAAGTGTTTGCCTTACAAGCATGATAACTTGAGTTGACTCCTAGTATACACATGAAAATCCCGGTACTGAAAACCAGGCATGATGGTGCACACCTTTAACCCCAGCACTTGGGAGGCACAGGTAGGAAGATCAAGTCTACCCTGAGAGCCTGGGCTACAGTAAGACTCTACCTTGAAACACTGGAGGGAAAAAAAAAAAAAAAACAACCCAGTGTTGGCACTGACCTGGAGTGAGGTAGCTCTTTTAGGCAGTTAGGGTGACTGAGCCCCTGAAAGTGGAAAAAAAAAACAAGCAGGAATGTCTTTGAGCCTGTCCTTGCAGAGACTTCAAAGTATCATATGATTTATCTCTTCCCCAGATCTGCTTTTCCTCAAACAACCTGGGGCCCTCCAGGGAAGGAGGTCTTTCCTGGGACTTAAACATTGTGGTTGGTCAAGCTCAGCCTCCAGAACTTGGTGTCATGGCTAGCCTCTTCCAGGGACAGCCCCTAGCCCAACCAACCAGCTGTCCCTTTGGTTCACCTGAACCGGAAGACAGGGCTCACCACTGTAAGGTTATGAATACATTTGCCAGGGGAGGGCATGCTCTCTGAGCTGCCTGACCACTTGGGAACCTCCAAGTGACGGTGATGGTGAGTACCTCCTCAGCTTCGGACTGGGCAGAGCCAAGGGGAGAGGCCCCCCACCCCAGCCCGTACTCTCCACAGAGGCTCCCTACCCTCTCTAGCTCCCCAGATGGCATGAGCTCTCGGAACTTTCTTTTCTCTCTGAGGTTTTCCCAGGGCTTCCACGAGGGCTCTCAAGCCACGTGGGTGTCTTTCCTTGGTTCTGTACTTCCCTCAATAAATAATTTAATAATTATCCTTCTTAGTCTTATTTTATTCAAGTTTTTTTTTATTACAAGTAGACATGGACCTAGGGTTTAGGGTTCAAGGACTTTCCCGAACCCCTAGCACCCCATTACAGAGATGGGTGTGATGACGTGCCTCTATTCCAGCCACCCGGGATGCAGAGGTAGGAGGGTCACTGTGAGTTTGAGGCCAGCTTGCGACTACAGAGTGAGTTCCAGGTCAGCCTGGGCTAGAGTGAGACCCTACCTCAAAAAGCCAAAAAGAGAAAGGAAAAAGAAAGAAAATCCCAGTTCTAGAGAGTCAGAGACCAGAGGATTCCTGGGGCTTGCTGGCCAGACAGTCTAGATTAATTGGTGAGCTCCAGACCAGTGAAAGAGCCTAGCTCAGAAAGAGGCACATGGGGCTGGAGAGATGGCTGAGCAGTTAAAGCCTTTGCCTGTGAAGCCAATGGATCCCAGTTCAATTCCCCAGGACCCACGTTAGCCAGATGCACAAGGCGGCACATGTGTCTGGACTTCGAGTTCATTTACAGCAGCTAAAGGCCCTGGGGCACCCATTCTCTCTCTATCTGCCTCTTTCTGCCTCTCTCTCTCTCTCAAATAAGCAAATAAAATTTAAAAAGAAAAAAGAAAAAGGTGCACAGTGCCAGAGCGATGACATGTGGTTGTCCTCTCCTCCACATACATGTGAACACACGCACACACACAACACATTTAAAAAGAGGAAAAACAAAGACTAGGGCAGGAGTATCTTGCCATCCAGGAAGGTAAGAAAGTGCAGTGACCACGCTCATGGGGACATGATGGAGGAACACGGGAACCAACCAAAAGACTTTTCCAGTGCTCAGATCTGGAAAAACTTAAGTAATAAAGTAGTGCTAAATACCTACAGGGCCCCTGGCACGCATGGAGGAATAGACAATGGGGCAAGATACAGACTGGCTCTAGAGTCATGCTCCTCCTCCCTGTCACCCCCAGAAGGGCCTCTTAGGGGCTGCCTCAGGCAGAGCAGCCCTTCTTCCTCTGCCCCTCACCCCCAGCCCTCCCCAGCAGGTGTTTAATGATTCTCTTTGATCTGCTTCTGTTATTTATTTATTTAGAAGCAGATAGAATGTGTTTGCCAGGGCCTCTAGCCACTGCAAACGAACTCCAGATGCATGCACCACTTTTTACATCTGGCTTTACATGGGTACTGGGAACTGAACCCAGGTCGCTGCTTTGCAAGCAAAGCAACTGCTCAACTGCTGAGCCACCTCGCCGGCCCCTCTGTTTGTTGTAATTTTTATTTTACTTTTAATTTTTTTTTTTTTTTTTTTTTTTTTTTTTTTTTTTTTTTACTTTTAAAGTTTCTGACACCGATCTAGAGAGCCCAAGCCAGCCTTAGACTCTCGATACAGCCCAGACTGGCTTTGAACTAGCAACCCTGCTGCCTAAAGCTTTTCCAGTGCCAGGGTTTCAGGTCTGTGCCCCCAAACTCTGCTCTTTATTTGCATTTATTTTATCTTGGTTTTTGAGGTAGGGTCTCACTCTAGGCCAGGCTGACCTGGAATGCACTGTGTAGTCTCAGGGTGGCCTTGAACTCACAGTGATCCTCTTACCTCTGCCTCCCAAGTGCTGGGATTAAAGATGAGTACCACCACACCTGGCTCATTTTTATTTTTTAGTAGTTTTAAACATTTTATTTATCTATTTTATTTATTTATTTGAGACAGAGAGAGGGAGACAGAGAGAGTGAGAATGGGCACACTGGGGCCTCTAGCCACAGCAAACGAACTCCAGATGCAGGCGCCACCATGTGCATCTGGCTTACGTGGGACCTGGAAAATCGAGCCTGGGTCCTTAGGCTCTGCAGGCAAACGCTTTAACCGCTAAGCCATCTTTCCAGCCCTAATTTTTATTTTTCATGTACACATGTGTTCCTATATTGAGCTCAGTAGTTGGCAAAGAATCTTCCAGTCATCCCTAAGCTCCTGAGGCCTCTCCCCTCTCTCTCAGGGCAGCTAGATGGCACGGCGAGCAGATATGGGATATGGAGAAGTTGTTGTGGGGAGGTAGGTGCAGGCAGATTATTATTATTACAAGGGGCCTTGTGGAAAACATCTATGTTTAACTAATTTCTTTGGATTTGGTGAGAGGGATGAGATTGTAGTGTCTGCCGATTTGCTGCCGTAAAACTGGTCTGGTTTGCAAATGTGAAAACGATAGCACCACTTCTTTCTTTTCTTCTTAGTAGCATTTCCCCTTCCCATCACAGCCAAATGCATCTTGCAGAAACAGATTGGTAATCTTGCTTCTCAGAGTGTAGTTCTTTGCTCTGATTTAAAAGTAATTTTATCCACAGGGAGTGGGACAGCACACCTTTAATCCCAGCACTCAGGAGGCCAGGGTAGGAGGATTGCTGTGAGTTCGAGGCCAGCCTGAGACTACAGAGTGAATTCTAGGTCAGCCTAGGCTAGAGCAAGACCCTCAAAATAAGCAAAATAAATAAATAAAGTAATTTTTCTGTTTTTGGTTCTTTTCTTTCTTAAAATCTGGTACTCAATTTCTTTCTTTTTTGGTTCTTTAACCTTGTGATTTACTATTGGATGTGGTTGCTGAAGACCAGGCCTCTTGGCTCAAATTTTTGGTAATTATCTTCCACCCTCTCTCAACCCAGGACACCACATGCTCTGGAGTTAAGGCCCAGGCCTGGTGGGTGGAAGGCTCTCTATGAATCAACGGGCCACTCAGGTGACCCTGCTTATTTTCTGAGCCCTGCAACAAGGACATTTTGTAATAGTCTATTTTTTATGAGAAAGAGAGAGAGAATTGGCACACCAGACCTCTAGCCACTGCAACTGAACTCTAAACGCATGTGCCATCTTGTTCGCATGTGCGACCTGTGGGCATGTGTCACATGTGCATCTGGCTTACGTGGGTTCTGGGGAGTTGAACCTGGGTCCTTAGGCTTCGTAGGCAAGCACTTAACTGCTAAGCCATCTCTCCATCCCTCGTTTTCCTCATGGAAGCTTCCTATGCTGTGCTTTTTGGTTCTGAGCTGCTGTTATCTGAAACTTGTATAAATCCATGGGAGAGAGGGACATCGAGCAAGTTCCTCTCACCCACCCACCATTTAGCTCTCCGTGAGCTCATTCACTTTTTCTGGCCACCTTGAGAGGTAGGGATTGCCGAATCCATATTATCACAAGTGAGAAAGCTACAAGTGGGTCTTGGAGAGTAAACAGTCCATCCAGCATTGGGCTGCTCAGTAAGGGGCAGGAATAGGGGCAGGGCTCAAACTCAAGGGCAATGTCTTTACAGCAAACTGAAAAATGAATGCATTTTAGCATTTACCTATAAAGCTCACGAAATCTGTAAGAATAGGGTCGTTACTATTTTAGAGAGAAGGAAATTGGCTCTCAAAGAAGTTGATTTTCATATGCTCAAAGCACATGATATACTTGAAAGAAATTGTCTACAGTAAACCTAACACTATATACGTGAATATATGCCAATTAAAATCTAAAACATCAGTGCTGGGAGATGGCTGTGCAGGCGTGAGGGCCCGAGTTCATTCCCCAACACCCACATAAAAAGCCAGGCTGGGCAGCACATGCCTGCAACCCCAGTGCTTTGGGAGGTGAAGACAGAAGAATCACTGGCACTCACTGGTCAGCCAGTCTGACTGTAAACCAGGGAGCCCCGGGTGGTACGTAAGGTGACAGATTGATAGCGAAGGACATTGACATCTTCCTCTGGCCTCTGGACATCTGCACGTAGACGTACATGCCACACGTACATAACACAACACACAGTACACACACAGCAAACACTGGTTTAAAATAATCTAAAACATTGCCGGGCGCAGTGGCACACGCCTTTAATCCCAGCACTCGGGAGGCAGAGGTAGGTGAATTGCTGTGAGTTCAAGGCCACCCTGAGACTCCATAGTGAATTACAGGTCAGCCTGGGCTAGAGCCAGACCCTACCTCAAAAAAAAACCCAAATCATTATCATTATCATCATCATCAATCATCTAAAAAAAATCACAAAAAAAAGTTATTTTCCAGTCAGCCCTACATTCAGACAGATGGAACTGGGACTGGAGCCAGAGACCATACTGCTTGCTGTTTGCTCTCTGGAAATCCTTTTTGCTAATGACCGTTAACTGAGGTCCAGTTATAAACCAGGCAATGAGACTATATCATCCATATGCACATCATGAAATTCCTGGTCTGCTGGAAGATGTGGGAAGGTTTTTAGCACACGCACAAAGGTCCTTTGGAATGATCCAATTCCAACGGTGGCATTCATAAACTTTGGGAAAACATGCTTCGGGGAGATGGGTCATCTTCATCCAGAGCCACTGAAATTGAACACGCGTAAGGTTCTGCGTGGCTGCCAATGGGGAAGCCATCTTCATTAAGCTCTGGAGATAAGACACACTGGCTGCTAGCCTGCACCTTCAGTGAGAAGTCACTGGCTTACAGTGTGGGCATGTCAAGCAGAATGTTCTATGACAAGTAGCAGCAGGACTTTAGAATATATATATATATATATATATGGCCAAGTCCAAGTCATTATATATGGATGGTGGCAATGGCTGCACAGCCAAGTGACCCTTAATGCCACTGAAATATACAACTAAATATGCTTAACAAAGCAAACTGGATGATGGGTAATGACTCTCTCTCCCCCACAACAGTGAAGAGGCTAATTAATAATACAACAGAGACAGAACATCTCTGTTGGAAATGCCATTTTGGCTTGTACCTACTTGACTGATTGAAATTAAGTTTCTAGAAGGGTCAAAGATCAAACTAGCTCGCTGTGGTTTCAATATTCACAAATGGTTTATGAAAATGGAGACTGCAATTTCAGATTTACAGTGAAAAGAGTGAACATAGAGCCCAGGCCAGGGATGGCATCTATGTCCCTGTGAGCAATGCATTCTGACTTTCAGTTTGCATCAGCTGAGTGATGGAAGTCTTTATACTTACCTTTAAATTTAAATTTAAACCCCCTAAACCATAGGTATGTCCTGGTCATACCAGAACAGTGTTCCCCAGTAACAATGTGGCCATGCTTGCATCCACACGGCTCAGTGCCTTGTAAACCGAAGGAAAAGCGTGGCACAGTCTCTGTCGCCAAGACTGTCACTTAGTACGACACTACTCATGTCTGTTTCCAGACCAGGCCATGCTCATTCCTTCCTCGCAGACTTTGTAATTTGCATTCTTTCCACCTTAAGTTCTAGAGCTCTGTGGATTTTCGTGTTCCACTGCTTCTCTAAAGACAGACTGTTGCTCCAAATCCTAGAGACGGCTTGTCCCTGAGCATCTCCAGTACAGGGCCCTTTTCCCCTATTCCATTGATTCTATCATTTGAAATTACGGATTTTCAACTCCCACTCTAGACCCCAACCCCTACAAGCAGTGCTATCTCAATTCTCCACCTGCGTGCCCCCGGCTCCTACAGTGACGTCGAGCACAGACCAGATGTACAATCAGCATTTGCGGGCTTAAGTCAAGAGGCAAGGTGGCTTTGAGTATCATGTTAAAAGGCTTGGATCAGTAGCCTGAGCAATGACACACAGGTGAAAAAAGTCCAGCGTGTGCCATGTTCATTTGGCCATGCAAGTGAAAATTGTGAGATCTCAGGACATACAAGACACAGCCCTGAAGTCAAAGGAGAGGAAGTGAAAGAAAAGACCATGTGATGTTGGATGCTAAGCAGAGAGGGAGAGGTAAGGAAGCAGAGGTGGGGTCCTCTGCCCCACAGGTAGACAGCTGGCACTTAAGAGAACAGAAAGGGCTGGTAAGGGCAAGTGGAGGCCACACCCTCCAGGGAGCTTATATCTAGTGAGGCCCTCCTTCAACCACATTGGATAGAAATTGTTTTTAATTCTAGAAAGTTCCAAAATGCAGAACTTGAATTTGCCATGCTCCAAGTGCAATACTGAACCTACACAAGTGATGTGCAGACATTGTAACAAGGGCTCTAAGTAATCTAAAGACATTTTCAAGTACACAGGAGGCCAGGCATGGTGGGACCCACCTGTAATCCCAGCTACTCTGCAAACAGGGGCAGGAGGGTTGTAAGTTCAAGGCTAGCCTGGAAACATATGGAGGCCTCCATCTCAAAACCAGAGCACAACATAAGGTATATGAGAGGGTGCGCATAGGCTCCAGGCAAATACTATGTCGTTTTATGACGCGAGCGTCTGAAGAGTTGAGGACAGAGGAGGGCTCACAGAGACAACACCATATTGGCGCTGAAGAAAAAGTATAGGGAAGGGTCAAAGGGTTTGCTTTAAACAAGAGAGGAATGTCCAGGTAGGGAAAGCTTGTGCAAGGTCTTAGTCTTCTGCCTGGACAGTGAGGTGCAGCTGCTGAGGGCAGAAAGAGAGGGAAGCCCTGAAAGCTGGAAGCTCTTCCCAGGTGGTACTTCTGACCCAGCTAGTGCAGGTCCAGGGGACTCAGAAGCACGCCATGAGGCATTCCCTCTGAAGCAGAGGTGGGTGAATAGCAATACTGTGCGTATAAAGAGCCAGACAGTGAATACTGTAGTGTTTGCAGGCTTTGTAGAGAGAAACTGCTACAGATCATATGTAAATAAATAAGTAGCCATGGCTGCATTCTAATAAACCTTTATTTACAAAAACAAAACGGGCTGGAGAGATGGCTTAGCGGTTAAGCGCTTGCCTGCGAAGCCTAAGGACCCCGGTTCGAGGCTCGATTCCCCAGGACCCATGTTAGCCAGATGCACAAGGGGGTGCACATGTCTGGAATTCATTTGCAGTGGCTGGAGGCCCTGGTGCGCCCATTCTCTCTCTCTCTCCGCCTTTCTGTGTCTGTCGCTCTCAAATACATAAATAAAAATGAACAAAAACAAAGAATTTGGCCTGATATAGTTTTCCAAGTTTTCAAAAAATAGTTATTTGCAAGGAAAGAGTGTGTTTGTATGTGTGTATGACCCCCCACAAAAGCTTTTTGCCACTGCAAGTGAACTCCAACTGCATGCACCACTTTGGGCATCTGGCTTTCTTTACATGGGTACTGGGGAATTGAACCCAGGCCATCAGGCTTGGCAAGCAAGCACCTTTAACCATGATGCCATCTCCCAAGACTTAGTTTTCCCGATTTTGCTATAAATCATGAGGCAGAGGAGCCAGGTCTGGTTGCTCATCTGTTCTGAGGGTGGAAAGGTGGGATTCCACAAGTTAGCACAGCTGTGATTTTTGTCAAATATGGCCAGTTTTGTCCACAGAGTGTTTATCATCCATTTTTTTTATCCAATATTGAGTTTCTGCCAATCTGACAGGCATGCAGTAGTAGTATGTCGGTGTCACTTCGTATAGCACTTGTTCTCGTTTGTCATGAACCATGGCTCCTTTGGCTATTTCAGTATTACATCGTCGTCTTTTCTTTCTGGGTTACAGAGGTTCTAACGTGTACTCTGCGGTTGGCTACAGCAATCTGTAGATGTTGCCAGGCAAAGGTGGGTGATGGCTGTTCAAATGATTATGGTACTGAGGCCGGGTGTGGTGGCGCACGCCTTTAATCCCAGCACTCGGGAGGCAGAGGTAGGTGAATCGCCGTGAGTTCAAGGCCACCCTGACACTACATAGTGAATTCCAGGTCAGCCTGGGCTATAGCGAGACCCTGCCTTGAAAAAGAAAAATGACCATGGTACTGGGCAGTCATCCATGGCGGCTGGGACTGGGGAGATTAAGCAGGGACTCCACTGAGCAGGGTTATGCATGAGGCGACCTAGGAGAAGAAAGCAGATACAGGAGAGGTAAGAAAAACTGAGGCCAAGCACCTCCACATTTAGAAGCAGGAAGAAGAGAGACAACAGCACAAGCTGAGAGGGAGTTTCCACTAAGCGTCAGGCAGCCTCGGAAGCAAAACTCAGAGAAGACTGCCCCGCTACCAGAGACTAAGTAAGGTGATGTAAAATTCTGGCTTTTTTTTTTTTCCTTTTTCTTTTTTGGGTTTTTCAAAGCAGGGTCTCACTCTAGCCCAGGCTGTCCTGGAATTCACTATGGATCTCAGGGTAGCCTCAAACTCATGGCCATCCTCCTACCTGTACCTCTTGAGTGCTGGGATTAAAGGCGTGCACCACCACGCCTGGCTTTTTTGTTTATTTTTTTTTATTTTTATTTTTTTGCTGTGACACTTTTTGGTGAGAACTAATAACTAGATTAGACTGTGATCGTGACAAGCATATTTTCAGTGAGGGGGTGGGGACACATGCTGCTGTCCCTGAAAGTGAAGTGGTCAGAGAAACACAGCAGGTTGCAGGGCCACTCAAGGTCATCTTCTCTTAGGTTAGAAACTGAAAGTGTGACCACATTTCAGTGCTCAGGGAGTTGTACTAAACCAGAACTGAAGCTCTGCCCAGCACAGACAGACGGACCAAGGGCTCCATGCGGGATGTTCAGAGAGGGAAGGAAGAAAGATCACTACTTAAAACACAGCAGAGACAACCGGCCGAAGCCCATCTTGGCTGCTTCGTAAACACAGCACCCACAGCAGGGCACGCAGAGTGGCACGAGCTTGCTGTTCAGTAGCTGACGCTGTGTGGAGCCCAAGAAGGAAGCATATAGCACCTGGTAAGTAGTTCTCGAACTTTATTCTTATCTGAGTTTACAACAATTGAAAGGTGCAGGAAGTCCATCATGAATGGGTGTGCTGTATCTTAACTGGAAGGTAAGAAAGCCACCTACAGAAAGACTTTGGAAACGGACCCCATTAGGTTACATCACTGTCATCATTGTCAATCTGTGATGAGGGATTTTTTTTGATGTCTCCACAAAACACATTATCATCTGTTTATATTTTATCAAGTTCTAAGAAACTCTGTGTTTGAAATAAAAAAAGTGAATGGACAAAAATAAAAAATATGATTTTTAGAAGTTTGCTTGTAAAAAAAAACACCTTATTTGTGTATAAATAAAGTACCTGAAAATTATTGAAAAAAATTTGGAATGTGTTTTTATGTAGTATAAAAATACTGCTACTTTATATAAGACAATAAATTATTTTTATGGGTAAATAAAAGAAATCATACTTACGTGAAATCTTTCAAAGACTAGTAATACTTTTAAAGGAATTATACCCCTTTCTACTTAGTATCTGATTTGTTCCAGCTTTTGTCCATTACATGACTTTTAGACATTTTGTTGCTTTAGCCCAGGATAAGTAGCAGGAGAGAAAGGGACAAAATTCAAACCAGTCATCCCAGCCACTCCACTTGGCAGACGGCATGATCTGGGAAGGTAGTGGCAACTAGATGCTTGATGAAATAAGGCATTGTTCTTTATACCAAGTTTTCATTATAAAAATGAAAAGTACTTTGTAAGTAAAATATTTTCATTATTCCATCTAAGTTCTCCACAATCTCAGAGCATGGACCATTCAGAGTTGGCTGCACTCACCATCGAGATACATTAGACGGCGGTATCTCTGCGTGACTTCAGAATACACAGCACACTCTGTTTGACTTTAGGAAACCCTGTTTCACCAGCTGGCTTCCTCTCAGTTCATTAGGTAGAAATTTTTGGTACACGGGGGCGAGAGGAGTCGCAGATGTGTCACAGAAAATACACTGGCCTAGAAGACCCAAGACCTAGGAGCTCACACTTTGGTCACTTCTGCGTTCCTATTTCCTGTTATAAAATCCAGACAGGTATATCAACCTGGCCTATCTCACAGGTGCAGCTGAGAGCACTCCATGGTGGGCTGTACTTGAACAGGACTGGAATGCGGAATGCACCAGACCAGCATTGGTGACTGCTGCTTGAAAACTGTGGCGTTCTCTGGATTTTTTGCTGGGATTAATTTTCTTGAACCCACAACCAGGAGGCTTGAGGCAGGAGGACTGCGAATTCAAGCCCATCCTGGGTTACATCAGGCCCTGTCTCAAAACAAAAACACAATAAAAAAGAAACAGAGCCCAAATTCAAATGATTCACATGTTTTACAATAAAATGAAAGGTATTATTTGTAAAATTTTTAAAAAACAAAAAAACCTTTGCAGCTAAATACTCAACAACTTAATCTTTCTTTAATAAGAATGTTTACTATGTGACATTATGAGTCTCCAAAGGAGAAATTCCATAATTAGTTCAGTTCTTTGCCTTAAAATTTTAATAATAAGGCAGAAAGATGGAATAAATTTTGAAAATAAGCAAAAATATAACTCTAAAATCACAGCCCTCTGATTTGAGAGCGCTTAAAAAGACTTCAATAGACTCATAACAACAACCTACTATTCTATAGTAACACTGACTCACCATTTATGACAACCAACATTTATGTATATATTATTCCCTTATCACATTAACTTATTAAATATCCAGCAGTCTTGAGAAATTGCACTGTATTTTAACAGAAATATGCTCATTGTTGAATAGCTAAGGTTTTGGCCAAGTGTCTAGAATATTGGCCAGCATTTCAGAAAATGATTTCAGAAATACAGCAGTAGACACAGTGAGGTCCCCTGTAGAAACAAGCCAATGTAAGTGATGACACGACATGTATAGGCATGAACAGTAACTGAGGGAACCCACCAACCTCTCTTTTAGATAGATAGGTAGGACTCCTTGAAAGAGCAATGGGCCTACTTGCTCATTCTAAGTCTTTCATCTGGATTCTGCAGTATTTTTTTTAAATAAAAACTACTCATCATAAAGTAGGCAACAAATACTACAGTCTGGTCAGTAGCAAGCCTTTGGGACTAAATAACAAGCATACCAATAAAATGTACTTATGAATAATTCCATAGCACTAGGACCTTTCCTATCAGCAATCCAGGATCAGTTCTCCGTCGCAAGTATGCTCACTTGCTCACTCTCTCTCTCTTACCACACACACACACACACACACACACACACACAACTTCACATACCATCTTGTGTCTACTAATGTAGCTTGTTATCAATACACTAATGATCAAAAATGGCCTTACATATCTCTTAAGATCATTCTATGATCCTAGGACCTAGTGGGGAGGAGGGAGAGTGGTGGGGGAAGGTAAGGCAAGAGGATTGCAAGTTCAAGGCCTGCCTGGGCTAGTGAGCCTGTCTCAAAGGAAAAAAATAATTATTCCATGCCTTAAAAGGCCTGTCAGGAACTTGCAGGGTGGAAGTTAAATTGGCATCAGCACAGGGTAATTTTTGACACAGGTAAAAATGAGTTCCTCTTGTGCTTGGCAGAACATACTTAGGTCAATTTAGGAACAAGTGATTTATAAACATCCTTGGCTAGTGTGGAGGAAGGCAACATTAGCGCTCATAGAGGCATTGCTGGGTACCTTTCCTTTATAGTGCGCTTTGCAGGGTGGCACATGGGTACGACAAGGGAAGGCTGAATGGGAAGCCCTCTGTCATCTAAGCTTGCATCACAACTTACAATGAAGCCCGCTTCTTCTAGGTCTGGGAAGCATTCGCTGTAAACATCCTATGCTCATTCCTAACTAGTTTAGAGCTTGGGCTTGGGTCTATGTCCAGGTTAAATTATTTATTCTACAAAAAGCAGCACAAATATCATTCATTCAGGTTTTAGCAGAAATTCCTTAAAAAGTACATTAAGGCCATTTAATGGAATCAGGGCAAATCTAAGACTACCCTGGCAAAAGTAACGTGGCAGGCAGAAGAGCTCTGGGAAGGAGCCAGCAGTGGTTGTTTTGTGTTCTCCTCCTAGCCAACTTGGAGACAGCTCGAAGGAGTCATCAGTCCCCAACATCTCCATCTCGGTCTCCAATAAGCCAAAGAAAATGGAAACTTAAGGCCAACAAAGCTGTCCCGAGCAGATCACCCAGTGCAGTCAGATAGGGGATGGAGAAGCTGTCGGGGTCCTTTCCTTTCCTCCAGAAGTGGTGCACCATCCAGTCAGCAATCCACAGCAGGGTGAACACCTGAAAGAGAGCCAGCACCAGAGATGATACGTGATGCTGGCATGTGCTGGCCCCATAACACAGCTATGACCTGAACCATTCTTTTCTGGAAGGAACAGTGTATGTCTACGTCAAGAACCATGTTGAAGAGACTAGAGAGATGGCTTAGTGGTTAAGATACTTGCCTGCAAAGCCTAAGAACCCAGGTTCAATTCCCCAGTACCCACATAAGCCAGATGCACAAGGTGGCACATGCATCTATAGTTTGCAGTGGCTACAGGCCTTGGTATGCCCATTTTGTCTCTCTCTGCCTCTTTCTCAAATGAATAAATAAACTTTATTTTTTTTTTAAATAACCATGCTCACCAGGCTGGGTGTGGTGGTGTACGCCTTTAATCCCAGCACTTGGGAGGCAGAGGTAGGAGGATCACTATGAGTTTGAGGCCACCCTGAGATGACAGAGTGAATTCCTGGTCAGCCTGGGCTAGAGTGAGACCCTACCTTGAGAAAAACAAAATAAATAAATAAATAACCATGCACAAGAGCCAGGCGTGGTGGTGCACGCCTTTAATCCCAGCACTCAGGAGGCAGAGGTAGGAGGATCACTGTGAGTTCAAGGCTGGCCTGGGAAAACAGAATGAGTTATAGATCAGCCTGTGCTAGAGTGGGACCCTACCTCAAAAAAACAAACAGGGCTGGAGGATGGCTTAGTAGTTAAGGTGCTAGCCTGCAAAGCTAAAGGACCCAGGTTCAAGTCCCCAGGACCCACATAAGACAGATACACAAGGTAGTGCATGCTTCTGGAGTTCGTTTGTCGTGGCTGAAGGCCCTGGCATGCCCATTCTCTTTTTCTCTCTCAGCCTCTTTCTATCTCAAATATAAATAAAAAAGAGAAAACACAAAGAATCATGTTGAAAAGAAGAAATATGTAATTAAGAGGAAAATTTTCTTTTTACAAGAAAAAGTAGCAGGTTTGGTTGTAGTTTGTAGGGTTTTTCAACTTTTCACATATATCTTTTCATTTGAATCCATATAGTATCAACCTCTGCATTGGGTTACAAATGGCCAAGTCATTTTCGCCCTGATGCCTTTGCCAGGAAGGAGGGTGGCTGGTCGAAACACGGGGAGATGGGGACCAAAGACAGGTCCCAAAGGGTGAACTTTGGTTGCCCTTGGACATGTGTCAGAGAGGTGCACTTTAAGCTCTCACATCTGCTGCATGAGTCTAACCCTTCCCTAATGTTTAGAGGCAAAGACTGTGGAAACGAAGAAAATTAAACTAGGACAATCTGTTTGGGGTTTGCAGGAAGCATCGGATATCAGAATCCTGAACTTAGAGATTTAAGATTTGGATTTGAGCCTGTAATCCCAGTACTCAGGAGGCAGAGGAAGGAAGATTGTTGGAAGGGTAAGGCCAGTCTAGGTACAGGGTGAGATCCTGTCTCAAAAACAAAGTAAAATCAAAGACTTGGGGTTGATTCTCAGGTTTTTCTTTGGACATATTTCTTACTACTCTGAGCTTAAATTTCCTTATTGAAGAAAATAAACATAATAGGGCCTCAAAAAATAAAACGGTGAGCAGGAAAGTGCCAGACATCCAGCTCAGATCAGCAGACCTAACCGTACAACGTACTTCCAAGCTGGAGACTCAGTTCCAAGAGCTGCTAGTCTAAAAGTGACTCCTCCACTCCACAGAAGGTCCTCACTGTAGACCTTCCCCAGCCCAGAAACAGCCATGGCTGACCCTGCTCCACACCACCTTGGCTCCAGGGCCAGCAGCCTGGAGTCCATGTGGGCCTCACTGGCTGAGGAGCCATGTGAGCACCCTGCAGCGTCAGTACCACAGGTTGCCATGGTTGCCACCTGAAGTCCCACCTGTGCTGGCTCATCCCCATGGGACCTATGGAAGGTCCCCTTTCTACTTCCAAACCTTAAGACCAGTGGTAACTGGTTCTAGATCCTAGCACCACATGTGCTCATTTGGTGGGAACAGAGAAAGGCCTAATCCAGCTTGTGGCTCAGAATTGTGGCTATTGATGCCACAGACTCAGGTGTCTCCCACACAAATCCTGAGGAGAAATCATGGGGCCTGGGAACTGTGCCACAGTGGTGGCACCTGCACTGGCCCTAATGGAATTAGGGCACACAGTCCCCTCCACATCCCTTACCACCAAGACTAGGGCAGCTGCTGCCACAAGCCCCTGAGAATCAGGGTTTGATTCTGTGGAGCCTGAAGGTACACACTTCAGAGGCCTACCTCAACTGCAAGGCTATACAACGACCTTTGTGCTGCAGTCTAGAGTGCTGGGACATTCAGAGCCACTGCGAACAATGGTCAATAGAAGAAATTGTATAGACTATGCATATGAGATGCCCTAAAACCAAGCCAAAGTACCTACCTAGCCAACTGACATCCTCTATCTTATATAAATAAAACAATCTTTCCCTACAAAGGTACCTCATAATATTAGAAAAAGAAAATGTCATAGAGAGTATGCAGGCATGGATGTAAGGAAACAAGAATGTGAAAGAAAGCCTGGCTTCCTCAAGAGCAGAACTTCTCCACAAGAAGCTCTCAACCTGAAGGAAGTACTTGACATGCCTGGCAAAGAATTCAAAGTGATGATCCTACCAACCCTCAGGATAAGACACTGGAGGGCGGGGATAGATGATGTCAAGAAAGGAGAAAACATCATAGTAAGACACTGCAGGGCGGGGATAGAAGATGTCAAGAAAGGAGAAAACATCATAAGACACTGCAGGGCGGGGATAGAAGATGTCAAGAAAGGAGAAAACATCATAAGACACTGGAGGGCAGGGATAGACAATGTCAAGAAAGGAGAAAACATCATAATAAGACACTGGAGGACGGGGATAGAAGATGTCAAGAAAGGAGAAAACATCATAATAAGACACTGGAGGACGGGGATAGAAGATGTCAAGAAAGGAGAAAACATCATAAGACACTGGAGGGCGGGTATAGATGATGTCAAGAAAGGAGAAAACATCATAATAAGACACTGGAGGACGGGGATAGATGATGTCAAGAAAGGAGAAAACATCATAAGACACTGGAGGGTGGGGATAGAAGATGTCAAGAAAGGAGAAAACATCATAAGACACTGGAGGGTTGGGATAGAAGATGTCAAGAAAGGAGAAAACATCATAAGACACTGGAGGGTGGGGATAGCCCATGTCAAGAAAGGAGAAAACATCATAATAAGACACTGGAGGGCAGGAATAGAGGATTTAAAAGAGAAAAACAAGTCAGGGTGGGAATGAGAAATTCACAAGAGATGAAAATCATAAAAAAAGGACCAGTTGTAAATCTTGGAACTAAAACTGTCAATCAACGAAATAAAACATACTGGAGAATACTTCCATAGCAGACTAGAACAAGCAGGAGACTATTTCTGAATTCAACTATAGAGCTTTTGAATTGACCTAGTCAGACCAAAAAAAAAAAAAAAAAGATTGAGGGAGATGGCTTAGAGGTTAAGACATTTGCCTGTAAAGCCTAAGGACCTAGGTTCAACTTTCCAGAACCCACATAAGCGAGATGCACATGGTGGCACATAAACTGGAGTTTACTTGCCATAGTGGAGGCCCTGGCACAGCCATTCTCTCTCCCTCTTCTCACCCCATCTCTTTCTCAAATAAATAAATAAAAATTTTAAAATAAAAAAAAGATTGAAAACAAAGTCTTTGAGAGTCACAGGACACTCAGTAAGTAAATACTTGCAACATGGGAATATGAGAAGGTGAGGAAAAGGGAAAGGTATCTGAAACCTATATTAGGGGCTGGGAAGATGGCCCAGAGGCTAAAGGCTTGCAAGGCTGTCCACCTGGCTTCAATTCCCAAGCCACTCACAAAAAGTGATATAATTCAAACTGTCATTCATCTGCAGTGGCAAGAGGCCCTGGCATGCCCCCACATACATGCAAATACATAAATTAAAAATAAAATTTAAAATCCTACTTCATACAATAAATTTACCAGAAAAAAAGAGTAAAATGAAAACAAAAATGACAAATCTTCAAAGGGATCTAGAACTCTAGATTAAAGATGTCCAAAGGCCTTCAACTAACTAGATTCAGCCCAAAAGACCTTCACCAAAGCATCTTATAGCCAAAAATGTCAACATAAGGCAAAGAGAAAATCATAAAAGCAGCAAGAAAGAAGGTACCATGTCATGTAGAAGGGAAGACACACTTACAGAAGATTTCTTAGGCAAAGCTTACAGGCTGGAAGGGACCTGAGAATGCCCAAGTTCAAATCTCCAGATGCCAGATAAGCTGCTGGGCATGGCCATGCATGGCCCATCCCTCACAGGGAGCAGACACCTGAGAACTGATGGAGCCCTGCAAGCTTACAGTTAGTAAAAAGAGACACTCTGGCTCAAAAAGAACAGGCAGAAAAATGATGGAGCAGAGCACGCCATGTTCTACTCTGGCCACTGCAAGTGGGAGGTGAGGGCATGATGTACATACAGTATACACACACACACACACACACACACACACCCCATATATATCCCCCAAGGAACACAAATGCAAAAATTCTCAAAAAATATTAGCAAACTGAATTCAAGAGCACATGAAAAAGATTAACAACGTGATTGTGTAGGATTTATCATCCCCAGGATCAAAGAATGGTTCAATATATGTAAATCCATAAATATGATACACATATCAACAGATGAAAGGATAAAAACTGTATAATCATTTCAGATAGATGCAGAAAAGCATTCAACAAGATATGCAATCTCGGGGCCAGTCATGTTGGCACATCCTTTAATCCTAGCACTTGAGAGGCAGAGATAGGAGGATTGCTGTGAATTTGAGGCGACCCTCCTATCTCTTTGTCTCTTTGAGACTACAGAGTAAATTCTAGGTCAGGATGGGCTAGAGCAAGACCCTACCTAAAGCAAAAAGATACACCATCTCTTCAAGATTAAAACTCTCAAACCAGGCGTGGTGGCGCACGCCTTTAATCCCAGCACTCGGGAGGCAGAGGTAGGAGGATCATCATGAGTTCAAGGCCACCCTGAGACTACATAGTGAATTCCAGGTCAGCCTGAACTAAAGTGAGACCCTACCTCATAAAACCAAAAAAAAAAAAAAAAAAAAAAAAAAAGATTAAAACTCTCAATAAACTATTTTGAAGGAAAATACCCCCCAATACTAAAGGTTACATGGAGGCTAATATATTAAATGGGGGGGGGGGTGAAAACGTTTCCTCTGAGATCAAGAATGAGTCCAAGATGCTCCCTCTCACCAGTCTTACTGAATCCAGTACTCAAAATCCTGGCAAGACCAGTCCAAAGAAGGAGATGAAGGATGTTGACAATAGAAAGAAATAATAAAAGGTCAAAAAAAAAAAAAAAGAAAAGAAAAGAAAAGAAAACATTTTGGTTGACTACAAATGGAAGAAGAAGACTCTACATACCAGAGTATATGGAGGTTCAATAAAGATACTTGCTGATTGAGTGAGTCCTGTGTACAGGAAGAAATCTTTTAAAGAAAATGAGGGTAAATAATTGCACTGAACTTAGCAAGAAATATAAATGAACGCATTTGTTAGATCATATTACATAGAATGAATACTTTAAATGCATATTTAAATAATTTTTGAATTATATGTGACACACATATAATTTACTAATCCTTGGTATAATATCAAGAGTAAATAAGGGCTAGAGAGATGGCTCAGTGGTTAAGGTGCAGGCTTGCAAAGCCTGAAGCCTTGGGTTCCATTCTCCAGTACCTACGTAAAGGTAGGTGCTTATAAAGAATGTGTCTAGAGTTCATTTGCAGTGGCACTAGGCTCTGGTGTGCCCATTCTCTCTCTCTTTCTATCTCTTTCACTATTTGCAAATAAAAAACTAAAATTATATACATATAAAACAAGTAAATGCAAATTTTGCCTGGAATCCAGCCTCTTATACTGTAGATCTTGACTCCAGATGAGGTTACAAGACTGAATGTGAGGGCTGTCAAAAATTTGGCAACAGGAAAAGGTTTCTGAACACGCAATGACCAAAAATGAACTCAAAACCAAACACGTAACGATTAGCGGTGTTTCTGGCAGTGTGCACCACGACACAGGCACCTCCACTGCAGCCTGGGGTCTGCACACACAGCGCACACTCAGCTCTGGATGCGCCGTCACTGCGCGAGGCCAGCAAGCGCTGCCTGAGACGACCTCACTCTGATCGAGACTGCCATACGCTAGGAACTCTACTGCGGACACAAAGCTCCTGCCTTTATAGAAACATAATGGTTCAATTGTGGAAAAGAAAGACTTTTAATGTTTTCCTAATGTCATTTCTCAACACGCAGGCATCAAATTAGTACATCTCTGTATTGAATTGTGTTAGAATATTTGATTTTATTATCTTTTTTTCTTTTTGGTTTTTTTGAGGTAGGATCTTGCTCTAGTCCAGGCTGACCTGGAATTTACTATGTAGGCTCAGAGTGGTCTCAAACTCACTACAATCCTCCTCCCGAGTGGTGGTAATTAAGGGAGCGCCACCACGCCCAGCTTAGAGTATTTGATTTTAAAAACTACTATTTGAGCCGTGCGTGGTGGCACATGCCTTTAATCCCAGAACTGGGGAGGCAGCAGTAGGAGGACCACCATGAGTTCGAGGCCACCCTGAGGCTACAGAGTGAATTCCAGGTCAGCCTGGACTACAGTGAAACCCTACCTCGAAAAACCAAGAAGAAAAAAAAAGCGATTTGATTACTACTGTTGTCTGGCTAAATGGATAACATATTATGCTCACCAACCTTCCCTCTAAATACTTACATTTATGCCCATATATTAATGCTACTCTTACTTCTGGTTAGAGAAGTTTCCCTTTTCAGATGATGGTGACCACTAGGATGACTCAAAACTCACTAAATGCTGAGTAGTGACAGTGGAGTGTTTAACACTAGGTGAGACATCTCTATCACACTCTTCAAGGCTCTTCCATTGAGGAAGAGGTAGTGGAAAGACTGTAAGAACCAAGGGAAGGGGAGGAGTTTTATGATAGTGCTTCCAGACACAAAATGACCATAGTATTCATGACCTCACAGTGGCTGATGCTAACTGCCCAAGATCTGCATAATAGGAGGGGAAAAAAATGATAACATCAAAATAGAAGAGAGATTAGATAGAAAGAAGGGATTCAGTGGGGGGGGGGTTGGGAGGGAGAAGAGAAGATTCTGATCATGTTATATTGTCTATATGGAAGTTGTCAATAAAAAGTTTAAAAATGCTCCTGAGTTGCTGATATGACTTCCATAAAAAAATCATTAAATGAATTCTGGCTTGGAATTAGGACAGAATTTCCAATAGTTTCTGAAATGGCCTTAAACATACTTCTGCCATTTTTACACTACACATTTATGCAATACAGCATTCTCAGCACTTATGAGTATAAAATCAAAGTACTTATCTTCTCTGAAGAACACTGAAGACACTCTATGTCCTGCAGGATCAAATATTCTGCCAAGATTTATTCATGTCAAAGGCAGCACGTCCATCTCATTAGTATGCAGAAGTATGCTTTCATCTTCAGTGAATGGTAAAATGATACATGTACCAAAGAATTTATTCTAAAATAAATTTCTTTATGAATTATTATCAGTAAATGCTTGCTTTGTACACCTATTTTTTAATATTTTATTTTTAGTTATTTGACAGAAAAAGGGAGGGGTGAGAGAGAGAGACAATGAGTGAGAGAGAAAGAATGGGCGTGCCAGGGCTCCAGCCACTGCAGACGAATTCCAGACATGTGCACCCCCTTGTGCATCTGGCTAACGTGGGTCCTGGGGAATTGAACTTGTGTCCTTTGGCTTTGCAGGCAAACGCCTTAACTGCTAAGCCATCCCTCCAGCCTCATCTATTTTATATACCTGTATACCCAGGGTCACAAAAAAATTTCTCAGGCCAAGCTGGTGTGGTAGCTCATGCCTATGATCTGAGCACTCCAGAGGCTAAGATAGGAAGATGGTTGTGACTTTGAGGCCAGCCTGGGCTACAGAATTAGTTCCTGGTCAGCCTGGTCTAGAGTGAGAACCTGCCTCAAAAAAAAAAAAAAAAAATCTCAGGCCAAAAAGGACCATAGTAGCCCAGTTTTCTGAGCCAGATGGTGTGCGGGTATGGCAGCAAAGAGTAAATAGTCCAGATCCCTGCTTCCCAGTTCCTCCTAGTTCCCTGGAGGCTTGGTGCCTATGTGGGCTGTGGAATCAGGCCTTTTGGTCTGATATCCTGACCAGCCACTGGGTACCAACATCCCTGTTCACTTGAGTCAGAGGATGTATGGGCCAAAGGACAAAAACTTGCTTCCTTCTCAATTAAGTAAAGTCTCCCTAAAATGGGTACACCAAAACATAAAAAAAAAAAACAACAATGAAAGTCAGAAAACTAAGAGATCTCCACCAAGGATGCTCAGACCTACCATGGAAACTTGCAATGAAATTATACAGAAATCAACAGAAATTCAAACCCAAATGAAAACACAACAACCAATGAGACCCTGACCAAAATAATTGCTGAACTGGAAGCAAACCATCAAAGCACCAACAATCATATCAATGAAATTGAACAGAATCAGCTCTTAGAGCATCCAGCTTTTGACAGTAGGCTTAACTTAATTGAAGAAAACATTAGAACTCTCAAAAGAGATATGAAGAAACTGAAAATGAGTCAAGAAATGGAAGATCCAATTGACTATAAGATTAATGAAGACTTGATCAAATGTAAGAATGAATTCCAGGAAGCATCAAGAAAGTCAGAACTCGAACTGAAATTGTACCTCAAAAAAGAGATGGACACGATGCAAAATAACACAATGGAAAACAAAAATCAAATAGACCTTATAAAAACTTCTCTAGAAGCCCTCACCAACAAAGTTACTTGTGGAAAATAGAACCTCTGAGCTGGAATACAAGAAAGAAGAAACTGACTAGGAGGCCAAAAACTTCACTAAGTTCAAAAAATTCAAGTGAACAGAATATGAGGGAATTGTGGGATATCCTAAAATGACCAAACATGTGATTCATGGGCATACCAGAAGGACAGGAAATCCAGGCCAGAAGCATAGAAAACATATTCAACAACAAAATTATTGAAGAAAATTTTCCAAATCTCTCAAAAGAGAGGACCATCCAGATTTAGGAAGCCCACAGAACACCAAAGAGACAGGACCAAAGAAGAAACTCTCCAAGGCACATCATAGTTAAAACTCTTAACAGTGAAAACAAAGAAAGAGTGTTAAAAGCAGCGAGAGAAATGACTGACAATATACAAAGGCAATCCCATCAGAATTACATCAGATTTCTCAATTGAAACCCTGAAAAGCCAAAAGGGCCTGGAATGGAACACTTCAAAGTCTAAAAAACTATAGCTTCCAACCCAAGCTACTCTACCCAGCAAAAGTATCCCTCATAATAGAAGGTAAAAGGAAAACTTTCCATGAAAAAAGTCAACTCTAAGATTATATGAACACTGGGCCAAACCTACAGAGAATACTTGATGGAAAACTCCACACAGAACAGTCAAACAACCAATCTCAGGAGCCAACAAGAAGATCACAATAAGCAAAACAGACCAGGCTCAAAACAGTACATAACACAAGAATGCACATGGCAGGGATTAATTCAAACCTCACAGCAATAAACTTAAATATTAATGATCTTAACTCACCTATCAAAAGATCCAAGTTATCAGGGTGGATCAAGAAAATGGACCCTTCTATTTGCTGTCTTCAAGAAATCCACCTTACCAGTAAAGATAGACACCTCCTTAGGGTAGAAGGATGGAAAATGGTATTCCAAGCAAATGGAAATAAAAAACAAGCGGGTGTTGCTATACTAATATCTGATAAAATAGACTTCAAACCAAAAGTAATCCAAAAGGACAAAGAAGGCCACTTCTTACTCATCAGGGGAATGATCCAACATGAGCACATCACAATCATAAATATATATGTGCCAAACGCAAGTGCACCACAGTTTATAAAACAAAATCTACTTGACAACAAAACAGAAACAAACACCAACACCATCACAGTCTTCATTACTCCACTATCATCAATAGACAGATCATCCAAGCAGAAAATTAATAGGGAAATAATAGAGCTCAACAACATCATAGATCAACTAGACCTAACGGACATCTACAGAACTTTCCACCCTGACTCTACAGAATACACATTCTTCTCAGCACCCCACAGAACCTTCTCCAAAATTGACCATATATTAGGCCATAAAGCATACCTCCATAGTCAGGAAAATTGAAGTATAATAACTTCCTGCATCATGTCAATTCATTAAAACTAGAAATTAACAACTAGAGACACATCAAGAACTCCACCATCTCCTGGAGACTAGACAACACACCTTTAAACAATGAATGGGTCATGGAAGAAATCAAAAAATAAATTGTAAAATTCCTAGAATTGAATGATAATAAAAACACAACCTACCAAAACTTATGGGACACAATGAAGGCAGTCCTAAGGGGAAAATTCATAGCGCTAAATGCCTTCGTTACAGACAGAGAGATCCAAAATTATTAACCTAATTATCCACCTAAAGGCAATGGAAAAACAAGAGAAATCCAACCTGAAGAGCTCCAGATAGAAAGAAATAATCAAGATAATAGAAGAAATTAATGAATTGGAAACTAAGAAAACAATTTGAAAAACATCAATGGAATAAAGAGCTGGTTCTTTGAAAAAATAAGATTGACAAACCCCTGGCCAATTTGATCAATCAAAAAAAAAAAAAGAAAGAAAAAAAGAAAAAAAAAGAGAGAAGTCTCAAATTAACAAAACCAGAAATGAAAAAGGAGAAATCACAACAGGTATCAATGAAATTGGAAGAATCACTAGGGCATACTTAAAAAACCTCTACTCCACAAAATTGAGTAATCTGAAGAAATGGATGAATTCCTAGACACGTACCACCTACCAAAACTAAAACTCAGAGCAGATTAATCTCTTAAACAAACTTATCACATCCATGGAGATTAAAAAGGTAATCAAAAACCTTAAAGGAAAAGTCCAGGACTGGGAGAATGTGGCCAACATCTGTCCAAGCAATTCAAAGTCTAAACTACTCAAAAGCAAACAACCTGACGTGATGCTCACATAAGTGCAATAGTGGCACACAGCCATGGTGGGTAACCAACTGCTCTTGGATTGGCTAATGGATCTGCTCAGTGGACAGGAAACTATATCTGGAAGTGAGAAACAAGTCAGAATCATATCCAGATAATGTTTTGCTTTCCAATGTCAAGTTCCCACTAATCTTGGGCTATAAGAGGGTCTATAGCCTTTAAATTCTCTCTAAATTAATGATTATTCCTTTAACAGGTGCTGACTTCACTCTCCATTGAAGATTCTGCTTCTCTTTTTCAGATGAGAGCAGGATCTGAGGAGATAAACAACCCAGCACACTTTACCCCGGTCCCAGATGAAACCACAGAGGAATTGGGGAAATGAGCAAGAGTGCTGCTTTCTCTGTGAACCTGATATCAGCACAAGGGTGAAGAAAACAGACACTGAGGACACTCAACACCTACCAGAGGCTCCTAAGAGCCCATCACTGAAGTAGACTTAAAATACACCTGACATGGCTCAGGGAATTCTGTGGAAAGGGGGCGGAAAGACTGTTAGAGCCACAAGCTGGGACATTATGCACAGAGACATTGCCTCTCCCCCATAACTGACTGCTGCCCCCACAATCCCCATGTGTTGACCTACATTCCCAATGAGGAGGGCCTCTCTGGAAAAGGGGCAGGGATGAGGGAAAGGATGGTACCAACGTGTGTTGTTTACATACTAAGTATGTCCATATCTAATAAAAATAATTTTTTTTAAAAAGACCATACATAGAAAAGTTTACAAAGCCCTGGTTAAGACAGAACTGGCAATGAAAGCCTATGCACCAAATTCAAGTTTATGTCTTTTTTTTTTTTTATTTTGAGGTAGGGTTTCACTCTGGCCTAGGCTGACCTGGAAATCACTACACAGTCTTAGGGTGGCCTCAAACTCATGGCGATCCTCCTACCTCTGCCTCCTGAGTGCTGGGATTAAAGGCATGCGCAATCACGCCCGGCTTATGTCTATTTTTGTAAAGTTTTATTTGAACATAACTCCATTTGCTTTGCTAATATCCTGTTTAGTACTTTTTAAATCTTTACAGTTTTATGAAGTAGATTCATTCATTACTCCCAATGTTCACTTGGAGAAACTGAGTCAGGGAGGCTAACCAACTATATAGTTGTTAGAGTGCATATGGTCCACAAAGCTTCAGGAGTTGACCATCTGGCCTTTCACAGACAAGGTGTTATACCTATTCAGGAAAAAACCATATAGGAAAAAGAAATGTTAGTGTGCAAGAGAAAGGCCAACATGGACTACATAGATACCTTAAGTGCCACCTCTACCCTCAAAGCAAAAGAAAATAGAAAAAGACATCCTTACCACATATTTCATAAATTCATGGTAAAAAAACACCCAGTATATATGAAAAGAAATACTTGAAACTTTTATAAGAACATAGGGGATAAATTTATAAATAAAATATGTATTAAAGGAATGGCTTATTAAATTTCATTAAATATTTCTGTAGTGCAATCAATAAAAAATCTTGCCTCAGGCTTGCAAAATATCCCTGCCTTGCATTGAGCTGACCTAATGCCAGCTAGAAGTGAAGCTGTCAGCAGATCTGGAAGCAGCAAGGAAACCAAACCTGAAGACTTCTGCCACAGAGACCACTGGGCCCCTGGAGACAAACAGGAAAACCTGCGAGAAGATCAGAGAGAACAAGAGACAATGAGCGCCAGAAAAAGAAGAAAAAAAGGTGAAGGCGGAGGAAAAAGAAAAATTTTTTTAAAAAAAAAGAAAGAAAAAGAAAGAAGAGAGAGAGAGAGAAAAGCCAGAAGATTAAGCAAGGCCAGCAGGAAGCAGCTGTCAGATTGATAGCATTTAATTCTTGGCATGAAGAAATGGAGATGGCTTAGCAGTTAAGGCACTTGCCTGCAAAGCCAAATGACACAGTTTCAATTCTCCAGGTTCCATGTAAACCAAATGCATAAGGCGGCACATGTGTCTGGAATTCATTTGCAGTGGCTAGAGGTCCTGGTGTGCCCATTCTCTCTCTCCCTCCCTCTGTCTCTAATAAATAAATGTAAATTTAAAAAAGAAAAGAAAAGAAATGGAAGATTGCAAGCTGGGCATGGTGGTGGCACAACACCTTTAATCCCAGCATTTGGGAGGCAGAGGTAGGATCGCTGTGAGTTTGAGACCAGCCTGAGACAACAGAGTGAATTCCAGGTCAGCCTAGGCTACAGACCCTACCTTGTAAACTCCCCCTGCCCCCCCAAAAAGGCTGGAGAGATTGGAGAGATGGTTTAGCAGTCAAGGTGCTTGCCTGTGAAGCTTAAGGACCAGGTTCAATTCCCTGGAACCCACATAGGCCAGATGCTAGACGCATGCACACAAGGTGGCACATGCACACAAGGAGGTGCACATGTCTGGAGTCCGTTTGTAGTGGCGAAAGCCCTGCTGCACCAATTCATTCTCTCTCTCTCTCTCTCTCTCTCTCTCTCTCTCTCTCCCATTAAAAAAGAAAAAGAAAAGAAATGGAACATTGGAATGTTTTGGGGGAAAATAGCTATTTGACAGAACACTCCCCTATGGAGTAAGCTCTTACTATTGTTTGGCTAAATAGAAATGTTATGCCCATCACATTGCCCTCTAAATATTTATATGCATGCTCTCACTTTTGGTCAGAGAACCTGCTTTTTGCAGTTGGCAGAGACTACTAGGTAACCTCAAAACTAATCAAAGTGCTGAGAAGTGATAGTTGAGTGCTCAAGCACTAAACATAAACATAAACGGGACATCTCCACCACACCTGTCAAGGCTCAGGGAGCATGTGGAAGAGGTGGAAGAGGTGGCAGAAAGAATGTAAGAGCCAAGCCGGGCGTGGTGGCACACAGCTTTATTCCCAACACTCAGGAAACCGAGGTAAGAGGATTGCTGTGAGTTCAAGGCCACCCTGAGGCTACATAGTGAATTTCAGGTCAGTCTGGGCTATAATGAGACCCTACCTCAAAAAAAAAAAGTAAGAGCCAAAGGAAGGGGAAGAGTGCTTTGAGCCCTGTCTTCTGCATTCATAATCTCACAGTGGCTGTCATTTTCTGCATAAGGCCTGCACAACACTGGGCCCATCAATGTGTCATCAAAGATGATGGAGGAGAGGGAAAGGCATTAAAATAGAAGAACTAACTGGAAAGAAGAGGTTGAATTACAGTAGATGAGGAATAAAAGAAAATAACATGTGGGGATCATGATCACAATATATTATATACTGTATGAAAATTGTCAATAATAAAAAAGTTGTATGACACATACAAAAATATTACCTAAAACTTGTTACAGCTGAGTTTATGTATTTACTTATGTGTATATATTTCAGTATTAATAGTTCTGACTGCTATTGTCAAAAATATTTGATGGCTAGAGAGATGGCTTAGCCTGTGAAGCCTAAGGACCCATGTTTGATCTCTCTCCAGATCCCATGTTAGCCAGACACACAAAGGTGAGGCAAGCGTGAGGTCGCACATGTCCATTAAGTGGTGCAAGCATCTGGAGTTAGATTGCAGTGGCTGAAGCACTCATGCACCAATTCTTTTTCTCTCACTTTCTTGCTCTATCTAAAAAAAAATCTAAGGGCTGGAAAGATTGTTCAGTGGTTAGAGGCACTTGGTTGTGAAGTCTGATGGCCTGGGTCAATTCCCCAGTCTCATATAAGGCCAGATGCACAAAGTGGATCATGCATCTGGAATTCATTTGCCCATGGCAGGAGGCCCTGGTACACCTATACTCACTCTTAAAAAAAATATTGATGAGCCGGGCGTGGCGGCGCACGCCTTTAATCCCAGCACTCGGGAGGCAGAGATAGGAGGATCGCCGTGAGTTTGAGGCAACCCTGAGACTCCATAGTGAATTCCAGGTCAGCCTGGGCTAGAGTGAGACCCTACCTTGAAAAACCAAAAATAAAAAATAAAAAAAATATATTGATGAGCTGGAGTCATAGCTTAGTGGCTAAGTCACTTGTCTATGAAGCCAAAGAACCCAGGTTCAATACCCCAGTACTCACATAAGCCAGATGCACAAGGTGGCACATCCATCTGCAATTTGTTTGCAGTGGCTAGAGGCCTTGACATGCCCATTCTGTCTCTATCTGCCTCTTTCTCTATCTCAAATAAATAAATAAAATATTTAAAAAATATTTATTTGCAAGCAGAGAGAGAGAGAGAGAGACAGACAATGAGCATGTCAGGGCATAGTGCCACTGCAGATAAACCCCAGATGCATGTGCCACTTTGTGCATCTGGCTTTACCTGGGTACTAGGAAATTGTACCCAGGTTGTTAGGGTTTGCAGGCAAGCACCTTAACTGCTGAGCCATCTCTCCAGCTCTTGACAGTATCACAGCCTTCTTAATGCAACATGCTTGGCTACAGAATTAAATCATCACTTAAGGAACACGTGCTTTCCACTGGGAAAGCACATCAGATATGAAACCAGGGGGAGACTGTTTTAACATTGTCTGCTTTTTATGAAATATGCATAAGTTCTTTAGGTAAATATGCCTTCTGAAAAGGCGACTTTGTGGTCCTGGCTAATTATGCAAGTTTAGATTACTGCTTGGAATTGAAATAAACATGTAAGCCCAAGAATATGTATTTTCTTTGGAGGATATTGATTTTCCAGCTCCTTCTTTGAGCTACAATCAACACCTTCAGGCATTAGCATCCCTTGAATGCTGCAAATGCCAGTAACAGCTTTGTGTACTCTGTGAGGAAAGATGATTTCTTTGGGGGGAAGGATGCTTAGAAAGATGACACAAACCCAAGAATAAACAAATTAGTACAGCTCTTCCTAATTCTACCTTCACCAAGGCAGAGTCTTTGGCCCCACAAAATATCCTTCCCTAGGTCAATTTCCAGGCTGAAAACCACACTCACCAAACCTAATGTTTAAACGTCTGCTAAGAAAAATTTAGGATTATCACTCGGCAAGAATTTTGTCTACTTCTGATATTTACATAAAGTCATCTTTTTCTGACCTGAACATTTTTGGGGAGGTGGAGAAAGGCAGAGATGAATGTGTTTCATTGTTTACCCTTTTTCTTTCTGAAGACTACGGTTGGTGTTATTATCTCTATTGTCAGAGGAGGAAATTTAGATACAGAAAGGTTAAGTAGCTTGCCAGAGTGAGGCTTAACTGAGGCCTGTGTTACCTCAACAGCTACTGCCTCCTCCACTATGTATCTCCTGCTGGCTTCTCAGCCACAGCACAGGGCACGTAAGCAGGTAAGAGCATGTTAGGAAAGACCACCACCTTTGGGATAGGGGTAAGCCTGACAAGGGAGAGGCAAGATTTGTCTTCCTGCAGGCTACCTGGTGAGAGGAGTCTCCTCTCAGGGAACCTTAACTACAAGGTCATCTTTCATGGAGCTGAGGCCAGCATCAAATGACCTGTGGTGGCCTGGGCAGCCTCAAATGATTTGTTTAAATGGTTCTCAGTCTGATAGTGTACCAAGGCCTCTGGAAAAAGCAAATAAAAATCCTTTCTGAGTAACAGACCTTTTTGTCCTAGGCTTCAAAGAACTTCATGATTAAACTATATTAGAAACCAGGCATGCTGGCTTATGCCTTTAATCCCAGCACTTGGGAGGCAGAGGTAGGAGGATCGCCATGTGCTTGAGGCCAGACTGAGACTACACAGTGAATTCCAGGTCAGCCTGGGCTAGAGCCAGACCCTACCTCAAAGAATAATATATATATATATATATATATATATATATATATGGAAACAAAGTCTCAGGAGTTTATTTACATGCAGAATCTAAAACAGTCAAACTCAGAAGCCAAGAGGAGAATGGGTGGGGTACGACTGAAGAGATGTGGGGTATCTTCTATTATTTTTCTGCTTTATTTCCCTGAGACAGACTTCCTCACTGAGCTTAGAGCTCCCTGTTTTTCAGTTATACCGACTGATCAGGGAGCCCCACTAATCCTGTGTCTCTGTACCTTCTCAGGGCTGGGTTTACAGGCATGCACAACTATACCTGGCTCTTTTAAATTTATTTACATGGGTGCTGGGGATCAAACCCAGGTCCTCCATGCTTGGGCAGCAAGTGCTCATACTTACTGAGCATTCTCCCCCACCCCTTCCCTTAGAACTGGTTTTAAATTCAGCTGATCATTAAACAACTACCCCTGAGGCCCATGTTGTAGAAGTGAGTCAGTCAGTTGCTGTTCTGGTTTCTAAAGCAGCTACTTAAGAATTCAAGTATTCCAAAAAACACCAGTGAGGGACAACAATGGTGACACCCAATAATCATGTTTCTAGTGGTGACATCAGTCCGCTCATGCTTTGGAATGGCTGCCACTTCCTAAAGTCATGCTTCCCTAAAGGTCTGCGTAAGCCCAACAGACAACTCTGAACCCGACCACTGCAGTTTCCTTACAACAGAAAGAGAAGTCCTGAGCTGGGCCTGGTGGCATGCACCTCTAATCCCAGCACTTGGGAGGAAAGGTAGAGGGATCCCTGTGACTTCAAGCCAGCCTGGGACTACACTGTGAGTTCCATGTTGGCCTGGGCTAGAATGAGACTCTACCTTGAAAAAAAACCAAAAAGACAAAAAAAGAAAAGAAATCTCCAACTTTGTCTCTTTTTTCAGATACTGTATGATTGTTCATCATCCTTTGAAGCCTTTTTGTTTGTTGCTTTGAGACAGGGTCTAATTACATAGCTCAGATGCCCTCAAACTCATGGCCATCCTCCTGTCCCAGCTTCCCAAGTGTTTCGACTATAGGCATGAGTCATCATGCACAGAAGGTCTTATGCTTTCTAACCATGTGCTTTGACTCAGTTGAGACTTTGTAAGTGATGTGACAAGTCTGAAAGGCAGCGGTAAGAAAAAGTGAAGAGGCTTCTACTTTTAAAGTTATGCTAATAAGAAAATTGACCGATAATTCAACTTTCTCAGCAGCTACAACATATACATTTTGATCCCTCCTCCAAAAAAAAATATCAAAGCATTTTCTAAGAATGAAGGTCAGGCTCAGGTATGAAGTCTGGCTGTGAGGGTACAAGAAGACTGCGTCCCTAGTAAGAAGTAAGACTCGGGCTCTTCTTTAACCACTTCAGAATCTAAATCCAATCTCTAATAACAAGAGAAGATTGCCAGGGGCAAGGCAGTGTCTTCTGTTTCTTTTCTGTAGTGACTAGCACACTAACTGACAAAATGCTGGTATTTATGACTTTCAAACTCACATGTTAGCAATCTGTTCTCATTTTACTTTTAAGACAAACATTTCTTTCCCATGTGAACACACAGATACAGCCGTGGGCCTAAAGGTTTTATACAACTAAACTTTCACAGTGAATTTTTCATGGACTTTGGTTCTGCTAGAATTTTAGTAAAGTTGATAATACTCGAATTTTCTTATAAACAATCCATGTCTAAAATAAAGAACTAAAAGTTTCATTGAGAAGTGATTTTCATCCATTGTTTACCAATGATAGAACACTTTGTTGGAAACCTGTAAGCATAAAGGGTTAGGAAGTCTCTTTCTTTTCCCACTGAGATATTTTATAACATAAAGACATTAACATGGTTCATATGGATCTATAGCCACCACAATAAAAAGAAAAATTAAAGTAATAAAACAGAGGGCTTTTGCTTTATGCTTAATCCCTTGAGTGGTATAAATAATAGATTATAAAAGTGAGGCCTGAATGGTAACAGAGTTCTCACATTCAGTAGCACTCATCTAATTACATCCAAACTTGAGCTTGAGTCTTTACGCAGACAAAAGATGTCGATTTAGGATTTGAAAGTACAGAGAGCCAGCGGAGGCTTTAAATCAAGCAGGGAAATGAGCCAAGAGCTCTGCTGCTCCGACTTTGCTCCACACATGCTAGCGTGTTTACACGGCTGATGATAACTACCTTTGCGCCTCCTCAGGTCTATGAAGCCGGTCAAGGTGCTAGGCCTTTGAAAAACATTGCTGGGAGTAAGACAAAGAGAAAGAAAAGCCTGAAGAAGAGAGATGCCTTGCTTTGCGTCATAGTCCATCACAACTTTGTAATTCCAAATATGGCTTCAATTTCCTAACACACTTGAGCAGTCACAGTGTGTCAGCAAGAAAAATCACTGCTCAGAGAGAACCCAGTCATCCTGAAGTCTATTGAAAATAGCTCACAAGTCCAACGAAGCCAACACTGGATGTAATGGGCTAGTGTGAGAGAAATGGAACTTGTGCTCTGGAGCTAACAGTTGTAGTCTTAACCACAGGTAGCAGTCTCATGAGTGACACAGGGCCTGGCTAGCTTGATACCAACCCTCTCCTGCTGTTGAAGAGAAACAAATTTGGTACAGTGTCGCTGGTGACATACCAAATCTGTCTTTCAGCACACACTCTAGCCTTATGTTCCAATGACTCACTGCATTGGAACTGGACTCCCTAATCTCAAGATGCACGAGTCCCCTCACACAATGTGATCTATGACATACAAGTAGGTTCTGAAATTTAAAACTGGAGTTCATGTGAGCCAGGGTAAATAAAATAAGAATCTAACTCTACCATCCTAAATCCCAATTTCAAACTCAACTTGAATTTTTTTTTTAATTTTCAAGCTACTGAATCAAAATTAGAGTGTATGTGCTCAATTAATAATAGCTGGGAAATGGAACCAGCCTAGATGTCCCTCAACTGATGAGTGGATAATGAAGATATGGCACATTTATACAATGGAGTTCTACTCAGTGGTAAAGAAAAATGAAGTTATGAAAGTTGCAGAAAAGTGGATGGATCTGGAAAGGATTATACTAACTGAGGTAACCCAGGCCCAGAAAGCCAAGCGCCACATGTTCTCCCTCATATGTGGATCCTAGCTACAGATGATTGGGCTTCTGTGCGAGAAGGAAAAAACTCAGTAGCAGAGGCCAGTAAGTTAAAAAGGAGATATAAAGGGAAGAGAAAGGAAGGGAGGAGAGTATTTATTAGGTTGGTATTGTATATATGTAAGTAGAAAGATTGAGATGGGGAGGGGATATGATGGAGAATGGAATTTCAAAGGGGAAAGTGGGGGGGGGGGCGGGAGGGTATGGAAAATGTTAATAAAAAATTGAGAAAAAAATTTAACAAAATAATGTAAGTCATCCTATAATTCTGTTAGTTGCTCTTACTGACTCTCCCAGGGTCTTTCCTCTGTTCTGTACTTTTTATACCATATTCAACATTCTTGTTAATAATATATACAAGTATGTGTACATGTGTGTATGAATGTGGTATCAATCAGTTTTAATTTATACTTTTTTCAAAGTGGTTTTATTAAGAAAAGACTATCTTTTAGACAAGATTTGGTGCATTCAGGGTGGTATAGTTGTAGATGAGACTATCTTCTGAAAATATTTTCATTTATTTGTGTGGAGGGGGCGCAGGGGTTGGACCAGTGTCTTTTGCTATGACCACTGCAAATGAACACCAGATGCTTCCACTATTTTTTGTGTCTTACTTTACATGAAATAAACCAAACTAAATTTTTAAAATTAAAAAAAAAACTAGGACTTAAACCAAGGTTTTGAATATAAATTTAACCCAAATCATAAAAGTCAATCAAGAATATTATGGGGAAGCTAGGCAGGGTGGCACATGCCTTTAATCCCAGCACTTGGGAGGCAGAGGTAGGAGGATTGCCTTGAGTTCGAGGCCACCCTGAGACTATATAGTGAATTCCAGGTCAGCCTGGGCCAGAATGAGACCCTACCTCGAAAACCCCCCAAAAAAAAAAAAAAAAGAATATCAAGCGGGGTTGAGAGATGACTTAGCAGTTAAGGCATTTGCCTGAAAAGCCAAAGGACCTCAATTCAATTCCCCAGGACCCACATAAGCCAAATGCACAAGGTGGCACATGCATCTGGAGTTCATCTGCAGTGGCTACAGGCTCTGGTGCACCCATTCTTATTTTCTCTCTCTCTCTCTCTCTCCCTCTCTCTCTCTCCCTCTGTGTGTGTGTGTGTGTGTGTGTGTGTGTGTGTGTCTTTCCCTCTCTTTCTCTCTCAAATAAATAAATAAAATAATAATAATAAATTTTTTTAAAGTAATGGAACCAGCCTAGATGCCCTTCAACTGATAACTGGATAGTGAAGTGATGTGGTACATTACACAATGGAGTTTTATTCATCAGTAAAGAAATATGAAATTTGCAGGAAAATTGATGAATCTAGAAAGGATTACACTAAGTGAGGTAACCCAGGCCCAGAAAGTCATATGACACGTTTTCTCACATATGTGGATCCTAGATACAAATGTTTAGATTTGTATGTGAGTTGAAGTAAAAGTCAGTAGTAGAGGTCTGGAAGCTAGAAAGGAGCCATGAGGGAGGGAGAAGAGGGGAGGGCTTGAGGGAGGGTGTTATAGATATGTAAGTAGAGGGGAAGACTACTGGGGGTAGAATGGTCTAAGTGGAATTAGGGGAAGGGATAGAGGAAAGGAAGGGTGGAAGGAAGGTTAATCACAATTTAAGATGTTATGAATAAGCCATGTGAAAACCTACATCTTTGCTAGTCAATAGTATATATATTAAAAGAGAGGGGGGCTATAGCAATGGCTCTGTTGTTAAGGTGTTTGCCTGGACCAAGGACCCAGATTTGATTCCCCAATACCCATGCAAGACCAGATGCGCAATGTGGTATGTGTCTGGAGTTTGTTTGCAGTGGCTAGAGGCCCTGGCATGCCCTTTCTCTCTCTCTCTCTCTCATAAATAAATAAAACAAAAGAGAGAGAATGTATAGACAGAAGTATCCTATGGACATGGATAACAGTGTGCCCAGAAGTCATAAATTATTATTAGCAAAAATCAGTGCCAGGAGTAGACACCTTCCAGTGAGTTGTTGGCCAAGGAGATCCCTGATGCCCTCCAAACAATATAAGCCATTGCCAAAACTCTTGATGGTGCACCAGAACGAGATGATAAGACTCTATTGCTGAAGACCCACATGCTTGGGCTGCATGCACTGAGAAATCAAGCTGGAGCTGAGCTGGAAGCCTCCTCCTTGTTGACTAGCTGTCAGCAAGCTGGAAAGAGCTCTGCAGCCTGCACTCTTTTGGGAGAGAGAAGTCATCAATGGTGTTAAACAGCAGTGAACCCTGCAAGCCTTAAGGCTGGCCAGCCAGGCCAAATGTGCCAATTGGTGCGATAGTGACATGTCTATCATGGGGGAAATCAATTGCTCTCAGACTGGACTGAAGGCCTGCTCCATGGAAAGGAATACATGCCTGGTACTAAAAAACCTAGTCAAAAGCCTATGGCTGGTAAAGTCATGAGCCCTAGAGGAGTAATGACTGCTGCTGTCTGGCTGAATGCATGTATTACATCCACTAGACTGCCCACTAAGCACTTATGGTTTTGTCCATATATTAATGCTACTCTCACTTTTGGTTTTCAGGGTTTTCTGCAGTGACTCAAAAGTCACTATAGTGCTGAGAAGTGACAGTGGAGTGTTCAGCACTAAGTGGGACATCTCTATCACACCCTCCAAGTCTCAGGGCCCATTATGGAAGAGGTAGCAGAAATAAAGTGAGTGCCAAAGGAAGGGCAGGACTGCTTACAATGCTGTCTTTCAGACACAAAGTGGTCTTGAGATTCATGACCACACAGTGCCTGACACTACCTACATGAGACCTTCATAACAGTAGGAAAAATGATGATGTCAAAATACAAGAGAGATTATTTGGAAAGAATAAGGGATTCAATGAGGGTGGGTTTGGGAGGGGGAAAAGGAAGGTAAGAATTATCATGGTTTATTGTCTATATTATGGGAGCTGTCAATAAAAAGTTAAAAAAGTAAAAAGCTATTTTTCATTCTTTTCATGTTCAAAATGATTGCATCAGCTGGAAAGGGTCAAGATCTTTTTCTAAAACTCAAAAGTGTATGTGTGTGTGTTAATATGTGTTTGATCGGAGAGTTTATAATCTCATGCTAAGCTATTCCACTGGAATAATGCATAGGATTGGCTGAAGATGCAAAGATCTACTCTCACAGGCATTTGATTCTTGAGGAAAAATTAAAACGTTTCATTTGTGTGTGTGTGTGTGTGCATGCACATGCATGTGATGGGTGGGCATGCATACGTGTGTAAGTGCACATGTGGATGTGGGTGTGTAAGCCAGAAGACAACCTTGGGTGTCATCCTCAGGGATAGCATCTACCTTTTATAATATTTTTTTCATTTATTTGGGAGCTAGAAAGAGGAAAAGAGAGAGAGAGAGAGAATTGGCACCCCAAGGACGAATTCCAGATGCATGTACCCCCTTGTACATCTGGCTTACGTGGGTCCTGGGGAATCAAACCGAGGTCCTTTGGCTTTGCAGGCAAGTGCCTTAACCACTAAGCCATCTCTCCAGCCCAAATCTACCTCTTTTTGAGACAGGGTCTCTCATTGGCCAGAGCTTACCCATTAGCCTAGACTGGCTAGCCAGTGAGCTTCAGGAATCCTCTTGCCTCTGTTTCCCCAGCACTGAGGTCACAGGCATGTACCACCATGCCTAGCATTTTATATGTGTGCTGGGGAATCAAACTCAGTCTTCATGCTTATAAGGCAAGAACTTTACTCACTGAGCTACCTCCCCAGCCTCAATAAAGATTCTTAAAAACAGTCTGCAAGACACGTTTTAAAAAAGTCGGGCCAGACATGGTGGTGCATGCCTTTAATCCCAGCACTCGGGAGGCAGAGGCAGGAGGATTGCCACAAGTTCTAGGCCACCACCCTAAGACTACATAGTGAATTCCAGGTCAACATGAGCTAGAGGGAAACCCTACCTCAAAAAAAAAAAAAAAAAAAAAACATCAGGGCTGGAGAGATGGCTTAGCAGTTAAGGTGCTTGCCTGCAAAGCCAAAGAACCTAGGTTCAATTCCCCAGGTCTCACGTAAGCCAGATGTACAAGGTAGTGCATGTGTCTGGAGTTTATGTGCAGTGGCTGGAGGCCCTGGCATGCCCATTCTCACTCTGTCTGCCTTTCTATCTGCTTCTTTCCCTCCTTCTCAACTTAATAAATAATAATTTTGAAAAAAATTTTTTTAAATGTCAACACTTAAAAACACTCTGCAGCCAGGCATGACGGCGCACGCCTTTAATCCCAGCACTTGGGAGGCAGAGGTAAGAGGATCACTGTGAGTTTGAGGCCAGCCTGGACCGACATAGTGAGTTCAGGTCGAACTGGGCTACAGTGAAACCCTACCTTGAAAAACAAAAATTAATTAATTAACAAACAATAAAAACACTCTGGGCTGGGCATGGTAGAGCACACCTTTAATTCCAGCACTCAGGAGGCAGAGGTAGGAGGAGCACACTGAGTTCAAAAACATCCTGAGACTACTTAGTAAATTCCAGGTCAGCCTGGGCTAGAGTAAGACCTTACCTCGAAAGTCACACAATAGTGATAGCATCAGCTAAGTCTTATAAAACATCTACCATGTAGCAAACTGTTCATAACACACAAATTTAATTTTTAAAACAGCTATCAAGTGAATTCTACTGTTCCTCCCTTTTACAGGCGGTAACTGGGACACAGAGAAGTGAAGAATTGCTCTCACATCTCAACCTTCACTCATAAGGATTTAAGAAAAAGGTTATTTTTTAAAAAGCATGTAAGAGAATTTAATAGGTGTAGGCCCTCTTGTAGCCCACAATTGATGGTAGCTTGATATTGGAGAGTGGGCTTATGTTTGGATATGGTTCTGACTTGTTTCCCAGCTCCAGCTATGGGTCCCATACCAGTGAGGGGATCAGTTAGCCAAATTGAGAGCAGTTGGTTCCCCACCATGGCTGTGTGCCACCACTGCACTTGTGTGGGCATCACAACAAGTTATTTGCTGCTAAGTAGGTTAGACCATGCGTTGCTTCAATAGATATTGGTCAATTTCCCCCAGTCGCCCATGTAGCACCTTCTGGCACTAGATGCGCTGACTGTCTGGGGACTGACTCTCATCCAACTTCCAGCCATGCCATTCTAATTTGCATGTCAATCACATAAGGTATCTTCAGCAGTAGGGTCTTACCACTAACCTTTGGTGGGTCATCAAGTACTCTGACAGAAATCTGTCTGTCTTTTAGGAAACCTTGTAGGTCTCTCTGATCAAAAGCTCAACCTACTCTCCGTTGGAGAATCTGCTTCTCTTTTTCAGATAGATGTATATCCTAAGGAGAGAGCCACCCCATCATACCTCAAAAGGGCCCCGGCTGAAACTAAGAAAAATTGGAGAAACAAGCAAGGGGGCTGTTTTCCTGATGAACCGGACACCAGCACAAGGGGGAAGGAGATCAGCACAGAGAAAAATCAACTCCCACCAAATCAGAGAGCCAGAGCCTCAGAGGCCCCCAACACCTCATCACTGAAGCAGACCAAAAATGAACCCAACATGGCTCAGGGAAATTTTGCGGAAGAGGGGGCGGAAAGAATGTCAGAGTCACATGTTGGGTCATGATATGCAGAGACATTTAGCTTACCCATAACTGTGGGCTAACTCCACAATGCATGACCCATATACCTCAACAAGGAGGGGCCAAGGGGAGGGGGTAGGTCACGGATGAGCCTAATAATGGTACCAAACTGACTGTATTTGCTGAATACAGAACTGACTAATAAAAAAAAAAAAAGAAAAAGAAAAAAAAAAGCATGTAAGTACACTTTCAGTCTAGAGTTAAATCTGTTTTTAAATAAACTCAGAAAAATTACTTATATTTTCATCACTATAAGGGCAATGACACAGGACGGCATGTTAGCACAGAGCCAGAGACAAGAGGCTAATGGTAGAGATGTAAACAGGGACATGCTCTAGAAATGATATGCTTGTCAAATGACCAGACCTGTCTGAATATTTCCCATGGGACTGAGAAAGCATCTTTTTCACAGTAAGCACACAGAAGAGAGCACCAAACATAAATGACAATAAATGGCCATCTCACATACAACAATGAAAGTGCCAACAGCTAAAAGCACTTGAAATACATTTTAGGAAGAGCAAAAATATTACTCCCCAGGCAGTTGGCTGTTTTTTTTTTCTTTTAGGTTCTGAAAGCACTTTCCACATAGATAACATTTATATTATATTATATTACAATTACCATGCAGCTGTCTTCCCTCTACACCACAAATCCTTGACAACAGGGTCTAAATTTACTGTTCCTAAGACTTAAAAGTACTGAAGAAAATGAAGAGTTATTGAATGAATAAATAATATATTTGATAGGTGACTTTTAATAAAATCAAGACTAAAGTAGTAGAGTTTAAAGTCTCAATTAAATTGTCAGAATTCTGTTATTTTAGAATAGATTCTATCTCCCTTACTGGCATTTAAGACCTTTCTATGGCAGGCCTAATTTGACTTACAACCTTATCTAACCTACTCTGCCCTCTTAGGTCCCGTATGTGACTTCCTTTCTCTGGCACAAGCTCTGTGCTTTCCTATCTCAGTGCATTAACTTAATAATCTCCCGAGTTTTATACTATGTAGCTGTCTCAGCAGAAAACACTTGAGCATACTTATTAAATACTGTGTTGGGATGTTATTGTTAAGCAATCATACCATAAGAAGAAAATATACTCTAACCAAATCAGGTAGAGAAGTTTTCCTTTTTTTTTTTTTGTTTGTTTGTTTGTTTTTTCAAGGTAGGGTCTCACTCTGGCTCAGGCTGACCTGCAATTCACTATGTAGCCTCAGGGTGGCCTCAAACTCATGGCAATCCTCCTACCTCTGCCTCCCGAGTGCTGGGATCAAAGGTGTGTGCCACCATGCCAGGCAAAGTTTTAGTTTTTGTTCCTACACATAATTAATTGTTTTTCGTGTATTCTGGTCTGTAATATCACTGATTCACATGAAAGCACAAACCTCTCATAGCATTTGTGAATTAAGAGAATCAGTACATGAAAAGCCCTCAGTACTCAACATACTGGAAGCACTAAATGCCAGCTCATGTCATTGGGGTTCTTACCATGTAGCTTCGTTTGGCTGGGACAATGCGCACATGCCTACCCTCTAGCTTCTAGCATGTCAAACACCCTTTAAAGACAAATTCAAGTGTTCTCTCTTCCAAGAAAGCCTCAGTCCATCTCTGAAGGCATTGAAATTTCTTACTATTGGAAACATCATGTCTACAAAGTTGAACAAGAACCGTAACTGAGAAGCCAAAATAAAGCTGGAGCAGGCAGAAACATAGAGTAGGTTTAGGGAAAATGATGCAGATGAGCAAAGAAGAATTTTTTTTTTTTTTTTGAGGCAAGCCCAAGAGATTGGCCTTTTTTATGAAAGAGGGATAGAGTTGGGGGGGTGGGGAGAATTGGCACACCAGGGCCTCCAGCCAGTATAATCAAACTCCAGACACATGTGCCACCTTGTGCGCATGTGCAAACTTGCACATGCATCACCGTGTGCGTCTGGCTTATGTGGGATCTGGAGAGTCAAACATGGGTACTTAGGCTTTGCAGGCAAGCACCTTAAGCACTAAGTCATCTTTCCAGCCCAGAAGAAATTATTAATGCCAAGGCAATTAAAACACAAAAATGCAGCCACAGTAAATTATCTGTCTCTAAAATAGGCAATGTTAATGTGGACCTAACACATGAACACTGACAATTTGACAGAAAGTTGTGATATATGTATATGGGAAAGATGGGCCATTATGACATCCCTGAAACCTTTTACTTTTATTAGCCCAAGTCTAAAGGAAATGAATCACACACTTGAAGTTTAAGTATGATGCTTTAAAACTTACAGATAAATGCCCAAATAGCCAAAATATTTCAAAGTGATTGTTTCTAAACTAGAAAGGTAGAACATATTAGTTTTATTTAATTTTTTAAATTTATACATACATTGATCTCACTTTAAAAAGTAAAAGCAACTTTTTTAAGTTTGAAAAATTAAGAACCTTCCAGATAATAGAGAAAATACTTAGGGATAGAAATCTAGCTGGTTGTGGTGGTGCACGCTGGTAGGATATCACTGAAGAGGCTGAGGCAGAGGCAGGAGGATCAGGAGTATGAGGCCAGCCTGGACTACACATTAAAAAAAAAGAGAGAGAAAGGTTTAAAAAAGAAAAAAAAAAGAAATTTTATACTTTTTATTATTTACTTATTTGCAAGCAGAGAGAGAGAGAGAGAGAATGAATATGAGAATATGGGCACTCCAGGGCCTCCAGCTGCTGCAAATGAACTCCTATTCTACTTTGTGCATCTGGCCTTATGTGGGTACTGGGGAACTGAACCTGGTTCGTTAGGCTTTACAGTCAAGTGCCTTAACTGCTGAGCCAGCTGATGCAAAAGATCCAGGAACCAAGTAAGACTGCAGAAAGAGCCAGACATGGTGACACACGCCTGCAACTTCAGTACCATCAGGCTGAAGCTAGAGCGGCAGGAGTTCAAGGCTAGCCTGGGTTATAGTTTACATAGCAAGTTTGAGGCCAGGTTGAGCTATTATCAAGACCCTGTCTCAAAAAGAATTTTTGCAGATATCAAACTCATTTGCAACAGGTTAATCTTTGCAGAGACTACACCTGGGGGACTGAGGGCATGAAAAACCATGTGCCTTGGGTAGAGCTCCTAGGACACAAGGAATTCATCAGTTTCTCCACAGATTTCCTAATAAACCTAAGTCAATAGCTCACATGATCTGAGGTGATACAAATGTGTGATCTGTTTTATGCCCAGACTCCCCATAACTTTGACTTCCTAAAACTCTCAATAAAAGCTGCAAGTCAGGCTGGAGAGATGGCTTAGTGGTTAAGTCATTTACCTGCAAAGCCAAAGGTCCCAGGTTCGATTCCCCAGGACCCACGTAAGCCAGATGCACAAGGGGCACATGCATCTGGAGTTTGTTTGCAGTGGCTTGAGGCCCTGGTGTGCCCATTCTCTGTCTGTCTATCTCTCTTCTATCTCTCTCTGCTTGCAAATAAGTAAATAATTTTTTTTTAAAGCTGCGAGTCAAGTCAGGATAGGGCTTCATTCCAGTGAAGTCCCCAGCCCTCCTTCAAATTATATCTTTTTGTTTGTTTGTTTTTTGAGGTAAGGTCTTGCTCTATCCCAAACTGACCTGAAATTCACTATGTAGTCTCAGGGTAGCCTTGAACTCATAGCAATTCTCTTACTTCTGTCTTCCAAGTGCTGGGATTAGAGGTATGTGCTACCACACCCAGCTCAAATTATATCTTGTGTGATCATGTCAGATCCTCCCAGGAACTGCTAAACAGTAATGACGAATTAAAAAAACATTATCAAAACAAAAAATCAGGGCTGGAGAGATGGCTTGGTGGTTAAGGAGTTTGCCTGCAAAGCCAAAGGACCTGGTTCAATTCTCCAGGAACCATGTAAGCCAAATGCACAAGGTGGTGCATGCATATGGAGTTCACTTGCAGTGTTCAGAGGCCCTGGTGTACCCATTCTCTCCTCCACCCCTGCCACTTTCTCCCTGAAATAAATAAATTAAATTAAATTAATATTAATATAAATTAAATTAAATTTTAAAAATATGAAAAATCTAGGGATTTCCCTCCCACCCCCCAGAACTAAAACATACGAGTTTTTAGCGTAATGGGGTTAAATAAAACAGACAAAACACCCAACCCAGAGCATCCTGGGAAGAAATTTAAGAACCCTCAAGAACAAGTAAAAAGAGCAACGCTCAAAGCTTCTGGGACAGTGAAAAGAAGTTATAATACAATGTTCAGTGGGACCAGGAGCAAGATGGTACCTATTCTTTTTTTTAAATATATTTTATTATTTATTTATTTGAGAGAGAGAGAGACAGGAAGAGGCTGGTAGAGAGAGGGAATGGGCACGCCAGGGCCTCCAGCCACTGCAAACGAACTCCAGATGCATGCGTCCCTTTGTGCATCTGATGTACATGGGTCCTAGGGAATTGAACCACGGTCCTTAGGCTTTGCAGGCAAATGCCTTAACCACTAAGCCATTTCCTTAGTCAGATACCCTTTTTTTTTTTTTTTTGGAGGTAGGGAGGGTCTCGCTCTAGTTCAGGCTGACCTGGAATTCACTACGTAGTCTCAGGGTGGCCTCGAACTCACAGCGATCCTCCTACCTCTGCCTCTGAGTGCTGGGATTAAAGGCATGCACCACCACGCCTGGCTGTTCCGGTACCTGTTCTTAATGGTAACAAGCATTCAAATTCCAAAGAAACAGAATTCCATATGTAAAAGACCTATTAATACAGAAAATGCAATAAGACATTTATCACATGCAATGGTGCAAAACATGTATTTCCTTCCCCTAGTTCTTAAGAATCTATTGGAGGAGATGGAAAGATGGCTTAGCGGTTAAGGTGCTTACCTAAGAAGCCTAAGGACCTAGATTCAACTGCCCAGAACCCACATAAGCCAGATGCTCATGGTAGCTCATGTGTCTGGAGTTTGTTTGCAGTGGCAAAAGGCCCCAGCGTGCCCATTTTCTCCCTTTCTTCCTCCATCCCCTATCTCTCTAACAAATAAATAAAATATTTTTTTAAAAAAGAATCTATTGGGGCTGGAGAGATTGCTTAGTGGTTAAGGCAATTGCCTGTGAAGCCAAAGGATCCAGGTTCAATTCCCCAGGACCCACATAAGTCAGGTGCACAAGGTGGCACATGTGTCTGGAATTCGTTTGCAGTGGTTAGAGGCCCTGGCATGCCCATTTTCTCTCTCTCTTTCTTTCTCTCTCTCTCTTTCTCTCTGTCTCTCACCTCTCCTTCAAATAAATAAATAAAAAGAAAATAAATAAAAATTTATTTTAAAAGAATCTATTGGAATAAGACTCCATACAAAATAACCAAACAAGCAAAAACAAAAAAGAAAGGCATCTAGCTACCAAACCATGTTAAATGCGGTCCTGAGATTATTAGCCTTTAGGTTAAATCAATGCAAAGGCTTCTAGCTGCTTCCTGAAATGGTAAAGCATGTCATGTAGCCATAGGTCCACAGCAGCCTGAGCATTAAGAGGCTCCGGGGCGCTTTCAATCTCACCCGCAGCACAGCAGCCTGAGCGTAAGAGATGCACGGGGCTCTCATCCTTACCTGCAGCACAGCAGCAAGCAGGTACACGACGATGAAGATTACCGTCAGAGAAGTATGGCCACTTTTCATCAAGTGAATTGTGTAGAGGAAAATCAAGTGTCCAGGGATTACTAAAAGCAGGAGAACTTGGGCAGACTTATTATTTACTCCTGTAATATAAAATGCAAAAGTCATTCAAGCAAAATCATACTTTGGTTAATAGGGGGTCATTTATCACAATGTAAATATTACAGCTGGGCTACAACTCAGTGGTAGACCACTTTTCAAGCAGAGGTCCCAGGTTCAATCCCCAGTATTGAGGGGAGGAAAAAGATAGCCTAGGGTTGGAGAGATAGCTTAGCAGTTAAGGCACTTGCCTACAAAGCCTATGGGCCCAGGATCGATTCCCTAGTACCCACGTAAGCCAGATGCACAGGGTGGTGCATATATCTGGAGTTCATTTGCAGTGGCTAGAGGCTCTGGTGTGCCCATTCTCTCTCTCGCTCACTCTACGTGTTTCTCTCTCTCATAAATAAATACATAAACACATAAAATATTTTTTAAAAACACTTAGAAGTTTGCCTCAAATCTGGGTGTGGAGGCATAGGCCTACAATCCCAGCACTATGGGAGCTGAGGATCTTGAATTCAAGGCCAGCTTGGGCTATACACACAGTGAAATCCTATGTCAAAAAGAAAAACAAAAAAAGCCAGGCATGGTGGTGCACACCTTTAATCCCAGCACTTGGGAGGCAGAACTAGGAGAACTGCTATGAGTTCAAGGCCACCCTGAGACTACAGAGTGAATTCCAGGTCAGCCTGGACTACAGTGAGACTCTACCTCGGAAAAAAAAAATTTGAGGAATATTCTAGCTATTATATCTCATAACATCACAAAGTTTGAATGCTATAAATCTCACTTATTTGCAATTAACTTAATTCTTACATTGTTATATGTAATTATGTAACATTTAAAGATAAATGATAAAAGCTTGCTGTGAAGAATAATGTTTTCTATCATGAAAACAAAAGGAAGATGAAGAGGAAACAGCTTTTAGACAACGGAGACATGCTGATTTTAGGCCTTCCCTTACAGTTCTGTCAGTATTGTTATTAGGATGGGTATTTTTAATCTTAATTCAAAAGTCAAATAATGTTGTATTTTCACCAGGAAAAAAGATGTCAAGAACTGTGAGGTTTAAAATTATGATCTGAGATTCTTGGTAATCACTTGTCTGGTTCACATAGTTATTGCACTGTTCCCTATAGCTAGCGCTATCTCCTGCCATACTGTTTGGGATCAAATACCCACACTAAGAAAAGACAGAAAGATTGATACAGGAAAAAAAAGCACAGCTGTTTTCCTAAATCACCAAGCAATGCTCTATGTGTACAATTCCTCTTTCTTGACTATTAATAAGATATCCCAGAGAGAGGAATAAAAGGGGAAATTATACATAGACCCTTAGTAACTGCAGAACCAAATGAAATGACGTTTTATTCACTGAGACTAGCTCTCAGAAGTACAAAAGTTTCACAACATTCACAAATTGTATATTCAACTAATGTTGGCTGCCTGTGATCTCACCGAGCAGCAGGTCCTGACAAAATAAGCAAACCCCACAATCACATACCTGGACCCAAAAAAGTCCTACATGGGTAGAAACAACCTTTGGGCTCATCAGGCAGTTCTCCTGGGATGCTGTGTAAATGGAGGTAGGTAGAAATCCTGCTAGCTTGAATAGCCACCAAATTGCCACCAATACCTGAAACATTGGGGAAAAGAAGCAAGCAAGTTATCCTCATATTTTTTTTAACAGCTTCATAAATTCAACCAAAAGCAAGCTTCATATTACATTCTAGGCCAATAAAACAAGTTCCTCTGAAATGCTGATTCATTTAATGTTCAGGTAGATATTCCAAAAGCATAAAAATCACTGTTATAAAAAATTCCTTCATTATTTTTCAAACATGATTAACCATTTAATGTGGAAGCAGACCAGTGCAGGTAATTTTATAAATCATTATTATAATCGATACATAAAACTAGGTAACAAGATGTTCATGTTTATCACCTTAATGAGAAGGAAAGTAAGCTAGATTTATTTAAATTGACAAGTCTTGATATTTTTCTCAGGTTACTAAAGAAATTGGTATAAAGCAATAAACAAAATTACTTGGGAAAGTCACCTTTTAACCTAGAAAGTTCTCTCACTGACTCTGAGGCAGAGCCGATACCAAGGCTTGACATGAACTCCAAAGGATGGGAGGCTCTCCAAGGTGAGACAGGGCACTCAATGGCCTCTACTTTTACAGAGTAAGGAAGAGGTTATTGCCACAGGAGCAAATAGAAAGAAAACAAATGCAAATTTCAATTTCTTATAGGTTGAGGGTGGGCTAGCATTAACTGTTAGAGAAGCTGGAGCCCTAGACACACGGGGAGTCCACATTCACTTGCCAGAACTTTCCATAAGCCTTTGTTGAAGTGCCCTAGAGACAGACTGAGGTGGGATGGGCACACAACGTTACCACTTCCAGCTGTGGTGATATACAAGCCCTTTCTAGTGTGAACAGAAGTTGCCTGGGGGGTGGAGGACACACTCCAGCTACCCAGCCCCAGGCAGACCGGTCACCACTGTAGGGAGAATCTGAACAAGTGACAACTGCTGGAGGAGAGTAAAACCTTCCTGCTCAAAACCAGTCTGGCAGTTTTGTTGTTTATGACAGGGGGAGATAGAGGCACCGAGAAAGCTCTCCCTCTGAGGACCAAAGGTGCACACACTGCAAAGACAGGGTGAGAGAACCCGCATCCAGCCCATGGCCCAAAGCAAGTAAAAGCATCAGCAAGTTTCCACTGGAAGAAGAGCAAAAAACACAGCTAATCAAGCCATCCATGCTGCAGCTTCCCAGCACTCAAGGCATCACAATAACAACAGGGTAGGGGACAAGAGCCCACCAATAACCCTAGTTTAACTACTGACTAGACTGACTCAATTCTCCACACCACTAATGGCCAAAGAGAAAGAACTGCTCCTGCTAGAGAGATGGTTCGGTGGTTAAGAACACTTCCTGTGCAAGCACGAGGGCCTGAGGAGGCCTAAGAGATTACTTCAAATTCAGTGCCCAGGCCCAACAGAAACATCTGGGCATGGCCACATGTTTGTAACTGCAGTCCCACAGGGGAGCAAAGACCCGAGAATTACCAGAGCTCACAGAGAAACACCAAGCTTGGGGGTCAGTAATGGACTCCAGTGAAGTAAGGACAGGCAGAAGAACAAAATGAAGCAGGACACCTGACATTCAGCTCCAGCCACCTCAGGTGACTGCACCTGGCTGCAGGTGGGCTCAAGGGTTTAATCACTGCAAAATTATTACCCGGGAACAGTTCAAAGGATGCTTCTTGGTACTGTGATATATACACTGTTTATATTAAGAGCTTGCCATAAGCATTTCTTTTAAATATTTAAATTCTCCAAAAACTTCATTATTAAAGCTAGAGGGGAATACCTAAAGATAGTCTCACATAATTTGAAAACATTAGTAAAAACAGCTTGTCAGTATTCTAAATAATTAGTAATAATCATCAGTATGCCAAGGACCTAATTTTAGGTATCTTATGCTAGGATAAGCTCAGCTGATAGTAAAAATACTTGATACCAGGTTCACCTAAGGGACATTTAAAATTCTGGCTGGAGAAATGGCTTAGCAGTCAAGGTGCTTGCCTGTGAAGCCTAAGGACCCAGGTTCAACTCCCCAGAACGCACACCAGCCAGATTCACAAGGTGATGCGTGCACACAGGTGGCACATGCGTCTGGAGTGCATCTGTAATGGCTAAGGCCCTGGCGCACCAATTCTCATTCTCTCTCATAAAAAAAGAAAAAAAATTCAAATTTATAGGTTTATGTTTCTAGTAAACGTTTAGTATTAACATCATAGAATATTTTTCAGATCCTTTTAAGAAATCTTTTGTACATTCTCAAGTTAACCCAAAATCAAAATTCATTTTCTTAAAAAAGTAAATGTCATAATCCACCTCCCAACCAACCCAGTGCCTTCCACGTGCACCAGAGTGCTTCAGCCTCCTTATCAGAGCACACAGGCACTGACTGCCCTTTCAGTTTCAAGAAATGCAAAGGGATGGAGAGATATATCTTCCTTTTTTCATATGTTTAAGAAGAAATTCACAGAATCTCTTCTGGTAAGGACAAATACATTTACTTCCCCAGTCCCAACCCATCTCCTCACCAATTTCTCACCAAGAGTCTGTACACAAACTGGGTAATGGCTGACAGAGTCTTCATGTTTCCTATCCTAGGTCACACATTTGTAATGAGGGCAAAAATTAGTTCTTGAAGGGAGATAAAATCTTATTCCTTTTATGTATAAAGTACATATGTATCCATATATATCTGTATGTAGATGTACATACAATATGTGCCTATGTAACTTTACACTGAAATATGGCTATATAGTATATAAATGTTCACACATGTCATCTGTGATATTAGTACTTCATGATAGACATCTCTATCAGTTATCTTCTTTTTATTTTAGTTATCTTCTTGTTGATGGGACAAAATATCTGACAGGAAGCAGAAGGAAAGAGTTACTTTGGCTTATAGTTTTGAGGGGAAGCATCTATCATAGCAAGGAAACCTTAATAGGAGCCAGAAACTGACTCACACTGTCATATCAGCAAAGAGGAAGGAGACAGAGTGTGAAAACCAAGCAGGGTTGGACTATAAAATCTCAAGACCCGACCTCAATGACACACTTCGTCAAGCAAGATTCCACCTCCCAAAGGTTCCATAATCTTCCCAAATAGCAGCCAATATGAGATTAAGTATTCAAACACATAAGTCTATGAGGGACATTTTACATTCAAGCTATCATAGCATCCTTGGGGAAAGTTATTTAAAATAGTTCTTTCAGAAGGTAAGAATGAAAAACACACTGTGCTAGGTCAGAACTTCCTGACAACTATGTCTAAAGATGGTCATGAATCTGTTGAGACAATTCTTTTTTTTTTTTTTTTCTTTTCTTTATTTATAGGAGACAGAGAGAGAGGCAGACAGAGAGAATGGGCACGCCAGGACCTCCAGCCACTGCAAACATACTCCAGCTCCATGTACAACCTTATGCATCTGGCTTATACGGGTACTGGGGAATAGGGCCTGAGTCCTTAGGCTTCGCAGGCAAGTGTCTTAAGTGCAAACCAACTCTCCAGCCCCAAGACAATTCTTGAAGTTCTTGGAATGGCTACAAATGGCCTCCTTCTTCAACTTAGTGTCACACAACACAGTTTTCAATATGCACCTTGACATGCAAGTTTAGGAAGCCAGGCAAGGTGGCACAAAATCCCAGCACTCTGGAGATACAGGTAGGAGGATTGCCCTGAGTTTGAAACCAGGCTGGGACTACAAAGTGAGTTCCAGACAGCCTGGGCTAGAATGAGACCCTGCCTTGAAAGAAAACAAGGAAAAAGAAAAAGGGTAGGACGCACTGACCTAGGGAAATCAATCTACCTACTTTCTTGCCACACTGAGGCTGTCACTGTAAATCCCTCCGTTCTCGTCTCCATTCCCTGTCCCACACCTCCAGCTCCAACTGACCCTCTGCAGAGCTCTCGTTCCTACCACACAGAAGTTAAGGTATACTCATTCTTTCCAGGGCTACTTCTTAGCCCATCATTTCATGATCCTTGCTCTTCTCACATACACCCAGTCTTTCCTTCTCCATCATTCCTCTGCCTACTTGACAATAAATATATCTAACATCCCTCTTGGCTCCCAGAAAGGTTTTCACTAGACTTTCATACTAATCATCTTCTTCCCATTGTCAACTAGCACTATTGTGGAAGGCTATTAGGAGGCTGGCAGATGTAGGACCCTGGGGGTGGGGGGGGCTTTGGAGGCTGTATGGGACCCTGGTTCTAACCAGCTTTTACTTCCTGCTCTGCTGGTGATGTGAGAGGGCTCCTCACACTTCCAGCACCAAGTACCCTGCCACGCCTTGCCCGCCATGGTGGACTAATCCTCTTTAGTGGCCGGTGCATTCCTCCCCTATCAAAGTGCCCTTGGCTGTTTTCCATACTCTTGCTTTTCTGATACTAGTACACTGCAGGTCTACTGTGTATAAGCACTCATTCCTTGGACCTTCAGCCTTCCCCTTTAATATCTAAAGAGCTCCTACCTAATACTCCATCTAATGTAAAGGGCTTGGGGAGTAGATCAAGCAGAGAGAAAAGCCGAGAAACCAAAATAATTCTTAAATATTAAGAAAAGTAACAAATCTGCTAATATTGCCAATATTTTATACAAACAGTAGGAACCATTTTTCTACTTTTAGCTTCTTTAAATGTACCTCTCCAGTTCCCACTAAAGCATATAAAATGTTTTTTTTTTTGTTTATGTCCTAAGTTGTGTTATTTAAGAAGATAATTTCCTCTGATTCAGTGGCACACGCCTTAACCATGCATTTATCCATTCCATAACTACCAAAGCTTAGCATGATGGACATTACTCAGAGTCAGAGAAAACAAAGATTGTCATTCAAACTAAATATATACGGCAATAAAATTGCTGAAAGCATACTATCAGAGCATAGAAAAAACAACTAACTCTGGTGTTCTGCAGAATATACAACATTTTAACTGGGTCTTAATAAATGAATAGAACAGTGCAGACAAGGGAAGGAGAGGAGGACAGAACAGTATGTACAAAAGCACAATGCAGAGAAAACAAGACACATCTGACAGAACTCACAAGCCCTTGAAAAGAAGTGAACTGTGGGGTAGGTGGAGAGGTAGAGAAATGGGCCGTGAGAAGCAGAGCTTAGGGAAGACCAGGCCCAGAATGTTGGGCTAAATTGTTTACACTTTATCCTCTAGGAAGCAAAAAGTCACGATCTCAGAGCACGAAACAAGATCCAGTTTGCTGGAAAGATAACTGACAAAGTGCATGACAGGCTGAACTGGATGGAAGAAGGGGCAGAGAGGCAATGTATGGAGAGATACCTGGGAGAGATCAAGACAGAAAGCAGAGATAATAGAGACGGGGTGCTGAGACTAATACAGAAGCTACTTTAAGAGCTGGGAGACACGAATATAAAGGAGAGGGTAAATGTGACTTTGAAAAGGTCTTAGCTGGGGTACTAGTGGATAATGATTATAATAATACCATTACTGAATGCAGGAAATATAGAAGGATGAGGGATTAAGGGAAAGAATGAGTTCAGTTAGGAACTTTGGATCTTCCATATGAAAATATCCAATTTAAAGTATTTGCTTCTATATTAACAGCTAGACTGATACGGGAAATCACGAGTTCAAAGTTGGCCTGAGCTACCCAGTAAGACCTTATCTCAAAAAAAAATAAGTATGGATCTGGAAATTAACATGAGTCAAGACAAGAGACAAAGTGACAAAGCCATATGACAGAAATGGTAATTCAAGTATACTGATACAAGGCTCTGATTGTATATGCAAAGTGATAAATTACTGATAAATTACTGAGAATATACTGTGATAAAAAAAAATACATAGGGCTGGGGACACAGCTCAGTGAATGAGTACATGTGAGACCCTGGGCCACCCTCCATTAATGTCCAAATGTTTAAAAACTATGTAAGCTCAACACCAGGGAGTCTTCAAGCATAGTCTAAGGACTGAAAGAAGGTTAGATTCAGAAATTCGCACTAGCTAGCAGAAGTTTCAGAAAGAGATCAACAGAGTAGGCTAGAATGACAAGGTTTTAAGATGACCTGTAATCAAGAATTCTGTTTAGGGGCTGGAGAGATGGCTTAGCGGTTAAGTGCTTGCCTGTGAAGCCTAAGGGCTCTGGTTCTAGGCTCCATTTCCCCAGTACCCATGTAAGCCAGATGCACAAGGTGGCACATGCATCTGGAGTTCATCGGCAGTGACTGGAGGCCCTGGTGTGCTCATTCTCTCTTTCTCCTTCTCTCTCTGTCTGTCGCTCTCAAATAAACAAAAAATTTAAAAAAAAAAGAATTCTGTTTAACCTAATGTTTACAAAATTTAACTGAGCACAGAACTCACTTTAAAAACTTTTTTGTTTATTTTTATTTATTTATTTAAGAGCGACAGACAGAGAAAGAGGCAGAGAGAGAGAATGGGCGCACCAGGGCTTCCAGCCACTGCAAATGAATTCCAGACGCGTGTGCCCCCTTGTGCATCTGGCTAACGTGGGTCCTGGGGAACTGAGCCTTGAACCGGGGTCCTTAGGCATCACAGGCAAGCACTTAACCGCTAATCCATCTCTCCAGCCCAAAAAGTTATATTACTAATATGTCACAACAAATGTTATCATGAAATATACTTTCAAAAACACTACTAGTTCTGAGAGATCTAAGTGTTAAAAGATATCTTGATCATGTTAATATGCTTTGCTTTAAAAAGATATATTCATGTATCTAATAAAGCAGATAAATTGGTAGTTGTGTATTTTGAGAGTGAAAAAAATCTATAGGTTTGGAATTGAGCAGATTTTGATTCAAATCCTGATTTGCCACTTACAAGATATTAAATCTTGAATAAATTATTTACATGATGATTAAATGACATGTACATGCATAAAAACCCTATAGTTATCTTCTACTCATAAGATTCTCACTAAACACCAAATGGTGGTGATGAGGAGGACCTGAACATATTTAAAATGAGATTCAGTTCTCTCTTTTTTCTAAGCAGGGTCTCACTCTAGCCCAGGATGACCAGGAACTCTCTCTTTAGCCCCAGACTGGCCTTAAATTCAAGGCAATTCTCCTAACTCAGTCTCCCAAGTGCTGAGACTAAGAGCATGCATCACCATGTCTGGCTGTGATTCAATTCTCAAAAGCTCAACCATGGGCTGGAGAGATGGCTTAGCCATCAAGGCGCTTTCCTGCAAAGCCAAGGACCCCGGTTTGATTCCCCAGGACCCACATAAGCCAGAAGCACAAGTTGGTGCACGCATCTGGAGTTCATTTGCAGCAATAGGAGTTCCTGGTGCACCCATTTTCTCTCTCAAATGAATAAAATAAAAATAAGATATTTTTAAAAGTTTAATCTTAAAGAACACAGAAGGAATCTTCTCTATGATTTTTTATAAATCGTAAGGAAATGTATTTTAGAACAACTCTTTGACATATGTACAATTTTGCTATTTAAATATTTTTATTTACGTATTTGCAAGCAGAAAAATATAGGAGACAAAACAAAAAAGATGGGAAACAGAGAAAATGAATACACCTGGGCCTCCAGCCATTGCAAACAAACTCCAGAAGCATGTGCCTCCTTGTGCATTTGGCTTTATGTGGGTACTGGAAAATTGAACTCGGGCCTTAGGCTTTGCAAGCAAGCATCTTAACCACTGAATCTCTCCAGTCCTTCTTTATGGTTTTCTTTATAATAACTCATAAGGAAATGTAGAACAACTCTTTGACATACATATAATTTTGCTACTTATGAGACTGAAAGCAAATTTGAATATTAACAGAGTGAATATGCTTTTTTAGAATTAAGTCTTGGCTGAATATTCGATACTGCTGGTCACAGGGCATCTTCAGTGTTTTTCAGAGCTAATGATAAGCACTGACAATGCCACCTGCCATAAATGCAGAGCAAGATGGCAGAAGTACTGCTAGGTGTGGTAGCACACACCTTTAATTCCAGCACTTGGGAGGCAGAGGTAGGAGGATCGTTGTGAGTTTAAGGCCACCCTGAGACTACATAGTGAATGCCTAGGCTACAGTGCCTACCTTGAAAAACCAAAAAGAGAGAGAGAGAGAGAGAGAGAGAGAGAGATAGAGAGATGGCAGAAGTATGTTTACAGCCATTTCAGAAAGTCTATCCACATTCTAAACCAAAATTCACATAACAATTTTTTATGAAACTCAAGTCAGTAACTCAAACAGCAGCTTTGAAATCAAATGTTCTAACATAATACAATCCAAAATAAGCTAATTTGATGGTGATGTTCTGAAGAATGATGGCAGGAAGATCTGATTGCTTTGAAAGAGCGGAGTTTAACATAAGATGACCTCATTGTGATATGCAGCTAGGTGGTTTTCTTCCTCAGATACAAAAAGGATTTTACTAACGTGGTGCCATAGCAGGGACTTGCATGGACAGCACTTCATGAAAGCTCTAGAATATCTGAAATACTCATGAAGGCCTTATTAACAAAGGACTATTTCAATTTCAGTTAAAGTCTCTCACTGAAATGTTACTCAATACATCCCAAACAATGATCACTGGATAATACTTCTGCTAATGAAGTTTCCAATTAGTATTAAGTGAAGAGAATATGAGCATGTAGAAGGAAAGATGTAGTCATTCTGGGTAGTGAAAATTAGAATCTTTGTCGGGGTAACACAAGAGCCTAATAGTAATAGTTTGATGCATCCTTTGGAACATTGAGTCCAACAGTTTATCAGGGGATTTGAAAGCTAGAGAGTGGGATTCAGATTTGATTTGACACAGGAGAAACTCACTGATACGTTCATCTTAGGACTGATATAATGCTTATGGACTGTTAGTATTTTAGTGACAACATGTACTGAGCAGCAGTGTCTCAGGAAGGTCACTTTATTATTTGTTGGATGGCCTTAGTGAGACATTAGACTACAATGTTGAAACAGATAAATTAAAGAACAAGTGAATCATGTCAGGGCAAATGACAAGGTTTAGTCATTTTCAAGTCCAAGGTAAGAACTAGGTTGAGTCAGATGTTAAGATGTTAAGGATGTAGAGTAATAGGGAAAATGGTGTCTCAAACAACTAGAACATGGATCTATAAGGGAAATATTGTTGGACACTAAATGTAGACAAAAGTTTCACATTTTTCCATATTAGCCTTAAAAGTCAGATATAGCTATCATATTAATATCTGACAATATGATCAAGAAATGCGTTTTGGTGCTGGAGAGGTGCCTCAATGGTTAAAGAAGATTGCCTGCAAAGCCTGAACGCCTGGGTTCGATTCCCCAGTACTCATGGAAAAGCCAGATGCACAAGGTGCCGCATGTATCTGGAGTTTGTTTGCAGTGGCAGGAGGCCCATGGCACATCTGTTATCTCTCCTTCTCTCTCTCAAAATAAATAAATAATATATATTTTTTAAGTTCTTAGGCCAGCTATGGTGGTGCATGCCTTTAATCCTAGCACTTGGGAGGCAGAAGTAGGAGGATCACCATGAGTTCAAGGCCACCCTGAGACTATACAGTGAATCCCAGGTCAGCCTGGGCTAGAGTATGACCCTACCTCAAAAGAAAATATATTTCTTTCCAAAAATACGTTCTGCATACTGAGAGCAGGGAAGATAATTTCCAATCCAAGCAACACCTTGAGTTTGAAAGGAGAAATGGATGGAACAGGAGAATAGAACGTATCTCTTAGTATTTGAGTCCTAAGGCTCCTGTGACAACTTAAGAGTAGGGCTGGGCTTGGTGGCATACATCTTTAATCCCAGCACTCAGGAGGCAGAGGTAGGAAGATCACTGTGAGTCCAAAGCCGGCCTGAGACTACATAGTGAATTCCAGGTCAGCCTGGGCTAGAGTGAGACCCTATCTCCAAAGATAGAGAGAGAGAGAGAGAGAGAACCTAAGAGCATATAAAGACTGGATGCCACTGGGGAACAGTGCATTGAACTCTTACCATTAATAACTGGTGTGTAAACAACAATCCCAACCAAGTTTGGGTCAGATACAGTTGTGTCCAGAATAAGGCCTCCAATGCTGAAAGAAATAAAACCAGTGTCATGGGAGAGAATGGAGAAAATATTTCATGTTGTTCTATGTATTCAGACACACTTACCTTATAAAACGAAATGCTTATATATTGTAACAATAGGGTAAAAAGAATATTCAATGTAAAAATCAGTGTCAGGGGCTGGAGGGATGGCTTAGTGGTTAAGGCATTTGCCTGCAAAGCCAAAGGACCAAGGTTCGATTCCCCAGGACCCACGTCAGCCAGATGCACAAGGTGGCACATGCATATGGAGTTTGTTTGCAATGGCCAGAGGCCCTGGCATGCCCATTCTCTCTCTCTCTCTTTCTCTCTGTCAAATAAATAAATAAAATAAATTACAATAAAAATCAATGTCAGGGAATATGATGGGGAGTGGAGTTTCAAAGGGGAAAGTTGGGGGAGGAAGGAAATTACCATGGGATATTGTTTACAATCATGGAAGTTGTTAATTATAAAAATAAAAATAAAAAATTTTAAAAAATCAATGTCAACAGTAAAAAGTTGAAAATAAAACATGGCAATGGAGCCAGACATGGTGGCACACGCCTTTAATCCCAGCACTCAGGAGGCAGAGGTAGGAGGATCGCCATGAGTTCAAGGCCACCCTGAGACTACATAGTGAATTCCAGGTCAGCCTGGGATAGAGTGAAACCCTACCTTAAAACAAAACAAACAAACAAACAAAAACCATGGCAATGGGATGGATATATGGCTTGGCAGTTAGTGGTTAAGGCACTTGCCTGCTAAGACAAAGGACCCAGGTTCAATTCCCCAGTATCCATGTAAGCCAGATGCATAAGGTGGTGCATGCATCTGGAGTTTGTGTGCAGTGGCTAGAGGCCTTGGTGCGCCCATCCATATTCTCTCTCCTCTCTTTCTCTCTCTCTCTCTTTCACATTAGTAAACAAATAAAATCTTTTTTAAGAAGAATAGTTTTAAAACATGACCCCAATATAAGCTATGGCCCCAAATTTTAGGACTCTGATTTCTAAGATATGCTACTTGTAAAACACACACATACCACTGACTTCAATTTACTTACTTATCTAGAGTATTTCGCGATGGGTCTTGCTGTGTAACTCAGGCCAGCCTCAAACTCATAGCAATTCTCCTGCTTCAGTTTCCTGCATTTGGGTTACAGGTGTGTGCCACCATGCCCAGCTTATATATGTGCTTCTGTGGCATTTGAATGTGAAGTAGCCCTCGCAGCCTCGTGTGTCTGTGATAAAGTCTCATCTGGGAGGTGGACGTTGTCACTAGGGGCAGGCAGGCCTTAAGATTTTATTATCTAGCCCCACTTGACACTAACTAGTGTCAGCTAGCTCACTCTTGTGACAAGATGGGGTGCTCTACTGTCTGTTCTTGCTTTGCTTTCTCCGTCATCATAAAACTTTCTCTGGGAAACTAACCCTATTCCTTTCACAAACTGTTTCTGGTTGGGCGTTTGTCCCAGCAGTGAGAAGGCGACTGCTGCAGCTTCTACATGGAAGATCCCATAGAAAGTTTTAATTTTGTCCATTTGTAGACAGTAAACAAGCCATGTCACCTACTTATTCTTCTAATTTATTATTCTTCTAATTTAAAAAATAATTTGAGTGGCTGAAGAACTGCTCAGCAGCTAAGGCCTGCAAAGCCTAATGACCCAAGTCTGATCTCCAGGACCCACGCAAAGCCAGATGCACAGCGGCACATGCTTCTGGAACTTGTTGGAGGCCCTGGCATGCCCTTCTCTCTACCACTCTGTCTGCTTGCAAATAAAGAAATAAAAATATTTTAAGGCCAGGCATGGTGGCGCATGCCTTTAATTCCAGTACTTGGGAGGCAGAGGTAGGAGGATCGCTTTGAGTTCCAGGTCAACCTGGACTAGAATGAGATGCTACCTCAAAAAACCAAAAAGAAAAAAAATTCTTAGAGACATCTTTCTTCATAATATTGTCATTTGAATGATCTGGATGGTGGGCCTCCGTAGCAGAGGCCCAGCTGACATCCCATACCTTCCCTTCATTGCCCTCCATGCTGGATCACAGTCTATGTACCATCAACTCCAAATATCTCATAGGATCCTTAGTTTACCTCATTTAAGAGAAAAATTGTCCTTTTCTCTAGGTTTTGTCTGTCTGTTTGTTTTCACCATATGTGTATTGGACATCTTTCCATAGTAATAGAAATCTTGTAATTTTATGTTCAGTGGCCACTACCCCATTTTGCATCTGTATGACTATTACTTCCCCAGTATCTGAGGGCTAGCTCCTTAAGCTGTGCTCTTCTTCCACCGCTGAGAACTACGCTGTGATGATGGACGCATCCTTAATTCCATCCTGAAGTCTGCCGGACTCTACCACATGAAAGCAACCAAACAGCATATACATTCCTCAGGCTTCCCATATTCACCAGATCAACTCACTATTCAAAAATAGTGACTGGGGGAGTGGAGAGCTGGCTTAATGGTTAAGATGTTTGCCTGCAAAGCCCAAGGACCCAGATTCAATTCCCCAGTACCCATGTAAGCCAAATGTACAAACTGATGTATATATCTAGAGTTTGTTTGCAGTGGCTGGAGACCCTGGCAGGACCATTCTCATTCTCTCTCTCTCTCTGCCTCCTTCTCCCTCTCTCTCAAATAAATAAATATGCAAAATAAGTAATTGTCTTTGTTGTATTCAAACACACACACACTTGCCAGGCATGGTGGCACACATCTTTAATCCCAGCACTTGGGAGGCAGAGATAGGAGGATCGCCATGAGTTCGAGGTCACCCTGAGACTACATAGTGAATTCCAGGTCAGCCTGCACTAGAGTGAGACCCTACTTCAAAACACACACTCATGCACACACGTGCACACACACACACATATATATACAGGCTGGAGAGATGGCTTAGCAGTTAAGGCACTTGCCTGCAAAGCCAAAGAACCCAGGTTTGATTCCCCAGGACCCATGTAAGCCAGATGCACAAGGTGACACATGCATCTGGAGTTTGTCTGCAATGGCTTAAGGCCCTGGCCTGCCCATTCTCATATTCTCTCCCCACCCCCCACCTCTGTCTTTCTCAACTGCCTCTTTCTGTCTCTTAAATAAATAAATAATTAAAATCATTAAACACACACATGCACACATAGAGACCTTAAGAGACACCACTAAATTTTATCCATCAATGTATTAAGTACAAGTGCTTTCAATAGCCTGTGCCTTAAGTTATATATTAATTTAGAGAGTTATGAATTACCTATGTATAAGGATGTAGCCAAGAGAAATAAGTAACTTGTTTAATATGCACACACCTACACACAGATTGAACAAACACATATATTTTGATACTAACCTGCTTATAACCATAGCTGTTATGACAGGCTCCCAGCCTGAGTGGAGAACTGTCCTTGTAGCTGGATGTTTGGCAGCTATTATAATCCATATAGGAGTTAGAGCCAAGAAAAAGGCACAAACTAATGGAGAAATGTAGTAATAGGACTCTAAAATTAAAAAAAAGAAAAAGAAAAAGACATTTTAATTTCTCTTCTCTCCAAGTAGCAAATGTAAATTATCAAGAGTAACATTTTACCATAAGATATAATAGAAAACATATTAGCATGCCTTACATTTTCTACAAACTTCAAATAAGTTTATAACTAAAATAAATGTCTAAATGGCTTGAGAGATGATTCAGCTATTAAGGCACTTGCTTGAAAAGCCAAACAGCCCAGGATCAATTTCCCAGTACCCACATAAAGCCAGTTACACAAAGTGGTACTTGCATTTGGAGTTAATTTCTTGCATACCCAGTCTCTCTGTCCCTTGCTCTACTTGTAGAAAAATAAATAAAATTTTCTGAATGTAGAGCATGGTAGCACATTTTTGTTATCCCAACATTCAGGAGAAGAACCACAAGTTTAAGGCCAGCCTGGGCTACATAGTAAAATTTGTTGTTTTAAATTAAGTGATATAATAATAACTATATTAATTCATTATTTATTATGAAACAGCTGTGACACATATAAAAGCAATAATAATAAAATTAATAATAATAACAGTAAACCAGCTAACATCTGTGATTATTAGACCTTGTCTTACTTGACATAATTATTCATTCTGTCCCTATTCCTGTTATATTTTGTCATACAGAGAGGATAACCTAACTACCTCATTGACTTCAGGCTTGGTTATATGGCTTGTTTTGTAGACATGATCTGTGTGATTACTAAACAAAATTTTTAATGTGCTTGCAGAAATAGCTGGGAGATTTACACGTGTGTCTCTGAACTATTTCAGACATGAGACAGCAAGCAGTGCAAGACCATGATTCCTGAGTTGAGGATGGAAAGGAAACAAGCTGCCCGTGTCCAGCTTTCTGACTGCAGGGACATCTAGACAGGGCTCTGGAGAGAACACAGGCAGGGTGGGGCTGAGGTAACACAACTTCACCAGACAGAACCCTAGAGAAGACGCCATCAGAGAGACTTGAGAACAGAAGAGCCAGAAAGTTCACACGGATAAGGCACTTGCCTGAAAAGCCATAGGACCCAGGTTCAATTCTGCTGGACCCACATAAGCCAGATACACAAGGTGAGGCATGAGTCTGGAGTTTGTTTGCAGCAGCTAGAGGCCCTGGCATGCGCTCTCTTTCCCCCTCCCCACCCCAAAATAAATAAATAAATAAAGTTTTTTTAATTTAAAAAAAGAGTGTCATGGGGTGGAGAAATGGCTTAGTGGTTAAGGTGCTTGCCTGCAAAACCTAAGCACCCAGGTTTGATACCCCAGTACCCACGTAAGTCAGATGTACAAGGTGACACATGTGCCTGGAGTTCTCCTGCAGTGACTAGAGGCCCTGGCATGCCCATTCTCTCTCTCTCTCTCTCTCTCCAATAAATAAGTATGTTTTTTTAAAGAATGTCATAAAAAAGCCTCAATAAATTACTATATGAATTCAATAAGTATGTATTTACATATGGTTTATTTATTTTATTGACAGGGTCTCATTATGTAGCAAAGTTGGCCTGCAGCTTGCCACATGCCCAGGTTGTCTTTGAACACAAGATCCTCTTGCCTCAGCCTTCTACATGTTGGGTTGTCAGGCAGGCACCATCATCTTTGGCTCAGATATGGCTTTACTGACATTAAAAACATGTGACTGAGCCAGAGATACAGCTTAGCAGTCAAGGCTCTTGCCTTCAAAGCCTAAGAACCCAGGTTTGACTCCCCGGGACCCAAGTAAGCCAGATGCACAGGGTGGCATATGTGTCTGGAATTTGTTTGCAGTGGCTAGAGGCCCTGGCACACCCATTCTCCCTCCCTCTCTCTCTCCCCTTCTCTCTTTCTGTTTCTTTCTCAAATAACAATAAAATAAAATAATTTTTAAAAAGAAATATGACTGATTTTTATGCAATGATTTTATATTCTGAAACTTATACTGAATTCATTTATTAGTTCTAAAACCTTTTTGTAAAATCTTTGGTGTTTTCTACATATGATCATGTCACCTAAAACTAGGGATTTTTTTTCCTTTTCAACTTGGATACCTTTCACTTCCTTTTCTTGTCTAACTACTCATTAGCACTTCCAGTATGATGCAGAACGGAAGTGGCAAGAGTGGGCATTCTTCCCTTGTACTAGATTGTAAAGGAAAAGCTTTCATTTTTTTCCTCCCAAATTATGTTAGTCTTGATCTTTTCAAAATTGGTCTTTATTTGCTGGGTGTGGTGGCACACGCCTTTAATCCCAGCACTCAGGAGGCAGAGGTAGGAAGATAGCTATGAGTTTGAGGCCACCCTGAGACTACACAGTGAATTTCAGGTCAGCCTGGGCTGCAGTGAAACCCTACCTACCTTGAAAAACCAAAAGAAAAAAGAAGGAAAATAAAATTGGACTTCATGAGATGGGGATGTTGTTCAGTGGTAGTATTTGCTAAAACTCGAAATGATCGGGTTGGAGGAATGGCTCAGTGGTTAAGGTGCTTGCCTACAAAGCCTAAGGACCCAGGTTTGATTCCCCAGGACCCACGTAAGCCAGAAACACAAGGTGGCACATGGGTCTGGAGTTGGTTTGCAGAAGTTTGAGGCCCTGGTGCCCACATTCATTCTTAAATTTTCACTAAAAATTTCAATCCAGGCCAGGTGTGGTGGCACATGCTCTTAATCTCAGCATTAGGGAGGCAGAGTTAAGAGGACTGCTGTGAGTTAGAAGCCAGCCTGAGACTACAGAGTGAGTTCCAGGTCAACCTGGGCTAGTGAGACCCTACCTTGAAAAAGCAAAAAAAGAGAAAGAAAGAAAACAAAAATCCAGAGGCCACAACTCTTCATTAGAATCCCAATTATTAAATGTAGAAGTGAGAGAAATAAAAAACCACCACTAGAACACCACTGTAAGAGACTGTCACGAGTAAGATCTGCCAATGGATAGTAAGAGGAGTGGCAAATTTTAAGCAAAAATAGGACATTTGCAAGTAATAACCAATTCTTTGAGCCAAGTAATACATGGCCGCTTTAACCAAAGCCTAGAGCTATTAAGAAATCCTCCTTTTAGCTGGGTGTGGTGATGCCTTTAATCCCAACACTTGGGAGGCAGAGGTAGGAGGATCACTGTGAGTTCAAGGCCAGCATGGAACTACAAAGAGAGAATTCCAGGTCAGCCTAGAATACAGTGAGCCCCTACCTTGGGGGAAAAAAGAAAAAGACAACAACGACAACGAAAAAAAAAATCCTGCTTTTAAACCAGGAGTGATGGCACACTCCTTTAATCTCAGCACTCGGGAGGCAGCGGCAGGAAGGTTGCCGTGAGTTTGGCCACCCTGAGACTACATAGCTAATTCCAGGTCAGCCTGGGCCAGAGTGAGACCCTATCTCAAAAAACAAAGCAAAACAAACAAAACAAAAAAAAAAACAACTCCTGCTTTTATCTCTACAGCCTGCTAAGTGTTGTCAGTGTACTTCAGGAGGTAAATTTGCTCAGTAGTAAGGCTCACAGCATGATGGATGGGTCTTAGGATTTAAACATGCCTATTTCTTTTTTTCTTTTTTTCTTTTTTTCTTTTTTTTTTCTTTTTTTTTTTTTTTTTTTTTTGATTTTTTTGAGGTAGGGTCTCACTCTTGCTCAGGCTATGTATGCTATGGCTTTGAACTCACAGCGATCCGCCTTGAACTCACAGTGATCCTCCTACCTCTGCCTCCCAAGTGCTGGGATTAAAGGCGTGCGCCACCTCGCCCGGCTCTTTTTCTTTTTAAATTTACTGAGAGAGAGAGAGAGAGAGAGAGAGAGAGAGAGAGAGAGATACAGGCAGATAGAATGAGAGAGAATGGGCATGCCAGGGCCTTCTTGTGCAGCTGGCTTATGTGGGTCCTGGGGAATTGAACCTGAGTCCTTTGGCTTTGCAGGTAAGTGCCTTAATCACTGATCCATCCCTCTAGTCCCAAATGTGCCTATTTCTAATCTTTGTCTTCAGAATGAAAACACTGGGCACCTAACTACTGATCTCATGAGGCCCCCTAGTGCTCACCAAGCAAACACCACAGCAATCCAAACGCTGGCATTGCAGAAATGCCTGCAACTGTTCAGTTAACTATGGAATCAATCAGAAGCCCAGTAAGAAAAATCCCCTTACGGCAGAAGCAATAATACAGATGAAATGTAAAAGATCTATAATAATTAGTACAACTTGAATTACTTTGAGCCAGCTTTCAGAAGACAAATAAAGGCCTAGAAAACCCCAAGCAATAATTATTAAGAATAATATTTTTCAAAAGTATGGCAACATCTCATTTTACTTTACTCCTTGGTCCAGTTAAAGTATTAATGCATCGTAGTACAAGGACCTGAGCTCAATCCATAGCACCGCAAAAAAAAAAAGAGAAGAAAAGGAAATGTAATGCCATGTATAGTGGCTCATACCTATAATCCCAACACTCAAAAGGCTGAGGCAGAATGATCATATTTGAGGTCAGCTTGAGCTACATAGTGAGTTTGAGTCTAGCCTGGGCTACACAGTGACACTGTCTCAAAAAAAAAATTAGGGCTGGAGAGATGGCTTAGAGGCTAAGGTGTTTGCCTGCAAAGACAAAGGAGTCAGGTTCGATTCACCAGGGCCTACATAAGCCAGATGCACAAGGTGGCACATGTATCTAAAATTCATTTATAGCAGCTAAAAGCCTTGGCACACTCATTCATTCTCTCTCTCTCTCTCTCTTTCTCTTAAATAAAATAAAATAAAAATCCAACATTAATGTATCACCATATAACATGCAAAATAGTGAATGCTTTAAATGACAACACATTGTGATCAAGCATTTTATAATCATATATAAGTATTTTATAAAATTTTAGTGGCTAGGAACATAGTTTAGTGGCTAAAGGCGTTTGCTTTCTGACCCATGTTCAATTCCCAATCTACCCACATAAGCCAGATTCAAAAGGTGGTGCAAGCATCTGGTGTCTGTTTGCAGCAGCAAGAGACCCTGGCACACCCCACATATACATGTGCAAAGTAATTAATTAATTAATTAAAAAAAGCAAAATCTTAAAGTACATGTTATTTTCTGAAATAGTTGATCTATCTTCTGAAATTTCACGGTATTCAGTGTGAACTCACTCTAGTGCCACTAGCAACCCTACACCTTCAGCCCCATTTTCAATGTTCTTGGGCTGACACATAACACTTATTTCCACTAATCATGTTGGGAAGAAACCGTGACTCTTCGGAAACACTTTTCTTCCTACCTTATCTCCTCCTCAGAGTTGGAGAGATTGCCTAACTGTTAGGGTTCGAGAAAAAGGTACTGAGCATGCCCAGCTCATGCACTTACTAGCTTCCGATTGATAAAAGATGACAGAACCCCCATCTTTGTGAGACAGGGTCTCATGTACATAAGGTTAGCCTCAAATTCTCAACTGTCCAAATTCAGCCTCCCAAGGGCTGGGATTACAAGTGTGTGCCACTGTGCCTCGCTTGACAGTCTCCCTGCTCCACTACAATAGTAGCCTGTTCCTATGCAGTGAGGACTAACTACATAAGACTGTCAAAAAAAAAAAAAAAAAAAAAAAAACAGGAGAAAAAGAGAGCTGGACAGATGGCTTAGCAGTTAAGGCACTTGCCAGCAAAGCCAAAGGACCCAAGTTCAATGCCCCAGTACCTAAGTAAATCCAGATGCACAAGGTGGTACATGCATCTGGAATTCATTTGCAGTGGCTACAGGACCTGGCGCACCCATTCTCTCTATATATCTGCCTCGGTCTCTGTCTCTGTCTCTGTCTCTCTCTCTCTCTCTCTCTCAAATAAATAAATAAATTAAATATTTGGGCTGGAAAAATGGCTTAGTGTCTAAGGTGCTTGCCTGAAAAGCCTAATGACCTAGGTTTGATTCTCCTGTACCCACGTAAAGCCAGATGCATGAGGTAGCACATGAGTCTGGAGTTTGCAGTGGCTAGAGGCCTTGGCTCACCTATTCATTCTCTCTCTCCTTGCAAGTAAATAACTACAAATATTTTTCAAAAAGGAAAAAAGAAAAGAAATTTAGAAGATAAACATTAACTTACAGTTTTGAACTCAATAAGGAAAAAATATGTGAGGAACACAACATATAGTAAGTGTACTACAAATTACAGTTACTCTAGTTTCAAAGACAATTCTTTTTTTTTTTTTTTTGGTTTTTTGGTTTTTTGATATAGCATCTTGCTGTAGCCCAGGCTGACATGGAATTCACTATGTAGTCTCAGGGTGGCCTAGAACTCACAGCAATCCTCCAACCTCTGTCTCCCAAGTGCTGGGGTTAAAGGCATGCACCACCATGCCTGGTCTTCTCAAAGATAATTCTAATGTGGATGAATGTCACCATGGATTCATAACATGGTTATAACATCATTTATTTTAAAAGACTAAATAACACAAGTTTAAAGTCAACTTACCAAGACAGAAGTACAAACCCTGACTTATCCAAGCTAATATGGCAAGAGTTATAAGGTCACCAAAACTAGCAGCGATGGGTGTAGCAACATTGTCAGGATTTATACCAGTCTTCTTTGAGCCAACAATAACTCCAACCATTATTATTCCTGGAAGAAAGATTTTCATTACTTTTGACGATATAAATCAAAAAAAATCAATTCAATACTGAAATACATGCGATGAATAAACAGCACATCAGTTCCAGTTAGACTGCTTGGATAAACTGATTAAGCAAACAAAACATTTTACTGTAATGCTATGGCAAAATGCCCTTCAGCAAACTCCAAGTGGAGATCACAAATGTGAGAAATTCAATGCTGCACTTACTGTAAAATTAAGTTAAAACTAAATATTTGAATTTTAAAATGCACATGCCTGAATGTAATATATGTGTATTAAACCCAAACACTTCAATTTGAACCCTCAAATAAAATATTAAAAAGGAATCACTTATGCATGTCAACTGGGAAGCTGAGCAACAAACCAGGTATCCTCATACACAGTGTCAGAAACGCCTGCTCCATCTTCTTTCCCAAAGTCTCAGAACACTCGAGTCCAGAAACAGAGTTTGTACAAGGCTGCCTTTGGCGGAGCACAGCGATGCAGGCCTGAAAAGCCCAGCACTTAGAAGGCAATGGCAAGAGGATGGCTACAAGTTTGAGGTCAGCCTGTTCCACACAGTGAGTTCCAGGCCTGCCAAGGCAACCTAACACTGTCTTAAAAAAATGTTTTTAAATACTCTTTAAGCCAAAAATTTCTTTCTTTACAACAGGAGATGAAAATGTGACTGTGTGCTTGTACTTTTAAATCTTTATTTTCTTAAGTAATACAAATGGGAAAACTGTAACATTTATGTCCATAGTCAATTGCATACATTTTCTCTTGCCACTCATTCATTAAGAGAATGTACTGCAGATTAAGAAAAAGGAGGAGGGAGGGGATATGATGGATAATGGAGTTTCAAAGGGGAAAGTGGGGGGAGGGAGGGTATTACCATGGGATATTTTTTATAATCATGGAAATTGTTAGTAAAAATTTGGAAAAAAAAGAAAAAGAAAAAGGAGGAGGGCTGGAGAGATGCCTCAGTGGTTAAGGTGCTTGTCTGCGAAGCCTAAGGACCCAGGTTAGAGTCCCCAGTACCCATGTAAGCCATATGCACAAGATGGCACATGTGTCTGGACTTAGTTTGCAGGGGCTAGAGGCCCTGGTGTGCCCATTCTCTCCCTCTATCTGCTTCTCTCTCTCTCTCTCAAACAATTAAATATATATTTTTTTAAAGAAAAGAGCTGGGCATGGTGGTGCACACCTTTAATCCCAGTACTCGGGAGGCGGAGGTAGGAGGATCGCTTTGAGTTCAAAGCCAGCCTGAGACTACATAGTGAGTTCCACACCAGCCTGGGCTAGAGTGAGACCCTACCTCAAAAAATAAAATAAAGAAAAGAAGAAAAGGATGTAGTTCAGAGAAATGTGAGCCAAGTAGAAGTGCATCAATCTGAAACCGAAAGACAGTTATAGAAAAACTAAGCAGACTCTCACCACACTCTGAGAGGAGAAACGACCATGATTGTTTTTATTCCAGCATACTCACTTCACAGGTAATAAACTCAAGTCCTAGGGAGTAGGGTTGAAATTCTCGCCTAAGGCCACAGTTTATGATTCTAGACTAGCACTTTGTACTGCAGCTCTTAAAGCCAAGACTGAAAGAAGTAAAATTTTGTCTTATGTCCAACAGTACCTCATGTCTTATATGCTGGGAGGCTTTTCAAACACTAGATCTACTTTTCAATAATATCACATAGCAGGCAAGTTGGAAGATACATTATGCAATAATACAACAAGACAGGATTATACAGAAGTCTTTCCCCCCAAATCAGCACATCTAAAGATCTACAGAAGAGGCTCTCCTAAGACTGTGCCATTGTCATTGTAGCTGAAGACAAATACTTTTCATGCATTAATTCCACAGAACGACAAGAAAGTACTCCAGGTATTACTTAAACATAAAAACAAAATACTTGAAAACCCTTTGAAGCCTGCCTTTCACAGAGTCCCTCCATTACAGAAACTAGCTTATTAAGTGAGCTGCGCTGTGCACATACCTGACATGACTTTTCCACTGTTAACGTCAGTGCAGGGGGTAGGAAGATGGCAGTTATAAAATGGTAAGAACAAAGTCTCCATGATCATACTGTGTAGTATGGTACTTGTCTTGTATAGAGCCCACATTAAGAAACAGAAAGATAATTCAACCTAGAAGTTTTAATGGCAGCTAATATTCTATACTGAAAATATGCTGCCTTGAGCACATTGTTAATTTTGTATTACCACAAGAAAGTTTAGTATTTTTTTAAAAGGAATTGCTTTTGAAGTTCAGAATTCCTGGGACACTTGTTACTCAAGTCCCCTGCCTAATTTCCAGAAAGGACTATCTCAATTAGTTTACTCACAGAAACAAATGTGTATGAAGGCCATAGCCTGATCTTACTTGGAAACTATGGAAGCACCCTGGGCCAGGCCACAGCCTCACAAAGCATCTTCTTCACTGGGATTTTATAAATAATGAAATGTATCTGAAATAAGATACTTTAAAGGTATGATAACATTTTTTCTGTTGTTTTATAATGGGAAATATTCAAAGTAAAAAGCTGCCAAGTAGACATTTACAAAGACACTCACCCTGCAGAAGAGATGCAATGAAGGCGGTGGCCACACTGCTAGAGCACAGAAGTACGGAATGACTAAGGTAATACTTCCCTTCCGGAATCCAGCCTAATATGATTGCTGCCACAGCTGCTAGGAAGCCAACTACTGTTGCCTGAACCTAAAAAAAATCATATTATAAAATCAAAACGAATTAGTGACTGCTAAAACAATTAAGTTTTTCATTATGTGAATATTATATAGAAGAAGTCAAAAGAAAGTAGTGAACATGGTAACTAAACTGTATTACCATTTAAAAAAATATTTTAGGGGGCTAAAGAGATGGCTTAATGGTTAAGGTGCTTGCCTGCGAAGCCTAAGGACCCATGTCTGACTCTCCAGATCCCACGTAAGCCAGATGTACAAAGGTGAGGCAAGCGCAAGGACGCACATGCCCAGTAGGTGGTGCAAGTATCTGGATTTCAACTGCAGTGGCTGAGGCCCTGGCATGACAATTTGTTCTCTCTCACGCACGCACTCACTCGCTCTAAGAAAATGATAATAATAATAAATAAAAAAGAAAAAAATATTTTTAGGGCTGAAGAGATGGCTTAGTAGTTAAGACATTTGCCTGCAAAGACGAAGGACCCAGGTTTGATTCCCCAGAACACATGTAAGTCAGATGCACAAAGCAGCACATGCATCTGGAAATTCCTTCACAGTGGCTCCCTGGCATTCCCATTCTCTTTCTATCTGACTCTCTTTCTCTCATAAATAATTTTTTAAATTTTACTTGTTTATTTTTGAGAGAGAAAATGGATGTGCCAGGGCTTTCAACCACTGCAAACAAACTCCAAATGCATGCACCCCCTTGTGGCACATGTGTGACATTGTGCACTTGCATCACTGTGCATCTGGCTATGTGGGACCTGGAGATTTGAACACGATTTCTTATGCTTTGCAGGAAAGTACCTTAGCCACTAAGCCACCTCTCTAGCCCTACTTATTTATTTGAGAGAGAGACTATGGACAAGGCTCAGCCTCTTGCTACAGCTAATGAATACCAGATGAATGCACCACTTTCTGTGTCTGGTTTTACATGAGTACTGGAAAACTGAACCAGAGGCAATAGGCTTTGCAAGCAGTTACCTTTAACCTCTGGGCCATCTTCCCAGCCCTGCACTGTCTTGTTTATTTTTGAGGCAAGCCCAACAGACCGACCTTTTTTATGCAAGACAGAAAGAATGAATGAATGAATTGGCATGCCAATGCCTCCAGCCACTGCAATCATACTCCAGACATGTGTCTCTTCTGTGCATGAGCAACATTGTGCGTTTGTGTCATGCGTCTGGCTTACGTGGGACCTAAAGAGCTGAACATGGGTCCTTAGTCTTCATAGCAAGTGCCTTAACCTCTAAGCCATCTCTCCAGCCCCCTGCACTACCTTTTAAAGAAACTATTCCATTTTAGTTTTAGTACTCCATAAGGCAGTGGTAAGAGGTGAAGGAGGAGACCAAGAATCTTTTTATTTGTTTGTTTGTGAGAAAGAGGAAGAAAGAAAGAAAGAATTGGCACATCAGGGCCTCCAGCCACTACAAGTAACTCCAGATGCATGCAGCCCCTTGTGCACATGTGCAACACTGCGTGCTTGTGTCACTGTGAGTCTGGCTCACGTGGTACCTGAAGATTCGAACGTGAGTTCTTAGGCTTTGCAGGCAAGTGCCTTAACCACTAAGCCATCACTCTAGACCTGTTCGAGTTTTTTAAATATTCTATTTCTTTACTTATTTGAAGGATGCAGAGAGAGAGAATGGGCTTGTCATTGCAAATGAACTCCAGATGCATTTCTCATCTTGTGCATCTGGCTTTACATGGGTACTAGGAACTGAACCTAGGCTAGCTGCTTTGTAAGTAAGCATTCTTTTTGTTCAAGGTAGGGTCTCACTCTAGCCCAGGCTGACTCACTCTAGCTCATTCTAGCCTGTACTATCTTGAGGAGCTGCTTGGGGTTCTGTTTTTCATACACCCTTGGTAGACAGTGAGGTAGACAAAGACATTCAATTTTGGTAGCTAGGATCAGCAAGTCCCCAGCCATCTCTGGCAACTATCCTGGCAGGGAAAGGTGATGGCAAGGGTGGGATAGAGACTAAGACTAGACAGGATATTAAAAGCTGAGATGGAGGGCTGGAGAGGTGGCTTAGTTAAGGAACTTACACACACATACACACACACACACACACAATAACAACACGCAAATAAATACATTTTAAAAGACAAATAAAAGACAAACTGAACCCCAGAAAGGTTATGTAAAATAACAAAGGTTATCTTTGATGGTTTATGCTAGGGCTGAGGTTGGAGTCGGTTTTTTCTTATTTCCTACCCTGAAATCTTAGACACAAATGTATAGATATATAAACACATACTGCAAAACTCCTTTGTATTTGAAGTGCATTACATAAAAATTATATTCCTACATATATATTCTGAACTTTACAGGTTGGCTGAGCTAGTATTAAAATTAGTTGTACTCGCTAAGCTCACACTAGCTAAAGGATTGTATCTGGAGTTCCTTTGCAGCAGCAGGAGGCCCTGGCATGACCCGTCTCTCTCTATCTCTTTCTCTGCTTGCAAATAAATAAATAAAAGAATCACTAAGGATAGTTGTAGTCTTTTTTGTAGAGTTATGAAAAACTAAAGCAGCAGAAGAGATCTCATCTCAGATTAGAAAAAGCCATAGGTTAGTATGGCTAGTTCCTGTTTCAACACATCATCTAATAAGTAAATGAATGTGTTCATTAATATTATCAAATTGGGCTGGAGAGATGGCTCAGAAGTTAAAGGGACTTGCCTGCAAAGCCTGACAGCTGGGGTTCCTCAGTACCCCCATAAAATGTATTAATAAATTAAGGGAAATCCAACTTAAAGAAATGGGTGACCATACTCTATAGAATAGAGTTTAATGAAAGTAGCAATAAAGGCCTCACCACTGGCCAGCCTGCAGAAGAGGCCTCACCTCTGCTCTTCTCCCTGTTGGCCTGGCCAGAGCAGAGACACCACAGCTCCTGAGCTGGGGCTCCTCTCACCAGGGAGCGTGCTTCTCAGCTTCAACAAGTACTGCACCACCCAGTGAGCCCGGGCTCCCCGTCCGTGATGCGCCCCTGCAGCACAGTAGGTGTCACCGGGGCTGACAGTGCTGCTCTGCTTCCCCCACGCGCAGGGTGCACAAGTTCCCCAAGAACAACGTCTGAAGTTGGAGCCAAGGTAGGTGGTGACCAAAGGGTGCTGGAGATGCAGGGCAGTGAGGACAGCGGCAGGACTCCCTGGCACCTCAGTACTGATGCTTTCAAAGTGGCCCCCTTGGGCTGGAGAGATGGCTTAGTAGTTAAGGCACTTGCCCACAAAGCCTAAAAACCCAGGTTCAATGCTCCAGAACCCATGTAAGCCAGATACACATAGTGGTGCATGCATCTGGAGTTTGTTTGCAGTGGCTGGAGGCCCTGGCAAGCCCATCCCTGCCCCTCTCTAAAATAAATAAAAATATTTTTTTAATGCCTCCCTTGCAGACTGGGAATAAGGCTGCAGTCCTGGCTGTGGGCAGCTGGAGTCAGTGGGGACAGGTTGCCTATGTGGTCACTCTCCACTGGTTCTATTTCATCCACCCACAGGTGGTGTCTGCCATCCTGCACTGCCACCTCTCTGTCCCATACAGACAATCAAGAACTTGAAAAGGAGTCAGGTAGATTTGTTAGGGAGTTAGGCTGGCCCCTGAAAGTAAAAAGGCAGGAAGGTCTGACTTGCTAGAGATCAAAGGATGATCTAAGTTCTTACCTCTTGCCTAGTTCCCTAGATCTGTTTTCCCACACCTGAGCCCCTCCCTGGGAAGGAGGTCTTTTTCTAGAATCCTGACCCTGTAGCTGGTGAAACTTTGACCCCAGAACCTGGCATCATGGCTGGCCTCTTCCTGAGCCAGCCTCTAGCCCAGACCAACCAGCTTGCTCGCTCTCGCGCTCTCTCTCTCTCTCTCTCTCTTGCTCACTGGAACCAGAAGGTGAAATCCACCACCATAAGGTTATAAATACATTTTACCAGCAAGAGCAATCTCCCCCCACCTCCAGGCTGCTGACCACCAGTGAGGCTGAGCTGAGGGGAGAGCCCCCAGCCCTACTTCCCGCCAGGCTCTTCACCCTCCTGCCCTCCTCACGGCAGCAGCTCTCTGCACTCTCTTTTCTGGCCTCTCCACAGTTTTTCTAGGCTCACCATTGGGCTCTCAGGCCATGTGGGGATATTCATTTTCCTTCTCTTGGATCTATATTTCCCAAAATATATATAATAATTTAATAATTATCCTTTTCAGTCTTATTTTATTCTATTTTTTGGTTAAAAGTAAACATGAACCTAGGATTTGGGGTTCAAGGAGTTTCCCGAACCCCTAGCACTCTATTTCAGATGTCCTTTGTGGGAGATGTTCTTCTGTGGGCTTGCGGATGTACAGAGAAACCCCTGGCTCACTTCTGCCAGCCACAGTGCCCCTGCAACATTCAGGGCAACCAGCCAGAGCGCCCAACTTCCTGGGCCCAGACTCAAGGTGAAGAATGTATTTTTTCTGCTAAGATTGTTTTATTTCTGCCAATCTGATTTTGAAATCATTGTGTCTTACTCTGGGATTCTGTGGTCCTAATTTTGTGTCACTGTGCTGTGTGAATCAATTTTGTTACCATCTTTGTTGTATACAAGGCCACTGTACTCTATGCTGTTTACAATTGTCTTCATTATGAGCACTGTATCATTTACAAGGCTAAACTCTTCCTAAGAAACATTTTGATTGTAAACAATGGAGATTTTAACAGTTTTAGTCTCTATAAGTTACAAAGTTACTGAACACTGTCACCTTGAAATTGTGAATAGAATTGCAGGTTGAGTGGTTGCTGAGGAAAACAGCTACAATAGTTTCATAAATGTGAAAAAAAATAAAGTACCCAAGCTTGGTAGTATGTTTGTAGTCCCATAAATTTGGGGCTGAGGCAGGAAGATTTGAATACAGAGGTTTCAAAACAGCCTGACCAACACAGTGAGACCCTGCCTCGAAAAAAAACACAGCAATACCTTGCCTTGAACATAAGCAAGCAGTGATGATGGGCCAGGCCTATAACTCCAGCACTTAGGAAACCAAGGCAGGACAACATGCACTTAAGGCCAGCCTGGGCTACATTGAAAAATATTTCAAAAACTAAGGGGCTGGAGAGATGGATTAGCAGTTAAACGCTTGCCTGTGAAGCCTAAGGACCTCGGTTCAAGGCTCGATTCCCCAGGACCCACATAAGCCAGATGCACAAGGTGGCGCTTGCATCTGGAGTTCGTTCACAGTGGCGGGAGGCCCTGGTGTGCCAATTCTCTGTCTATCTGCCTCTTTCTCTCTCTCTCTGTCACACTCAAATAAATAAATAAAAATAAACTATATATAAAACTTGACTAAGGGGCTGGAGAAATGGCTCAGCAGTTAAAGGAGCTTGCTTGCTTGACATATTAGATTTTCATTTGTAAAATTAACACTAGCTGAGTGTGGTGGTACACAATTTTAATCTCAGCACCCAGGAGGCAGAGGTAGAAGGATCACTGTGATCACCCTGATACTACAAGTAAATTCAAGGCCACCCTGAGAATACATAGTAAATTCCAGGTCAGCCTAGGCTAGAGTGAGACCCTATCTCAAAAAACAAGAAAACAAATTAATACTAATTCTGGTTCCATTACAGTTAGGATTTGCTTTGTGTAGTTCTCCATCTATACTTTGCATACTTTTGTCACATTTGAAAGAAGCCGCTCAGTGCCTAGAAAAAGAGTAATTTTCAGAAGTTGTGGGTATCTACTGTATGGTGGTTTGATTTGGGTGTCCCCCACAAACTTAGGTGTTCTGTATGCTAGGATCCCAGCTGATGGAGACTTGGGAATTAACGCCTCCTGGAGATAGTGTATTCTTGGGGGCAGACTTATGGGTGTTATAGCCAGTTTCCCCATGCCAGTGTTTGGCATACTCTCCTGTTTCTGTTGTCCACCTGATGTTGGCCAGGAGGTGATGTCCACCTTCTGCTCATGCCATCATTTTCCCCTGCCATCGAGGAGCTTCACCTTGAGCCTGTAAGCCAAAATAAACCTCTTTTTCCCAGAAGCTGCTCTTGGTTGGGTGATTTCTACCAGCAATGAGAACCTGACTGCAACATACAGATTCCCACACTTTTTGAAGACACCAAGTTATTGTTTTGGCGTCCCCTAAAACAATTAAGTGGTAAACTTTATAGCACTTAAAACCTCCATTCTTATAGGTAATATCCAAAATCCAAGATCTGTAGACAAATGTTTGTCACTTACCTGCTTCAAAGCCAAGTTGCCAATGATGAGATTCCACTTTTCAATGGGAGAGTCCATCTTGCCAATATTGACCTGTGAAAGCAGATACCTTCATGAATCACTGACTGATTGTCATGTTGTCTACTGTGTTTAAAAAGAACATGGCATCTTAAAAAACAAAAGTCTGGTAAATCCAGTGTGCACATTGCACTCAGAATGTAACTTTCAGGCTGAACAGGTGGCTTAACAGTTAAGGCACTTGCCTACAGAGCCTAAGGACCCAGGTTCAACTCCCCAGAACCATGTAAGACAGATGCACACAGTGGCGCATATGTCTGGAGTTTGTTTGCAGTGGCTGGAGTCCCTGGCAATGCCCATTCTATCTCTCTTGCTCTCTCACTCTCTCTCATAAAAAAAAATTGCAAAGGGGGGCTGAGGAAATGGCCTAGCGGCTAAGGCATTTGCCTCCAGTGCCTAAGGACCCCAGTTCAATTCCCCAGGACCCACATAAGCCAGATGCAAAAAGGGGTGCATGCATCTGGAGTTCATTTGTAAGGGCTGCAGGCCCTGGTGTGCCCATTCTCTCTTTCTCTGTATCTGCCTCTTCTCCTCTCTCTCTCAAATAAATAAACAATAAAATCTTTTTTTAATTACAAAAAATAAAAATAAATAAAACAGTATTCACATACTCAATTGTGCTATGAGCTATATAATTTTTCTCAACTACTTAGAATTCAAAAAATATACAACGAATCTGATAAGTTTTCTAGTTCAGTAATTTGCAAAACAATGAATGATCATTAGTTTAAAAACTCAGCCGGGGGCTAAACAGATTGCTTAGCAGTTAAGCGCTTGTTTGTGAAGCCTAAGGACCTCGGTTCAAGGCTCAATTCCCCAGGACCCACGTTAGCCAGATGCACAAGGGGGTGCATGAGTCTAGAGTTCATTTGCAGTGGCTGGAAGCCCTGGTGCGCCCATTCTCTCTCTATATATATATGTCAGCCTTTCTCTGTCTGTCACTCTCAAATAAATAAATAAAAATAAAAACAAAAATATTTTAAAACTCAGCCGGTTGTGGTGGCACATGCCAGTAGGATATTGCTGAAGAGACAGAGGCAGGAGGATCAGGAGTTTGAGACCAGCCTGGGCTACACATTTTCAGGCTGGAGAGATGGCTTAGCGGCAAAGGCGCTTGCCTACAAAGCCAAAGGACCCAGTTCGATTCCCCAGGACCCACGTAAGCCAGATGCACAAGGGGGTTCATGCATCTGGAGTTCATTTGCAGTGGCTAGAGGCCCTGGTGCGCCCATATTCTCTCTCTCTTTCTCTTTCTCTCTCTCTCTCTCTCTCTCTCCCTACCCCCCGCCTATTTCTGTATCTCTCTCAAATAAAAAATATTTTAAAAACTCATATATTGAGTTGGTTCAGTTATTTATCTAGCCATGGAAGCTTTTTAAATTTTTTGAAATTCTGCACATGGGCTTGGAAAGATGGCTCAGAGGTTAAAGGCACTTCCTTGAAAAGCCTGCCTATCTGAGTTTGATTTCCCAGCACCCATGTAAAGCTGGATGCAAAACCTATGGCAGGCATGAGGGCCTAAGGAGGGTTGAGAGACTGTTCATGCTTGATCCCCAGGACCCACATAAACAGCATTGCACAGCCACACACATCTGTAACCCCAGTCCTATAGGGGAGCAGAGACTAGAGAATTGCTCACTAGAAAAGTGGAAAAATGTGGTTTCAATAAGAGACTCGGTTCAAATAAGAAAGAGCAGAAGATGATGGAGGAGCAGGAGGACATCTGATATTCCCCTCTGGCTGCACACAAACAAGTGTACCCAGCCACCAGCAAGTACATGGGATGCTGCATGGACATGAACATGTACATATATCACGTACACAAATACAAATTAAGATTAAGCTGGGGGGGTGGAGAGATGGCTTAGTGGTTAAGTGCTTGCCTGTGAAGCCTAAAGACGCTGGTTCAAGGCTTGATTCCCCAAGACCCACATAAGCCAGATACACAAGGTGCCACATGTATCTGTAGTTTATTTGCAGTCGCTGGAGGCCCTGGTACACCCATTTATTCTCATTCTCTCTCTCTCTGTCACTCTCAAATAAATAAATAACTAAATAAAACCAAAAAAAAAAAATTAAGCTGGGGGCTGGAGAGAAGGCTTAGCAGTTAAGGTGCTTGCCTGCAAAGCTAAAGGACTCAGGTTCAACTCCCCAGGACCCATGTAAGCCAGATACACAAGATGGCATAAGCATCTGGAATTTGTTTGCAGTAGCTAGATGCCCTGACATTCCCATTCTCTCTCTCAAATAAATAAGTTAATTAAATTTTTTTAGATAAAGATTAAAGCTGGGCATGGTGGCACACACCTCTAATTCCAGCACTTGGGAGGCAGAAGTAGAACGATTGCAGCCAAGTTTGAAACTGACCTAAAGCCCAGTGTGATGGCACACACCTTTAATCCCAGCACTCAAGAGGCAGAGGTAGAATGACTGTTGTGAATTCAAGGCCACCCTACGACTACATAGTAAATTCCAGGTCAGCCTGAGCTAGAGTGAGACCCTGCCTTGAGAAACAAAAAAAAAAAAAAAAGAAAGAAAGAAAAGAAAGAGACTCTGACCTATACAGAGAGTTTCAGGTCAGCCACTATTATACAGCAAGACCCTGTCTAAAAAATATTAACATTAAGGCTGGAGAGATGGCTTAGCAGTTAAGGCACTTGCCTGCAAAGCCTAAGGACCCATGTTCGACTCTCCAGATCCCATGTAAGCCAGACCCACAAAGATGAGGCAAGCGCAGGGTCGCACATGTCCACTAGATGGCACAAGTGTCTGGAGTTTGATTGTAGTGGCTGAGGCCCTGATATGCCAATTCTCTCTCTCTCCCCCTCTCTCTCTCTAAAATAAAAATAAGTAAATAAATTTATTAAAATAATAAGATTAAATTCATCTTTATTAGATTTAATAGTAAAAAATGAATTAAACATAGAAAATTTCATTTGTACATTTTTTTTAATTTTTAATTTTATTTACTTATTTGCAAGCAGAGAGAGAGAGAAGAGACAGACAGAGAGAATAGGCACACCAGGGCCTCTAGCCACTGCAAATAAACTTCAGATGCATGTGCCCCCTTGTGAATCTGGCTTACATGGGTCCTGGGGAATCGAACCTGGGTCCTTTGGCTTTGCAGGCAAACGCCTTAACTGCTAAGCCATCTCTCCATCCCTGTACTACATTTTTTTTTAAAACTGGATTCCTTACAGCAGGGCCTGTTTCAAAATGGTCTGGCATACTTTAATCTATTATTTGAATCTAAAAATTTCTGGATAATGCTCAAGAACAATAAATGCTTCTAAAAATATTTTCTTTGAGGTAATCAAGCCAAAGTTTCCCTTTTCCTGGCAGTTATCAAGCTGCTTCTCTTTACTTATCAGAACAAAGGTCACAGTACAGCAAGTGCAACTAGAGTGGCCTTGGAACCCCATTCCAGTAACTGTTTTTTCATCCTATGTTGCCACCTTTGTTTTCTAAGATCTATATTGTCCTGGACAAGAGGGAACAGGGAGGAGATGGCTCAGAGTAAGAGTGCTAGCTGCTCAAGCATGAAGACCTGAGAACCCCTGCAGCTTTGTAAAAAGCTGGACTGGAGAGATGACTCAGTGGTTAAAGGCATTCGATCGTCACAATGCCTGGCAGCATAGGTTTGATTCCCCAGTGCCCTCATAAAGCCAGATTTATGAAGTGGCAATGGCGCATGTGTCTGGAGTTCACTGCAGAGGAAAGAGGCTCTGGCCTACCTGTTCTCATTCTTGCTCGCTCGCTCTCGCTCTCTCTCTCTCTCTCTGTGTCCTTACAAATCAATGAATAAAAAAGTTAAAAAATAAAAAAGCTGGAGAAGTGACAGGAAGACTCTAAGAGCCAAAGGAAGGGTAGGACTCCTTATAGTGCACTTCTTCAGACACAAAATGGCCTGGATATCCATGACCTCACAGTGCCTGGCACTATCTATACAAGACCAGTATACAAGGAGGAAAAGATGATGATATCAAAATAAAAGAGAGATTGATGAGAGGGAGAAAGGATATGATAGAGAGTGGAGTTGTGAAGGGAAAGTTGGAGGGAGGGAATTATCATGGTTTATTGTCTATAATTATGAAAGTTAACAATAATAAAAAAATTAAATAAAAACAAATCTGGGTGTGACTGCACCTGTCTGTAACTCCAGTGTGGGGGTGGAGGGAAGGAATATCACAGGAGCTCCCTGATCAGCCAGTTTAATAGGGGAGTCATGGCAGGGGGTGGGGGGCAGGGAATTACAGGTTCAATAAGCAGACTTTAACAGATGACACCCAAGTTTCTCCTCTGGCCTGGGGCACACATATATGTACACTCCACACACCCAAAATAAATATTTTTTAAAAGCCTTTTGGATAGAGCTCTAAGTGATCCTCTAGGTCTCATGAGAAAATAGAAATGAGGGATAGAGAGAAGTCTTAGCAGTTACGATGCTTGTCTACGAACCCTAAGGACCCAGGTTCAATTCCCCAGGACCCATGTAGGCCAGATGCACAAGGTGGCACATGTGTCTGGAGTTCATTTGCAGTGGCTAGAGGCCCTGGTGCACCCATTTTCTTTATCTACTTGGACGGAAAGGAGGGAGGGAGGGAGGAAAGGAGGAAGGGAGGAAGAAGGGAAGAAGGGAGGGAGGGGGAGAAAATGGCAGCTAGAACATGTGTATAATTTCACTAACTCTAAAAACTGCAAAAAAGCCACATAAGTTTTTTGTCCTTTCTTCTTAAAGTCTAGAGGAATATAATGAACACACATTCCATCTAGATGCCGAATGATCAAGTATTAAAATCTAAAGGTGGGCTTAGCTGACAGTCATGGTGCAATTTCACTGAAGCTTGGTGGCCACTTAAGGATGGTCCTTTCTGAATATACTTCAGACGACTCTAAGATTATTACTCTAATCTATTATTTTAACATTTGTAAATGCATTTGCTTCACATTGTCACTTGAGAAAATTTTATCCTTAAACCTTGGGTCTAACTGGCTTGCAAGTACCAAAAAGGCGGTTGCTAAAACCAGGTGTGGAGGCACATGCCTTTAATCCCAGCACTCAGAAGGCTGAGGAAGGAGGATCACTATGAGTACAAGGCAGCCTGAGACTACACAGTGAATACCAGGTCAGCCTGAGCTAAAGTTCGTTTACAGTGGCTGGAGACCCTGGCATGCCCATTCTCTCCCTCTCCCTTCCCCCCCCCCCACCTCTCTCGCTATCTCTCTCAAATTAAAAATTAAAAAAAATAATAAAGAAAAAAGTATAACATCTCTCCCATCTTAGGTGTTTTCTCATTATTTTTTAATTGTGGTAAGTAGCTGGGTAGGTAGTTGATTGATAGCTTAGTTTTTTGAGACTGGTTCTCATGATATAGGAGAGCCTTGCACTTATAATCTTCTAGCTCCATCTTGTCTTCTTCTGTTCTGTTTTGTTCTGTTCTGAGGCAGGGTCTTGCTACACAGCCCTGGGATGGCCTCAAGCTCACAGCAATGCTCACGCTTCAGCTGCCTGAGAGCCGTGCTGACACATTTTACAAAGTGCAGAACATTAAACCAATGCTGGGAACAGGAGAGAGGCCAACCTCAGATCAGAGTGTGGCTCTCTACACAAAAGCACATTCCAAAATGGATTCCAAGAAAATCAAGAATTCTAAATTTGATGTTGGATTTCTAGCGCTTGATGTATTTTTCAAGGTAGAATTTATGTCTGCAAGGTTGTATAATCTTAAACTGAACTATATGTCTATACTATGCGTCTCTATTTGTATTCTGGCCCCACACCCACCGAGAATGCTTAGAAACAGTGAACATTATTACACGGAGCCATTTTAAGAGTATCCTAGATTGGACTTTGCATCTCAGATTTTGTTATAACTATCATCACCCGGGGTCCACTTACAAATCACCTCCTCAGAGAAGTCTTCTCTGTAGACATAGCCTAAAAAGTCTTCATGAAAGCCGGGCGCAGTGGCGCACGCCTTTAATCCCAGCACTCAGGAGGCAGAGGTAGGAGGACTGCTGTGAGTTCAAGGCCACCCTGAGACTACACAGTGAATTCCAGATCAGCCTGAGCTAGAGTGAGACCCTACCTTGAAAAAAAAAGAAAAGAAAAAGAAATGAAGAAAAAAAAAACAAGTCTTCATGAACCATTCTGTGACCACATAACCTGGCTTTATCTCCTTCAGTGCTCTGCTGACATCAGAAACCATATATCCAGAATTTTCTGGACCCTGCCTGTCTTGTCAATGCTTATTGTGGCCATAATTGATGATTACTTATGTTATGGCATACCTGTCCCAGATCTGGTCAATATGCTGGCCTGAGTCTTTTTTTAAATATTTTATTTTTATTTATTTATTTGAGAGAGAGGTACAGAAATAGGCAGGTAGAGAGACAGACAATGGGCGCACCAGGGCCTCCAGGCATTGCAAATGAACTCCAGATGCATGCACCCCCTCGTGCATCTGATTTACGTGGGTCCTGGGGAATCAAACCTGGGTCCTTTGGCTTTGCAAGCAAACACCTTAACCGCTAAGCCATCTCTCCAGCCCACTGGCCTGAATCTTTGTTAAGTTCTTCATTTTCTGGCACCACAAGATGCTCCAGGTTTGTTTTATTATGTTCCTGGTCAGCCCGAGGAAGCTCCACTGTGCTCAGTCCTTCACTATTTAAGAACTACAATAACTACCTGCTCCGTTACTGACCACACTGGAAAGCCTGCAGGTTAACTATGCTCTGTGTGATTTGGCTCCTTCAGAGTGACTCACTGATAATCCTAGCACAATTCCTAGCACCCCAATAAACTACTGGGAAAATAAAAAGGATTATAATTGTAAGTTATATTTTTGAAACAATGAATACCAAAAAACTTTAAATATTAAGTTCCAAAATATTGTGTATTGAGGCTAATACCAAGACATTAGCAGATTATTCTGGCAAGTTATATGAACAGGCTATTAAATTTATGCTATTAGCTATTTTCTGGATTTACAAACTATGGCACAGTTGTCAATCTATAAAGACAGAGAGAACATTCTAGAATGTGACTAAATCTACTACACAATAACTCATGACCTGGAAAAAGTTACTCAACCATTCTAAGCCTTAGTTCTTCCTCCTCTGAGGACCAGGAGTGATGGTGCTGATCTCATGCACTATTTACAGCATATCCTCCAGAGCTGTTAATCCAGTACCTGCCACAGAGTAACAGCAAACTATTCCAGATATTTCATTGTTATCCAAGCACTTGCTGTGTTCAAGAAGCCTTAAAAAACTCACAGTTGTAGCCTGAGGTGATGGGGCAAGATGTGTAGACAGGGGCGAGTGCTACCAGATACAGACCAGCTGTTCAGCTTCACTTCTTGATTACTTTACATACACAAAGATTTTCCCTATTTCACAGATGGATTCATTTGCTCTAGCTTCTTTAAAGTAGAAATAAAATTTTATATTTAAAAAAATCATAATTAGGGCTGGAGAGGTGGCTTAGTGGTTAAGAACTTGCCTGTGAAGCCTAAGGACCCGGGTTTGAAGCTCAATTCCCCAGGACCCACATAAGCCAGATGCACAAGGTGGTGCATGCATTTGGAGTTCATTTGCAGTGGTTGGAAGCCCTGTCATGCCGATTTTCTCTATAACTGCTTCTTTCTCTCTCTGTCGCTCTCAAATAAATAAAAATAAACAAAAAATATTTTTTTTTAATTATAATTAGGGCTGGAGAGATAGGTCAGTGGTTAAGGTGCTTGCCTATAAAGCCTAAGGACCCAGGTTCAACTACCCAGTACCCACATAAAAGCCACATGCAATGGAGTTTGCAGTGGCTAGAGGCCCTGGAGTGCACTCGCTCACTTGCTCTCCCCTCCTCTCTTTCAAATAAATAAATAAATAAAATATTTTAAAAATATATTATGATTAGCCAGGCATGGAGGCTTATACCTTTAATCCCAGCACTGGGTAGACTGAGGTAGAAGAATCACTGTGAGTTCGAGGCCAATCTAAGACTACATAGTGAATTCCAGGTCAGCTTGGGCTAGAGTGAGAGACCCTACCACCAAAAACAAAACAAACAAACAAAAAAAAAAGTTATTGGGCTGGAGAGATGGCTTAGCAGTTCAGGCTAAGTGTAAGACCCAGGTTCAATTCCCCAGCACCCACATAAACAAGATGCACAAGATGGCACATGCATCTGGAGTTCATTTCCAGTGCCTGGAGGCCCTGGTTACCCATTCTCTATATCTATCTCTTTCTCTCTCACACATAAATAAAAATAAATTAAAGCATTATAATTAGTCACATTGTCTGATGGAATAGCTGACTTGGGACTAGCATCCAGTGAGCAGCAGATGCCTCACCAAAGCAAATCTCACTAGCAATGTGGTTTTAACTATAACTTGATTCCACAATGGTGAATCCCAAAAGAATGACTGAGATCAACAAATAACTTAGAGCCCTCCCAGATTAACATTTCCAAAAATGTTAAACTTTTTTGCAGGACATAGTGGTATACACTTTTCATCCCAGAACTCCGGAGGCAGAGGTAGGAGAACCAACATGAATTCAACACCACTCTAAGTGGACAGTGAATTCCAGGTCAGCCTGGGCTAAAATGAGACCCTACCACTAAAAACCAAAAAAAAAAAAAAAAAATTAATTTTTAAAAAAGTTAAACTTTTTAAATTCCTTGATGACAACTTAGCTAGATATAGCTAAAGAGTTAAAAGTATAGACTTTCAAGCCAGGTGTAGTGGAACAAGCCTTTAGCATAGCACTCAGGAGACAGAGAGAGGTAGGAGGGATCATTGTGAGTTCAAGGTCAGCACGGAACTACAGAGTGAGTTTCCAGGCCAGCCAGGGCTACAGTGAGACCATACCTAAAAAAAAAAAAAGTATAGACTTTTTTTCTGAGCAGTAATTTACAATCTTAGAATATACACCAAAGAAATAGAAAAAAATGCAAAAATATATTTATGTTTCGCTATTGTTTGTTTTTTTTTGAGGCCAGGTCTAATCTTGAACTCACAGTAATTGTCCAACCTCAGCCTCCCCAGTGATGGGATCACAGGCAAGCTACCATGCCCAGTCAAAACATGTATTTAGTATGGAAGAGATGGTTTAGCGGTTAAAGCAATTGCCTGCAAAACCTGACTCACATTCGACTCTCCAGGTCCCACATAAGCCAGAAACACAATGACAAAATTGCACAAGGTTGCACATGCGCACAAGGTGGCACACGCATCTGGAGTTCGAGTGCAGTGGCTCGAGGCTCTGGCACACCAATACACTCTCTCTCTTGTGTAAGAAAAGACAGTCTAGGGCTGGAGAGATGGCTTAGCAGTTAAGTGTTTGCCTGTGAAGCCTAAGGACTCTGGTTTGAGGCTCGATTCCCCAGGACCCATGTTAGCCAGATGCACAAGGGAGAGCATGTGTTTGGAGATCGTTGGTAGTGGCTAGAGGCCCTGGCGCACCCATTCTCTCTCTCTCCGTCTCTTTCTGCCTCTTTCTCTGTCTATTGCTCTCAATAAATAAAAACAAAAAGGCAGTCTGTTGCGCTTGTCTCAAAAAAAACATGTATTTGTAAAAATATTCATTATAGGGCTGGAGAGATGGCTTAGCGGTTAAGGCGCTTGCCTGCAAAGCCTAAGGACCCATGTTCAACTCTCCAGGATCCCACGTAAACCAGATGCACAAAGGTGACACAAGTGCAAGGTCACTTATGCCCACTAGGTGGCGAAAGCATCTGGAGTTTGATTGCAGTGGCTGAGACCCTGGCGTGCCAATTCTCTCTCTCTCTCTAAAAATAAAAATAATTCATCATAATCTTTATAATGGCAGGACATCAGAAAGTACTTACATATCTGATAATGGATGATAAATCAAAGTGCAATGGAATTATGCAACATAAAATACATAGCCAATCAAAACGATCACATGGATCTAGATTTACTGATATGGAAAGGTCATGGTATGTTTTTAAACATAAGATTATTACAGAGAATATGCAGGACTTCAGTTCAGAGTTAAAGCATATATTTTTTTAACTATGCAAGTACAGAATAACATTCTTGTGTGGGGGAAGTCCTAGAGCTCAAACCCAGAGCCTTGTACAAGCTAGACAAGTACTCTACCACTAAGCTACTTCCCCAGACAATAGAAAAGGCTATCCCACGGCCAGAGAGATAGCTCAGCAGTTAAGGCAATTGCCTGCAAAGCCTAACCACTCAAGTTCAATTCCTCAGTTAAAAAAAAAAAAAAAAAAGCCAGATGCACAAAGTGGCACATGAATCTGGAGTTTGGTTGCAGTAGGTAGAGAACCTAATGTTCCCATTCTCCCTCTGCTTGCAAATAAATAAAGAAAATACAAGCCTATACCAAAATATTAATAATGGTTATGTCCAGGTAGAGAAATAGGGGCAGTTTTAATTTTTTTTTCTTTACACTTTTTTTTTCTTTTTCAAGGTACAGTAACGCTCTAGCCCAAGCTGACCTGGAACTCACTCTGTAGTTCCAAGCTGGCTTCAAACTCACAGTGATCCTTCTACCCCTGCCTCCTAACTGCTGGGATTAAAGGAGTAAGCTACCACACCCAGCACACTCTCTCGCTGTCTCTCTCTCTCTCTCTTTGTAAATAAACATTTATTACTCTTTTGATCTTTTTTAAAATGTATTACTTTTTCAATCACAAAGCATTTAAATACCATTCAACCAAATCACAGAACTCTAAAGAACCTTAGTATGTGATTTACCCAATGCCTACACGTGGATAACTGACAGAACATCCTGGCATCAAAGGAGCATCTGGGAATACAGGAAGTCCTCTAACCTTCAGGTGAGACAACACTGACAACTTCCAGCAAGGCACTAAATCAGTCAAAACAACTTAACATAGCTCCGAGGTCCAGAAACTAACCAGATGCACAGAAGAAAACAGTCTTCCTGACGCAGCCTTCTAAGCAGAGAGAAGTAAATGATACACTTAACTTGAGGTAGAAATAAACTTACAGCAGTGGATAATCTGGATGCCAGCGTCATTTCCAAGTTCCCTTTGAGACCAAGAAGTGCAGGAACTAAAATGAAAACTTCTGTTACATTTTTGAACACCTCCCAGTGCTGTAAAAAAAAATAAAAATAAAAACAAAAATGTCCGACACTCTTTAAGAACATGTTATATAGCAAGGGCATTTCTAAAAGTCTCAATGTTTGTTTTTCCAAACTTTGCTTCTAAACTGCGTTTTTGTTTTTGTTTTCATGGTAGAGTCTCACTCTAGCCCAGGCTGACCAGGAAAATTCACTATGTAGTCTCAGGGTGGCCTTGAACTCACAGCAATCCTCCTACCTCTGCCTCCAGAGTGCTGGGATTAAAGGCCAAGGCCACCATGCCTGGCTATATATATTTTCTTTTCTTTTTGTTTTTTGGTGCCTCTAAATTTTAAAGAATAATACAGGTCATCTAATCAGCTTAACCTCAACCTCCTGAGCTTTGAATCTCTGAGTAACTTTAAAAGATTCAATTGGAGGCTAGGCGTGGTAGTACACGCCTTTAAACCCAGCATTTGGGAGGCCAAGGTAGGATGATTGCCATTAGTTTGAGACCAGCCTGAGATTACATAGTGAATTCCAGGTCAGTTTGGGCCAGAGTGAGACCCTACCTCAAAAAAAAAAAAAAAAAAAAAAAGAAGATTCAGTTGTTGGAGAGATCTGATAGTCATCGTATGGCATTCTATAGCTACCATGCTACACAACTCTAAAGATCAAAAAATTCACTCTAGCCAGGTTTGGTGGTGCATGCCTCTAGTCCCAGCACTCAGGAGGCTGAGGTAGAAGGATTGCCCTGAGTTTGAGGCCACCCTGAAACTATATAGTGAATTCCAGGTCAGCCTAGGCTAAAGCAAGACTCTACATCGAAAAATCAAAAAAAAAAATTATTCCTTTTTATCTCATTTTGGCAGTGTCCAGGATCAAGTCTGGCCCTGTACACGCTATACTAGCCCTCTACCACTGAGCTACATCCAAACCCTTGAGTTGTTGGGGTTTCTTTTGGTTTGGGTTTTGGTTTTGTTTTATTTTGCTTTTTGGAAGTAGGGTCTCACTGTAGCCCAGGCTGACCTGGAATTCACTATGTAGTCTCAGGGTGAACTCGAACTCATGGTGATCCTCCTACTTCTGCCTCCTGAGTGCTGGGACTAAAGATTTGCTCCAGCCACTATGCTCAGCATCTCTTGAGTTTGTGAAACAGGGTCTCACTATTAGCTCAGGCTGTCCATGAACGAACTATATAACCCTAGGCTAGCTTCAAACACGTGATCCCCACACTTCTGCCTCCCAAATGCTGGGTTACAGGCAGGCAACAACACCCCTAGCTCATTCAACACTTCACAATGGCAAGAGTTAGGAACACAGATTCTGGACCCAGACCACATGGACTCGACTCTCAGTTCCAACACTAATTACTGCAATCTCATAAGAAAACCACACCACTATCATTATCTAACTTTATAAATGCAATAAACAAAATGAAATAAAAACTTTACAAATGAAATGAAGTTGAGATGTACATTATTTCCAAGTTCAAAATGGAATTTCAGCCAGGTATGGTGGCGCACGCCTTTAATCCCAGCACTTGGGAGGCAGAGGTAGGAGGATTGCTGTGAGTTCGAGGCTGCCCTGAAACTACATAGTGAATTCCAGGTCAGCCTGAGCTAGAATAAGGCAATTTCCTGCAAAGTCAAAGGGCCCAGGTTCAATTTCCACTACCCATGTCACTAGATGCACAAGGTGGTGCATCTGTCTGGAGTTCATTTGCAGTGGCTAAAGGTCCTGGCATGCCCATTCTCTATCTGCCTCATATATCAAAATTAATGGAATTTGGAGGACTAGAGAGATGGTTCAGTGGCTAAGGTACTTGCCTGCAAAGCCTGAGGACACCGGATTCAATTCCCCAGTACTTATGAAAAGCCAAATCCACAGGCGGCACATGCATCTGGAGTTCATTTAGAGTGGCTAGAGACCCTGATATGCCCATTCTCTCTATCTGCCTCCCTCCCTCTTTCTCAAACAATTTTTTTTTGTTTTTATTTTTGTTGTTGTTGGGTTTTTTTTTTTTTGTTTTGTTTTTTTTGAGTTAGATACTAGTCTCATTCTGGCCCAGACTGACTTGAAATTCACTATATAGTCTCAGGGTAGCCTCAAACTCTCAGCGCTCCTCCTACCTCTGCCTCCCAAGGGCTGGGATTAAAGGCATGAGCCACCACACCTGACTAAAAATTTTTTAAAATGGGATTTGGGGACTGAAGAGATGGCTTAGTGTTTAAGGTGCTTGCCTGTGAAGCCTAAGGATGCATGTTAGATCTCTCTCTAGATCCCAAATAAGCCAGACATACAAAGATGATGCGAGCACAAGGTCATACTTGTGCACTAGGTGGCACAAGCAACTGGAGTTCGACTTCAGTGGCTGAGGCCCTAGTGTGTCAATTCATTCTCTCTCTTAAAAAAAAAAAAAACTTAAAAAACAAATGGATGGGCTAGAGAGATGCCTTGTCTGTGAAGCCTAAGGATCTAGGTTCAATTTCCCAGTACTCACGGAAGCCAGATGCACAAAGGGGGGGAGCATGTGTCTGGAGTTCATTTGAAGAAAAAAAAAAAAACAAATTTAGCCGGGTGTGGTGGCGCACGCCTTTAATCCCAGCACTCAGGAGGCAGAGGTAAGAGGATCACCATGAGTTCAAGGCCACCCTGAAACTACATAGTGAATTCCAGGTCAGCCTGGGCTACAGTGAGACCCTACCTCAAAACAAACAAACAAACAAAAAAAAACAACAACAACAACAAAAAATAAATTAAAAATTTTTAAATGGAATCTGGAGGCATGTATCTGGAGTTCGATTACAGTAGCTAGAGGCCCTGGCATGCCCCCTTCTCTATATGCCACCCCTCTCTGCTTGCAAATAAATAAATAAAAATAAAATATTTTTTAATAGAATTTGAGCCGGGCATGGTGGTCCATGCCTTTAATCCCAGCACTGGGGGGTGGAGGGAAGAGGTAGGAGGATCACTGTTCAAGGCCACCCTGAGGCTACATAGTGAATTTCAGGTCAGCCTGGACTACAGTGAAACTCTACCTCAAGAAAAAGAAAAAAAATTTTTTAATGGAATTTGGAGCTGGAGAGATGACTCAGTGGTTAAGGCTCTTAACCGCAAAGCCCAAGGTCCAAGGTTTGATTCCCCAGTACCCACATAGGGCCAGATGCACAAGGTGGTATGTGCATCTGGAGTTGATTTGCAGCAGTTGGAGGCCCTGGAGTGCCCCTTCTCTCTCTATGCCTCTCTTCTGTCTCTCTCTGCTTGTAATAATATGTATATTATATATATACATATATATATATCAATCACAATTTGGAGTTGACCCCAGGAGTTCTTAGTAGTCCCATGTTCTGGTCCCTACTTAAGGGTATGAAACCAAAAGGTTGCACAGCACAGGATTATAGAACCACTATCAATAGAAAATTCTTTCTATTTTTTGAGAGAGGTTGTATTTGATAGTTCAAGCTGGCCTGGAACTCAATAGATAGCCCAAATTGGCCTCAAACTCATGATGCTCCTGACTCAGCCTCCAGAGTACACCACCATGCCTGGGTGGAAATAAAAACAAAATCGATGCCTCTAGGAATGGATCTGTCATCAACGCTCTGTGTGAGTCACACTGACTTTCAGATGTTAATATTTTCATCTCTGAAATAATATCTGCCCTGTCTTGTACTCAGGTATCATGAAAAGGGCATTCAGAGAAATACTATGATAATCGTAATGATGGGAAAGTGATTACTAAACTGAAAAGACCATATAAATACTTTAATAACACAAAGTGATGGTTTACAATGCCATTAAAATGTAGTTTCAGGACTGGAGAGATGGCTTAGCGGTTAAGGCGCTTGCCTGCAAAGCCAAAGGACCCAGGTTCGACTCCCCAGGACCCACATAAGCCAGATGCACAAAGGGACGCATGCATTGGGAGTTTGTTTGCAGTGGCTGGAGGCCCTAGCGCACCCATTCTCTCTCTACCTGCCTATTTCTATATCTCTCACTCTCAAAAGAATAAATAAAAAGAAAATATTATTTTTAAAACTGTAGTTTCAGACCAAAAAAAAAAAAAAAAGGCTGGGCATTGTGTCACACACCTTTAATCCCAGCACCCAAGAAGCAGTGAGAAGCAGTGGTAGGAGGGTGGCTGTGAATTCAAGGCCACTCTGAGAGAACATAGTGAATTCCAGGTCATCATGGGCTAGAGCAAGATCCTACCTCAAAAAAAAAAAAAAAAAAAATGTAGTTTCACCCTAGAGAGATGGCTTAGTGATTAAGGTGCTTGTCTGCAAAGTCTAAGGACTCAGGTTTGATTCCCCAGTACCCATATGTGGTGGTCTGATTCAGGTGTCCCCCATAAACTTAGGTGTGCTGAATGCTAGGATCCCAGCTGATGGAGATTTGGGAATAACGCCTCATGGAGGTGGTGTATTGTTGGGAGCGGGCTTATGGGTGTTATAGCCAGTTTCCCCTTGCCAGTGTTTGGCACACTCTCCTGTTGCTATGGTCCACCTTATGTTGGCCAGGGGGTAATGTCCACCCTCTGCTCATGCCATTATTTTCAAAACCCTGCCATTGGGGAGCTTCCCCTCAAGCCTGTAAGCCAAAATAAACCTCTTTTTCCCAAAAGCTGCTCTTGGTTGGTGATTTCTACCAGCAATGCGAACCTGACTGCAATAGTAAAGTGGTACTGAGGAGTGGGATTGCAGCTAGACACCTGACTGTGTGGCTTTGGCCTTTTGGAGCTGATTTTTCAAGAGGAATGTGGAAGGATTTGAAACCTTGGCCTCAGAGATGCCTTGCAGTGCTGTAAGTACAGCCTCATGGACTATTCTGGTCAGAGTTGAAAGACCTGAATGCAGTAAGAACTATGGACTGTGAGATTTGGCTTATGAGGGTGAGAGAGCTTTGCTTGGACTGGGCTAGCAGTTTATATGTGAGAAGCTTGCTATTATGCCCGTGTCCTGAGAAGTTGTGCAGAGTTGCTTTGCGTAGAAATTAACTTGTGTGAGCAGAGGGATATGGCACAGAAAGAAAAATCTTTGGGCCAAAACTGCTGCCCGTTCAGCTGCAATTGAGAGATTACAGCCTTTGAGATTGGGTCAGCTGACCTGCACTGGGGCAACAGGAAGAATGTAGACTCTTTTGGAGGGGCCTGAGTGCTCAAGGAGTGTCCTGTTCTTCAAAGTCTGCTTTATTCCCCCCTGGATTAACAAATTGGCACCCTACCTGGTATTGTGGAGTATAAGAAATGCTGGAAAGAGGGTCATTCAGTTTGCAACATGGTCTTGTGTTTTGGAAATGGCCATGGGCAGTGTGAAACAGGTTTGCTGATGCCTGCATGGAGACCCCATGGAGCCATGAAGATGACCATGGATTGCAGTGGAGACCCAGTGGAGATGCCAGGACCACGAGACTGACAAGCTGCCAAGGAGAGCTGCTGGCCCCGATGAAGTTTTCCAGGACTGTGAGTAGCCTAGCTGAAGGGGCGGAATTAGAACTCCAGAGACTTGTTGCTGGTTAGGATTATCGAACCTGGAGACTTGTTACTGACTAAAATTGTTGGACTTGAAGCTACAGAGTTTGATGTTTGCCCTAATTGTTTTAAATCATGTATTGCTTGAGTATTTCTTTGCTATGCCCAATGCCATCTTTTGCAGTGTAACCAATGCCATCTTTTGCAGTGTAAATATTTATTCTGTGCCATTATGGGTTTTTTTGAGGGTTTTTTTTTTTTTTTTTGTATTAAGGCTCAGTTAAAAGATCTTGGACTATGGGGATGTATGAACATCATTGAAATTGATTTTAAAAAAACTATAGGGAATTTTGAAATTGGATGAATCCATTGCATTTTATATCACACATGGTTATCAGCTTATGGGGGCCAGGGGCAGAATGTGGTGGTTTGATTCAAGTGTCCCCCATAAACAGGTGTTCTGAATACTAGATTCCCAGCTGATGGAGATTTGGGAATTAACGCCTTCTGGAGGCAGTGTATTGTTGGGGGCAGGCTTATGGGTGTTACAGCCAGTTTCCCCATACCTGTGTTTGGCACACTTTCCTGTTGCTATTGTCCACCTTATGTTAGCCAGGGGGTAATATCCACCCTCTGCTCACTGCCATCATGGAGCTTCCCCTAAAGCCTGTAAGCCAAAATAAACCTTTTTTTTCCCAGAAGCTGCTCTTGGTTGGGTGATTTCTACCAGTAATGCAAACCTGACTGCAACACCATGTAAGCCAGATGTACAAGATGGCACATGTGTGTGGTATTCGTTTGTAGTGGCTAGAGGAGGCCCTTCCATGATCATTCCCCTCCCCCCCAGTATATATCTATCTTTATCTGCCTCTTTCTAAAATAAATAAATTTAAAATAAAAATAAGACAGGCATGGTGGACATGCCTTTAATCCCAGAATTTAGGAGGCAGAGGTAGGAGGATCGCCATGAGTTCAAGGCTACTCTGAGACTACATAGGTCAGCCTGGGCTACAGTGAGACCCTACTTCAAATAAATAATAAAAATAAAATGTAGCTTCATATCAGGCATGTGGAGCACCAGTAATCCCAGTACTTGAGAGGAAGAGGCAAGAAGACCAGAAGTTCAATGTCATTGTCAGCTACAAAGAGATTTTAATTTCTTTATTTTATTTATTCAAGAAAGAGAGAGAGAGGCTGATAGAAAGAACGGGCGTGCCAGGGCCGGCAGCTACTGTAAACAAACTCCAGATGCATGCACCACCTTGTGCATCTGACTCACATGGGTCCTGGGAAATCAAATCTGGGTCCTTTGACTTCGCAGGCAAATGCCTTAGCCGGTAAGATATTGCTCCAGCCCTAACTAGGTATTTTATAGCTAGCCTGGACTAAATGAAACCCTGCCTCCAATTTTTTTTGTTTTGTTTTGTTTTTTGTTTTTCGAGGTAGAGTCTCACTGTAGCACAGGCTGACCTGGAATTCACTATGGAGTCTCAGGGTGGCCTCTAACTCACAGTGATTCTCAGGCCTCTAACTCATGGTGATTCTCCTACCTCTGCCTCCCGAGTGCTGGGATTAAAGGTAGATTAAAGGCGTGCGCCACCATGCCCGGCTTCCAAAATTTTAATGTGCTTGTTGTGGCTGGGGAGGTGGCTCAGTGGTTAAAGGTGCTCGCTTGCAAAGCATGAAGGCCCAGGTTTGATTGCCCACTATCCACACAAAGACAGGTGCACAAAGTGGTACACAGATCTAGAGTTTGTAGTAGCAGGGGGCCCTGGAGCACCCATTCTCATTCTCTCTCTTTCTCTTTATCTCTCTCTCAAAGACCAAATAAAAATATCAATAAAAAATGTGCTGGGTGTGGTGGCACACACCTTTAATCCCAGCACTCTGGAGGCAGAGGTAGGAGGATCCCCATGAGTTCAAGGTCACCCTGAGACTACATAGTGAGTTCCAGGTCAGCCTGGGCTAGAGTAAGACCCTACCTTGAAAAAACAAACAAAAAAAAAGTGATTGCCCCAATAAGAGACTTTATGAGCTTATCCACTTCATACCAAAAAAGTATCAAAAATGTGTCTTGTCACTAATAAATACCAAGACAAGTAAGAAAAGTAAAATTTAAATATACCATAAAACACAAAATTCAATCTGCCCCAAAGTTTCTCTAGAGGTTGTTTCAAAAACAAGCAGAAGTATAGCCTAACATTTGTGTAGTAGATCTGTCTTCATTAAAAATTAAAGGCATATGGCTGAAGGGATGACTTAGTGATTAAGATGCTTGCCTGCAAAGCAAAAGGACCCACGTTCGATTCCCAATACGCACGTAAACCAGATGCACAAGATGGCGCATGCAGCTGGAGTTCATTTACAGCGGCTAGAGGACCTGGTACACCCATTCTCTCCCTCTCTCTTTGTCTCTTGCTGTGCCTCTCTCTAATAAATAAATAAAAATAAATTAAAGGTGTGGAGGCACACAATTTTAATCCCAGCACTCAAAGGCCAAGGTAGAAGGATCTCTGTGAGTTCAAGGCCAGCCTGAGACTACACAGTGAATTGCAGGTCAGTCTGGGCTAGAGTAAGGCTTTACCTCAGGGAAAGAAAAAAAAATTCTGTTTCAAGAAATCCACAAAGAAAATCTATCCAGGATTCAAGCCTTACAAATAAGAATGTATATTAAAATACACTGAAGGAGGCCAGGGGTGGTGGCGCACACCTTTAATCCCAGCACTTGGGAGGCAGAGATAGGAGGATCGCTGTGAGTTCGAGGCCACCAGGACTACATAGTGAATTCCAGGTCAGCCTGGGCCAGAGTGAGACCCTACCTTGAAAAACCAAAAAAAAAAAAAAAAAAAAAAAGGCACTGAAGGAGAAGGGCTGTCAGCAAGTGTCAGGAAAGTGCTCACCACACAGCATGAGGACCTGAGTTCAGATCTCCAGCACCCATGTAAAAAAAAAGCTAACTGCTGGGAAGCATGCTGGCTATCTAGTCTAGTAAATAAACTCCAGATTTTGTGAATGACCCTGTCTCAAAAAGTAAGGCAGAGAGCCGGGTGTGGTGGTACACACCTTTAATCCCAGCACTCAGGAGGCAGAGGTAGGAGAATTGCCATGAGCTCAAGGCTACTCTGAGATTACAGTGAATTCCAGGTCAGCCTGGGCTAGAGTGAGAACCTACCTCGAAAAACAAAAGAAAAAAAAGTAAGGTAGAGAGAGACAGAATAAGACACCAGATATTGTTTGACCTCTGACTTACACACACACACACACACACAGAGAGAGAGAGAGAAGCCTAAAGTCAGGATTGGGGTGGAATTAGTGACAGAGCCCTCACCTAGCATGTTCAAGAGGTCATGAGATCAATCTCTGCCAAGCAAAGGAAAAACAAAGGAATTCTGACCACATTTTACGATAGCTAAAGATCTAATGTGTAAAGGCACATGCATTCTTCCTCACCAAAGTGGGTGGCAGCAGGTAAAAACAGTGATGAACGTTTACAGTATCTAACATGCACTGACCACTCCAGGTCGTGCTCTTCAGACTTTCTCATTCAATCTTCACAATAAACCTATGAGATAGACAGTGTTCTCAAATCCCAAACATCATTCAGGAATACATTTTATATTTATTTATTTATTTGTTTGTTTGTTTGTTTGTTTATTTATTTATTTGACAGAGAGAGAAGATGTAGAGAGAATAGCCACTGCAAACAACTCCAGACACATGCACCATCTTGTGCATCTAGTGTACGTGGTTACTAGGGAATTGAACCTGGGTCCTTAGGCTTCACAAGCAAGCACCTTAACTGCTAAGTCATCTCTCCAGCCCCCATTTTATGTTTCCTGATGCTTACCTACACGATTTTACTTTAGAAACATCAGAATAATCCCAAACGGCTGGGCATGGTGGCACACACCTTTAATCCCAGCACTGGGGAGGCTGAGGCAAGAAGATCGCTGAGTTTGAGGCCAGCCTGGGACAACAGAGTGAGTTCCAGGTCAGCCTGAGCTACAATGAGACTCTATCTCAAAAAAGAAGAGGGGGACGAGGAGGAGTAGAAACAGCATCATCATCATCTCTGGGCTGGAGAGGTGGCTTAGCAGTCAAGGGACTTACATTCAAAGCTTAAGGGCCCAGGTTGGACTCCCCAGAACCCATGTAAGCCAAACACACAGGTGATGCATGCACACAGGTCGTATGTGCATACAAGGTGGCATGTGCATACAAGGTGGCACACACATCTGGAGTTCAATTGCAGTGGCTATAGGCCCTGGTGAATCAATATTCTCTCACACACACACATTAAAAAAAAAAAAAAAGAATAGTCCCAGACATCTCTATCAGTCACATGCTATCTTGGGAAGGCAGCTAAGCTCACCACTATTCTACCAAAGCACCTTGCTACCACACTTCAGATCTGCTGAGATGTACTCCTTTGGCTTTCCCCATTTGGTTACCCTTTTGGAGATCAAATTCAAACCAAGTACTTATATGAAACTGTCTATGAAAACCCTAACAACAGCACTGGTGTGATGACAGTAAGAGCTACCCATCCGTGTCAAAACTTCTACAACCTTTTCTCCACATATGCATGCGTGCACTTGCAGAAACTCTAGAACGTTCTTTACCTAAGGTCTCACTATATAACCTGGGCTAGCCTCCAATTCACAATTCTCCTGCCTCAGCTTGAAGGCTGAGAATTCAGGAGTGTGCCATCACACCTGGCTTCAACAGTCTTAGAAATGATAACCTCAGGCTGGAGAGATTTCTTAGTGGTTAGGGTGGGGCTAAAGTTTAACAAGCTGGGTTCAATTCCCCAGACCCTACACGAAGCCAGGTGCACAATGTGGCACATGCCTTTGGAGTTCGTTTGCAGCGGGTGGAGGCTGCAATGAATAATAGGTGGCTCTGAATTCAACCCCCAGCACTGTAAAAAATGAAAGAGCAGGAATGCACACACGGGGCCCTGAGCTCTGCCCCTAGCACTACAAAGACAAATAATTAAGATTTGCATCCTATATAAAGAATTTTAATCAGGAATGGAACGAGAAGTAAAAAAGCAATGAAACTTCAGTGGCTGTGGTGGCACACCAGTAAGTCCAACACTAGGGAGGCTTAGGAAGGAGGACTACACATTCAAGACCAGCCTGGGCTACATAGTCTCAAAGAGAGAGAAAGGAAAGATGGGAGAAAAGGAAGAAGGAAGGCAGGGACAGAGGGAGGGAAAGAAGGCAGGCAAGCTAGAGAGATAGCTCAGTGGGTAAAGTGCTTGCCAGCATGCTTAAGAGCCTGAGTTCAAAGCCACAGGACTCACATACAGCCAGATATGGAGGTACACACCTGTAATCTTAGCACTAAGGAGGCAGAGGCAGGAAGATCTGTAGGGCTTGCTGGCCAGCTGGTCTAGCCAAATCATTGAGTTCCAGGTTCAATGAGAGATCTTGTCTCAAAAAAAAAAAAAAAAAAAAAAGAGTGGGGAGCAACTGATGGAGACCTGACATTGACCCCTGGCCTACGCACATATACATGCAAACACATGCATCTGCACACATGTGCCCACATACATACAAAAAGAGTAAAGTTAGTGGTAACAACTCACCTGTACTATATCCAGAACCATGCCAGCTGAAACTGTCCCAAAACCAGCTAGCAAAAATGGTACCAGTATTTGCAATGCCATGATGCCACTGGATTCCTTTGGCAATTTCGGGTTTGTTTCCACAATGACGTCATCGCCCTCACTAGACAGATCCTCCTCCGGTAGCATGGCAGTCGTTTCAGAAGTCTCCCTTCCATCACAGTAATTGTAGTTGGCATAGTCATCGTACTTTGGGCTGCAGCTTGAGGGCACGTGCCCGCTGCTGCCGTGGAATGACTGCTCAGAGAAGCTGCCGTGATAGTCCCGGTGCGGCTCAGATCTGTTAATGAAAGTCTGTGCTGTGCTTGATAATCCATCTTGCCAAATGCCATTGGCTTTCTGGTGCCTGTCTTCCTGGGTTTTCTGGTAAATTACTGGAACCATACTTAACAGCAAATTTAAAAATTTATCAGATTGAATTGTGTTTAAATTTAAAGTCCAATCTACAAACCCTCCTCCACTATCTGGACTGCCACTTGTTTTGTAAGTAACAGATCTTCCTTTACTATTAGTCATATTGTCATCACAAAAATCCCTGTGTTCCTCAGACCTCAAGCTTTCTGTACCATCGCCAGTGACTCACAGTCAACCACACAAACAACTGCCTAGTTAAGTTGTTGACTTCATTGTGTAGAAAATGTTCCACTAAAGATGGTGTTTAGAAGTTCTACACAGGGATCCAATCTGGAAAGAAAAATAAATAAAATTTAAAAGTCAGATTAACTACCTTTATCCTTAGATTTTCATAGTTACAAGTAGAGAACATGTCTTAACCCCACCTTAAGGTAAGGATACTATATTCTGTGGGCTTTAAACAGACAGTTTTGTGCCTTATAAATGCTTCATGTGTAGCAATATAATACAGAGATCGTGTGTGTGTATGCGTGTGTTCACTAAATCAAAAAATCAAAATCTTGGAGGAACAGGGCATGATGACGCACACCTTTAATCCCAGCACTCGGGAGGCAGAGTTAAGAGGATCGTCGTGAGTTTGAGGTCACTCTGAGACTATATAGTGAAGTCCAGGTCAGCCTGAGCTAGAGTGAGACCCTGCCTCAAAAAATAAATAAATAAATAAATAAAAATAAAAATAAAAAAGACTTGGAGGGAAATCCGGCCATTGTATTAGAGAGCTCATTTGTTCTACTGCAAAAAATACTTCTCAGCTAAATTGTGAACTAGCAGGCATAAGTGGAATGTAGTTACTAAGAAAGACATTAAATGTTTAACACTTCATCTTCTCACACCCAAAAAAGTATGGATGTAATTAATGTATTACTAGAATTACCATATTTAGTAAAAAAAAAAAATATATATATATATAAAAGATTATTGCACAGGTATTTTATATCGATATCTATATATTAAAAACCACAGCCTGATGTGGTGGTGCATGCCTTTAATCCCAGCACTCGGGAGGCTGAGGTAGGAGGATCCCTGTAAGTTCGAGGCCAGCCTCTGAAGCTACATACTGAATTCCAGGTCAGCCTGGGCTAGAGCGAGACCCTCCTCCAAAAAAAAAAAAAAAAAAAAAAATCCAAAACAAAAAGAGTGTTTGTGGTGGTTTGATTCAGATGTCCCCCATAAACCTAGGTGTTCTGAATGCTAGGTTCCCAGCTGATGGAGATTTGGGAATTAACACCTCCTGGAGGGAGTGTATTGTTGGGGGCAGGTTTATGGGTGTTATAGACAGTTTCCCCATGCCAGTGTTTGGCACACTCTCCTGTTGCTATTGTCCACCTTATGTTGGCCAGGGGGTGATATCCACCCTCTGCTCATGCCATTGTTTTCCCCTGCCATCGTGGAGTTTCCCCTTGAGCCTATAAGCCAAAATAAACCTCTTTTTCCCAGAAGCTGCTCTTGGTTGGGTGATTTCTAGCAGCAATGCGAACCTGACTGCAACAATGCTAGACTGGGAGAATGTTCAGTGGCGAAAAGCACTTGTTTGCAAAGCCTGTCAACCTAGGTTCAATTATCTAGTACTCACGTAAAGACAGATACAAAGTGACACATGCACCTGGAATTCATTTGCAGTGGCAGGAAGCCCTGGAGTGCCCCCCCCAACACACCTCTGTCTCTCCCTCTCTGTCTCTTTATCTCTGTCTCTTAAATAAATAAGTAAAAATAGTTTTAAAAAATATTACTGGGGACTGGAGAGATGGCTTAGCAGTTAAGGTGTTTGCCTGTAAAGCCAAAGGATCCTGGTTTGATTCCCCAGGACCCACATAAGCCAGATGCACAATGGGGTACATGCAGTCTGGAGTTCATTTGCAGTGGCTGGAGGTGCTGATGCTCCCATTCTCTCTCTCTCTCTCTCTCTCTCTCTCTCTCTAATAAATAAATAAATAAGATATATTAAAAATAGTACTGGGCTGGGGGATTGATTCGGTGGGTAAAAATGCTTGCTGTGCAAGCATAAGGACCTGAATTCAATCCCAGATCCCATCTCAAAAGCTGGGTATGGCAGCACATGCCTGTAACCCTGGAGCTGGGAAGTAGAGACAAGACAAGTGCTAGCTCTAGTCACACAGTTTAGCCAAAAAATGGTGAGCAATAGAGGAAGACACCTGACATCCTACTCTGGCTTCCATACATGTACATATAGGTGCATTCATCTACATACACATGCATATACTAGACACATTTTTCAAACAGAACTACCTCATATACACACATACAAGGCAAGTCAGAGCATGCTTATCATGCATTCTTTGGTTGTTTTTTGTTTGAGACAAGGTGACGTGTAGCTTAGAGTGGCCTCAAACTTGCCATGTAGTTGAGGCTGGTCTTGAATTCCTAATCCTTCCACTTCCCAAGTGCTGGACCTACAGGTGAGACCCGCCAGTCCTCGTCTGGTTATTGTGCAGTCTTTTTTTGTTTGGGGAGTCTCCTTGTGTATGGTGTGTGTGTGTGTGTGTGTGTGTGTGTGTGCACGCGTGCGCGCGCCTCAGTGCACATGTAGAAGTTGGAGGTCAACCTTGGGTTTTGGTTCCCACAATCCATCTTGCTTAAGGCAAGTTCTCTTTGTTATCCACTGAATTCACCAGGCTAGCTGACCTAAAAGTTTTCAGGAGATTCTTGTCTGCATTCCATCTCACCACAAGCATGCTGGGATTGCAGACACATGCTATCATGTCCAGCTTTTATGTGGTTCTGGGGATTCAAACTCTGAACCAAAATCGGAATAAATTTTAGTCCTTACCAATTTCTCTAACTCCCTCCATCTGAAGGCAAAACAAAATATTTTGGATGTGTGCATGTATTCATAGGTACACTCTTTTGGGAAGCAGGGGGCTAAACCCCTAAGAGTTACTTCCTAGAAAAATCTTGACTTTGTTAGATGGGAAGTTTTTCTACTTAAAGAAGTTTCATTTATGCCACAGTTTTGTAATTGCTTTTGTTTTTTGGAAGTAGGGTCTTACTCTAGCCCAGGCGGACCTGAAACTCACTCTAGTCCCAGCCTTGCTGCAAACTCACTGATCCTTCTACCTCTGCCTCTTGAGTGCTGGGATTAAAGCTAACGAAAGCTTGAGAAGTCATGGGCACAATTCACCTAATACTTAAAAACTAGCGATGCTATTGATCATTTATTTCTTTTTGTTGTTGTCGTTGTTGTTGTTTGAGGTAGGGACTCTCTCTAGCCCAGGGTAACTTGGAATTCACTCTGTAGTCTCAGGGTGGCCTCAAACTCATGGCGATCCTCCTATTTCTGCGTCTTTAGTGCTGGGATTAAAGGTGTGCACCACCATGCCTGGCCCAATCATTTATTTCTAATGTTGCCATGTCATGTCATAAAATTTACCCATACTAAAGTTTCTGTACATCTAGAAGACAGGCTAAACATCTCTAAATAAACTGTTAATACTTATAGAAATAATACAGAAGTACTAAATCATTTGTATAACAAAGCTTTACTGCATCTCATATAATTTTTCAAATGATAGGATACCCAGAACAGCTAAGTGCACACTCAGAATCCTAACCTCCAGTCTGGGAGCTGGGTAAACGGCTCTGTCAGTAAACACCTGCTGTGTAAGCATGAGGACCTGAATTCAGACACAGAAATTGTGTACCTCTAATCTCAGTGCTGGGGAGGTGGAGACGAGGATCCCCAGTGTCTGCTGGCTACCTATACTAACCGAACCACTGAGTTCTGGATTCCATGAGAAATCCTGTCTGAAAAATAAGGTGGAGGGGTTAGGGAAGTGGCTCAGCAGTTAAAGATGTTTGCTTGCAAAGCCTGCCAAGCTGAGCTCAATCCTCCCTAGCGCCAACATAAAGCAGAGATGAAGTGTGACCCCAAGGGAGCCTATGATAACATGAGGCAGAGCCAGGAGAACCTGAAGTTCTCAGGCCAGCTACACTTGCGGCAGTAAGAGACCCTGTGTCAAAGAAGGTGGAAGAACGGACACCTCAAGGTTGTCCTCTGACCTCCACATATGCACTGTGCTGTGCATGGGAACACATGAAAAAATAAGGAGGGGGACTCTCCAACTGAGCTGTGTGCAAGTGATGCGGTGCACTCCAGAGACTCAACTTCTGGGAGTCGTCACCTGGAAGAGGGTGTGGGACTCCTGTGATGCAGCTGCCTTTGAGTCAAAGCAGCTAGGGGGAGGTTGTCATCTAAGATGAAATGAGATTTCTCATGATGTGGCTGCCTTTGAGTCATCTATTGCCCTTATAAGCAACCCCTCATTCTGCTCTGTAAGTAATTCCAATAAACTCATTGGCTCACCAAAAAAAAAAAAAAAAAAATGTTTAAAACTTTAGAGGGCTGGGCATGATGGCAAACACCTTTCATCCCAGCACTCCAGAGGCAGAGGTAGGTGGACCACCATGAGTTAGAGACTGGCCTGAGACTACAGAGTGAGCTCAATGTCAGTCGGGGCTACAGTGAGAACCTGCCTCGAAAAAAAAAAAAAAAAGTTTTAAAAATTAAAAAATAGGGGCTGGAGAGATGGCTTAGTGGTTAAGGTGCTTGTCTGCAAAGCCTAAGGACCCAGGTTTGATTCCCCAGTGCCCATGTAAGCCAGGTGTACATGGTGCAGTTTGTTTGCAGTGGCTGGAGGCCCTGATGCGCCCATCTCTCTCTCTCTCTCTCTCTCTCTCTCTTTTCTCTCTCTCTCTTAAATAAATAAATATTTAAAAATTTTAAAAGGTAGAGAGCAATTAAGGAAGACACCCAATATTGACTCCTGGCTTCTACACAGGAGCACCCACATACATACAAACAGCCACAGAATGCACACGCCATAATAATAATCTCTAGTCCTCCTCACACACAAAAATGAATAGAAAAAAATTTAAGGAATCCTATTTGGAAGAATGATACACCAAAAATGAGCCAAAGCTGGTGATTGGCACCTATAGTCTTGGCTACTCTGGAGACTGAGACAGGAAAATTGCTAAAGACCGGGAGTTCAAGGCCAATTTGGACAACATAGCAAGACCTCCTTCTCAAGAAAACAATGGGGATAATAAAGCATTCCTGCAATCCAAGCACTTGGGAGGTAAAGATAGGAGAACTGAAAATTCAAGGCCAAGCTGGGCTACATGACAGACAAGAAAGAGCCTGTCTCAATAAAAACATCCAATCAAGGAATCAACTAAAACACAACCGGCTGTTAAACCAACTCTATTCACGAAGAACATGGAGAAAGAATAAACACGGATGTGCCCAAAGAACAGAGGACTACATAAACTGTGCAGTTTCCTCCTAGGGCCACCGGTGACGTTCTACTCACTCCAACCAAAACAACCAACTGAACCGTGAAAATACTTGAATCATTTTAGCAATTTTGATTATATGATAGCAATAGAGAAGCAGTTCCTTAATATAAGAAGCAAGCAATTACCACAGGTATTTATGCTGCTATTTGAAACAAGTCAATAAATGTTTATATTGCAAATAAGAATTAAGAGTACTCTGTTCAGAACATATACTTTTAAAACTATTAGTTGAGCATGGTGGCACACGCCTTTAATCCCAGCACTTGAGAGGCAGAGGTAGGAGGATCGCCGTGAGCTCGATGCTACTCTGAGACTACATAGTGAATTTCAGGTCAGCCTGGGTTAGAGTGAGACCCTACCTAGAAAGAAGAAAAAAAAACTATTAAACAATGATTATCTCTTGTAACTCACACAAAAAGTTCATTAATTTATTTTTTTGTTTTTGTGTTTTCAAGGTAGGGTCTCACTCTAGCCCAGGCTGACCTGGAATTTCCCAGGCTGGTCTTGAACTCATGGTGATCCTCCTACCTAGGCCTCCTAAATGTTGGGATTAAAGCCTTCAGCCAACACACCAGCTTTTGTTTAGTTTCATTATGTTTTTGTTTATGGGAGAGAGAGTTTCATTGTAGCCCAGGCTGACATGGAACTCACTCTGTAGTTCCAGGCTGGCCAGTACTGGGATGTATGTGCCAACACAACCACCCATTAATATATTTTTATTTCTGATTTTTTTTTTTTTTGAGGTAGGGTCTAGCTCTAGCTCAGGCTGACCTGGAATTCACTATGTGGTCTCAGGGAGGCCTCAAACTCTTGGCAATCCCCCTACCTCTGCCACCGAGTGCTGGGATTAAAGGTGTGTGCCACCACAATCGGCTCACTAATTTATTTTTAAATATTTATTTATTTATTTATTTTGAGAGAGAGTATATGGGCAAGCCTGGGCCTCTTGCTCTGCAAACAAACTCCAGACACGTGCCACTTTGTGCATCTGGCTTTACATGGGTAATGAGGAACAGAATCTGGGCCATCAGGTTTCGTAAGCCAGTGCCATTAGTTGATGAACTCTAGGCCAAACCATTAATTTCCTATAGACTATTTCAAAGAACACTGCCTCATCATTTAGCAGCCCCCCATATAAACTTACATTAAATTATATTTAATAACATTTGAGTGTGCATGGTGTGGTGGCTCACACCTGTAATCCCAGCACTCAGGAGGCAGAGGTAGGAGGCTTGCTGTGAGTTTGCGGCCACCCTGAGACAACATATGAATTCCAGATCAGCCTGGGCTACAGCAAGACCCCACCTTGAAAAAACAAAACAAAAAGATAAAAAAAAAAAACCTTAGAGCTATATGTGAGACTCAAATCTTATGATCAACTATGTAGCTAATAATGACATTTCTAGTTTTGTCTTTTTGAGTACTTATTATTCTGTACTTCTATTTTTTTAATTTTTTCATTCATTTATCCATTTTGAGAGAGAGGCAAATAGGGAAGAGAGAACTGAACTCCAGACACATGTGCATGTGGCTTATGTGGGTACTGGAGAATCAAACCTGGATCCTTGGGCTTCACAGGCAAATGCCTTAACCATTAAGCCATCCCTCCAGCCCACTTCTATTTTTTTTTGTTTGTTTGTTTGTTTGTTTTATTTTTCAAAGTAGGGTCTCACTCTAGCTCAGGCTGACCTGGAATTCACTATGTAGTCTCATGGTGGCCTCGAACTCACAGTAATCCGCCTACCTCTGCCTCCCCAGTGCTGGGATTAAAGGCGTGAGCCACCACGCCCGGCTCACTTCTATTTTTTAAATTTGCTCTTGGTGAGGAATGATAGCTTCCAGCACTGTGGCAAGACAACTGTTATAAGCTCGAAGCCAGTCTAACCTACCCAAGTTCCAGGCCATGTGTAATGTGTAACAAGTCAGAGTACATAAAAAAAAAAAAAAAGAAAAAGAAAGAAAGAACTGTTTCCTTATCCAGCTCCCTGGCACTGGTACATGTGAACACCCTTATTTACAAACCAGGGAGCTACAGGTCGTCAGCATTTCAAATGAGGGGCTGTTATCCAGAATCTCTCCAAAGTACACTTCCACAGTTTCCCTCTAATCACATCCTAATACCCTTAGGGTTCCGTTTTAAAATGCAAACCCACTTCTGAGACCAATTTAAGACATACATACCTTACTCAGTGTGTAATTAACCTAAAAGTTAAAATAAAAGCTTCCAGAATATCAACATGCAGAAAAGATGCCAACAGGTCAAAGTTTAAAAGGAAAAGAGGGAAAAAAAGAATGGACTGGAGAGATGGCTTAGTAGTTAAGGTGTTTGCCTACAAAGGCTAAGGACCCAGGTTCAATTTCCCAGTACCCACATAAGCCAGATGCATAATGTGGTGCATGCTTCTGGAGTTCCTTTGCAGTGGCTAAAGATCCTGGCGCTCCCATTCTCTCTCTATCTGCCTCTCTCTCTCTCTCTCTCTCTCTCTCTCTCAAATAAATAAAATATTTTTTAAAAAGAGAGAAAAAAGAAGAAAAGAAAGCAACCTACTAAAGTTTAAAAGAGAAGTAATAGCCTGGGACTACAGAGTGAGTTCCAGGTCGGCCTAAGCTAGAGTGAAACCATACCTTGAAACACACACACACACACACACACACACACACACACACACACAGTAAAAAGAAAAACAAAACTTTATGAAAAAAATTATTTGCTACATTTAAGATTGTAACTTATTTTCCATTTTAAGATCAAAAATAACTCATAATAAAATTATATATATATGCATGAAAATGTCATGATAAAACCCATTATTTTGTATGCTAACTGAAAGACGAATACAAAAATGCTTCACAATTTTCATAGCTATCATATTTCAAATACGGACTCACTTCCACTTGTCATTCAAGCCAGCCCTGGAAGACAGGGCACTCTCCGCCCTCTTGAGCCCACTGCAGCGAAATACCTGACTTCCCTGTAGGTGGTAAGATGAGTGGCTGGCAGCTTCTTCCTCAGACAGTAGCTTAATAACCACCTTCCCCAGCGACGGGGATGCAGCCTGACCTTATACCTTCTCCAAACTGTGCTTTCCCCAAGTCAGTTCCAGTGCACAAACTCACTAGAAAAGTCTACATGCTGACTAGGTAAATTACAGGTACGCAGTGTCAGCTTACTCAATTATCTTGGCATCAAATCGAAATAAATGACCTGACTTTCACTATCTTTACTCCCTGCAATCAAATCTCTGGTCTACCCTTTGGTCAGGGCTGAGCACATTTTCACTGGATACCAGTTAAAAACAAAACAAACAAAACAAAACCAAGGAACCGTTTGCTGGAGGGCTCACAGCACAACCCTGTTGTTTAAGTTAAAAACTACTCCCTTTCCTTGTGGTGACTCTTACCTGTAATCCCAGCACTTGGGAGGCTGAGGCAGGATTTCTGTGAGTTCGGGGCAAACCTGGGACTACAGTGAGTTCCAGGTCAGCCTGGGCTAGAGTGAGACTCTACCTCAAAAAAAATAAAAAATTAATTTAAAAAGTTTGAAAAAATGAACTACTAGTCCCATACCCACCAAAGCAACCTAGCCAGAGTATGATTTCATTTATCTGTTTGAGAGAGAGAGAAAGAGGCAGATTGAGAAATAGAATGAACGCACCAGAGCCTCTAGCCCCTGAAAACGAACTCAAGATGCAGGCTCCACTTTGTGCATCTGGCTTACGTGGGTACTGGGGAATCAAACCTGGTTCCTCTGGCTTGGCAGGCAAGTGCCTTAACTGTTTAGCGGTTAAGGAGCTTGCCTGTGAAGCCTAAGAACTCATGTTCTAATCTCCAGGTTCCACATAGCCAGACACAGTAACACAAGCACACAATGTCGCACATGTGCCACAAGGGGGCGCATGTATCTGGAGTCCATTCGCAGCCGCTGAAAGCCCTGGCACACCTGTTCTCTTTCCTGCCTCTTTCTTTCTCTCTCTAAAAATTAAAATAAAAAATTTAAGGCTGGAGAGTTGGGTTAGTGGTTAAGACAGTTGCCTGCAAAGCCAAAGGACCCAGTTTGGATTCCCCAGTACCCACATAAGCCAGAAGCATAAGGTAGCCACATATGTCTGGAGTTCCTTTGCAGCAACTGAAGCCCTGGTGTGCCCATTCTCTCTCTGTACCTCTTCCTCTCTCCTTTCTCTCTCAAAATATTTTTTTTTAACTGTCCTGGCTACTCTTCCTTGTTTCTGATATCCACCACCATAGACTTCTCTTCCATCATTGTTCTTTACAGAAATATATATATATAGGGTTTTTTCAAGGTAGGGTCTCACTCTAGCCCAGGCTGACCTGGAATTCACTAGGTAGTCTCAGGTGGCCTCGAGCTCATAGCGATCTCCTACCTCTGCCTCCAGAGTGCTGGGATTAAAGGCTTGCACCACCATGCCAGTCAGAAATAATCTATATTTGATGTGAAGGTTTTGGTGGGGGTTTTTTGTTGTTGGTGGAGATGGGGGGTTGTTTGTTTGGGTTTTCTTTTTGGTATTTTGAGGTAGGGTCTTACTCCAGCCCAAGCTAACCCCATTATGTAGTCTCAGATTGGCCTCGAACTCACAATGATCCTCCTATCTTAGCCTCCTGAGTGCTAGGATTTAAGGCATGGGCCACCATCCCCAGCTATGAATAAAGATTCTTAAAAAGCAAGGCATGGTGGCGTACACCTTTAATTCCAGCACTCTGGAGGCAGAGGTACGAGTATCGCTATGAGTTTGAGGCCAATCAGAGACTATATAGTGAATTCCAGGTCAGCCTGGGCTAGTGTGAAACCCTACCTTAAAACAAACAAACAAACAAGCCAAGACTAAAGAAAAAAATTCCCTAGACACCCACAATCCATCCTTGGCACCAGAGCAGAGTTAAAATGAGACCAGAGGAACACAGGGACAGCTTTCTCAGATTTTCTGCATAAACCAGATAGGAGATGGTAGCAGTGACCAGAAGCAAGTCAGGCCAATCCACTGAACCACGGGGAGCCAAGCATGGGAGGCACACGCCTGCAGTCCCAGCACACTGGAGACCGACCCAAGAATACCATGAGTTTGAGGGCTGCCTGGGCTATATAGGAGGCTCAGGTCAGCCTGGGTTACCTGGGTAGGCCCTATTTCAAAAAATAAAAAACAAGATTTGGGATGTAGCTCTTCCCAAACTGTCCTGGGTTTAATCCCCAGCAATCTAGTAAATCAGTCAGTCAATAAATCAATAGCATGACTGACTGGCTGAGTGATCTTTATGGGAGAATTTCAAGTAACTAATTTGTCAAGATTTTCACACTTCAATTACAAGGGAATTTGCTTCCATAAAACCAAATGTGGAAAAGTGTTAACATACCAATAATGATGAGGAGGAGCTAAGAGCTTGGGCTCCAGACTTAAACCGCTTTGTTTTATACCCTGACTCCCTCTACTTGGTAAGACCAATACCTCTAAATCTCAGTTTCCCTGTGAAAAGTATCTTCCTCACTGGGCTGTGAGGATTAAGTAACTTAATATACATATAAAGCGCTTAGAAAATATTGACCCTCAAATAATCTTAGCCAATGTTACCTTCATTATTCATCACTATTGTACATTTTTAAAAATTTTTTTTAGTTTTTTAATTTTTATTTATTTGAGAGGGGCAGACAGAAGGAGAGAGAGAATGGGCACACCAGGGCCTCCAGCCACTGCAAACAAACTCCAGATACATGTGCCCCCTTGTGCATCTGGCTTACGTGGGTCCTGGGGAATCAAACCGGGGTCCTTTGGCTTTGCAGGCAAATGCCTTAACCGCTAAGCCATCTCTCCAGCCCACTACTGTACATTTTTAAAACCAAGGCTCAAAACCTAATTTTCTACCTCTTTATCCTCTTACTAACAAATATGCTATATAATCACAAATACCTTGTTAATTGTATTGTGGTCCTCGGTTGTAATTTTCAGATGAGCGTATCTCTTTTTTATTATTATTAAAGATTTATTTTAAGAGGCCAGGCATGGTGCCACATGCCTTTAATCCCAGCACTCAGGAGGCAGAGGTAGAAGGATCACTGTGAGTTCGAGGCCACCCTGAGACTACATAATGAATTCCAGGTCAGCCTGGACTAGAGTGAGACCCTACCTCAAAAAAAAAAAAAAAAAAAAAAAACTCCTTACAACGTGCTCCCCCCCCCCCCGACACAAAATGGCCTGGATATCCATGACCCCACAGTGCCTGACACTAGACCTACACAAGACCATCATAATAGGAGGAAAAAAAAGATCATGACGTCAAAATAAAAGAGACTGATTGAGAGGGGGAGGGGCTATGATGGAGAATGGAGTTTCAAAGGGGACAATGGGGGAAGGGAGGGCATTACCATGGGATACTTTTTATAATCATGGAATTTGTTCATAAAAAAAAAAAATTGAAAAGAAAAAAAAAAGAGCAGGGCGTGGTGGGATGTGCCTCTAATCCAAGCACTGAAGAGGCAGAGGTAGGTGGATTGCTGTGAGTTTGAGGCCAGCCTGAGACTCACATTCTCCTCCAGCCTCCACGTGTGCATCTGCACATACATGTGTATGCACCACACATACACAAAAAACCACCACCACACAGAGATTTCTGAGGTTGGGTTTTTCTTGGGGGGGGGGGTGAGGTAGGGTCTCACTCAAGCCCAGGCTGACCTGGAATTCACTATGTAGTCTCAGGCTGGCCTCAAACTCATGGCAATCCTATCCTTCTACCTCTGTCTCCCTAATGCTGGGATTAAAGGCGTGTACCACCACGCCCAGCTTGACTTTTTTTTTTTAATTAGCATAAAACCTTTTTGAGATAGGATTTCCCTATGCTGACCAGGCTTGCCTTGAATTCAGATCCTCCTGCTGCATATTCATACTTTACATTTCCGAAAACAGTCTCAAGGAGATTTTGAGTAATGTGCCCAAAGTTAACAGCTGGTGAGCTCAGAGCACAGACTGGAATCCAGGGCTTTCTGACTGACACGCTGGTGATAAAGAAGCCACGGCAGGTTCTCTGCGTGATGATCCTTCCTTACACCCCACAACCCACGTGGCCAAGGGTACAAAGATTCATCTCTGATGGAGGTGACCTCTCTGCATTATCTTCTATGACTCCATTAATAAGTGAACAAACATTTTCTGAAGACCCAGAAACATAACCACATCATGAACCACCTTGTTTACAGTGTTAGAAAATAGTAAAGAAAAACACACCTGTTCCCTTTATGCCTGGACTTTCCAATACACCACTGCACTCACATGAAGGTCATCGTTACTAGTCCATGAACCTCTGATATAAAACTACATTTCCTCCCCTCAGTGGTTAACAAAATGCATCTGCCAATACACACTGAAAGGAGGAATGACTCACATGGTGAACCTTAAAGCACAAGATTCATCAGGCGTGGTGGCACACACCTTTAATCACAGTTCTAGGGAGGCAGAGGTAGGGGGATCGCTGTGAGTTTGAGGCCAGCCTGAGACTACAGAGTACATTCCAGGTCAGCCTGGGCTAGAGCGAGACCCAACCTCAAAAAAAAAAAAAAAAAAAAGAAGATTCAAAGAAATGGGGGAAAGGAAGAGACTGAGGAAGAGGAGGAACATGACAACCCGACAGAAAACTGCAAGGAAAATGGAGGTCTGAGTAGAAGGTTTCTGTGACCAGGGGATGATCTGGAGAAGATCTGGAAGGCTTGACCAGGAGGAAAGAAAGGACAGGCATCCAAAAGTTCACAGCATTTGCTGAGTGTGGTCACATGCCTTTCATCTCAGCACTCAGGAGGAGTGAATACCATGAGTTTGAGGCCAGCCTGAGACTACACAGTGAATTCCAGGCCAGCCTGGACTACAGCAAGACCCTACCTGGAAAAACAAAAACAAACAAAAAAGTTCACAGCATTTATCTCTGGGTTTGCCTAGACTAGGGATTAAAGTAAAGAAATACATCTTTTAATTGGCTGGCATAATTTAATGTTTTGTTTTGGTTTGGGGGTTCTTTTTTGTTTGTTTTTGGTTTTCTGAGGCTGACCTGGAATTCACTATGTAGTCTCAGGGTGGCCTCAAACTCAGTGATCCTCCTACCTCTGCCTCCTCAGTGCTGACATTAAAGGCATGTGCCACCATGCTCGGCAATGAAGAGTTTCTTTATAAGCCAATGGGTTGACAGACTTTCATAAGTAATATCCCTACAAATGATATTTTCCTGTCTAAATTATATTGCAAAGAAAATTAACTACATTGTGCATAGTACTTCCCCATGACTAGGATAAATTTATACTCACCAACAGTTTCAATTTAGTTCTATAGTACACTGCTTAAAATAGGACTCCGAGAAACAAAAATATAAAATACAGAGTTTTATTTTTTTAAGCCATCCTGTATTTAGCAAAATGTGATTGTAGCCAAACTGACCTGAAATTCACTATGTAGTCTCAGGATGGCCTCAAACTCATGGTGATCCTCCTACCTCTGCCTCCCAAGAGCTGGGATTAAAGGCATTGTGCCACCATAGCTGGCTAAAAAAAAAAATTTTTTTTTGATCGTAACAACCTAATTTAAGGGCTAGATCTGTAACTTACTTATAAAACTGGAAAATTTTCAATATCTTAAAAAATATTCAGCTAAACCTGAATCAAAGCTGCTATTTCTACTTTTCATGCATTTTTCATGACCTCTTTCCACTTTTTTTCACAACCATACACTGTAGAATTTTCCTTCACGGCTGGGTTTCACAATTTAATTTGGTGAAGTTAAAGTACTAGGACAGCAGAAACATTCTGTGGCAACAAACTGACATCATTAAATTCTTATTTATAAGTTCTTTGGGGTGAATGGATGTTCTATTTTTACTTATTTTAAGAGCAAAATCTATTTTCTGTTGATTCTCATGTCTGATGCGTTTTAATCTGACTGACTCCCTTTGTCCCCAGCATCTTTATTAAGCTGCCTTTGCTGAGTACTAAGGAATGCCTATGTGCTTAGACAAAATAGACATGACTGTTGGATTACCTGTTCCCATGAACAACCTATGTCATTTGCCTTTTAGGGAGAAGATCAAATCGAAACTAGAAAAAAGCCAGATGTGGTGGCCCACACCTTTCTCAGCACTCGGGAGGCAGAGGAAGGAGAACTGCTGTGAGTTTGAGGCCACCCTGAGACTGCATACTGAATTCCAGGTCAGTCTGGGCTAGAGTGTGCCACCACGCCTGGCTTTTTTTGTTTTTTTAAAAGAGGCAGAGGCACACCAGGGCCTCCTGCCACTGCAAACTCCAGACACATTGTGCATCTGGCTTTACATGGGTACTGGGAAATCAAACCCAGGCCATCAGGCTTTGCAAGCAAGCGCTTTTTTTTTTTTTTAAACTGTTATGCCATCTTTTCTTTTTGTTTGTGTTTTGTTTTTTAAGGTAGGGTATCATTCTAGCCCAGGCTGATCTGAAACTCACTCTGTAGTTCCAGACTGGCCTCAAACTCAAGGAGATCCTCCTATTTCTGCCTCCCCAGTGCTGGGATTAAGACAAGGTTTTTTGTTTGGTTGGTTGGTTGTTTTTGTTTTTTGTGAGGTAGGATCTCACTCTAGTCCAGGCTGACCTGGAATTCACTCTGTATTCTGACGGTGGTCTTGAACTCGTGGTGATTTTTGCAGCCAGGTTCGCATTGCTAATAGAAATCACCCAACTAAGAGCAGCTTGTGGGAAAAAGAGGTTTATTTTGGCTGACAGGCTCGAGGGGAAGCTCCATGATGGCAGGGGAAAATGATGGCATGAGCAAAGGGTGGACATCACCCCCTGGACAACATAAGGTGGACAACAGCAACAGGAGAGTGTGCCAAACACTGGCAAGGAGACACTGGCTATAACATTCATAAGCCCGCCCCCAATAATACACTGCCTCCTGGAGGTGTTAATTCCCAAATCAGCTGGGAACCGAGCATTCAGAACACCTAAGTTTATGGGAGACACCTGAATCAAACCACCACATTCCACCCCTGGGCCCCATAAACTGATATCCATACATGATGTAATATACAATGCATTCAGTCTAACTTTAAAAGCCCCCATAGTTTTTACCAATTCCAATGATGTTCATACATCCCCATAGTCCAAGATCTTTTAAACTGAGCCATAATACCAAAAAAAAATCCCCCCCAAACCCATAATGGCACAGAATAAACATTCACACTGCAAAAGATGGCATTGGACATAGCAAAGAAATATTTAACCAATACAAGATTTAAAACAACCAGGGCAAACATCAAACTCTGTAGCTTCAAGTCCAACAACTCTAGCTAGTGACAAATCTCCAACTCCGATAATTCTAACCATCAACAAGTCTCTGGCATTTCAATTCCACCCCTCTAGCTAGGCCACTCACAGTCCTGGAAAACTTCATCAGGGCTGGCAGCTCCTTAGCAGCCATCTCGTGGTCCTGGCATCTCCACTGGGTCTCTACTGCAATCCAGGGTTCATCCTCATGGCCCCATGGGGTATCCATGCAGGCATCCAGCAAACCTGCTTCACACTGCCCATGGCCATTTCCAAAACACAAGACCATGTTGCAAACTCAATGACCCTCTCTTTCCTGCATTTTTTATTTTCCACAATACCAGGTAGGATGCCAATTTGTTAATCCAGGCGGGAATAAAGCAGACTTTGAAGAACAGGGCACTCCTTGGGCATTTAGTCCCCTTCAAAAGAGTCTACATTCTTCCTGTTGCCCCGTGCAGGTCAGCTGGCCCAATCTCAAAGGTTGTAATCTCTCAGTTGCAGCTAAATGGGCAGCAGTTCACCCAAAGACTTTCTTTCTGTGCCATATCCCTCTGTTCATACTAGTTTATTGCTATGCAAAGCAACCCTGCACAACTTATTAGGACACGGTCATATAACAGCAAGCTTTTAACACAACCTGCCTCTACCCCAGTCCAAGCAAAGCTCTTTCTCACCCTCATAAGCCAAACCTCACAGTCCATAGTTCTTACCGCATTCACGTCTTTCAACTCTGACCAGAATAGTCCATCAAGCTGTACTTACAGCACTGCAAGGCATCTCTTAGTTCAAGGTTTCAAATCCTTCTACATTCCTCTTGAAAATCAGCTCCAAAAGGCCAAAGCCACAGAGTCTGGTGTCTAGCAGCAATCCCACTCCTCAGTACCACTTTACTGTTGCAGTCAGGTTCACACTGCTGGTAGAAATCAACAACCAAGAGCAGCTTGTGGAAAAAAGAGGTTTATTTTGGCTTACAGGCTCAAGGGGAAGCTCCTAGTATTCAGAACACCTAAGTTTATGGGGGACACCTCAATCAAACCACCACAGCGACCCTCCTATCTCTGCCTACCAAGTGCTGGGATTAGAGGCGTGCACCACCACATCTGGCTAAGACAAGGTTTTGTGTATACCAGATTGGCCTGGAACCCACTATCTAGCCAAAGATGACCTTGAAATCCTGATCATCCTTCTTCCACCTTCAAGTGCAGGGATTACAGGCCTGAGCCACCATCACCAGTCCTACTCTTCAAGACCCTTATCTCTACTTCTGTTCCAATCTAACATTAAAGTACTTGTTAAATTAATTTAAATAAGTGAGTACAGTTCTATCATTAACTTCACTTCAACTAAAAAAGAAATTCTAATAAAACCTTTTTCCTGAGCTGGAGAGAGGGCTTAGCAGTTAAGGTGCTTGCCTGCAAAGCCAAAGGACCAGGTTCAATTCTCTAGTACCCATGTAAAGCCAGATGCACAAGGGGTACATGCATCCAGAATGTATTTGCAGTGGCTGCAGGCCCTGACGCACCCATTCTCTGTCTCTATCTGCCTCTCTCCTTCCCTCTTTCTTTCAAATAAATAAATAGAAAGGAATCAGGGGATGGAGAGATGGCTTAGTGGTTAAGACACGTGCCTGTGAAGCCCAAGGACCAAGGTTTGATTCCACAGAACCCACATAAGCTGGGCATCTGGAGTTCGTTTGCAGTGGCTGGAAGCCCAGGCATGCCCATTCTCTTTCCCTCTCTCTCTGTGCATCTTTCTCTCTCTCAAATAAATGAATAAATAAATAAAATATTTATAAAGAAAGAAAGACCTGCTCAGTCACCATTGTACCCTCAGGCTCTATGCTGGTCACCAGATTCAGTGTGATTAAGAGGACGCAGATGGGGCTGGAGAGACAGCTTAGCAGTCAAGGCACTTGCCTGCGAAGCCTAAGGACTCATGTTTGACTCTCCGGGTCCCACTTAAGCTAGACACACAGTGACACAAGCGCGCAAGGTCACACATGGGCACAAACATCTGGAGTTCCACTGGAGTGGCTGGAGGCCCTGGCATGCCAATCCCCCCCCTCACCACCTCTCTCACATTAAAAAAAAAAAAAGAGGAAGCACTGCTCTCAGACCTTCCCACAGAGATGCAAGGAAGGTAAATGAGGACTCTTTATGAAAGGCATGGTTCTAACAACACAAACAATGAACTCTTTAGAATAGAGTAAACCAGACTGTGGCGCAGCTGTAACAATAAGTCAAGAAATCGAGACAGGCATGATCCCAGCACTCAGGAGGCAGAGGTAGGAGGATCGTTGTGAGTTCAAGGTCAGCCTGCAACTACAGAGCGAGTTCCAGGTCAGCCTGGGTTAGAGCAAGACTCTACTACCTTGAAAAACCAAAAAATAAAAAATAAAAATAAAAATAAATAAAATAAAATAAAATATTTGTATTTATTTGCAATCAAGAGAGAGTATGGGCACACGGGGGCCTCTTGCAACTATAAATGAACTCCAGATGCATGTGCCACTGTGTGCATCGGCCTTTACATGAGAATCGAACTTAGGGTGACAGGCTTTGCAAGCAAGCACTTTTAACCACTGAGCCATGCCTCCAGTCTAAGTTCTTAGCATTTTTATGAGACTTGCTGTTACTGTTAAGTTTGTGTATTGTTTTGGTCTTGCATTACCTGCAATTCTTTTATGATTTCAGCTCCTGAACATCATTTCACTGGCCCTTTACAATTAGTTTCTCCAGCTCTGTGACCCCAAAGTACTCTACACTTGAGTAACCATCTTTCCAAGCATGGACTTATTCTTTTCTCTTTCTTCCTTTCTTTCTTTCTTTTTGGTTTTTCAAGGTAGGGTCTCGCTGTAGCCCAGGCCAACCTGGAATTTACTCTGTAGTCTCAGGCTGGCCTTGAATTCATGTCAATCCCCCTACCTGTGCCTCCTGAGTGCTGGGATTAAAGGCGTGTGCCACCACACCTGGCTAAGCATGGACTTACTCTTATTCAGCACTGAATCCCCAGAGCCTAGCCTGGTGCCTGTTACATATTAGACATTCAGTAAATATTTGAGGAGGAAAACACCTAAGGAAATGAATAATCTATGTACTTAGGTGATTGCCCACTTAGAAATTTTTTAAAGGTTTGGTTATTTCTGAGAAAAACACATTGTCGGATCCTTTTATAAATGGTGACTAAGTTCCAAGGCTAGCCTACAAAGCCTCAGCTATGAGGATAGCCACTTCTCTCCCTCTGCGAGTGGCAGCAGAACGTTCGCTCTTGGGGGGTTGGGGGGAGAGGCCGAATCAGCCACATCGCAGCTTCTTCCACAGCCTCTTACTTAATTGGTGAGGTAGAAATAAAGATCACTATCACAGACAGGTTCCTGCACTCTCCCTGACCGTCTTCTTGCACATGCAGGTCTGAAAGAAGAGAATGTTCCCATAATGTTCCCATCCCAGTTCCCATAGTGGAAGGTCAGGAAAACACTGGTCTTTCCTTCCTGGAGTTGCTCAGGTGCTAGTTTCCACTGAGAAAGAAAATTAAGAAGAGGGGCTGGAGAGATGGCTCAGTGGTAAAGGCGCTTGCCTGCAAAGCCTTTAGCAACCTGGGTTTGATTCCCCAGAACCCACGGAAAGCCAGATGTACAAAGTGGCACATGTGTCTGGAGTTTGTTTGCAATGGCTAGAGGCCCTGGCTTGCCCATTCTCAAACTCTCTCCATGCAAGTAAATAACTACAAAATATTTTTTAAGCCAGGTGTGGTGGCGCACACCTTTAACCCCAGTACTCAGGAGACAGAGGTAGGAGAATTGCCATGAGTTTGAGACCACCCTGAGACTACATAGTGAATTCCAGGTCAGCCTGGGCCAGAGTAAGACACTACCTCAAAAAAAATATATAAATAAATAAATAAAAATAAACAGAGTAAGTGTGGATTTGAGCTAAGTTCTCCACTCCAGCATTCCCAGGAATGAAATTTAGACTGTTGTTTTAATAGCATTTAAACTTCATCTGACATTTTAAATCTAGTATTTTTCCAAGAAGGTTTCACTCCAGACCCTGGCTGGTCTCCAACTCAGGATCCTGATGCCTCAGCCTCCAGAGAAGCTCAATTACATGAAACCCCTATGTAGCAGACAGCTTCAGGTTCACTGAGATGAACTTCCAGACCAGGCACAGTTATGGAGGAAGGGATATTTATTGAAGCTTACAGATCCAGGGGAAGTCCCATAATGGCAGAAGAAACTGGCCTGCCTTCACAGGCCCAAACAGAGAGAGAGAGAGAGAAGTACAAGCCTAAAGGTCAAAAGCCAAAGCACACTTCAGGAACTCCAGCTAGGCACACTTTACATATCTTTAGATTGAAATCTCAAACCCACCACCACACCTTAAGATCCACACAATGGCATTGCCTCCAGCCAGATAGCTAGAGATGCAAACTACAAACAAACAAACAACTGAATATATTGGGGGCCATCTATTCTATTCAAACTACCACATTCCGCCCCTGGCCCCCAATAGATTTATAACCATCACATATTGTAAATTGTACTTAGTTCAATTTCAAAGGTCCCCACAGTCTTGACCAATTTAAGATATTAAGACCTGTAAAATCAAACAAGTTAAACATTTCTAACATATAAAGGCACAGAGTAAACATTTTCAACTGGTATAAGGCACAGCAAGGAGAGACTAAAACAATGCAAACTCAACCACCATCAAACATCAAACTTCTGCAGTTCAAGTTCAATATATCCAGAGACTAACAGTCTCCAGACTTTTCAATTCCGCCCCTCCAGCTGGGCAGAGTAGCAGGGAACACTTCCATCCCAGGCCAACAATGCGCTCTATGGTAGCCCTTGCACAGTCCTGGTATATCCAAAACATCTTGAGGTCTTCATGCAAACCACGGCCCATCTTCCAAAGGCTCTTTCAGCCTATCAGGGCATCATGCTCTGCCTCATGCCGCAGCTCAGCGGCAGCTCCTGGAACTGTGTGCAATTCACGACCACTCCTCGCATTTTTCATGCTTCTGAAATCAATACCAGGTGTGCAGGACACAGCCATATTCTTTTTTTTTTTTTTTTTTTTTTTTGTTTATTTATTTATTTGAGAGCGACAGAGAGAAGGAGGCAGAGAGAGAGAGAGAGTGAATGGGGCGCGCCAGAGCTTCCAGCCTCTGTAAATGAACTCCAGATGCGTGCGCCCCCTTGTGCATCTGGCTAACATGGGTCCTGGGGAATTGAGCCTCGAACCGGGGTCCTTAGGCTTCACAGGCAAGCGCTTAACCGCTAAGCCATCTCTCCAGCCCCACACAGCCATATTCTTAATTCACAGATGAAATAAATCATAACCTTGAAAAGCAGGTTCCTTCTCCAGTCAACTCTTTCCAAAAGAGTCTGCATTTCTATGATAGTCCTTCCTCAGATATCCTTTCCATTGTTTTAATGTAAAGCAGTTGGACCATCTTCCTTAAGATTGCTAATGTGTTTGACAATAGCAGACTCAGTAACATAAAACCAGTCTCAGTGCCTGTAATTTTAACTTGCTTGAGATTTACCAGCTTAAAATCTTAAATCTCTCAGTCCAATATCTTCAGCCAAGCACATCAGTCCATTACAAATTTAACCTTGATCAAACTCTCTGGGCCTGGGCAGCAGGATGCAGCCAGCCCTTATGCCAGTAGCCCAGTTCCAACAAAGTCCTCTGCAGTCTTTCCTTCCCCTTAGAAAGCTCATAAGCCAAGCCTTGAAGTTCAATGCTGTCTGCACTTAGCATTCTCAGACTCTCATCAGAATAGTCCATAAAACTTGGCTTACCACTCCAGAAGACATCTTCAGTTGCAAGCACCAAGTCCATGCCTATTCTTCCAAAACAAAGGTTCCAAAAGATCAACATCCACATAGTCAGGTTCATCTCACCCCCATTTTGGTACCAAGTTCTGTAGCAGACAGCTTCAGGTTCACTGAGATGAACTTCCAGACCAGGCACAGTTATGGAGGAAGGGATTTATTGAAGCTTACATATCCAGGGGAAGTTCCATAATAGCAGAAGTAGCTGCCCTGCCTTCACAGGCCCAAGCAGAGAGAGAGAAGTACAAGCCAAAAGCCACAGCACAGCACACTTCAGGAACTCCAGCTAGGCGCACTTTGCATATCTTTAGATTGAAATCTGAAACCCACCACCACACCTTAAGATCCACACAATGACACTGCCTCCAGCCAGGTGGCTAAAGATGCAAACTACAAACAAACAACTGAATATATTGGGGGCCATCTATTCTATTCAATCCACCACACCACTGATCTCAATTGTTCTTGTTGTTGAAGTGCTGGTCACCAAACCCAGGGCCTGGCACCTGGGTACCACTGATTACCACTGAGCTGCCCCCCCAGCCTTGGTCTCATTTCCACTGTAATCTGGAGCGAGTAAAGTTATAGTTAGCATAATGAAATGCTCCAACAACAGTAATCTCAGACTTATTTCTGGGTCCTAGGAGAACACAAGGTGGGGCAAAAGAACAGACGTCTGTCTCTATATCTATGATCTTTCCTTTCAAATTATCTCTCATTCTTGCTTTTTCTTCTCATCTTCCAGACTCCTCATGCCCCCTAAGGATCTCCTTTTTCAATTCCCACACTTGCTAAAATACAGCAAGTTTTGCCCAAATCTCTAAAGCATTCCTTGACTTTGTATATTTCCCTTATCCTTTCTAGTTCCTTCCCCATATTCTTAGCAGCTGGTCAAGAAGAGAGTAATATGACTAAATTTATTCATATTAAAATTGAAAAAGGGTAGCCATTTCTCTCTCATACACACACACTATATATATATATATACATACATTCATTAAAGTGTGTAAAGTGCCGTTAAATCCTCTTCTTCAACCTATAAATTACAAAACAAGGGGAATCTGCTTTAACCCGTTCATGCCTCATTGCCTTTATTAGAAGAATGCCACTAAACCACTTGAACATTTAATATTTTTATAAAGAGAGAGAGAGATCTACTTTTTTATTCCTATACTTTTTTTTTTAAGGCAAACCCAACAGAATGGCCTTTTTTTTTTTTTTTTTTTATGAGAGCAAGACAGAATTGGCACGGTAGGGCCTCCAGCCACTGTAATCGAACTCCAAACATATGCACCACCTTGTGCACATGTGTGACCTTGCGCATGTGTCACCTTATGTGTCTGGCTTATGTGGGATCTGGGGAGTCGAATATGGGTCCTTAGGCTTTGCAAGCAAGCACCTTAACTGCTAAGCCATCTCTCCAGCCCTGTTCCTATTCCAGCCCTATTCTTATAGTTTTTAAGCTAAATAAACTAAACTAGAGTAATTTCACAGGAATGAGGGATCCTCTCCATAATATAAAGGAGACAGGTCAGCTCTGATCATCATTTCTGGAGATCATGTCCCCAAAACTGTTCCCAGTATTCACTACCGCCTAATTCCAGTTTTTCTCAACAAATGGTACTAAAAACTCTAAGGGCTGGGCATGGTGGCGCACATCTTTAATCCTAGCACTTAGGAGGCAGAGGTAGGAGGAGCACCGTGAGTTCAAGGTCACCCTGAGACTACAGAGTGAATTCCAGGTCAGCCTGAGCTAGAGTGAGACCCTACCTTGAAAAACCACAAAAAGAAAAAGAAAAAGAAAAAAGAAAACCTCCAATGGGTAGGAAGGGATGCTACAGGAAATCTAAACGTCTACTGAACATTCTGGTAACAATCAGTAGTCACTTAGATAGCTGATATTTTCAGTGTTTGGTAACCTCATCAGCTAAAGCCAAACAAAGCCACACATTCAGGTTAAATGTTCAAGTGGTCAGTGGCATTCTTCCTTTTTTTTTTTTTTTTTATGAGAGCAAGAAAGAGAGAGAGAGAATTGGCATACCAGGGCTTCCAGCCACTGCAATCAAACTCCAGACACATGCATCACCTTGTGCATCTGGCTTACATGGGTTCTGGGGAGTCCAACATGAGTGCTTAGGCTTCTCAGATAAGCACCTTAACCGCTAAGCTATCTCTCCAACCCAGTGGTGTTTTTCTAATAAAAGCAGTGAGGCACGAGCAGGTTATAAGCAGATTCCCCTTGTTTTATAATTTATAGGTTGAAGAACAGGATTCAACTGCACTTCATACATTTTTTTTTTTGTTTTGTTTCGTTTTAGTTTTTGGTTTTTTGAGGTAGGGTGTCACTCTAACCCATGCAGACCTGGAATTCACTATGTAGTCGCAGGGTGGCCTTGAGCTCACAGCAATCCTCTGCCTCCCTAGTGCTGAGATTAAAGGCATACACCATCATGCCTGGCCACACTTTTAATCAACTGCTCATCCATTATTTTCACTTGGAAGTCTTTCACATTATTCTCTACAAAGTTTATGAATTTGGGTAGCATACTTCAAAACAGTAACTAAGGTTTTTTGCATGACCAAGCTTTAGTCAGGTTCCTGAACCCTCTCCTAGGCCCATCTGAACTTCCTTGTGAAATTCTTTCTTCTCAAAGATACCAGCCGGGTGTGGTGGTGCACGCCTTGAATCCCAGCATTTGGGGGGCAGAGGTAGGAGGATCACCATGAGTTTGAGGCCACCCTGAGACTACATAGTGAATTCCAGGTCAGCCTGGGCTAAAATGAGACCCTACTTCAAAAAAAAAAAAAAAATTCCAACAATCCAAATAAGCCAGAACCTCCCAAGAGTATGTGATCATTAATTACCTTCATCTTCCACTATCCCCCAACTGATCACCTTGGCCTGTTTTCAATAGGAATCCTCTTAGGGTGATTTACCCAGAATGCCCCTCTCCTAATGTTTCCTCTATTATTTGTCTATTCACTTCTTCTTGGCTATAAACTCCTATTTGCTAAGGCTGTATGCAGAGCTAAGCCCAAACTCTCTTCTCCAATGCCAAATCCCACTGCCATGGCCTCTGTACTGCAGTTGTCCTGAATAAAGTCTTTCTCATCATACATTCACAGATACCAAATAATTTTCTTTCTAACAGCAATCATCAGATCAGTCCAAGAAAGCTCCGGAATTCTTCAAAAGCAGCATCAACTCCTCAAGTATTTTTCACAATGAAAGTCATGATGCCGAACTTGTGTGTGCTCAAAAACTGATAATGCAAGAACCACAGCAGCATTCATTCAGCTATGCATGGCTCTTGACTTCAGTGCCATCAAAAAATACTTTTTGAGGGCCGGGCGTGGTGGCGCACGCCTTTAATCCCAGCACTCGGGAGGCAGAGGTAGGAGGATTGCTGTGAGTTTGAGGCCACCCTGAGACTCCATAGTGAATTCCAGGTCAGCCTGGGCTAGAGTGAGACCCTACCTCGAAAAACCAAAAAAAAAAAAAAAAATACTTTTTGAGCCAGGTATGGTGGTACACGCCTTTAATCCTAGCACTTGGGAGGCAGAGATAGGAGGATCACCATGAGTTTGAGGCCACACTGAGACTACATAATGAATTCCAGGTCAGCCTGAGCTAGAGCGAGACCCTGCCTCAAAAAATAACAAAAAAAAAACTTTTTGCCTGGTGTGGTGGTACAAGCCTTTATTCCCAGCACTAGGGAGGTAGAGATAGGAGGACTGTTATGAGTCCGCAGCCAGCCTGAGACTACATAGTGAATTCTAGGTCAGCAAGACCCTACCTCAAAAAAAAAGGAAAAAAAATTGCCAGGCATGGTGGTACAAATGTGATAAGCCCAAGTTTCATGAGGCTAAAGATGGAGGATTACTGTAAGTACAAGCCCAGCTTGGTCTATACAGTGAATTCTGGGCTACCCTGAGCTACATAATGAGACCCTGCTTGGGAAAAAAAAAAAAAACAAGGGCTGGAGAGCTGTCTCAGCAGTTAAGTACACTTCCTACACAAGTATGAACACCAAATCTCTAGGTTTAAATCTCTAGGACCCATGTAAATAGCTGGGTGTGGCCACCGGCACCTGTAACTCTAGTCCTATAGAGAGTAGAGACCAGAGAATCACTGGGATTCACAAGGGAAGCTCCCAAAATCAATACGAAAAACTGGCAAGTGAGTGATGGAGTGGGACCCCCAACCTTTCTCCTAGGACCCACATAAACAACTGGGTATGGCCACAGGCACCTGTACCCCTAGTCCTGTATAGAGTGGAGACCAGAAAATCACTGGGGTTCACAAGGCAAGCTCCCAGAATCAGTACAAAAACTGACAAGTAAGTGATGGAGTGGGGCCCCCAACCTTCCCCCTGCCACAGGCAAGTGCATGGGATGTCATATCATACATGTTATACACCACACCATACACACTACACACAAAAAATGCCACTCATATGTAAGAATAATTAATATTTGGGGCTGGAGAGATGGTTCAGCTGTTAAAGTGCTCACTTGCAAAGCCTGACAGCCTAGGTTCAATTCCCCAGTATCCATGTCAGCCAGATGCACGACATGGCACATGCATGTGGAGTTTGTATCCAGTGGCTGGAGGCCCTGGAATGCCCATATTCATTCTCATTCTCTTCCCCCTCCCATTCTCTTCCCCCCTCCCTCCTTGCAAATAAATAAATAAATAGTACTAAAAAATTTTAAGAACAATTATAATGGAAACTATACAAATGGAGGAAAATAAACCCCCTTTACTGAAAAGTATATGAAATTTGCTTAGTAACCAACAGAGTTTGTAGTTAGTGATGACCCATATTTTCTGTAGCTTTTATGAAGAAATCAGAAAAATCCAGAGACAATAAAATGCCCAAGAATAAACAGGTAGGACATTCTGAAACAACTAAATGGCACTTATCATCAACTTTTACCCAAATACCTACACAGACATTACAGTTTCTGGTATCGCGCTAGCTGCTAATTAGTGCCATTCCCCAAATCCAGACAGATATGAATAATGCATTTTATATATATATATATAGAGAGAGAGAGAGAGACAGAGAGAGACAGAGACAGACAGACAGAGACATACTGCACATACATAAAACCAAGAAAGATAGATCAGAGTAGCACACCTTTAATCCCAGAATTTGGGAGGTAGAGGTAGGAGGATTGCCATGAGTTCAAGGCCACCCTGAGACTATAGAATGGGCTAGTGAGATGGAGGAGGAGGAGAAAGAAGAGGAGAAGTAGGAGAAGGAGAAGGAGGAAGAGAAGAAGGAGGGGAGAAGGAGGAGAAGGAAGAGGGGGAGGAGGAGGAAAAATAGGAGGAGGAGGGGAGAAAAGGAGAAGGAGAAGGGGGAAGGAGGAGGAGGAAGAAGAGAAAGAGAAGAAGGATGAGGAAGAGAAGGAGCAGGAAGAGGGGAAGGAGAAGAAGGAGGAGGAGAAGGAGGAGGAGAAGGAAGAGGAGGAGGAGGAGGAGGAGAAGGAGGAGGAAGAAGAGAAGAAGAAGAAGGAGGAGGAAGAGAAGGAGGAGGAGGAAGAAGAAGAGAAGAAGGAGGAGGAGGAAGAGGAGAAGGGGAAGAAGGAGGAGGAGGAGGAAGAGGAGGAGGAGGAGGAAGAAGATGAGAAGAAGGAGGAGGAAGAGGAGAAGAAGGAGGAGGAAGAGGAGAAGGGGAAGAAGGAGGAGAAGGAGAAAGACGAGAAGGAGGAGGAAGAGGAGAAGGAGGAGGAGGAGAAGGGGGAGGAAGAGGAGGAGGAGGAAGAGGAGAAGGGGAAGGAGGAGGAAGAGGAGAAGGGGAAGAAGAAGGAGGAGGAGGAAGAGGAGGAGGAGAAGGAAGAGGGGGAGGAGAAGCAGTAGCAGCGCACAAAAAAAAAAAACACAAAATCGCCTGGTGTGGTTGTGCACGCCTTTAATCCCAGCAGGCAGAGGTAGGAGGATCCCCGTGAGTTCGAGGCCACCCTGAGACTACAGTGTAAATTCCGGGTCAGCCTGGGCTAGAGCAAGAGCCTACCTCGAAAAAAACAAAACAACAACAACAACAACGAAAACAAAAACATATTGGCTGGCTGGGTGTGCCCGTTTTATAATCTCATATGGTACATTTATAATCCCAACAGTCTGGAACTGAGGCAGGAGAACCTCGAGTTTCAGGCCAGCTTAAACTACAGGGCAAGACTATCTCTCAAAACGAACAACAAAAAGGCCAAATACTGTATGATTCACTTACATGAATCGGCAAATCATAAAAACAGACAGTGGATTAGTGGTTGCCAAGGGGAAGAGGTCAAGAGGAAATAAGTAGTGACTGTCCTGAGTACGAACTTTCTTTCGGGCGATGGTGAAAATGTTTTGACAGTGGTGACAGTTGCAAAGAAGTTTGTGAAGCCGACTGAAGGCCCCGCTTTGGAAGGATGCGAGGTGCATTTCCACAAGGTGTTCAGCGTACCAGAAGATGGCATCTGTGTAAGATAAAGGCGCTGCGTGCCATACACAAACGCGTCCTCCCTTCCATCAGCCAACAGCGAGGTTACATCGAGGCATAGTAAAACACACATGACGCCTGGGAAGGAAGCGCACAGTGACGGCGGGTGCTGCCGAGCCCCGAAAGCGGCATTCCGGGGAGAGGAGAGGGAGTGTCCCCGGAGCCGCGTCTCTCAGCATCCCCCATCCAGCTCACCTTCTACCCCATCACTCGGCCACCGTCCGACGACGTCGGACCCGATCCCAGAGTCCGGGAGCGGCTCGTCCGCGGCGACCCCCTCGGGGAAGCTGCCCGCAGGCCCGGGGAGGGGAGCCCGCGGCCGGGCCCGCCGCCCCCTCGGCCAAGCCGGCCTCGGTCCCTCCCTCCACCGCCGGGGCCCCGCGCCATCGCCTCCCTCCGACACCTGGCTGGAGCTCGGGCTTGCCCAGTCGGCCACCACCTGCCCGCCGGGGGGGAGGAGGATACGGACCGAGAGGGCCAGTCACCTAGTTAGTGTCCCCCGGGGCACTCCTTCCTGCTAGCTCGCGCGCCGCCGCCTCGCCCCGCCGCCGCCTCGCGCTGACAGCCGGCCGGCGCCCGAGGCCGCTCGCCCGCCGCCAGCCACGCCCCGCGCACGCGCACCTCGCGCGCCTCCCCCGCTCCCGCCCCCGCTCCCTCCCACACACGCACGCCCGAGCCCGCGAGCGAGCGAGCGCTGCTGATGTGGCCGGAGCCCGCGGCCACCCGAGGCCAGCGCCGCCCACTCCCGGATCCGCGGCCGCGCCCTGGGACTCCGCGGGCCGCTGTGTCCCAGACACGAGGGCCTTGCCTTGCTCCGCGACGCCCGCCCCCCGGTGCCGCCACCCACGCGCATCCCTCGTCGCCGGCCGCTGCATCCTTCCCTCGCCGGCTCATCGCTGAGCTCGCGGCTCTTGCAAGCTGCCGCGAACACCCTGGCCCGGTGATGCCTGCTGGGCCTCGCTGCCCGCCCAAGTCCCCGCCCTGGAGACCCGGGGATGAGTTTTCAGCGCAGCCCCCATAGCGCCCTTAACCAGTGGGAAGGGAGGGAGGGGCGCGAGCTAAGATGCAGGTGGTCTTGTGGGGGGGTTGAGGTGGGGGTCTTTTGTAGCCCTGGTGAGTCGGGGACTCGCGGTTGTAAATGGAGGACGATGACCTTGAACTCTCAAGTGCTGCGATTACCCAGTCGGTTTTAGGCGGTGCTCAGATTAGTGGTAGGCAAACTCTAAATTAAATTACACCCCAGCCCCACAACTGGGGTTCTTGTTGTTTGTTGATTTTCTTTTTTGTATGGAATAGGAAGGGCTCATTTGATTACTACTTCTCCAGGGTCTATTCTGTGTGCTTGAGGTAATGGGACACACCCACAGGATAATTGGGTAATTAAACTGTTGGTCCCTAGGCACTTGTTCTGAGGCCTGGGCTCACAACTCTGTACTTTCACTTCAAATCAGAGCTCCACCAACTCTGTTACACCAGTGATTTGACAGCAGTATGGTGAAGGACGATGGCATGTGTTTATCCAGGTTTCCAATCAAATGTTCAACTTGACTTTGACCTTTAGGGTGGAGGGATTTTTCTCTTATCTCTCTTGGCCATCTGCAGTAATTTCTTTTGGCGGGGGCGGGGGCGGGAGGGGGTAGTTTCAAAGTAGGGTCTCACCCAAGCTCTGGCTGGTCTTGAACTTACAGTGATCCTCCAACCTCTGCCTCCCAAATTCTAGGATTAAAGACATGTGTCACCATGCCCAAACTGCAGTAACTTTGTTGTTGTTGTTGTTTTGTGAGGTAGGGTCTCACTGTAGCTCGTGCTGAACTGGAATTCACTATGTCATCTCAGGGTGGCCTTGAACTCACAGTGATCCTCCAACCTCTGCCTCCGGAATGTTGGGATTAAAGATGTGCCCGGCTAGTAATTTTTTTTTATAATAGTTCACTTTTTCACTTGTTTCTAAACATCCTTATTATTTTTTTTTTTTCTAGGAGACATTATCAATATGTAGCTCAGACTGGCCTCAAACTCAAACTCCTCCTGCTTCATTCCCCTAAATACTAGATTTACAGGGGTGGAGCTGGAGAGATGGTTTAGCGGTGCAAAACCAAAGGACCCAGGTTCAGTTCCCTAGGACCCATGTAAGCCAGCTGCACAAGGTGGCACATGCTTCTGGAGTTCATTTACAGAGGGTGAAGTCCCTTGCGTTGCGTGCCCATTCTCTCCTCTTTTTTACTCTCTCTCTCTCTCTCTCTCTCTATGTTCCTCTTTCTTTCTCTCAAATAAATAAAATAAAATTCAAAAATAAATTTTGTTTTGTTTTGTTTTTCAAGGTAGGGTCTCACTCTAGCCCAGGCTGACCTGGAATTCACTATGTTGTCTCGGGTGTGAGCCACTATGCTTAGCTCTAAAATACCTTTTAAAAACCTTTAGAAGCCAGGTGTGGAGGCACTCGCCTTTTAATCCCAGCACTTGGGAGGCAGAGGTAGGAGGAGCTCTGTGAGTTCAAGGCCATTCTCCCCCACCTCTCTTCTCCTATATCTCTGCTTGCAAATAAAAAAATACTAAAAAAAAAAAAAAAAAAAAAAACTTTAGAGGGGCTTTCTTACCTTCTCATGGGCAGGAGCTCTATATACTCTTAACTTCTATTACTCTAATAAAATCTCTTTGAATTTAAAAATAAAAATCTTAGCAGGGCGTGGTGGCACATGACTTTGATCCCAGCATTTGGAAGGCAGAGGTAAGAGGATTGCTGTGAGTTCAAGGCCACTCTGAGACTACATAGTGAATTCCAGCTCAGCCTGGACTACAGTGAAACCCTACCTCAAAAAAACAAAAACAAAAAAAACTTTAGAAATGAGCCAGGCCTGGTGGCCCTCATGCCTTTGATCCCAACACTCCTGGAGGCTGAGGTGAAAGCCAGCCTGTGTTGGAATGAGACCCTGCCTCAAGAAAAAAAAACCTTTAGGAATGGAAGTATAACTACAAGGAATATAGGTACTTAATAACAATTACAAGAGGCTGTTGTTTTGGACTAGGCTTCTGCACTAGACCTCAACAACCATTTAAAAATCAAACTCATGCCAGGCATGGTGGCACACTCCTTTAATCCCAGCACGCACTTGGGAAGCAGAGGTAGGAGGATCACCATGAGTTCGAGGCTACCCTGAGACTACATAGTGAATTCCACATCAGCCTGGGTTAGAGTGAGAGCCCTACCTCAGAAAAAAAAATAATAAAAATAAATAAAATAACAAAAATCAAACTAGCGCTGGGTGTGGTGGCACACGCCTTTAATTCCAGCACTTAGAAGACAGAGGTACGAGGATCACCATGTGTTTGAGGACACCCTGAGAATATATAGTGAATTCCAGATCAGACTGGGCTAGAGCAAAACCCTATCACAAAAAAAACAATAAATAAAATAAAAATCCAGGGCTGGGGAGATGGCTTAGCGGTTAAGGCACTCGCCTGTGAAGCCAAAGGACCCAGGTTAAATTCCCCAGAACCCACGTAAGCCAGATACACAAAGTGGCACATGCAGCTGGAGTTTGTTTGCAGCAGCTGGAGGCCCCAGTGCCCATTCTCTCTGTCTGTCTCTCTTCTCTGTATCTCTCTCTGCTTATAAATAAATAACTAGTTTAAAAAAAATTTTTTTAAAAATCCAACTAAGCCGTGTGTGGTGGCGCATGCCCTACCAGCACTTTGGGAGGCAGAAGAAGGAGAATCAACATGAGTTCAAGACCACCCTGAGACTACATAGTGAATTCCAGGTCAGCCTGGGCAAGAGCAAGAGCCTACCTCGGGGAAAAAAAAAAAAAATCAAATTGTAGGCCTGGAGAGATGGCTCAGCAGTTAAGACACTTGGCTGCAAAGCCTAACAACCATTCCCCAGTTCCACATAAAGCCAGATGCACAAAGTGGCACATGCGTCTGAACTCCATGTGCAGGAGCTGGAGGCCATAATACACCCATTCTGTCTGTCTGCCTTCTGTCTCTGCTTGCAAATAAATAAATATATTTAATTAAAATAACAAATAAAGGGCTGGAGGGGTGGCATAGCAGTTAAGACATTTGCCTGCAAAGCCAAAGGACTCAGGTTCGATTCCCCAGGACTCACGTCAGCCAGATGCACAAGGGGGCGCATGCGTCTGGTGTTCGTCTGCAGTGGCTGGAGGCCCTGGCGCACCCATTCTCCCTCCCTCTCTCTCTCTCTCCCTCTCTCTCTCTCCCTCCCTCCCTCCCTCCCTCTTTCTCTGTCAAATAAATAAAAATAAAATAACAAATAAAGCTGGACGTGATGGCACACACCTTTAATCCCAGCACTTGGGAGGCAGAGGTAGGAGGATCACCATGAGTTTGAGGCCACCCTGAGACTACATAGTGAATTCTAGGACAGCCTGGGCTAAATAGAGAGAGATCCTACCTCAAAAACCAAAATTAATAATATTAAAACAGGGCTGGAGAGATGGCTTAGCAGTCAAAATGCTTGCCTGCGAAGCCAAAGGACCCAGGTTCAATTCCCCAAGACCCACATAAGCCAGCTGCACAAAGTGGCACATTTGTTTGCAGTTTGTTTGCAGTGTCTGGAGGCCTTGGCCTGTGCATTCTTTCTCTCTATCTGCCTCTCTCTCTCAAATAAATAAATAAAAATAAAACATTTTAAGAAAAATTTAAAAGATAAAAATCAATCCAGAATCACTAATCCTAAAGCTCACCAAACTAAAACTATTTATTCTACCTTCCCAGAAACTGGGCAGTTTCAATTGGCATGATAATGAAGTAGCCTCTGTCTTAATCCTCACTCACACCCAGGTGACCTGATGTTGACTCTTCCGTTTTCTACCTCCCCATCCTGCTTTACGGGAAAGTAATTGAAATAACCAATTTGCTTGTCAGGTTTTTGTTTCTGCTCTCTTCAGATCTTTTGTGCCTATGAAAGAAAACTCCTTTCCTCGGCTCATTGGAACATTCATTCTATGTTGTAGAACAAAGTGTGTTTCACTTTAGAATCAGAAATTAAAATCCTTAAATTGTAATTTTGTCCTTTGGCAAACGAAAGTAGTGATTTCACTGCATTTGCAGCAGGGCTTTGTTCCTACCCTTTTAAAATTTTATTTATTTATTTAGGAGAGAGAAAGAGCCAGAGAGAGAGAGAGATTGAGAGAGAGAGAAATTGGGCACTCCAGGGCCCAATGGACTCTTGATGCATGAACTACTTTGTGTGTCTAGCTTTATATGAGTACTGGAGAATTGAATTGAACCTGGACCATCAGACTTTGCAAGCAAGAGCCTTTAACCACTGAGCCATCTCTCCATCTCTCTCTCTCTCTGTGTCTCTCTTTTTTTTCCAAGGTAGGGTCTCTAGCTCAGGCTGACCTGGAATTCACTATGTAATCTCAGGGTGCCCTTGAACTCACAGCGATCCTTCTACCTCTGCCTCCCAAGTGCTGGGATTAAGGCATGTGCCACCAAGCCTGGCTCCATCTCTTTTTTTTTAATTCATTTTATTTTAGTTATTTTAGAGAGAGAAAGAGGCAGAGAGAGAGAATGGGCACACCAGGGCATTCAGTCTCTGCAAATGAAGTCCGGATGCATGTGCCACCTTGTGTATCTGGCTTACATGAGTCCTGGGGAATCAAACCTGGGTCCTTTGGCTTTATAGGCAAAATGCCTTAACTGCTAAGCCATCTCTCCAGATCTCTTACTTTTTTTAAAAATTTTTTCATTTTTCTTTTAGACAGAGTGAGAGAGAGAGAATTGGCATGCCAGGGCCTCAGCCACTGAAATCAAACTCCAGACACTTGCACCACCTCATGGCATGTGTGACCTTGCGCTTGCCTCATCTTTGTGCAACGGGCATAAGTGGGATCTGGAAAGTCAAACATGGGTCCTTAGGCTTTGTAGGCAAGCACCTTAACAACTAAGCCATCTCTCCAGCCCATCTCTTACTTTTTAAAAAAAAGAAACATTTTATTTATTTGAGAGAGAGAAACATAGAAAGAGAGAATATGGGCATGCCAGGGAATACAGCCACTGAAAAGGAATTCCAGACACAAGCCAATTTGTGCATCTGGCTTATGTGGGTAATTTACTGGTTATTCGAGTTTTTTTTTTTTTTTTTTTTTTTTTTTTTTTTTTTTTGGAGGTAGGGTTTCACTCTAGTCCAGGCTGACCTGGAATTCACTATGGAGTCTCAGGGTGGCCTCGAACTCACAGTGATCCTCCTACCTCTGCCTCCCAAGTGCTGGAATTAAAGGCGTGCGCCACCATGCCCGGCTTTTTTTTTTTTTTTTTTTTTTTTTTTTTGAGGTAAGGTCTTACTCTTGCCCAGGCTGACCTGGAATTCTCTATTTAGTCAATGTAGTCTCAGGGTAGCCTTGAATTCACAGTGATCCTCCTACCTCTGCCTCTAGAGTGCTGAGATTAAAGGCGTGCACCACCATGCCCAGCAATTTACTGCTTTTTAAAATGTGCCAAGAGTCTTAACAGTTAGATGTGTCTCCTCTGGGTTATGGAGCCCTTAATATTTCTATAAATACAGAAAAATGAACCTCTGTTGGTATGATAATTCTACCTCCATTTATTTTTTTCTGAGAACTGATGGTTTCAGTTGTCCTTAATTTCAATTAGTTGGCATGTGAAAAGCAAGTTTCTGCTTATGTCTTCATTCTGTACTTCATAACGTGGTGTGGATTTTTGAGATGCTGAGCTTCAAGTTGGAATTCAAATGTAAATTGAGTTCACCCCTGAAAAGAACTCAAGTTGAAATCAGATGAAGAAATAGCCCCTTCTTAAACTGCACACAATGGTGTACACCTTCAATCTCAGCACTCAGGAGGCAGAGGACAGCCTTGAGTTGAGGCCATCATGAGACTACATAGTGCATTCCAGGTCAGCCCTGGCTAGAGTGAGGCCCTACCTCAGAAGAAGAAGAAAAAGAAAGAAAGAAAGAAAGAAAGAAAGAAAGAAAGAACACACACACACACATTTGCTGGAGAGATGGCTCAGCAGTGGTTAAGGCACTTGCCTGTGAAGCTTAAGGACCCAGGTTCTATTCCTCAGTACCCATGATTTGATTTGAAGAACAGATCAGGGTTGGAACTACACATACTTGACACTGTATATGAATCATAAGAGAAAAAAAGTCAGAAATGACTTTTTGTCTTTTTAAGGTAGGGTCTCACTCTAGCCCAGGCTGACCTAGAATTCACTATATAGTCCCAGGCAACAAATCAACACATTTACCAATGACATGGGTAGTGGATCAATGTAGCAGGTAAATCTCTTTCGGAGGCTACTGTAACAGGGTGTTGGGGGTCAGGAAAATCCTTGAACCCCAAACCCTAGGTTTGTTTCTAATTTTAATCAAAGAATTGAATAAAAAAGACTGAGAAGGATAATTATTAAATTATTGTATTTATTGAGGGAAATACAGAGCCAAGGAAAGGCACCCACGCCACTAGAGATCCTACATGGAGGGCCTAGAAAACCAGAAAACCGTGGAAAGAAAAGAGAGAAAACAAAGTTCAAGGAGCTCCTGCCATGTGGGGAGCTAGAGGGGATAAAGAACCCATGTGGAGAGTAAGGGGTAGGGGGCTTTCCACTAGGCTCAAGGGCTCAACCCCCCAACCTGGCTGGGCCTGGGCCAGCTAAGGGAAAATCTTACCCAAAGCTGGAAGTTCCCAAGTGGTCGGAGCGCCTGCCCTCCCTTTGTAAAGGTATTTATAACCTTACAGTGGTTGGCTGTCTTCCAGCTCAGGTGAACCACAGGGACAGCTGGTTGGTTAGGGCTAGGGGCTGTCTCCAGAAGAGGTTAGTCCTGGCATCAAGTTCCAGGGGCTGAACTTGACCAACCACAATGTTTAAATCCAATGAAAGACCTCCTGCCCAGGAGGGGTCCTGATTGTGGAAAAACAGGTCTAGGCAACTAGGCAAGAGATAAGAAGGCAGATCATCTTTGATTTCTAGCAAGTACAAACTTTCTTGCCTTTTTTTAACTTTAGGGGTCCAATCACCCTAACTGTACCCCCCCATTACCACATTCTAAGCTTTAGGGTTAGCCTGGGAGTTTAGAGGTCTGTTAAACTTAGTGAGAACTTTTTTTTGTTTTGTTTTGTTGGTTAATATTTTATTTGTGTGAGATAGAAAGAGGCAGAGAGAGAGAGAAAGGGCACACCAGGGCCTAATGCCACTATAAATGAACTCCAGATGCATGTGCCTCCTTGTACATCTGGCTTATGTGGGTCCTGGGGAATCAAACCTGGGTACTTAGAATTCACAGGCAAGCACCTTAACCACTAAGCCATCTCTCCAGCCCTTGTTTGTCTGTTTGTTTATTTAATTTATTTTGAGAGAGAGAGAGAGGGAGGGAAAGAATGGGCATGCCAGGGCCTCCAGCTACTGCAAACAAACTCCAGATGTATGTGCCACCTTGTGCATCTGGCTTACATGGGTACTGGGGAATAGAACCTGGGTGGGTCCTTAGGCTGCACAGGCAAGTGCCTTAACCACTAAGGCATCTCTCCAGCCCCTCCCTTGTGACATTTTAAAAATATTTTAATTTTTTTTTTATTATGGACATACTTAGTATGGATACATCATGTGTTAGTACCATCCTTTCCCTCATTCCTGCCCCTATCCTGCCAGAGGCCCTCCTCAGTGGGGTTGCTGGTATTCCCCATGGGGTTGTGGGTTATGCATTGTGGGAGCAGCAGCCTTGTTTTATTTTCAAATAGGCTCTTACTCTGTAGCCCAGGTTGGCCTCAAATTTGTGGTTATCCTCCTGCCTCAACCTCCCAATTGCTGTGATTATCAGCATGTAACACCATGACTAGTTTCTGAGAAGCTGATCTTCTAATCTGAACACTGTTAGGTCAGATGCAAGGTTAATTAACTATTAAAAGACAACAAGAACATTTTGGGTATCAACATATCGGTTCATCTCTTCAGAACCATGATGTTCTGATCAGCCACGGTCAAGCAGTCTGCAAGAGCTATAATATGATGCAGCTTTTCCGATAACTTTAGTTCACATGGAAATCAAAAAGGAAAAATGTTTTAATTTATTTATTTGCAAGCAGAGAGAGAGAATGAGGGGTAATGGGTTCACCAGGGCCTCTTGCCACTGCAAATGAACTCCATATGAGGAAGCTGAGATTAAATTCCTTGCTCAGGCTGGAGAGATGGCTTAGCGGTGAAGCGCTTGTCTGTGAAGCCTAAGGACCCCGGTTCGAGGCTTGACTCCCCAGGACCCACATTAACCAGATGCACAAGGGGGCACACGCACCTGGAGTTCGTTTGCAGTGGCTGGAAGCCCTGGCGCGCCCATTCTCTCTCCCTCTCTCTATCTGCCTCTTTCTCTCTCTGTCTGTCGCTCTTAAATAAATAAATAAAAATAACGAGAAAAAAATTTAAATTTCTTGCTCAAAGTCAAATGCCCAACCCTCACTTCAGACCATGATACAAGGATATCTATAGATAACTCTGATGTTCGCTGAGGCGCAAGAACCACAGTGTGACTATATAACAGGGGTCCCATAGCCATTATAAAGTCACTTCAATGGAAAAGCATTAGAGAAAGCCATCATCAGAGGACATGCAGCCTATGCAGCAAACGTCCCAGACACACATGCTTCTTCCTGCCCTCAACCCCTGCTATCTGTGCCATTCCTGGACTCCAGAACACTCATGCAGCAAGAACTTACTGTGGGACTCTTGTGTGTCAAATACGGGTTAGAATGCATTCGTCTACTGATACTTACTGAGCACTTAATTAAATGAGATTATCCATCCTGTACTCTTGGATTGCAGCTCTGGTTCCACTCCCAACAAAATGGAGTGCTGGCCTTAAATAATTCCTGTTCAACTGAGAACAGACTTAATTAAAAAGTTTAAAAAAAATAAAAATAAAAATAAAAGGGAGTGCCGCGGCTGGGATGCCAACCCAGGAACGATTGCTGACGTGTCCCCTTCTTTCTCCAGTTACTGTTGCAACACAGGATGCACCCTAAAAAAAAAAAAAAAAAAAAAGTAACAAAGCTGGGCTTGGTGGCATATGTCTTCAATCCGCCTAGGGAGGCAGAGGTAGGAGGATCACTGTGAGTTCGAGGCCACCCTGAGACTACAGAGTGAATTCTAGGTCAACCTGGGCTAAAGCAAGAACCTTAACTCAAAAAAAAAAGAAGAAGAAGAGGAGGAAGGAGGGGAGGAAAGAAGAGGAGGAGGAAAAAGAAGAAACAGCACACACACTCATAGATAACTACTTAAAAAGAAATGAAGCCGGGCGTGGTGGCGCACGCCTTTAATCCCAGCACTCGGGAGGCAGAGGTAGGTGGATCGCCGTGAGTTCGAGGCCACCCTGAGACTCCAAAGTGAATTCCAGGTCAGCCTGGGCTAGAGTGAGACCCTACCTCAAAAAAAAAAAAAAAAAAAAGAAATGAAGCATTAACGGGTTGGTGAGTTTGGGAGTAGGGTTGAGGAGTATGAGAGGGAAGGGGTCTGTTTTATGGTTTTATTTGGAGTGAACTAGGAGGCTCTGATAGCATGAATGGGAGGACAGTTATGTGGAGAAGGTATAGCAAGCAGAAATATGTGTCATGTTCAAGAGACAGTTGAGCGTGGTGGAGCACATCTTTAATTTCAGCACTTGGGAAGCAGAGGTAGGAAAATTGCTGTGAGTTTGAGGCCAGCCTAGCACAACGGAGTGAGTTCCAGGTCAGCCTGGGCTAGAGTGAGACCCTACCTCGAAAAACCAAAAGAAAAGAAAAGAAACCTTTAAAAAAGAGGCAGCAATGGCCAGGCATGGTGGTGAATACCTTTAATCTGAGTACTTAAGAGGCCAAAACAGGAGGATCTCAAAAAAAAAAAAAAAAAAAAAAAGAGAGAGAGAGAGAGAGAGCAGGAGGCAGAGGATGTAACGAGGTGGTTAGAGCTCTTGCCTAGCATGCAGGAGGAAGGCTGGGGCAGAGGGAGGGAAGAGAGAAAGTCAATTCCTGTGTTGTGGAGTGAAGTAGTGGCCAATGCCGCAGAGAAGTGCCGTGAGTGTTGCAAGCCACTGCAATGCCTTTGGCCTTGACTCTGAGTGAGTCAGAGCTGCTGAAAGGATCTAAACAGAGGGGGCCCACTTGGACTTGGGTTTCGGTGAGGTCACTGTGGAGAAGCAAGGGAGCCAATGACGGACCACGCATCAGAAGGCTTCTCTAATAATCCAGACTAGAGGGAAGATGGCCCAGGCCAGGGTGGTTGCCCAGGGTTCAGTGAAAAGGGACTGGGCTCTGGACACTTCTGACTGAGAATAGGGATAAAGGCAGGATTTGTTTATGGAGCTGTGGGATGTGAGACAAAAAGAAGGAGTTAAGCAACTGGAAGAATGGAGTTTCTGTTCCTGCAATGGAACCGGATGTGAAAATAAAGTCACGAGAGAGGTACGAGGCCACCCAGTGAAGGCTTACTGTGTGCCAGGCTTGTAATATAGCTGCTGGCTTTTTTTTTTTTTTTCTTTTGTGGTTTTTTGAGGTAGGGTCTCACTAGCTCAGGCTAACCTGGAATTTACTATGTAGTCTCAGGCTGGTCTTGAACTCACAGCAATCTTCCTACCTCTACCTCCCAAATGCTGGGATTAAAACTATGCACCACCATACCCGGCCTGGCTTATTCTTAAAAAAAAAAAAAAAAAATTATGAGAGAGAGTGAGAACAAGAGACAAAGAGAGAATTGGCATGTCAGGACTTCCAGCCACTGCAATTGAACTCGATATGTGTGCCATCTTGTGCACGTGTGCAACCTTGCACGCTTGTGTCAAAGTAATCAAATTTAACATCATGAAAATTAACATCACGGAAAAAAATAACACCATGAAGGGCTGAATGGATGGCTTAGCGTTTAAGGTCCTTGACTACAAAGCCAAAGGACCCAGTTTATATTCCCCAGGACCCACATAAGCCAGATGCACAAGGTGGCGCATGCGTGTGGAGTTCATCTGCAATGACTGGAGGCCCTGATGCACCCATCCTCTCTCTCTCTGCCTCTTTCTCTCTCAAATAAATAAGTTAATTGAAAAAAAATCCTAGCCAGGCGTGGTGGCGCACGCCTTTAATCACAGCACTTGGGAGACAGAGGTAGGAGGATTGCCATGAGCTCGAGGCTACCCTGAAAAGACAGAGAGAATTCCAGGTCAGCCAGGGCTAGAGTGAGACCCTACCTCGAAACTCCCCCCCCCCCAAAAAAAAAAACATCCTGCCAGGTGTGGTGGCACACGCCTTTAATTCAGCACTTGGGAGGCAGAGGTAGGAGGATCATTGTGAGTTTGAGGCCACCTTGAGATTACATAGTGAATTCCAGGTCAGACTAGAGTGAAACCCTACCTTGAAAAACAAAATAAACAAACAAACAAAAAAATCATGAAAAGAAAATAACATCATGAACAAGGCAAATCTACATCATGTACTTCCTGATCTGATCCAATAAAGGACCTAATACCATATCTGTGGGCTCCTTGCCAAATCTATAATCTGATCTAATCATGAAGAACTAGCAGACAGCTAGTTGAGAGACATTGTGACATTCTCTGACCCCCCCCCCTTTTTTTTTTTCAAGGTAGGGCCTCAGTCTAGCTCAGGCTGACCTGGAATTCACTATGTAGTCTTGGGGTGACCTCAAACTCTCAGCAATCCTCCTACTCTCTGATCTTTTTTTTTGTATTCCTTCAGACTGAGGATTAAATATAGGATGTCCCATATGCTAGGCAAGGGTTCTACCACTGAGCTACATCCCCTGCCTCAGAAGACCAGGCTGTCCTGGACCTCACTCTAACCTTGCAAGGCCTTGAACAGAATCATTCTGCCTCAGCCTTCCCAGTAGCTGGGATTAAAGGCCTATAATCTTCAAAAATGTCTGAAATAGGTGCCACCGCTCACGTCTATAACCCCAGCACTTGGAGGCTGAAGTAGGAAGATCTAGGTAAGTGTGAGGCCAGCCCAAGATACAGATTAAGTGCTAGATTAGTCTAGGCTAGAGTGAGACCCTGCCTCAAAACAAGTAATAATAAATAAATAAAAAGTCAGGCAGGGTGTGAGGTCAGGTGGCACACACCTTTAATCCCAGCACTTGGGAGGCAAAGGTAAGAGGATCTCTGTGAGTTTAAGACCAGCCTGAGACTGCATAGTGAATTCCAGGTCAGCCTGGGCCAGAGCAAGACCCTACCTTGAAAAACAAAAAAAAAACAAACAAAAAAGGTCCAAGACCAAGGTCACAGTTAGTTGGGAAAAGACAGAGGTGTAGTACTTGACTTTGTCCTAGAGGAAAAACAGAAGCCACATATAACCTTGAGATGAGTGAATTTTTTTTTTTTTTTTTCCGAGGTAGGGTCTCACTCTAGCCCAGGCTTACCTGGAATTCACTATGTAATCTCAGGGTGTCCTCGAACTCACGGCAATCCTCCAACCTCTGCCTCCTGAGTGCTGAGATTAAAGGCGTGTGCCACTACGCCCAGCTGTAGATGAGTGAAATTTGAAACCATATCTGGGACTACCTAACAGAACTATCAGAGGAGAATATTCTTGTACTTGGGACTGAGGGGTTTAGGGATAAACAGACACGAGATCTAAAACTTGCCTTGGATTTTATTTATTTATTTATTTTTGGTTTTGCAAAGTAGAATCTTGCTCTAGCCCAGGCTGTCCTAGAGGTCACCCTGTAGTCTCAGGATGACCTCAAACTCACAGCGATCCTCCTACCTCCACCTCCTGAATGCTGAGATTAAAGGTTTGCATCACCATGCCCCCCCTGATTTTTTTTTTAAGTTTGGAACTGGGCAGAGAGATAGAAAATATGATATAGAAGCCTGTCTGGTAGCAGAGAGTTATAATCCCAGCTACTCCGGGGGGGGGGGGGCTGAGGCAGGAGGATGGCAGATTATAAATTCAAGGCCTGCATGGGCTGCAGAGTGAGTTCAAAGCCAGCCTGGGCAACTTAGCAAAACTACATCTCAAAAGGACCAAAAGAGGGCAGGAGAGATGGCTTAGCAGTTAAGGCACTTGCTTGCAAAGCCTAAGGATCCAGGTTCAACTCCCCAGAACCCATGTAAGCCAGATACATAAGGTGGCACATGCATCTGGAGTTTGTTTGCAGTGGCTGGAGGCCCTGGTACACCCGTTTCCTCTCTCTCTCTCTCTCTTTCTCTTTCTCTGACTTTTCTCAATTTAATAAATAATTTTGCTCAGGCTGACCTGGAATTAGTCTCAGGCTGGCCTATAATTCACAATGATCTTACTACCCCTGCCTCACAAGTGCTTGGATTAAAGGTAATGTGCCACCACACCCGGCAATAAAATATATTTTTTAATTTCTTTAAATTTAAAAAAAGGAAAAGAAAAAAGAGGGCTGGGGATTAGTTTAGAATGTAGTAAGCAAAGCCCTAGGTTGATTCCCTAGTACCCACCCACCCCACCCCACAAAAATATTAAAGGTTGGGGAGTGTGCAGGGAAGATGGCTCAGTGGGTAAAGTGCTTGCTGCACAAGCATGAGGTCCTGATACTGAGTTTGGATACTGAGAACCCAGGTAAAAGCACACCTGTAATCCCAGCACTGGGGAAGTAAAGACAGGGAATCCCTGCTGCTCACTGGCTATCAGTGAGCTCAAGTTTCAGCAAAAGATCTTGCCTCAAAGAATAAGGCAGAGAGCAACCAAGAAACCCAATCCAATGTGGAGGGGTGGTGGTGCACATCTTTAATCCCAGCACTGGGGAGGCTGAGGTAGGAGGATTGCTGTGAGCTCCAGGCCAGCCTGGGATTACAGAGTGAGTTCCAAGTCAGCCTGGGTTAGAACCTTACGTTGAAAAAAAAAAAAAAAAGACAAAAGACAAAAGACAATGTCAAATTATGCACCCCCCACACAAGCATGCATGCACATATATACAGTGAACACAATACACATGCCATAAAGGAGGAGGGAGAAAGTGCAGTCATGCTTGAGTTTGCATAATAGGTTGACAGGAGTTTCACTGCTTTTAACACTTGTAAATAAAAAATTATAAAATACAGCTGACACACACCTTTTATCCCAGCTCTTGAAAGGCAGAGGTAGGAGGATCATCATGAGTTCAAGGCCACACTGAGACTATGTAGTGAATTCCTGGTAAGCCTGGGCTAGAGAGAGAACCTACCTTGAAAAATTAAAAAAAAAAAAAAAAAAAAAGGGCTGGAGGGATGGCTTAGCAGTTAAGATGCTTACCTGGAAAGCCAAAGGACCCAGGTTCAATTCCCCAGGACCCACATAAGCCAGATGCAAAAGGTTTTGTTCATGCATCTAGAGTTCATTTGCAGCAGCTGGAGACCCTGGTACACCCATTCTCTCTCTCCTCTCTTTCTTTCTCTCTGTCTCTGTGTGTGTCTCTGTCTCTCAAATAAATAAATAAATAATACAAATAAAAGAGTAAAAATAAAGAAATTATAAAATACAAATAAATTATATCTGTGGCTGGGTGTGGTGGCACATGCCTTTAATCCCAGAACTTGAGAGGCAGAGGTAGGAAGATCACTGTGAGTTCGAGGCCATGAGATTACATAGTAAATTCTAGGTCAGCCTGGGCTAGAGAAAGACCATACCTGGAAAAACCAAAATAAATAAATAATATCTGTGGTGGTCTAAATGTAAACGGCCCCCTATAGACTCATTTGTTTATGGGCTGGAATCTCTAGTTGGTGGTGGTGCTGTTTGGGAAGGTTGTGGAAGTTGGAGGTGGAATCTTGCTGGAGGAAGTGTCACTGGTAAGGAGCCTTGAGCCCAGGCCCAGTTGCTCTTCTCCTTGTCTCTCTCTCTCTCTCCTTTAACTCTGATGATGTGATGATGTGACACCAGCTGTCTGCTCCTGCCATGCTTTCCCCAGAACAGACTTCCCCTCAAAACCACAAGCAACTCTTGTTGCTTTTCACATCTTCTGAACTTCCAGGCCCTTGCTCTGGTAAGCACCCCACCCCCATCCCTACTCTAACATAGTCTCTCTACTCCCTCCTTCCTTCCAGATGGCAGGAGCTTTCTATTTTCTCCTCTTTCTTCTCTTAATCTAATAAAGTCAATTATTACAAAAATAAATAAATAAATAAACTAGGGCTGGAGATATGGCTTAGTGCTTAAGGCACTTGCCTGCAAAGCTAAAGAACCCAGGCTCAATTCCCCAGGTGTGCTGGTTTGATTCAGGTGTCCCCCATAAACTCAGGTGTTCTGAATGCTAGGTTCCCAGTTGATGGATTTGGGAATTAACACCTTCTGGAGGCTGTGTATTATTGGGGGTGGGCTTATGGGTGTCATAGCCAGTTTTCCCATGCCAGTGTTTGGTATACTCTCTTGTTGCTATGGTCCACCTTCCAACAGGAAGAACGTAGACTTTTTTGGAGAGGCCTGAGTGCTCAAGGAGTGTCCTATTCTTCAAAGTCTGCTTTATTTCCCCTGGATTAACAAATTGGCACCCTACCTGGTATTGTGGAGTATAAGAAATGCAGGAAAGAGAGGGTCATTGAGTTTGCAACGCGGTCTTGTGTTTTGGAAATGGCCATGGGCAGTGTGAAGCAGGTTTGCTGGTTTCCTGCATAGAGACCCCATGGGGCCGTGAAGATGACCATGGATTGCAGTGGAGACCCAGTGGAGATGCCGGGACCATGAGACTGACAAGCTGCCAAGGAGAGCTGCTGGCCCCGATGAAGTTTCCCAGGACTGTGAGTAGCCTAGCTGGAGGGGCGGAATTAGAACTCCAGAGACTTGTTGCTGGTTAGAATTAGAGATTTGTCACTGGCTAGAGTTGTTGGACTTGGAGCTACAGAGTTTGGCGTTTGCTCTGTTTAAATCATGTGTTGCTTAAGTATTTCTTTGCTATGCCCAATGCCATCTTTTGCAGTGTGAATGTTTATTCTGTGCCATTATGGGTTTTTTGAGGTTATTTTTTTTGTATTATGGCTCAGTTAAAAGATCTTGGACTATGAGGATGTATGAGCATCATTGGGATTGATAAAAACTATGGGGACTTTTAAAGTTGGATGAATGCATTGCATTTTACATCATGTATGGTTATCAGTTTATGGGGGCCAGGGGGCAGAATGTGGTGGTTTGATTCCAGTGTCCCCCATAAACTTAGGTGTTCTGAATGCTAGGTTCCTAACTAATAGAGATTTGGGAATTAACACCTCCTGGAGGCAGTGTATTGTTGGGGGCGGGCTTATGGGTGTTATAGCCAGTGTCCCCTTGCCAGTGTTCGGCACACTCTTCTGTTGCTGTTGTCCAGGGGGTGATGTCCACCCTCTGCTCATGCCATCATTTTCCCCTGCCATCGTGGAGCTTCCCCTCGAGCCTGTAAGCCAAAATAAACCTCTTTTTTTCCCAGAAGCTGCTCTTAGTTGGGTGATCTACCAGCAATGCGAACCTGACTGCAACACCAGGCCCCACATAAAGCCAGATGCACAAGGTAGTGCACGCCTCTGGAGTTCGTGTGCAGTGGCTGGATGCCCTAACATGCCCATTCTCCCTCTCCCTTTCTTATATAAATAAATAAATAAATAAATAATAAACAAACTGTAAACCAAAAAAAAGAAAAACCTTTCAGCCATGCATGGTGGCACACACCTTCAATCCCAGCACTCAGGAGGCTGAGGTAGTAGGATTTTTGTGAGTTCCAGGCTAGCCTGAGACTACAGAGTTCCAGGTTAGCTTAGCAGCCTGGGCTAGATAGAGAATTGAGTGCCTACCTTTAAAACACCTAAATAAATAAGTAAATAAATAAACCCTTTCCTTACATAAACTGGTGGGATATTTTGTCCCAGCAAGAGAAAGCAACTGATACAATGTAAGAACAAAAAGTTACCAAAAAATGAGAATGGAGGAAGAGCTACTACAGCACAGAGGGAAGAGGCACGAAGATGTGGTGTTTCTGCTCCAAGGCCTCTGTAGCCACCTCTATTCCCATACTTCCCATATCCTTGGATTAAAAAAATGTTTTCGTTGGAAAGATGGTTTAGTGGTTAAGGCGCTTGCCTGCACAGACAAAGAACCCAGGTTTGATTTCCCAGGACCTATGTAAACGAGATGCACCAGGTGGCGCATGCATCTGGAGTTTGTTTACGGTGCCTGGAGACCCTGGCACACTCATTCTCTTTGTCTCTGTCTGTCTCTTTCTCTCCCTCTGCATGTCTCTCTCTCTCTCTCTCTCTCTCTAATAAATAAATAAAAGTTGAAAAAAACCAAACAAACAAATGTTCATACCCAATGTATAGGCAGTCTGGTTGGGTAGTTTCACAGAGAATGATGGGTATTATGAGCACATGAAATTACTCATCTCAAATTATTTGAGACCTCTGTGTCCTGGATAGCAACCCAAAGGGCCTAAAACAGTTTGTAATGAGAAGGTGTAAGCTTACAGAATGTTCTTAACAGGAGAGAGATCAAAAGAAGTAGCGCAGGATGAGAACAGGGGACAGTACAAACTGTACGGTTTACTGACTGAGCAACAAAGTGTGTCTTTCCAGTCCTCTCCGTGCTTTGAACCTTGTCTGTAGGCCCTTCTTCAGATCACTTCTACTGCATAGTCTGTTGACATTGTGTGAACACTATCATCACAGTGCATTGATATTGGCCTAACTTTGCATGTGTCCTCTAATATGTGGAGGTACTGCAAGCCTTGCTGCGCTGTAACAAGATCCTAGGAACTTGACCTAAGACAATGACTTAAACAGTATACAACAGGGCTGGGGAGATGGATCAGCAGTTAAGGCTTCTGCCTTCAAAGCCTGACCATGAGGGTCTGATTGCCCGGTATCCACATGAAGCCAGATGAACAAAGTGGCACAGGTGGCTGGCGTTCATTTGCACCGAGCGGCTGGAGGCCCTGGCATGCCCATTCCCTCTGCCTCTGTCTCTGTCTTGCTCTGTTGCAAATAAATATTTTTTTTAATATTTTATGTTATTTTGGTTTTTCAGGTAGAGTCTCACTCTAGCCCAGGCTGGCCTGGAATTCACTATGTAGTCTCAGGATGGCCTTGAACTCCTCTTACTTCTGCCTCCCAAGTGCTGGGATTAAAGACATTTGCCACCAGGCCTATTTTTTTTTTAATTTTATTTATTAGAGAAAGAGAAAGAGGCAGATAGAGAATGGGTACACCAGGGCATCTAGCCACTGTAAGCAAACTCTAGACACATGCACCACCTTGTGCATCTGGCTTTATGTGAGTACTAGGGAATCAAACCTGGATCCTTTGGCTTTGTAGTCAAGCACATTAACTGCTAAACCATTTCTCCAGCCCAGACAAAAATATTTAAATTAATTATTTATTTATTTGACAGAGAAAGAGGGAGGGAAAGAAAGAGAGACAGAGGGAGAGAATGGGTGTACCAGGGCCTCCAGCCACTGCAAACGAACTCCAGACACATGCGCCCCCTTGTGCTTCTGGCTAACATGGGTCCTGGGGAATTGAACCTGGGTCCTTTGGCTTTGCAGCCAAATGCCATAACTGCTAAGCCATCCCTGCAGCCCTTTAAATCAATTTTTAAAAATTTATTTATTTGGGAGAGGGAAAGAAAGAGGGACAAACAGAGAGAATGGGCTCACCAGGGCCTCTAGGTGCTGCAAATGAGCTCCAGATGTATGCATCATGTGGTGTGTCTGGCTTACTTAGGTCTTGGGGAATTGAACCTGGGTCCTTTGGCTTTGCAGGCAAATACCTTAACTGCTAAGCCATCTCTCCAGCCCTGAATATTTTTTAAAAGATTTTATGTTTATTTATTTATTTATTTAAGAGAGAGGCAGATAGAGAGAGAAAAAGAATGGGTACACCAGGGTCTCTAGCCACTGCAAACAAACTCCAGATGTATGTGCCACTTTATCTGGCTTACATGGGTCCTGTGGAATCAAACCTGGGACCTTAAGCTTTGCAGGCAAAGACCTCAAGTATTAAGCCATTTCTCCAGCCCTGCAGTGGCTTTTATAGGATTTTTTTTTTTCGAGGTAGAGTCTCACTGTAGCCCAGGCTGACCTGGAATTCACTATGTAGTCTCAGGATGGCCTCAAACTTCTGGTGATCGTCCTACCTCTGCCTCCAGAGTGCTGGGATTAAAGGCATGTACCACCATACCCAGATTATAGTTTTTTTTTTAATTTATTAATTTATCTGAGAGAGAGAATCAGAGAGAGACAGAGAGAATGGGCACACCAGGGCCTCCAGCCACTATGAACTCCACATGCAGGCATCACCTTGTGCATCTGGCTTATGTGGGTCCTGGGGAATCAAACCTGCATCTTTTGGCTTTGCAGGCAAGCACCTCAACCGCTAAGATATCCTTCCCGCCCTTTTATAGGTTTTAAGTGAATCCAAATGGTGACCTATGGAAATTAGGTATTGGACAGGTACAGATCATGACAGGTCTATATAAACACATATGTGGGTCTCTGGTTGGTGAAGAGATATCACACAGGCTCAAGGGGAGCCCACCAAAATTCTAAGGAAAACAAGAAGTTGTGGATGCAGGAAATAAGGAGAACAATGGTAAATGTCAGGTGGTCAGCCAGTGATGAGTCAGTCAGTGTTAGACATCTGGGCAGATCAATGTTTATCAAACCTTGAGGGCCTGTGACCCCTACATGACCAAACCTCTTACAACGTCAGCAACCTGGCTCCTAACCTCTATCAATAGCAGGGTGACTGACAGCCAGGCTCTATCAGCTTGATCTAGTCATTATGATGTTATGGTCAATATTCTAATTAATGTTTTTTAGCATCCACTGATGACTGTTGCGTTGATTCTCCAGTTCCTTAGTGCAAAGTGCTCCAAGTCATGAGTTTCCCTAACTCTATGGTTCTGCCTTAATTGATGAGCTGGAATTATTTCCTCAGAACTTTCCCACATCAGCTGAGTGTGTTGATAGAGATTTTTCAATAAAGGTAGGATACGCACATTGTTTAATTGATTTACACAGTAATAAGTTTATGTTCTAATGACCACCGTCTGCCTTCAGAATCTCGGCTTTGGACACTGTACAGAAATCTGCTAAAGGAACAGGCCCACCAGAGTCAACATGAAGGCAATGTCTAGTGCAATCATGAGTTGGGCCACTTCTGGGGCAAAGCACTTCCTCACTCATGGAGGAAGAGGAGAGGCTCATGAAACACAAAAATGTAAGGAGCCTGGGCGTGGTGGCGCACGCCTTTAATCCTAACACTTGGGAGGCAGAGGTAGGAGGATTGCCGTGAGTTCGAGTACACCCTGAGACTCCATAGTGAATTCCATCCAGGTCAGCCTGGGCTAGAGTGAAACCCTACCTTGAACCCCCCCCCCCATAAAAAATGTGAGAATTTACAGGAAAGTCCAAGATTCGTGAGGCTCCCCCTCCCTGAATTCATAATAGCAGTAAGAGCTGCTGTGGAGCCATATGCTAGTTACCCAGAGCTGCTGCGGCTTTATGAGGTGTCACCAATGCTGGGGTGGGCTTTTTGGTGATGTGGCTGTCTTTAAGTCACCCATACTTCTCTCCATACTCCTCACTCACACTCCCGTAAGTAACCTCAGTAAACTCATTGGTTTATGGAGCTAGACTTGGGTGAGATCATTTCTCTGGTCTGTCATTGGTCAGTGCCCTATGTGGGGTTGATAGACCTTTGTTCACATCTCCCCAGAGAAAGTCACACCACCTCCAAGAGGCAGAAGTGTGGAGCCACCAATGAGCCCTGCTAGCCTACGAGAGCTGCCGGCACAAGACTCCAAGCCACGAGGATCTGCTGCTGGGCTGAGCCCAACAAAGCCGTGGTAGTGGGGCTGCATGAGGGCTTACGGGTCCAACTGCACCCCAGTGAGTCCAGATGGAGTAAATATGACTCGCAAGCTTTAGAATTCGGTGCTGTTTTTCCTGATGGGTTTTGGATGTATTTAGAATGGCTATCCTTACTTTTGCACTTTTCTCTTTTTTTTTTTTTTGGTTTTTCGAGGTAGGGTCTCACTCTAGCTCAGGCTGACCTGGAATTCACTATGGAGTCTCAGGGTGGCCTCGAACTCACGGCGATCCTCCTACCTCTGCCTCCCGAGTGCTGGGATTAAAGGCGTGCGCCACCACGCCCGGCTGCACTTTTCTCTTTTGGAAGAGGAATTTCTGTTCTGTGCCTGTCTCAACATGGTATTTTAGAGCCGGACGTGGTGGCACACGCCTTTAATCCCAGCACTCGGGAGGCAGAGGTAGGAGGATCACTGAGAGTTCGAGGCCACCCTGAGACTACAGAGTGAATTCCAGGTCAGCCTGAGCTAGAGTGAGACCCTACCTCGAAAAACCAAAAAAAAAAAAAAAAAAAAAAACATGGTATTTTAGAAGCAAATAACTTGTTTCGATTTGACAAGCTCACTGTGGCCTGAGGGAATGTTTTGGGGGTGAATTACACCTTGAGTATCATCCATATCTGATATAGATGAGACTCAACTTTTGACTTAGTTCTGAACCAAGTTAAGACTTTGGGGGCTATTAGGATGGAATGCATTTTTTTTTAATGTGAGAAAGACATAAGTTGGGAGTGAAGCAAGAGCAGAATACTTTGGCTTGAATGTCCCCTCTAAAACTCATGGTGAGATTTCCTTGCCATTTTAACAGTAAGAGGTGGGCACTTTAGGAGTTGATTAGGCCACAGAGGCTGTGCTCTCACAGGTAGGATTAAATGCACTTAAACAGGGCAAGTTTCATCCCTTTTTGTCTTTTTTTTTGGGGGGGGGGGGTGGCTGGGGATTGGATCTGGGCCAGGAAGCTTTACAAGCAAGCACCTTTAACTGCTGAGCCATCTCCCTAGCCCCTAATTAACTTCGTTTTTATCCTCCTCATCATCATTTTACCACCTTCTGACAGAGGAAGCATTCCTCCCTCTGCTGTACTTAGCATTCAATGTGTCATTTTATTTATTTTTATTTTTTGAGGCAAACCCAACAGACTGGACTTTTTAAAAGTTTTACTTTTATTTTAGAGAGAGTGAGCCAGGGGAGAGAATTGGTGTGCCAGGGGTCTCAGCCACTACAATCAAACTCCAGATGCTTGCGCCACCTAGTGGGCATGTGTGACCTTGTGCTTGCCGCTTGCCGCACCTTTATGCATCTGGCTTACTTGGGATACGGAGAGTCCAACATGGGTCCTTAGGCTTCACAGGCAAGTACCATAACTGCTAAGCCATCTCTCCAGCCCATGGCTTTTTTTTTTTTTTTTTAATATGTGAGAGACAGAAAGAGAGAGAGAGGGAGAATTGGTGTACCAGGACTTCCAGCCACTGCAATTGAATTCCAGACACATGTACCCCCTTGTGTGCATGTGTGACCCTGCGTGCTCACAACACCTTGTGCATTTGGCTTATGTGGGACCTAGAGAAACAATTAGGTTTTATAGGCAAGTACCTTAACTACCAAGCCATATCTCCATCCCTTAATGTGTCATTTTAAAATTGGAATTGCCACACCTGGGCACCACTCCAAACAAACTCCAGACACATGCACTACCTTTTGCATCTGGCTTCTGTGGGTAGTGGGGAATTGAACCTAGGTCCTTAGGCTTCTCAGGCAAGTGCCTTAACCACTAAACTATCTCTCTAGTCCACATGCAGTTTTTTATTAATGTGGGTGCCTGGGGCTAAACTCGGGTCCTCACGCCTGTGCATCCAGTCCTCTTACCCACTGAGCCACCTCTCCTTCCCTTCATTTATCTATTTTGTTTGTTTGTTTGTTTATTTATTTATTGAGTTAAGTTTCATTTTAGCCCAGAGTGGACCCAAAAGGTCCTGTAGGGATTGTATGGCCATTGCGGTGGTCTCTACCGTGTCTGTGAGCCTTCCAGTTAGGTCAGTTAGCTCTTGGGAAAAGTGTTGAGCTGTCATCAGGCTGTGGCCTAGTTCTCCTGCTTCCAGGCCCGATGATGTGATTGATGTGATTAAGCTTACCCCGACCAGTACTGCCAGTGTCGCTCCTCATCTTCGTCTTTGTAGTGATCCCGGGATAACTGAATATTGTTGATGATATGACTCTAATTCTCCCTTAGTATATACTGTTAGGCTGGGGATCAGGGTGACTGGGATGCATGGAGCCTTCCAGTGAGGGGAAGCGCAGTGGCAGAGTGACGAGTTGCAGAGGAACAGTGTCCCCGGGGGCAGGGACAAGTTTGAGACAAGGCTATGGATTTGTATGGCAGGGGGCCTTGTATCCCTACTGGAGCCCAGCACTCAGAGATATTGAGGTATGGGGTATGAACAGTGAGGAAGAAATGGGATGTCTTGGGCAACTATGTATGGGAGTGACATTGGTCACTACTGGAAAAGGAACAAAGACAGACCCTTGGAGTGCATAACAAAGAAAACACACATTGTCGAATACAAGGACGTGTAATTTTGTAAGAGTCCCAGGGACACGGAGAGGATTGTTTCCTAAGAGTAGTGGAGGGAAGAGCAGAGGCCCTATAAGGATAGGGAAGTGCCATGGCCAGTCTGATTGAGGACTGCCAAAGCGTATTGAGCCCTGGACTATTGAAGGCTTTTGATTATTTTGATCTTACCCCTCTCATCTGACCCAGAAGAGTAGTAGAATCCGACTGCTGCTATTCGGCTCTGCCAGGCACTGGAGTTTTGTATGGTAAAGGTGACATTTTTCCATTGATCTTGCCACTGATCGCAGGTCATGGTTTTTGGTTGTCCTAATGCAGGCATAGTGTATGCGATGTTACCTCAGAATAGTGACACGGGTGTGATAGGTTTTCCATTACCCCCCCCCCCCGTAAAATCCTGGCATACTCCCCCTGACAGTGGTAATTGCATGACCATGAGGGGCAGCCTTCCCATCCCCCAGGGTCGTGACAATTCGAGGAGACTGGATCCTGTTGAGAGCAAAGGTACATGGGGCTTGCTTTCTGGGTTCCTTCACTGGAACATTGGTGGCGACATGTAGAGACTGATCAAAGGTTAAGTGGACTTCATTGCAGAACTAAAAGGACACGCAGTGTAGTTGAGTAGGGCGTCTGTTGTCCCTTATCGTCTAGGGCCCAAACCTGACATTGAACTCACAGGGAGGTGAAGTGCACTCAGAAGCCTGGGGCAGGGGCTAGGTTAAGTCGGAGCAGGATGGCTAGAGAATCTCAGGGAGGTAGGACCTGCTTGCTGTACAGACCAGCCATTTTGTCCTGAACCTCGTTTCAGCCTGGAGATATGGTACCAGCAGGAATGTCCCAGAAGTTTAGCTGCTGAGGGGGCGGTGAGGATCACAGCATGGGGCCTGTCCCACCTGGCTTCAAGGGGTGTGGAGCCGAGCAGCTTGAGAAAGACTGGATCCCTAGGTGAGCTAGCGTCTGAGGCGGTAGGGGTTGTTCCTGTTGTATCGGTGATTACTGGAGCAGGCAGGGATCTATCTGCATGTGAGTGGAGGAGCGCAGAAGGGAGAGATAGGGGAGGCGGTCAACTAGCAGGAGGGGGGTTGGGCAGGAAGGTGATTAGAGAGTAGAAATGGTCTCCCATACAGTAACTCAAAAGAGCTGAGCCCGGTGGGGGAGTGAGGGGCAGCTCTTAAGTGGGCTAAAACAACAAGTAGAAGGGAGGGCCAGGACAGCTTAAGCTCCAGAGAGAGTTTGGTGAGCTGCTGTTTAATAAGACAGTTGGCCCCTTCTACTTTACCCTACAACTGAGGGCGATAAGGGATGGGTGGTTTCCAGGATATGCTGAGCACCTCTGATAGTTGTGAGACAATCTTAGAAGTGAAGGCTGGCCCATTGTCTGTCTGGATGGTCAACGGGACCCTAAATCTGGTATGATGTGTTCTAGAAGTATCCGGGCCATGACATCATCAGTCTCCCTGGAAGTTGGAAAAGCTTCAGTCCAGCCTGTGAAGGTACAAACAAGAGTAAGGAGATAGTGGAGTTTTTTGTGGGGTGGCATGTGGGTAAAATCTGTCTGCCAATCTTTGCCTGGTTGATGTCCCCGTAATTGGTGCAGGGCCTGGCGGAGGTGCAGGCCCCCTTGTGGACTGTCTGGAGCACATATCCAACAGGTGGACTGGACCTGTGAGATGTATGTTCGGAGGCCGTCAGTGTCCGGCAGGAGTTCCAGAAACCTATAAAGGGCTTTGGGCCCAATGTGTAAAGTTTGGTGAATGTCAGAGAAAACTGTGGCAGCCTGTTTCTGGGGGAGAATTAGCCAATTGTTTTATTTAAAAAAATTTTGTTTATTTAATTTATTTATTTGAGAGCGACAGACAGACAAAGAAAGAGACAGATAGATAGATAGAGTGAATGGGATCACCAGGGCCTCCAGCCACTACAAATGAAGTCCAGATGCATGTGCCACCTTGTGCATCTGGCTTATGTTGGTCCTGGGGAACCAAGCCTGGAACCAAGGTCCTTAGGCTTCACAGGCAAGTGCTTCACAGCTAAGCCATCTCTCCAGCCCATCCAGTTGTTTTTAAAAGTCCAGCCATCCCTATCTTGTGTGGCCCCCTTTTTGAGGCATTCGTTTTCCTTTTCTGGCAAATAATTGGGTTGGTATGCTGGGGACAGGAGACAGATTCATCCTGTGTTGGGGCACAGGTGACAAGGTTAGTTTTCGTGCTATGGAGTCAGCCCTGGCATTGCCTTGGGCTATTGGATCTCTAGAGGTCTGGTGTCCTCAGCAGTGAATAATGGCCACCTCTGCCAGGAGCTGGAGAGCCTCCAGAAGCTTGGCTATGAGAGGCTCATTAATGATTGGAGTACTTTTAGTAGTGAGGAATCCTCTTTCCTTCCAGAGGACTGAATGAGTGTGAGCTATAGAGAAAGCATATTTAGAATCTGTATAGATATTAGGTCTTAAGCCTTTTGAGATATGTAGAGCCCTAGTTAGTGCGATTGGTTCAACCTTTTGGGAGGTGCTGCCCACTGGCAGGCGAGCAGCCTCTAGGACATCAGTAAGCGTGACCACAGCACAGGCTGCTTGTCAGTCACCTGAACTGTCAACTGAGGAGCTTCCGTCTACAAAGAGGACTAACTGAGGTGATATGAGAAGCATGTTATGGAGACCCGGCTGAGGGGAATGCAGGGCCTCTACTACTTCAGAGCATGAATGAGAGGGGCACCCTGGGGAGGGGGAAGAAAGAAGGAGCATTGCTGGACTGAGGGTAGAACAGGTTGCTAGAGAGATCTGAGGGTTGTCCGAGAAGAGCGGGTGGAAGGTCTGCACCCGTGAGGGCCAAAGCAGGGAAAGAGAGGAGAGGCTTAAGAGATCCATCAGGCGATGAGAGGAGACGACGGTGGCAGGCTCAAGCAGTGTGATCTTGAGGGCCTCTCGGGTCAGCTCTGCTGCAGCCACCAGGGCCCGTAGGCAGGGCTGCCATCCGTACACTGTGGCGTCTAGTTGTTTAGATAAGAAAGCCCACCTGGCGTGTGGTTCCAATAGGCTGGGCGAGGACACCTGTTGCCATTCCTCATATTTCATCTGTAAAGAGGTTGTATGCTTGGGAGGGGTCTGAGAGAGCCAGAGCCGGGGCTTTCAAGACAGCATTGCACAACAATGAGAAATGGTGACAGACCACAGTAGGGTGGGATAGGGGCCCTGGAATTACCCATTTTAAAGCCGAGGCCAGAGGCTCTGAGTCGGGGGCCAAACAGTGAGAGGGTGGGTAATCCTAAGGGGGAACGTTTCACAATGCCATAGCATACCCAGCTGCCTGGCAGCGGAAAACAGAAGGGCTTGTCTTGGCACGGCCGTGACTTCGGACAGGGGCCCAGGAAGGCGGAGGCTAAAAAGCAGGCAATTTACCCTGAATCAGAAGGTGATCTATCACGTTGGGTCCACAGCTGGGGGAAGAGAGGCTCCCAGTCGACTGGGGTGCTGGCCCCTCGGGACTGGGGGCTCAGTTCCTTTCCAGCACTAGGTGAAAGGCTTGACAGATGTGAAGAACCAAATCAGACCAGATCAACAAAGCTAGTTCAGGTTCATTGGGAAGTCGTGCCGGGGACCTATGATGGAGGCCTTTGGATGGGCCCCCGGCAGGGGAAGATGACGTGTTAGCTGGGAGCCAGTCTGTTTCCCTATATGGCCATTACTAGCGCATGGTTGCAAGCTGAGGAATTTAACTGTTTTAAGGAAGGGAGGGAGCAGAGGCAGGGGAGTCTTGAGTCTGCTGGCCCAGATCACTCGGGAATGTGGGGAATGGGGCTGTCAGAGGGCATGGCAGCCATGTTGGGTCTTTGTCCTGAGCCTGGCCCCACTTAACAAGTCCCTCTCTGGGTGTTGCCTAGTGACCAGTTTCTGTCCCTTGTCATGTACAGCCCTCCCATCGGGTAACTTAGAACATGTCACCTGGCTTCTCTCTTAGCGTGAGAAAAAAAAGCCAAAGCAAGTCACAGTCTCTTTTAGTTCAACCTCAGGGGTAATGTCTCATCATTTTATTATCATTAGAATTTACTAGAACTAAGCCTTTAATCCCAGCACTCTACAGGCTGATGTGGGATGTCTGCCATGAGTTTGAGGTCACTTTTAGACTATATAGTGAATTCCAGGCTAACCTGGGCTAGAAAAACCCTACCTTGAAAAGCCAAATAATAATAATAATAAACAAATAAAATAAATAAAGCTGGGAATAGTGGGTCATGCTTTAATCAGCATTTGGGAGGTTGAAGTAGAATTACTGTGGGCTATGGAGTGCCTATATATGCATATATATATATATATATATATATATATATATACACACACACACACACACACACACACACACACACACACATAGTTGTTATTATTATTGGGTTTCTTTTTTGTGGTAAGGTCTCTATCCAGCCCAGGCTGACCTGGAATTCACTATGTGGCCTCTGGCTGGCCTCAAACTCAAGGCTATCCTCCCAACTCTGCCTCCTGAGTGCTGGGATTAAAGGTATGTACCACCATGTCCAGCTAATAAATTTTGGCTGGCAAGTTTGTAATCCAATTTGCTAAAGGTCTGAGGTAGGAGAATCTAGAGCTCAAGGCCTGCTTGAGCTAGAGTGAGTTCAATGCTAGCCTGAGTAATTTAAGGAGTGGTTGTCTCAACTAATAAATAGGCTTGGAGATGGGTGCCCGTAGGTAGTGTTAGCTACCCAGAAACAGAGGCAGGGAAATCACAAATTTCAGGCTAATCTGAGATTCATAGGCATTGTAAGACCTTGTCTTAAAAAAAGGAAAAAAATTAGGGAGAACCTGGGTGTGGTGTCTCACATTTATTTATTTATTTATTTATTTATTTTTGCTTTTTTTGAGGTAGGATCTCACTCTAGCCCAGGCTGACCTTGAATTCACTATGTAGTTTCAGGGTAGCCTTGAACTCACAGCGATCCTTCTACCTCTGCCTCCCAAGTGCTGGGATTAAAGGCGTGTGCCACTACGCCCAGTGGTGTCTCACATTTATAATCCCATCACATAAGGCTAAGGCACGATTGTCCAAATTTGTTCAGCCTGGGCTCTGTAAAGCTCCCCAGTCTTAACAAAAACCACGAAAATAAACAAAACTGTAATAAAGAGGTGGGCAGGCTCCCATTGTGCTCTGTACCTTTGAGTTTGTTTGGCTAGCTTGAGCCCCGCCCATTCAGCCTTTTTTCCCAAACCTCTAGAATAGAAGACTTGTTCTGTCTGGCCTTGAAACCCTGGGCCTCAACACGCGATGGACACGCGCTCTCCCACCGAGCTGCATCTGGGCACCTCTACCTTTTTCTTACCCCCACCTGCAATATGCGGACAATCCCCACAGCCTCGAGTTACCCGCACCATCTCCGGCCCGCCCGCACCTTCCCGGGCCCGCCCGCACCATCCGCAGCCTTGCCCCGCCCTTTCCCCGCCCACCCCTGCGCTTCCTCCAATCACGAATCGGCCCGCCCCTTGCCTTTCCGGTATCCGGGCTTTTTCCCGCACTCCCTTCTCAGAAAGCATGGAGGTGGGCGGTGAGGAGCCGTGCTGTTCCACGTCTTCTGGGGCCTCCTCTGGGGTCTCGGTGTCCAAGGAGCTGCTGACGGTGGGCAGTGAAGGCCGAGGAGGTGAGGGACGGCGGCGTGAGCGTCCCGAGATGGCGGATTCGCGAGGCTCGGGCCCGGGATGGCGAATTCCCATTCTGTGCACGCGGGGCTCCGGCCGGGATGCCGGATTCCCATTCTCCACCCTCGGGGCTCCGGGATGGGATGCCGGATTCCCGTTCTTCGTGCGCGGGGCTCCGGCCGGGATGCCGGATTCCTTCTCTCTGGTGGGGTTCCGTGCTGGGGGGCTGCGGCGGCAGCGGGGCGGAGGCGCGAGTGGTTCTTCCCGTGACGCGTGAACGTGAGCGAGGGGCGCATGCCCACTCTACAGGGAACGGTTGTTGGTGGGGAAAGCCAAAGGACGATGCTCGATTACTAAACCCCTGCGTCCATGGGCACACCGACCACCTCCGGGAGAGGGAGACGTGCATCCTGGAAATACTCCCAGCTTTCAAAAACAGGTGCAGGGCTGGCGACGTGTTTCGGTGGTTAAAGGCTCTTGCTTTCAAAGCCTATTGGCTAGGGTTCGACCCCCAAGTATACACGTAATGACGGTGCACCAAGTAGCACATGCAGAAGTAGCCATTCGTTTACAGGGGCTGGAAGCTTTAGCGCACCCATTTTTTCTTTCCGTTAAATTTTTTTTTCACATTTACTTATATATATTTTTTATTTTCGAGAGAATTGGCGTGCCAGGGCCTCAGCCACTGCACTCGACCTCCATACGCTTGCACTATCTAGTGTGCATGTACAGCCTTGCCCTTGTCTCATCTTCGTGTGTCTGGCTTACGTGGGATCTGGAGAATAGAACATGGGTCCTTAGGCTTTGCAGGCAATGGCTTTTAACCTCTAAGCAATCTCTCTAGCCCTTTTATTTATTTATTTATTTATGTGAGAGCGACAGACAGAGCGGGAAAGAGGCAGAGAGAGAGAGAGACAGAATGGGAGCGCCAGGGCCTCCAGCCACTGCAAAGGAACTCCAGATGCGTGTGCCCCCTTGTGCATCTCGCTAACGTGGGTCCTGGGGAATTGAGCCTCGAACCGGGGTCCTTAGGCTTCACAGGCAAGTGCTTAACCTCTAAGCCATCTCTCCAGCCCTCTCTAGGCCTTTAAGAGCGTGCTACAGAGGTTTGACTAGGGTTTTGCCACTGCAAACGAAGCCCAGAGGTGCTGTGTGCATGTGTCACTTTGTGCATCTAGCTTGTTGTAGGTTCTGGGAAGTTAAATTTCGGTCCTTAGGCTTCTCAGGCAAATTCCTTAACCGCTAAGCCATCTCTCCAGTCTTTTCCTCCCCCCCCCCTTTATTTAGGTAGCTCTCAGTCTGGCTGACTAGAACTCAGTGATCCTATTGCTGCCTCACTGCTTCTCTGAGTGCTAGGATTAAAGATGTACAAAACCGTGGCCATCATTCTTTTTTCTTTTTTTTTGGTTTTTTGAGGAAGGGTCTCATCTCATTCTATCCCAGGCTGACCTGGAATTCACTATGGAGTCTCAGTGTGGCCTTGAACTCACAGCCATCCTCCTACGTTTGCCTCCCGAGTGCTGGGATTAAAGGCGTGTGACACCATGCCCAGTTTAGTTCTTTTCTTTATTAAAAAAGATTTTTTTAGGGGCTGGAAGGATGGCTTAGTGGTTAAGGCATTTGCTTGCCTGCGAATCCTAAGGATTGGGTCCTTCACCCTCCAGATCCCACATCAGCCAGCCGCACAAGGTGGCACATGAGCACAAGGTGGTGCATATGTCTGGAGTTTGATTGCAGTGGCCGGAGGACCAGGCCTGATGATTCTCTCTTGCTCTGGTTCTGGCTCTTATTCTCATAATTTTTTTTTTTTTTAAATTTGTAAGCAGAGAGAATTCCTGCACCAGAATCTCTTGCTACTGCAAATGAACTCCAGATGTATGCTCTACTTTGTGCATCCACCTTTACATGGGTATTGGGAAATCCTGTGCTGTGAGACTTTGCAAGCAAGAGCCTTTAACCATTGAGTCATATCTCTAGCCCTCTGTTGCTTTAAAATTTTCATTTGGGAGTGTATCAGCTGCGCTAAGGCCTCTTGCAGCTGCAAACTCCAGATGCATGTGTCACTGTGTGCATCTGGCTTTCAGTGAGAACTGGGGAATTGAACCAGGGCCGGCCAGGTTTGCAAGCATGTGCCTTTAACTGATAAGTCATCACCCCAGTCCTATAACTTTACTATGTAATTCACTATGTAATCTCAGGGTGGCCTCGAACTCATGGCTATCCTACCTCTGCCTCCTGAGTGCTGGGATTAAAGGCATGCACCACCGTACCCAGCACTTTATTTTATTTTTACTTGTTTGATAGAAAGAGAAAAATGGGCTCACCAGGGCCTCTAACCTCTGCAAATGAACTCCAGACACATGCACCCTTGCGCATCTAGCTTACATGGGTACTGAGGAATTGAACCTGGGTGCTTTGGCTTTGCAGCAAGCCCTTAATGGCCAAGCCAACGCTCCAGCCCTATTTTATATTTATTTATTTATTTGGTGGGTATTTTTTTCTTTTTTGGTTTTTTGAGGTAGGTTTTCTCTCTAGCTCAGGCTGACTTGGAATTTCACTGTGTAGTCTCAGGGTGGCCTCAAACTCATGGCAATCCAGCATCTTGCAGAATATGGAATGGTCAAGACTTCAAGGCTGGTCGCAGGTGATTTTTTTGCTGGTGGTGTGTGTGTGTGTGTGTGAGAGAGAGAGAGAGAGAGAGAGAGAGAGATGGGCACGCTGGGGATCAAACACAGGTCCTTGTGCATGCTAAGTAAGCACTCTACTACTGAGTTACACTCCCAGCCTCTCTATAACACTGTAGTAAATGCAGTTTGTTTTCAGGTTTATGGGACAAGTTGCTTATCAATTCTAAGCCTGATCCTAAAAAGACCTCCAGTCTTCAAACATTTCGCATCCAGAGGAGTCCTTGTAAGTACTTGTTTCCTTTCTCATGCTTGAACTGGAGAAGCTGCATTGCAGAGGACAAAATTTCTTAGCTTATTTTAACTCCGCTTTAAAGTATCTCCTCTTTAGGCCCTTTTCCTTGAAAACAGGAATGGAGCCAGTCATGGTGGCACACACTTTTAATCCCAGCACATGGGACACAGAGGTAGGATTGCTGAGAGTTCCAGGTCATCTTGGGCTAAAGTGAAACCCTACCAAAAAAAAGAAAGTATGGGATGACTTTTTGGAACCCAGAAACAATTACTGACAGCTAGGCATTGTAACTCATACATATAGTCCAAGTACTTATAAGGCTGAGTCCTGAGAATTGCTTGAATCCATGTATTGGAGATAACTTGGGCAATACAGTGAAATTAAAATCAAAATAGCCATTGTTATGGATCTCCATGGGAAAACTTTTCACTAAGAAAACACCCACTACATTTCTTAAATTGGACACACTTCAGTGATATGTGTGTGTGTGTGTGAGAGAGAGAGGGACAGGATCTCACTCTGCAGCCTACTACCTACAACTTAGTCATTCTGCCATAGCCTCCCAACTGTTGGGTTTATAGATGTGGACCACCACTCTCTCCTTTAAATAGTCACTTGTTATTTTTATTAATTCTATAATATTGCTGAACTGTATACACTTAGTATGTTCCACATTCAGACTGTTTAAATGACTTTTATGTAATAGTCAATATTTGTGTAATAGATTTTTTGAGACAGGTTGAGATTCTCTGTCTGAGCCCCAGTAGTGTCATTACAAGCATGGGCCACCATGTCCTTCAGTAATTTCCCTTGCTTCCGCTCTTCCTCTTCCTCCCCTTCAACTTCCTCCCTTTTTTTCTGTCTTTTGGTGGTGCTGGAGGTTGAACCCAGTATCTTGTGCATGATATACAAGGGCCCAGGGTGACCTGAAATTCACTATGTAGTCTCAGGGTGGCCTCAAACTCATGGTGATCCTCCTACCTCTGCCTCCCGAGTGCTGGGATTAAAGGCGTGTGCCACCACGCCCGGTTGGATCCCCCTGTTTTGAAACAGTCTCATATAGTCCCAGCCTGACCTGCATCTCCCTATGCAGTTGAATGACCTTGAGTTCCTCATCCTATCTCCACATGCCGAGTGCTAGGATGATAGGCATGCCATCACCACACACAGCTTCCTGTTTTTTATATGTTTGTGTGCATGCACAGGGCAGGTGCATGTCTGTGGGTGTGGGGTGACAGTGGAGTGGTGTGTCTGCCTTTTGGAGACACGGTCTCTCATTGGCTTGGACTAGCTGTCTAGTGAGCCACAGATCCTCCAGTCTCTGCCTCCCCAGCTCTGGGATCATAGGTGCATGCCATCACCCTGACCTTTTTACAGCGGTTCTAGGGATTGAACTCAGGTCTTCATACTTGTGAGGTAAGTAAACTTGGTCCACTAAGCTATTGCCCCAGCCTGCTAATTTTTATGATTTTCTACACACACACACACACACAACACACTCTCTCTCTCTCTCTCTCTCTCTCATGAGGACTAGGCAGTTTGACTTTTATGATGCTGTAGACTGAAGTTTGGTGTGTTGATATAAGCATTACAGCCGGTGCAACGTGCTGTCCTAAAGCACTGAGAATCCATGGCTTCTGAGCATAGTGCTCACAGTGTGTATGTTGCCACTTGTTTTGCTTCCCTTGATTCATTGGTTAAAAATAAAAGCAGAGGGCTGGAGAGATGGCTTAGCGGTTAAGCACTTGCCTGTGAAGCCTAAGGACCCCAGTGCAAGGCTTGATCCCCCAGGACCCACATTAGCCAGATCCACTAGGGGCGCACGCATCTGGAGTTCCTTTGCAGTGGCTGGAGGCCCTGGTGCACCCATTCTCTCTCTATCTGCTTCTTTCTCTCTCTGTCGCTCTCAAATAAATAAATTAAAAATTTTTTTAATTAAAAAATAAAAGCAGGGTGAAATCTTGTATAGTTTCTCTTTCATTGCATTGTAAACATTGGGAGTGACAGCTAGCATTTACTCACTAGTATATACTAACATTATGGGAAGCTTAAGTTTTCACAGCCTGCTAAATGCACAGGCATGTGCTGGGTCTCTTTTGAGAGACAAAAAATACCTTTTGTTTGGTAATCCCTTTATATTTAGCACCGAGTTTGCCAGTTACCACACTCCTTTGTGGATGGATGCACTTAGGGTTGCTGAAACGGAACATGTTAAGTTAATGTGTGTTTGGAGGCAAGAGACAGCCTTGAGTGCTGTTCTTCCAGTACTCGTTTTATTTTTCGTTTGTTTATCTGAAAGAGAATGAGAAAATGGCATGCTAGAGTCTCCTGCCACAGCAAGTGAACTGCATGTACCATTTTGTGCTTTTGGCTGTACATGGCTACTGTGAATCAAATAGGGTGCATCAGGCTTTGCAAGCAAGTGCCTTTACACTGAGCAATCTCTCCAGCCAGCCCCTCCCCCCTTTGTTATTTCAAGGTAGGGTCTCACTTTAGCCTGGGCTAACCTGGAACTCACCATGATCCTCATAGTTCTGCCTCCTGAGTGTTGCTGGCTATCTTGTTTTTGACCAAGGGCTCTCTCACTGGCCTGGAACTTGCCAAGTAGGCTGGACAGGCTGCTCATCGAGTCCCAGGAATCTACCTTTCTCCACCTTCCAAGCACTTGAACTAAAGGCACACGTCCAGTGTGGGATCTGGGGATCAAATTCAGATTCTCATGCTTATGTTAAGCAAGCACCTTAACCAACTGAACTGTCTCCCTAGTCCTCAGCAAATGAGAGAAACTCAGCTCTTTACTGCATTACTTCATTAGGGGAACACATACACAACACAGAAATTCTTGGCTCACTTTTTTGGGATGAGAGAGCGCAGGGTCAGCAATTTCATGTTTATCTGCATCCAGGTGCTCATTGTGAGAGGGTCTGCTGCTCCATTTGTCTGTTCTGCTTTTCTAGGGTGTCTTCATCTGGAATGGGCACCCCCCCCCCAATAGCTGGGCAGGTTGACTATCTTATCAGAAGCTCCAGACTGATACTCAGTCTTTCAGTCACTAAATACGAATTCTTTCTCAGTTCAGACAAAAGTCCCAGACTGACCACTTACTATCCTGGCTAGGGCCTGTGTCACCATAGATATCATGGAACAAGTTACAAGACTGTAGAATTCTTAGATGTGTAAAGGATGAGGAAAAAGAAGGACTTAACAGTGACCTAAGCTTAAAAAGAAGAGCATGACATTGTGGTGTATACCTGTCATCCCAGCACTTGGGGAGGCTGAGACAGGAGGATGATAAGTTTGAAACCAGCCTGGGCTTGATAGCAAGGTCCTGTCTCAGAAACAAACAAAAAGGATGCCAGTGTTATATTGTCATATGAAAGACAGACAGATGATGGGTAGGTAACAGCAGTCACCTTTTTGGTTTTTCAAGATAGGGTCTCACTCTAGCCCAGGCTGACCTGGGATTCACTATGTAGTCTCAGGATTGCCTCAACCTCACTGTGATCTTCCTACCTCTGCCTCCCAAGTGCTGGTATTAAAGGTGTGTGTCACCACGCTTTTTGTTAACAGCCACTTCTTAACACAGTTGAGGTAATTGAAGATCCCTGGAGGTGTAAATGGGATTCAGTTTAATAGCCTTGTGCTCTCAAGGGCCTCATGCTCGTAACTGTCCTGCCTGTTCAGCTAGTAGTTACTGAATGGCAGTTTTCTAGAAGATTATACTTCTGGTGATACATGAGAAACATAACACATTTAAGAACTTCTGAGTATGGCTGGAGAGATGGCTTAGAGGTTAAGGCGCTTGCCTGTGTGAACTCTAAGATCTCAGGTTCAATTCCCCAGTACCTACATAATCCAGATGCACAAGGTGGCGCAGCATCTGGAGGTGGTTTGTAGTGGCTAGAGGCCCTCGTACACTCATTTTCTCTATCTGACTCTTTCTCAAATAAATAAATAAATAAAAAGAACTGCTAAATAATGCACAGTCTGTTTTAGGAGTTCAGTAGAGGAACTAGGAAAGTGTCTCATTGGAAGAACACTTGCCTAGCGCCTGTGAGGCCTTGGATTTGGTCCTGGCCAGCACAAAACACAGCCAAAAAGAATTTAGAAGCTTGGAGATCAAAATGAAAGAGTATTAATTTATTGTTAATATTCTTATTACTACTATGAAGTGCTTAACAAGGAGCCCTGAATTTTAGAATTTACTAATGAATGTTTTTGTCATGTTTTCTCTCCATAGTATTGGACCAAGTCCAGACCTTTCTCCCACAGATGGCCGAGGCCAATGAAAAACTAAGAAGAGAAATGGCAGTTGCCCCACCTGATAGTTTTAATATTGAAAATACTGATGGAAATCCTGGAAAAGTTATACAGATGGTAATTATTTTGTATCATTTCCTGCAGTGGACTTTGTCACCTAAAATGAACAAAAGATTATAACAAGAGCTGGGTGTGGTGACGCACGCCTTTAATCCTAGCAGAGGTAAGGAGGATTGCTGTGAGTTTGAGGCCAGCCTGAGACTACGTAGTGAATTCCAGGTCAGCCTGGGCTAGAGGGAGACCTTACCAGATTAAAGAGTAAGAAATAAATAATGCAGAAGAGAAAATAATGTTCAACCTGCCTGTAGTCGCAGCACTCTGGAGGGAGGCTTAGGCAGGATGATTGTGTGTTTGAGGATAGACAAGGTGTGGTGGTTTTAATGTGAATGTATATCCCCATAGCCTGGTGGGTTTCTTTTCTTTATTTTTTTTCATTTTAGAGAGAGTGAGAGAGAGTATTGGTGTGTCAAGGCCTCACCCACTGCAGTCGCACTGCAGATGCTTGCACCACCTACTGGGTATGTGCAAACTTGCACTAGCCTCACCATCGTGCATCAGGCTTACACGGGATCTAGAGAGTCGAACATGGGTCCTTAGGCTTTGCAGGCAAGCGCCTTAACCATCAAGCTGTTGCTCTTGTCCTAGGGTTTTTTTTTTAATTCTATTTATTTATTTATTGGGGGAAATACATATATAGGAGAGAATGGGCATGCCAGGGCTCTAAACACAGCAAACGCTACCTTGTGCATCTGGCTGTTTTGGGTCCTGGGGAATTCAACCTGGCAAGCACCTGAACTGCCAAGCCAGATGCAGCACCCCTGGGGATTTTTGCTTAAGATTAAACTTTCCTCCAGTAGCCTGCTAGAGGAGTTGTCACTTGGGGGCACATCTTGTAGTCCAGCCCTGTGTTGTGTTCAGGCCAGTTTGAGCTCTGCCTGTTCATGTTTGCTGCCTGTTGACATCTCTGTTGTGGATCTATGGAAGTGAGCCAGCTTCTTCTGCCTTGGATGGAGCTTCCCCTGGAGTCTGTAAGCCTGAAGCAAACCCTTTCCTCCCATAGGCTGCTTCTGGTTGAATGTTTGTCCCAGCAATGAGAAAGTAAGTGCAACACTGGGCCACATGGCAAGACCCTATCTCAAATTAATAAAATGGGAAAAAAGAGATAGAAAAGAAAATAGGAATAAACAAACCAAAGTACAGCGAGTGCTTTCCCCTTTGTTTCTGTAAACTTGAAGGTCTTCAAGGTTCTTGTTTCTCCAGTTGTCACCTCAGTCCTCTTGGTGGCCTTGTATGGTCCTGTCCAGCTTTATTTCCTGTTTTTACTACCTTGCAATTGTTTTGTGTCTGTTGCCTTTGTTCTCTAGAACAAGAGTCGTCAAAACATTCTCAGTGAGAGGCAGGGCTGTAAATGCTTTGGGCTGTGCAGGCTTCACTGGCTCTCTCGGGGCTTTTCAGTTTGTGCTCATGGTGGAAGCTGCCATTGGCAGCATGTCGATGAGTACGCGAGGCACCGTGAATATGTGCTACTAAAGTTTGCATCCCATACAATTTCATGTCCTTTTTCTTCTTTTAAGGTGAGAGAAGTTTATTTTGCCTCCCAGTTTAGAGAGAACAAGTCTGTCTTGGTGGGGAGGCCTGTTGGCTAGGGCTCTGTATGGTGGCGGAAGTTTGTGGTGTGCTACACCTTCACATTTCACCAAATACTACTGGTTTTGTTTTTTTTTTTTTTTTTTTTTTTTTTTTTTCCGAACCACTTGCTTGGTTTTGACTACAGGTCATAATTTGGTGGTCCCTGCTCAAAGAGGTAATCTTTTTTTTTTTTTTTTTTCCGCCCTTTCAGGTAGGGTCTTGTTCTTTTCCTTTATTTTTTTAGGTATGGCCTTGCTCTAGCCCAGGCTGACCTGGAATTCAGTATGTAGTCTTAGGGTGGCCGGGAGCTCATGGTGATCCTTCTACTTCTGTGTCTGGGATTAAAGGCATGCGCCACCATGCCTGGCTGAAGGGTGGGGTTCTTATAACCAAAGACGTAAGTGTGCCTCGGATTAAAAGCTCTCTCTCTGTCGTGTTACAATTGATGTTGCATATTGGTTGGTCCCTGTATTATTTTATTTACACTTCAGAGAGAGAGAGAGAGAGCTGCCAAGTAGTAGATGTCTCACATTGTAACTTTTTACAGGACGTGGCCTTGATTGAGATGAATCAGTCAGATTCAAAAGAAGAGGACAGTTCCACCGAGAGTTCACAGGACAGCTCAGAGGACAGTTCAGACTCTGACGATGAAGTCACCATAGAAAACATTAAGCTCCCCAATTCGGATGCAGGCAAAGGCAAGATTGAAGTTTTGGATGGTCCACCACATAAAAAAAAGAGACAGTGAAATAAATGTGAAAAGAAACTGTTGAGAGATACACCTACTAATTCTAAAAGATTGTGGTTCACTGTATTCCAGGTACTTAGATGTCCTTGAGTATTCAAAGAAATGTAAGTTTAGTTGACATGAGCAGATTACAGCTCGTGAATCTGGAGCACTCACATGCAAAGTGTTCCAGGCTTGACACTGGTGAGGGCTGTGTGTCTGAAAATGAAATACCTTCACTGATTGCATTGGGCATTAGTCTTACTTGAACATTTGAACATGGACTGACAGGTTTGTGGCTTGTGACTAGATGAAACTCAGCTGTTGTTGAAATTAAATTATGAATTAAAAAAGAAACAATAAATCAATCCCAAAATATTTGAGTAGTGAGTGAGAAGTTGCAGTTCAAGTGGATTTCAGTACCACAGCAACTCAGGATCATGACCTCCTACTTAACGTGATGTTGAGCATTTTTAAGTTGCCTTTTGAAGGTTGGTAATGCATTTTTTGTTTCAGATTTTAATTTTATTTATTTATTTATTTTGACTGAAAATAATGTAAAAACTTTATTTATGTTTCTAATACAGAGAAAAACAAATAAAACCATGACAGTATGTAAACAAAAGGATGGTAACTGCTAAACCAAGAGTCATAGCAGTATCTCTCAATAAATGAAATGGTTGAGAACAATGCTTAAAAAGTTGTACAAGTTCCCCTTAAATCTGCTTCATTTGACATTTCACTTCTATTTAGCATAAGCAGACACTCTTGGAAAATGTAAGAAACAAATGCCAGATTCAGAATTGTACATGGTGAAAAGAAAAGCCAGGAAAGCATGTAAGTATGCTTATAGTGTAACTTATTTTAATACCCACAATAAGGAATCTCTAGCATTTAGGGGAATGAGGATTGGTGGGATCCTTGGGGCCACAAGTAATGTAGGCAACAGAAGGTAAGAGCAGTCACTTTCCCCTGCCAAGAGGAAGCGGGCACCTGTCAAGCAGATTCTGCACTTCACCCGCCAGCTTTTATGACTGCTGTGGAAGGCAGAGGCCAGAGAATGTGTGTTACCATAACCTGCCCTGGTAACGTCATAGGTAGGACAAAAGCTAGGTCTCATTCAAAAGGCAGGAGAAGGTCTTTCTTTCTCTTGAAACATAAAGCCCCTTCCCCTAGGGTGCATCTTCTCATAAGTTTTCAGTATTGCTTTATTTGCAGTGATTAAAAGATCATACTTTGCAGACAAACAACATACACAATACATAGACATGAAATGCGCTAGACAGATGAGTACAAATGTGGCCCGATAACCATTTTTTTTTAATGTAACAGTGATTTTGTGTTTTGGGGACTGAAGTAATGACTACATTAATAACCATTAGTTCCCTTATCCCTTTCAGAGGTTCTTACAAAGTTCCAACCACAAATAGCCCTTCTAAAATTAACCTTATTTTTTGTCCTATATGGAGAAATATCTATCATTTTGGGTATATTCTTATTTTATTGAGGTAGGGTCTCACTCTAGCCCAGGCTGACCTGGACCTCACTCTGTATTTCTTGGCCGGCCTCAAATGCACAGGGATTCTCTACTTCTGCCTCCCGAGTGCTGGTATTAAAGGTGTGTGTAAAATTTTCATTTATTTGCAAGTAGAGAGAGCTAGAGAAAGGCTGCAATAGGGCCTCTAAGCTGCTGCAAACAAACTCCAGATGCATACACCAGCTGGTGCATCCAGGTTAATGTGGGTACTGGGGAATTAAACCTAGGTCTTTAGGTTTTACAGGCAAGATGCCTGAGCTGTCTTTCCACCCACCCACCACCACCACCACCACCCCCCCCCCCCCCGCTGCCTTTTTGAGGCATAAGATTTTTGCATTTCAGTGTTGTAAATGCACGTAAAAGAATTGTCTTGATCCAGATTGGAAAGCTGTCTATAGCCCAAAGGAATGTGTTCTATTTGGGATTACAGAGCTGTGGGTGACTTGGATAGCTATTCCACTGAAGTCCCTCCACCCCTTGGTTATGTTTTCCTTTTATTTAGGGTTACCACAGGGGGAGGGGCCAAGCAGAGGGGAGCGGTATTTAACAAGTTATTCTAGGAGGACACTTCCCACTAGGAAACATGCACCTGTGACTGGGAGGAAATTTCAACAGCCTCGTTACTCATTATGACATCAATTTGTGTATGCTGTGTTGATTGATTTTGTCTTTCCCTCTGCGTGGCCAGTGTCTATCAGTTGTCATGGCTACGACTCCCCCATATTGTAAGTTATGTCATGGTGGGCCTGTGCAACAGTAGATTTTTCTCCTTTGGGTCCTTGTCTCTAAACCAAAAATGGGATGTACACACAAGGAAGGATGAATGAACAAGGGCTTAATTACATGGAATATTTCTTTCTTTTAAAATCTGCAGGCTTTAAGTATTTTTTTTTTTTTTTTTTGACGGCAAAAGAAGGAGAGAGAGAATGGGCACGCCGCCATGGCTTCCAGCCACTGCAAACTAACTAAGACACATGCGTCCCCTTGTGCATCTGGTTAACATGGGTCTGGGGAATAGAACTTGGGTCCCTTGGCGTTGTAGGCAAACCACTTTAACTGCTAAGCCATCCCTCCAGCCCTACATGGAATATTTCAACTTGAATAAGATACTGGAATCCTGGTGGCAAGAGTAGGTATTATGACAACCAGATCCTCTCACAAAGTCACATCCCTAAGGATGTGTGTTGCCCCACACCCTTAATCTTGTCAACTGGGAGGCTAAGATTTCTGGTCTGTAGAAGGTTCCAAGGTCAGCTTGTGACCGAGTGAGACCCTTCCCCAATGAATGACAGAAGAGGAAACAAGGGCACTATAAATCAGGAAGCAACTATTGACAAGCCCAAAATTTAGCTTATTTAAGAATGGCCAATCCGACCATCCCTCAGATTTAACATATAATTTACCCTGACATGGAAGGTGCAATTAGCACTTCTGATGCAGTGTTATATTCCAAACTTATTTGGCGGATACAGACCTGGTGTAATTCCAGTTACCTTTTGGGATGGCTTGAGTCCCTCTTCTCTGCGCTGTGGGCTCAGGTAGGCTGGCTGGATCGGTTCACTGCTCTGGACACCTGTGCCAGGTGCTGTGTAGGTACGCTCCCTTCCCCAGGTCTCTGGTGCTTGCTGCCGCTTTCCCTGGCGGTGAGGGAGGGGAGGCTGTGGATGGTGACTGAAGTTCTCCTGCTGGTCCTCGTGATCCTCTTCCTCAGGAGCCGCTCCTTTGGTCCCTGCCATCTTCCCTTCATGTTTCTTGAGTTTGTGAGGAGGCTGGTGTGAGTGGAAAATCTCCTTACCTGCCTTTTCCTGTGGCTCAGGCTGAGCCTGGTGGCTACGACCATGTAGACCTGGTACCGCTTCTGCCTGCTTCTATGGTCTCTAGATGCTCTGGGTCTCTCCTGCTTCTGTGCTGAGGTTGATAATTTATTATACACCTCCCCTTTGTAATTAGAAGAGTGTATTTTGCGGGTTTTTTTTTTTCTTTTTCTCCCTTAGGCTGTTTTGGCCTGGTTCCTATGCTGCCATCTTTACTAGAGGTCCTGTTTTTGAGGCAAACCCAAGAGACTGCAAGAGAGAATTGATATACTAGGGTCTCCAGCCTCTGTAATAGAATTCTAGATGGTGTGCACCATTTTGTGTGCGTGTGCAACCTTGCACACTTGTGTCACTTTGTGTGTCTGGCTTACATGGGATCTGAAGGGTTGAACATGGGTGCTTAGGCTTCGCAGGCAAGCACCTTAACCACTACACCATCTCTTCAGCCTTTTTTTTATTGCTTAGTTCTTAGTTCTTTTTAGATTCTGGATATAAGGCCACTGTCAGTGGTATAGCTGGTGCAGATTTTCTTCCATTCTGTGGGTAGTCTGTTGGCTCTGTTTATGGTATATTTGTATAAAAGCTTTTTAGCTTTGTGAGATCCCACTGGTTGAGTGATTGCTTAATTGAGTATTGTTGAGAAAGCCTTTCCCCATTCCTGTATCATAGAGTTCCTTCTATTTTCTCATCTAGTTGCTTGAATTTCATGTCTTATGTTGAGGTCATTAATATATTTGGAGTTGATACTCTTTTTTAAACATGTTGATTTATTATTTGAAGAAAGAGAAAGAGGCAGACAGAGTGAGATTGTGTGCATCAGGTCCTCTAACCACTGCAAACGAACTCCAGATGAATGTCCCACATTGTTCATCTGGCTTTACATGGGTGCTGGAGAATTGAACCTGAAGGAGCTTTAGCTTTGCTGGCAAGCGCCTTTACTGCTAAGCTATCTCTCCAGCCCCTGGAGTGATTAATGTGCATGGTGAGTGGAGTGGGTCTAGTTTGATTTGTCTATATGTGGTTGTCCAATTTGACCAGCACCATTTGATAAAGATGGGGTCATTTCTCCAGTTTATGTTGTTGACACCTTTGTCAAAGATAAAATTGCTGTAGATGCTTAAACTAAGGGCTGAGCCTTCAGCTCTGCTCTATTGGTCTGTATACCTGTTTTTATGCCATTGCCATGCTGTTTTTGTTACTGTGGCTTTGTAGGTAGCTTCAGATTGAATATGGTGATACATTCAGAGGTATTTCTTTTGCTGAGGATAATTTTGGATGCACAAAGCCTTCTGCCTTTTTCTATCTGTGAAGAATGATGCTGGGATTTTTATTGATACTGCATTGAATTTATATATTGTTTTTGGTAGGATTGCCATTTTCACAGTATTAATTCTGCCTATCCTGGGAAGTCGAGGTGTTCAAAGTTGTGGGGTAGAAGTGAGCCGGCTGGATAGGATGTCAGGCAAGGAGGCCCAGAAATGCATACGTAGCTTTAGTGGGCCAGGGTTAATTTTGTGAGGTCCCTGTTTGGGACTGTTGTGAGCAGGCCCACAGAAAACATTAAAGTTAATTAGCCCAGCAAAAAAAGATGTGTATTTGTGATGTGACATACCATCTTGGTTGTTAAAGTAGTGTCTGCTATATTATAGATTTTGTTAGTGAATGTATTTTGGCCACATACAGGCTGGTTGGCTAGAAGGGGCACTTAAGCTAGCAAGGGTTGTGAGGTGGGGAAATAGTAGAAAGTACAGGACTAGAGAGAAAATGTCTGGTTAGGAGAGAAAGAAAGAAGGGTGCCCTTTAGCCATAGGCTATTGATGGGATCTAGACAAGGGTTAGTTGTCCTTATTGGTTGGGGGACTGGCCTGAGGTCTTCTTGTTTGTATCGCTACCAGGAACTGATGTAGTTCTTGCAGGATGAAGGTCATTTGGATAACTATTTGGAAACTGGGGGAAATGGAAATCCAGAGAGAAACTGACGGGGAGGTAGAGAGTGGTGCGAGGGCTGGGGGTAGTTTTAGTTTAGATACGTATATCCAAGTAGGGTGTCCTAAAAGTTTAGCTGCCTTTGGAGTGCTCAGCATGGCCTTATATGGTCCCTTCCATTTTTGTTGTAAGTTATTTTGTATGTGGGGTGGCCAGTTATTGAGATACACATTGGTCCACCCCAAGGCGGGATTTGGCACTGGGTGTGGGTACGGGGGTGTGGTAGTTTCTGGTCCACCTAGGCCCAGAGAGTCTGTCAGAGATTCTGTTGGCCTGACATGAAGTGTTCAAAGAGGCTTAGGTTTCTAGGTTTTCATTGAAGTGAATGGGTGTTTAAAAAAAAAAAAGAATTCATGAAGGGGGGAGGGCCTAGATGACAAGCCAGGGTCTCCTGCCCTGCATACAGACTCCAGACGCTTGCCCCACTCTGCATCTGGCTTTACATGGGTACTGGGGAATTGAATCCAGGCTGTCAGGCTTTAAAAAAAAATCACCTTTAACTGCTCAGCCATCACTCCAGCCCATGAGCAAGTTTGTTTTTTGTTTTTGAAAGAGGCAGAGAACAGGTGTGCCAGGGCCTTCAGCTACTGCAGAGGAGTTGGGCCAGACTCCAGGCACATGCGTCCCCTGTGCACATGTGCGACCTTGCATCCTTGCATCACTTTGTGTGTCTGGCTTATGTAGGATCTGGAGAAAAGGCAAGTTGCCTTAACCACTAAGCCGTATCTCCAGCCTGAAGGACTCAGTAAGCTGCAGTTAGAGGTCCAGAATCTCTTCAGCCCCCTATCGCAGCTGTTCCTTGCCTGTGGGGCTCGGGGGCAGTAGCACTTGGCCCTGCTACCCTACTGTACTCAGCCTAGCAGGTTGTGGAGGGCTCACTGGCGCCTCCTGGTGGGTGGTTGCCAGATATTCTTGTGCTGCTCTTCTGGGGCTGAGGCAGTGCCCCACATAGTCACTGGGAGGGGAATGGGCTGGTAGGGTGGTCACTTGGCCCCTCGGACCAGCCCGTACCTGAGACGGTGGAATTGGCCTGTGTGGGGGCATTGGTGTGCAGAGGTGGCTAGCAATCCGGAGGTGGCCAAGGCCAGGAGATCTGCTGAAGTTGGCCGTGTGAGGTGGGGTCATCAGCATTGGGTATGGGGCAGTTTGGGGTTACATGGGATGGCACAGGGTTGATCAGGCATAGTGTGTGAGTGGGGATGCGGCCCTCCAGGCTGTTCCAGGGTGGCTTCTGAGCATGGTGGTCTCTCCAGGGCACCCTCTGGATCTCACAAGGCAGCAAGAGATGGGACAGACGTGTGGGCCCTGGCTCCTACACTTGTACCCACTCAGTGGGTTCTTCCCCGATTTGAGTGCAGGAGGTGTGGGCAAGGCACTGCATTGCCAGCCTGTCCTCAGACACCCGAGTTTGGTAGACAGCAGACTTCCTAGTGTGAGGGGCTAGTACCGTTCCTGAGAGCCTAGGAATTGGTGAATTCCCAAGTATACACCCTGTGCCTGCCCACTGCAGGATTGTTAGGACCTCCTTGTACTGACTGGGGTTAAAGTTGTACACCACCGTGCCTGGACCCCTCTGCATTTTAACACTCAGACCTGATCATCATGATCGCTATGAAGAAATTGAGTCTGATAGGTATTTTTACACAGATAATGTTTAAAATTCCATGTGGGTAGTATGTAATAAGAATAATATCCTTTATCCACCACCTTTCATACCTACCTTGTAGCCTAGGTTTCCCTTGACAGTTTTCTTGGAGCACAAGTACTAAGAAGCAAACTAAGCTTTATCTCTGTCCATTTCCACAAAAATAACAAATTTAAAGAAAATCTTAAAGCAAGCTTTTAATCCCAGTAGAAGCAGAGGTAGAAGTATATCTGTGAGTTTGAGGCCAGCCTAGAACTACAGAGTTGAGTTCTAGTTGAGCTTTGGCTAGAGTGAGATCAACCCTACCTCGAAAACAAAATCTTAAAGCACTATCCATTGTGTTATGGTTTGAGTTTGACCACTGTTCACTAACTAGGCTCTGGTTTAAGCACGGAATAAAAATTAGCTCTGCTTCCATAAAGACCACGAGCTTTGCTGAATGAGTCCTGACTAGCTGTGTGATTCAGGCCAGTGTGGTTTGAATGTAAAATGGCCCCATAGCCTCATGTGTTTGTGATTCGGCCCATACTCAGTCCCTAGCTGGTAGGTCCCTTGGGTTGGGGTTGCATGGGGAGATCCTTGCTGGAGGAGGTATGTCACTGGGGGCGAGTCTGGAGGTTTACGAGTCTAGTCCCACTGGGTGTGCACTAGCTAGCTCGTTCACTTGCCTCTGCCCCCAGCTGATGTGGCAGGATGTGATGCCCAGCCTCTGCTCTGCCATGCTTTTCCTGCCATGATGATCGTCTCCTCGAGACTAGAACCTGAAATAAGCACTTCCCACCCATCACCTGCTTCTGACCTGGTATTTTCATCCCAGCTTCAAGAAGGGAACTGCAGGGGCTGCAAAGGTTAGCGGTTAAGGCAGTTGCCTGTGAAGCCCAAGAACCCAGGTTCGGTTTCCCCAGTGTAAGCCAGATGTGCATAGTGGTATATGCATCTGGAGGTTGTTTACCAGAGGCCCTGGAATGCCCATTCTGTCTTTCTGAAGTAATAATGTAAAAACTCTCTCCACTGGAAAGCAGAAGCATATTGAGCTCCTTCCACAGATCCAGCACAGGAGATGCAATGTTAAACACCTGTTCACAGAGCCATAGGCCAGGTCACAAACTATGAAGACAGGAGGATGAGGGGATGGAAGAGTGAAAGCGGCTGTGGTATGAATGTTAGGGCGTTTGTGCTGTTTCACAAGAGCAGCCTGGAAGTCTGTTTGAGGAGAGAGACCTGAAAGAAGTGAGCCGGTGAGCTTGTGGATGAGGACACTTGGTGCTGGCTCACATGGGTAATCAAACACATTTCTACCTGGCTCAATGTTCAGTGGAGTCAAATTGGTAGCTTTGAATCAACTGAAGAGAGTACACACAGATCTCTGCATAGGAGGCAACCCTCCTTCCTCACCCCCACACCATTTGTTCAGCAGTTACCAGCACAGCCCTGGCTCGGTGAGTAGAATGTCTGCCTAGCATGCTTAGTACGTAGAGGGATCAGTGAGTTACAGCAGCCCTGAGATGAGAATGGCACATCAGACTGGTTGCCAGAACATAGAGGGGGATTTAAAAATGTCACTTTGGAGCTGGAGAGATGGCTTGGCAGTTAAGGCACTTGCCTACAAAGCCTAAGGATCTATATTTGATGCTCCAAATCCCACGTAAGCCAGATGCTGATGCCCACTAGGTGGCACAAGCATCTTTTTCCTCTTCTTCGCTGTCAAATAAAAAAAATGATTTTGAGCCGGGCGTGGTGGCACACGCCTTTAATCCCAGTACTCGGGAGGCAGAGGTAGGTGGATCTCCTTGAGTTCGAGGCCACCCTGAGATTTCATAGTGAATTCCAGGTCAGTCTGGGCTGGAATGAGACCCTACCTCGAAAAACCAAAAAAAAAAAAAAAAAAAAAAAGATTTTAAAAAATGCTTATAAAGTAAAGTTTGCTCTGTCAATCAAGGCAGAATTTCCTTGAAATGCTTTCTGCCTCTGATTTTGATTTATTGTTTGTTGACTCTGCATCCCCTTTGTCTAGTCTCCAAAGCAGTAAGTGTCCTCGGGGGCTTCAGAACCAAAGAAGTAATGCTCACTTTGAAGTTCCACTTCAAAAGGAAGTATAATACATGTTAATTGCTCTATCTTCCAGTATTTCAGGAAGTCCGCCTTGTCTCGCCAGTGAAAGCAACCATCCCCTCTGACTGCTTCTCTGTCTCAGTGGGACAGTATGTGAGCACTGAACGAGTGTGGCAGCGCCTTGCCTTCAGTGCTGTGGCCCAGAGAACATTGCAGCGATTACTGAGATGGGCAGTGAAGGTCTATTTTACAGATACCAAGCCTAGACGTGGATATGCCAGATACCTGACTTGTGCCACCATACAGCCAGTAAGCAGCAGAACCAATACGTAGAAAAGTGGGAAGAAAGATGTCCTACAAAGGACACACAAGCTGCCGGAAAAAAGTGAACCTTTTCCTGGTGCCATTGCCATTTTGTTTTGTTTTGTTTCTGTTTTCAAGCTAAGGTCTTCCTATGTAGTCCAGACTGGACTTGAATCACTTACTCAACTGCCTCAGCCTCCTGCCATGGACAGCACCAATTGCATGGCTTGATTCTGCTGTATCAGGCACTGTGTGAGAAAACAGCTGACGAGAAGAGTGGTCAGAAGTTGACTACTGAGCAGGATAGTAGGGAATTCACCCCATTATTTCACCTTTGGCTATATTTTTATACAGTGGAGGACAGAGAATTAAATTCAGTTGACTATTTAGAGGTGTGAGTTGAGCTAAGTACTTGGTGCTTTCCTTTCTGCATGGGCTTGTGACGAGGGTTTTGAAGAAGGCATTACTGTCCCTATTCACACAGGAGGCTGAGGCTCAGAGAAGCTCCCTTGTCGGGCTCCCCTGGCAGGTAGTGCTGGGGAAGGACCAGGCCCGCTGGTTCCTTCTCAGGGGTTGAGGAGGAGGGTGGGTGTCGACGGCCAGGAACACACCGAGCCAGGAGTCTTGTCAAAGCAGGATCTCACTTTATTGTAGCAGGCAGGTGTTTATATAATGTTGAGAACGAAGGCGGGTATCTCAGGAGGGGATACGGTGTAAGGGCCAATAGCATACCGTGACTTTTGAAATGATTGGTTCTAAGCGCGCGTGGGAACTCCAACTCCTACGCAGAAGTAGCAGGCCAGAGGCCATTAGGCATCCTGCTGAGTCATAGCTGGCCAGAGACACGTCGCCAAACTTTAGCTAGGCTCAGGAAGTTCCAGCAGGCCTCACGTCCAGCCTCTCAAGGCCCAACACTCCCTCACTTCTCCAGTGTCACACAGACAGTAAGATGGTACGATACAAACCCGAACTCACAGGGATCCTACTTCTGCCTCTGGAGTGCTGGATTAAAGGCGTGTGCCACCATGCCCAGCTCCATTTGTTTGCTTTTTTCTTTAATTTTAATTTTTTTTTTTTTTTGGTTTTTCAAGGTAGGGTTTTGCCTCAGGGTGGCCTTGAACTCACAGCAATACTCCTGAACTTCTGCTTTCCAAGTGCTGGGATTAAAGGCATGCACCATCATGCCCAGCTCTTTTTGAAAATATTTTTAATTTTATTTTTATGAGAGAGAATTGGCACACCAGGGCCTCTAAGCCACTGCAATCAAACTCCAGACATGTGCGCCATGCATGTGTGATCTTGTGCACATACGTCACCTTGTGCATCTGGCTTATGTGGGTTCTGGGGAGTCAAACCTGGATCCTTAGGCTTTGCAGGCAAGTGCCTTAACTGCTATGCCATCTCTCCAGCCCCTCTATTTACTTTTTATTCTTCCAAAATTCTCTTAAAAATCTACTTGCTAGAAATTTAAGCAATGTGGGGTCAAAGATCATGTCATTAAATTAAGCCTACCCACTCAGCATGGTGCTGAGAAGTGACAGAGGAGTGCTCAGCACTGAAATATCTCACATCTTCCAAGGCTCAGGGTCCATTACAGAAGAGGTGGCGGAAAGAATGTAAGAGCCAAAGGAAGGGTAGGACTCCTTACAATGTGCTCCTCCAGACACAAAATGGCCTGGACATCCTTGACCTCACAGTGCCTGACACTACCTACACAAGACCATCATAATAGGAGGAAAAGATGATGACATCAAAATAAAAGACTGAGAAGGGGAAGGAGTATGATGGAGAGAGGCGTTTCAAAGGGGAAGGTGGGGGTAGGGAGGGAATTACCATGGAATATTGTCTACAATTGTGGAAGTTGTCACTAAAAATAAATTTAAAAGAATAGAAAGCTGGGCTTGGTGGCACATGCCTTTAATCCCAGCACTCAGGAGGCAGGGGTAGGAGGATTGTCATGAGTTCGAGGCCAACCTGAGACTCATAGTCAATTCCAGGTCAGTCTGGGCTAGAGTGAGACCCTACCTCTAGAAAACAAAAACAAACAACAAAAGCCTACCCAGAACATTATATAATTCCTTGTGCCAAGCAGGCAGACACTGAAGAAACGTGTGTTGGCTGATCACAGTGGGTCACCCAGTAGAACATCAAAGACACAAACAGGCACCTCACTGCAGACATGGCAAGAACTGCCTTCACATTCCCTAGGATGCAGTTTGTTCCTTGAAGACAAAATAAGAACTATTTTTTGGTGTCCCATATGTATGGTTCAGAGGTTAGAACCTATACAAAAATCTTAACAAATGTACCTTGCACATTTATAGCTGCATGATAGGTTCAAGATGGACAACCATGAAAAGGTTCCCTTTGGTAGGACAAAAAAGTACCATGGTATTTAGAAATACATGTGTAATGAAAAAAAAATACTGCAAGTCTTTTGAAAGTAGAAAAAGTGTGTTGGAAAATACTTGTGAGGCACATGTGTAAATGCACTGACGAGTGTGAGGCACACGTGTAAATGCACTGATGAGTGGCCTTGGTCTGGGTCCATGTTTTTGGTTCACGGCTGGCTCTTCCTCAGTTTCTTCAGCGTAGGAAGTGTTGAGAAGCTGAGATGTCAAGGGTTTTTCCTGATGATGCCATCACTCTAATACTCCAGGGTCACTGTCTTGGTTTTGAGGTATTCGTTTAGAGCTTCCTCACCTAGGAAGAAAAGCAGTCAGTGGACTATGTTCAAAAGCCGATGTAGAAAGCCAGGTGTGGTTGTGCACGCCTTTAATCCCAGCACTCGGGAGGCAGAGGTAGGAGGATCGCTGTGAGTTCAAGACCACCCTGAGACTACATAGTGAATTCCAGGTCAGCCTGGGCTAGAGTGAGACCCTATCTTGAAAAATAAAAAAAATAAAAAAGCAGATGTAGAGCCGGGCGTAGGTGGCGCACGCCTTTAATCCCAGCACTCGGGAGGCAGAGGTAGGAGGATTGCTGTGAGTTCGAGGCCACCCTGAGACTCCATAGTGAATTCCAGGTCAGCCTGGGCTAGAGTGAGACCCTACCTCGAAAAACCACAAAAAAAAAAAAAAAAAGCAGATGTAGAGATGGCTTAGTGGTTAAGGCGTTTGCCTGCAAAGACAAAGGACCACGGTTCAGGCATCTGGAGTTTGCAGTGGCTGGAGGGCCAGGCATGCCCATTCTCTCCTTGCCCCCCTTCTCTCTCTGCTTCTTTCTTTCAAATAAATAAAAGTTAAAAAAAAAAGATGTAGAAAGCTGGGTGTGGTGACGCACACCTTCAATCCCAGCACTTGGGAAGCAGAGGTAGGTGGATTGCTGTGAGTTTGAGGCCAATCTGAGACTACATAGTGAATTTGAGACCCTACCTCTAAAAACCAAAACTAGAAAAAAAAAAAAAAAAAACAGGTGTGGCACCACAAGGCATAGGTGCAGGTGTGTGGGCCACAAAGCAAATGGGTAACCTGAAGGCTTTGCTAAGTTGCAGGCTAGGAAGGCCTTATGCATCGCTAACCATCCTCGCACGACCGTGATGCTATTGGTCCCACCACCTACGGGGCCTTCCAGGGTGGGAGAACTGGTGGGTCCGCTGCCAGTCCTTCCTCCCTCATTTCCCTGTTTGATGAATTCTATTTTTATCCTTCTTACACCTACTGACCAGAATACTATCTTCAAGTTACATTAAATGAAGCAGAGTTGAGTGCTAGAAGGAAAGTTTGGAAACATTTGCTTTCAATTTATTATAAAGACAAGGAAAATACAGCTTACACCACCCACAGCTTTTTCTTTTCAGATTTTTATGCTTTTGTGAAGAAACACCTTCCTACACAACTTGTGTATTTTTCCTGTAAGTTATGTTTCATTAAAATGTTACTACAGTTTTAAAAAGAAACCAGGGGGCTGGAGAGATGGTTTAGTGGTTAAGGCACATGCCTGCGAAGCTTAAGGACCCAGGTTCAATTCTCCAGGTCCCACGTAAGCCAGATGCACATGGTAGCATATGGATCTGGAGAATGTTTGCAGTGGCTAGAGACCCTGGCATGCTCATTTTCCCTCTCTGTCTCTAATAATTAAATAAATAAAATAAAATCTTTTTAAAAAAGAGGGCTAGAGGGATGACTTAGCAGTTAAGGCATTTGCCTGCAAAGCCAAAGGATCCAGGTTAGATTCTCCAGGACCCACGTTAGCCAGGTGCACAAGGGGGTGCACAAAGAAATAGAAATCAGTCCTGGGGTGCTGAAGTAACAGGATCACCGTGAGTTCTAGTCCAGCCTGGGGCTACAGAATGAATTCCATGTCAGCCTGGACTAGAAGGAGGCCCTACCTTGAAAAGGAAGAAAGAAAATATCAGTGCTTTTGTAAATCTAGATCTACCTGCCAAGTTGGAAGTGTCCCTCAGAATTTAAGTGAGGGCTGCATGGAACAGAAAATTCTGTGTAGTGTGACAAATCATACGTACCTAAGTCTTTTCCAAAGCCAGACTGTTTGACTCCACCGAACGGCGCCGCCACGTCTGTCTTGTTGTACGTGTTAATAAAAACAGTCCCTGCCTCTAGCTTTTCACTCACATACATAGCCTTGTTTATGTCTCGTGTGAAAACCCCCGAGGCCAAACCATATTCCGTGTTATTTGCTCGCTGCAGCACTCCGTCGATGTCCCTGCAAGATGTTTCCGGGAAGACATAAGACTTCATTAAACAGAGCAAAACACTCAACTTATGCTTGAAAGTTGTTCTTCTCTAGAAATAGGAAAACTTCACTGCCACCTGTTTAGGGGTTTTTTTTTTTTTTGTATTTTATTTATTTATTTATTTATTTATTTGAGCGTGGGAGACAGAATGCACATGCCGGGGCCTCCACCCACTACAAATGAACTCCAGTCACCTTGTGCATCTGTCCTACGTGGGTACTGGGGAGTCGAACCTATGTCCTTTGGCTTTGCAGGCAAGCACCTTAACTGCTAAGCCACCTCACCAGCCCTGTTTAGCTTTTTTATAGATGAAACACACCAGGCCTGTGCTGAAAGTGCCAGTGGAGTTAGAAACCCAAGTATTACAGTTTACACATATACCACTTTTTTATAAACTCTTTCAATCTGAGCCAGAGTCAGTCGTCTTCAGGGGTGACCGTCTGTCACCTCCCACTTCTTTTTTCCAGGGAGGGTCACACTCTAGCCCAGGGTGACCTGGAATTCACTATGTTTAGTATATAATCTCGGGCTGGCCTCAAACTCACAGCGACCTCCTATATCTGCCTCCCAATTGCTGGGATTAAAAGTGTCTGCCACCCTTCACACCACCTGCAAATTTTATTTTATTTTTTAACTATATTTTATTTATTCAATCATTTGAGAGAGAGAAAGAAGCAGGGAGAGGAGAATGAGCATGCCAGGGCCTCCAGCCACTACAAACGAATTCTAGAAGCATGCGCCCCCTTGTGCATCTGGCTTACGTGGGTCCTGGAGAATCGGACTGGGATCCTTTGGCTTTGCAGGCAAACACCTTTACCGATAAGCCATCTCTCCAGCCCATGTATTTCTTTCTTTTTCTTTTTTTTTTTTTTCCCAAGGTATGGTCTAGCTCTAGCCCAGGCTGACCTGGAATTCACTATGTAGTCTCAGGGTAGCCTTGAACTCAGTGTTCCTCCTACCTCTGTCTCCTGAGTTCTGGCATTAAATGTGTGCACCACCATGCCTGAGGTCCACTTCTTGATATTCAGAGTATGTCCTCTGTATCCCTCCATCTCCTGATCTGCACACACAATTTCTAGGTCCTTCATTGTCTACCCCAAGCTTGCCACATCACACCAGTCCTCCATGGAGGCAGTAGAATGTGGATGACCCATGAGAAGGGTCTGTAAGCCATTCAGCCTAGGTGGACTTGGCCACAGGGCTTCCCCACCTCATGCCTCTGTTTATTCTTCTGAAAAGACAAATAATAAAGGGCTTTGTCTAATTGGCGTAAGGATGAAATGAGCTAATAGGGTCTATGGCACAGTAAATCTCAGCCAGTCATCTGTCACCAGGGAGTGCACATGACTCCAGACTCAGTGTTGTGGCTGAACAAACTGGTGCATTTATGGTCTGCCCACCCCATGCCAGAGGGTCAAAAGGCTGTGGGGCCAGGCTATATGTCTTAAGTTTCTTTGTGTCACATCATCAAACCGGAGTGAATTGTTACATATGCTTAGTCAATGAAAGGAGAGTAGCATCACTCCAAGAAATTTTCCTCTCTTGATTCAGTGCCCAGTACTTCAGGGTCCAGGACCCCCACAGACAACAATGTTGATGGTTGCTCAAGTCTCTTAACGGTGTTGAGCTGGTACTCAGGAGGCAGAGGTAGGAGGATTGCTGTTGAGTTTGAAGGCAGCCTGAGACTACATAGTGAATTCCAGGTCAGACTTGGCTAGAGCAAGACCACACCTCAAAAAAAACAAAAACAAAAACAAAAAAACAGTGTTGTACATCCTATGTGCTTAATACTGGCAAACAAGTAAGAGATCTATCCTGCTCCCAGTTGGGTCTAAAACTGGACATGAAAAAAAAAAAAAAAAAAGGAAAAACCGCACCCCCGGATCAGTGTCAAAGTTACTGCAGCTCAAAGTGTCAAGTCTCTTACAGAGCGGCTCTCAATGACTAACGCGTCTCGGCTGTGTATCTGGTGTGTTCCCCAACGTCTGGCTAGTTCTAAAGCTGAAACCACGCTGATGGGAGACTTCGGCTTCCCCAGCACCCGCACAAAGCCGGTGTACAAAGTGATGCACGCGTCTGGAGTGGCTGGAGGCCCTTGCACACCTATTCTTCCTCTCTCCCTCCCTCTCTCTCTCTCTCTCTCTCTCTCTCACCACATGGCTGTCCTCAGACACGCTGGATACTGGAAAGTTACACATAGTCTAACAGTCAGTGTGCCATTAGTTTAATAAATGGTTAACTGTGGATACTTCTAGAATGCTCAGTGTCAGGCTTCTGTCTGTCTCCGAGGATAGCAGCCCTCTTTCTCTGAGAACGTGAGATTCCCAGATGCCCTCCCCAAGGCTCTAAATGGAGAAACTCACTGTTTTCAATGGACATTTCAGGTGTGTATTGTACAAAAGCAAAACCTGGGCTAGAGAGATGGTTTAGCAGTTAAGGCGCTTTCCTGCAAAGTCAAAGGACCCAGGTTCGATTCCCTAGGACCCATGTAAGCCATATGCACAAGGGGGTGCACATGTCTGGAGTTCATTTACAGTGCCTGGAGGCCTGGGCGCACCCATTTTCTGTCTCTCTATCTGCCTCTTTCCCTCAAACAAACAAAAATAAATAAATAAAAAAAAACAAAACATAGCTGAAGTTCCCTCATGTTGGCCATTAATTTAAGCTGAGAAGCAAACATATTAATGATCTACAAAACAGACACTTTGTTGGGTGCAGCGGCTCACGCACTTGGGAGGCTGAGGCACGAAGACTGCTGTGGGGCACATCGTGAAACCACGTCTCAAAGCAACACACCAGATGCTTCTAATTATGTAAGCTAATTATTCGGGTGGAGAATTGCATGTTGTGGATTTCATGCTCTGTATATAGCACAAGGAAGAGGGTGGAAAAGTTACCTAGGGAGGACCCAGGTTAAATCATGCCAGAAGAACATACCCATTTTGGAATTTAGAAATGATCATAATAGGCCCAAAGGATTCCTCTTTGGCAAGGTACATGTGATCTTCCACATCCGTGAACACAGTTGGTTCCATGAAAAAGCCTTTTTGGTAAAAGAAGAAACAAACATCAATTGCAGGTTAAATCATTTTCAATTAATAGTTCTCAGTTAATTACATTAATTTTCCCCTCAGGTTCAGTAAAGCCAGGAAGAGTTTCATGTTTATGTTTGCTATTGGCATTCCTATGTTCTTTTTTAATGTCGTAATTATGAAAATTTCAAATATACATAAAGGTACAGACTATAGTGTTATTAAGTATATTCATAATATATCTTTTGCTACCAACCAATTCCGAAAGCCTTTTTGGCTTATTAAACCGAATTCCATCTGTTAAATAATAGCCCCCATCCTTATAAATTGGAAGTCTAACTTATGGTATAATTATAGTCAGGGTAATTTTCTTCAGAAAGAGGCTCTTCATTGGCCATTGTGTTCCACCTGGAGCGAGCTCTCCAGTTTCCCTCCTTAAATGACCAGTGGCCTCGGCAGACAACCTGAGCCCTCCATTGGAAACTTGTTTTTCCCTTAAGACTTGGCAAGCCATCTCGGGTGTGAATACTTTGTTACCTTGTGAATACCAGGTCCCTCTCAACCTTTACCTGAATGAATAGTCATTTCCTTCCCGAATCAATGACTTCATCTGTTAGATACAAAAATGGCAATTTTTCTACTCTTGTCATTTTCCTACAGTTAGCAAGGGTTCTTCTGTAAACATGCTTCCTTTGTCACCTACATGGTTACCTCAAAATTCCATCCCTTACAGGAGCACAGAACACTGGAGTAAGGGGTTGGTGTGAGAGTGAAAACCGAGTAGCTGTTTGTCTGCGCCTCTCAGTCATCACACGGAGCCTCAGGCATCCGGTCGTCTTGACAACAGGAACAAACCTTTCCCAGACTCCGCTGCCTATGCCTTAAAATGCCAAGAATGAAGACCGCCAGCGCCTGGTAGCAATGTAATTGCCCTTGTTTACTGGACAGGGAAGGGCCTGGCACATCCATCTTGTCTTTTTCACAGCCTTGTAAAGCATCTCATTTTACTCAGGAGGAACCTGAGACAGAAAAAATGTGTTGGCCAGCGTTCTACCACTTAGAAGGTCTGACAAACAGGATGTGGAAGAAAAACATCAGTTCTTTTTTATTTTGTTTGATTTTATTTTTGAGGCAGGGTCTCACCGTACCCCAGGCTGACCTGGAAGCCATGCCGTAGCCCAGGCTGGACTCAAAGTCTGGCTTCCTCCTGCTTCAGCCTCCTGAGTGCTGAAATTATAGATGTGAGCCACCACTCCTGGCTGAAAATCAAATTCCACTGACTATATGACAAATGACACTGTTTCTTTGGCAATAAGGAAGGCAGGTGCCCTGTAAGTCCCAGCACGGGCAATCTCACCTGGCCTGTGCACCTGTCTTCCCCCACACACCAGGGTGGCCCCCTCCTTCACGCCAGCCTCGCAGTACTGCAGCAGCTTTTCCAGGTGGGCCTTATGGTTCTGGGGCCCGTGATCAGTAGATCTGTCAAGTGGATCACCAATTTTCATCTTTTTAATTTCTTCCACCTGTATATTTCCCAGTCCACAAAACACAATTCACAGTTAGTAAAACTAGTGGATGCCCTTGGTTGAGTTTCTACCATGTGGACGGGCTATCATGGTTTGCACAGTAGCACTGGGGGTGGCGGGGGGCGGGCGGTAGGTCTTTATTATTTCCACCTTACAGAAGAAGAAACCAAGGCCTTAAATGGTCAAGTGATTACCTGGTTGTATACAAGCATTACATGGTGTGGTTTGAAAACCCAGCTTCTTAGCCACATTTTTTCTTTTTTCTTTTTTAAAATTTATTTGAGAAAGAAAGAGGCAGAGAGAGAGCAAGAGAGAGTGAGAGAATGGACACTCTGAGACCTTCAGCCGCAGTAAATGAATTCCAGACACATGCACTCCCTTGTGCGTATGTGCGACACTGTATGCTTGCGTCACTGTGCATCTGGCTTATGTAAGACCTGGAGAGTTGAACATGAGTTCTTAGGCTTCGTAGGCAAGCACCTTAACTGCTAAGCCATCTCCAGCCCTCAGGATGATTTCAATATAGCACTCATGGCTTATATTTGTTAGAAAAGAATGTGGCTGGGCTGAAGAGATTGCTCAGTGGTTAAAGCGCTTGCCTACAATGCTTAATGACTAGGGATCCATTCCCCAGTGTCCATGTAATGCCAGATGCACAAAGTGGTGCATGGGCTTGGAGTTTGTTTGCAGCAGCTGGATGCCCTGGGATACTTATTCTGATATTCTCTTTATTCTTGCAAATAAGTAAATAATAATTTGGGGGGGAATCGAGATAAGGTCTTGCTCTAGCCCAGGCTTACCTGGAATTTACTATGTAGCCTCAGGCTGGCCTAAAACTCACAGTGATCCTCCTACCTCTGCCTCCTGAGTGCTGGGATTAAAAGCATGCACTGCCACACCCTGCTTAAATAAAATATTTTTTAAAAATCATCCTGAATGTTAACCCACTAAGATAGCAAACTAATGTTCTAGAACTTCCATTCATATGGCATACTTACACTCTATGGCAAAACAATTACTAAAGTAACCCTTATGTAGGGTAGAATTCCCTTGTGAAATTCTCATGGTATAGCCATTATAAGAATTGCTAGAATGTTAGTTTGTGACAGGGTCTCATGTAGCCCAGGCTAGCTTCCAATTCACTGTGTAGCTAAGGCTGGCCTTGGACTTCTGATCCTCCTGTCTCCCTATTCCAAGTTTGGATTATAGGCCTATGCAACTACATATGGGTAGAGTGTTCTGACGAAAAGTTCCCACACTGTTCACCACTGACATGTCTTTGTAATTCCTTCTTGTGACTCTAAGCCGTCTCCATCTAGTTCTGCATTTTCTGATGCTAACTCCAGTTCTAATGAGAAGACAGAGTGAGTCACCATCACCCTCATGACTGTGGATGCTGTCACTGATCCCTCCAAGTCTTGCCTAGGTCCTGTGCTGGATGAGCAGCTCCCGGAGGGCAGGGACCATGTGGGTTCTGCCCACCTTTGAATCCTCAGCACCCAGCCCAGTGGTTGGCATTACATTGGTGCTCAAGAAATGGCTGTTGAATGGATACAAAGAGCATGTGTGCAAAACATGTTTGTTAGTGAGCTCATGCAGCAATTCCTTGAAATGTCTGGTCCCAGCATGTGAAATTTCATCAAGTTCTAGCTGACTCTGAAAGCCCGTGACGTGGATACTGTAAACTAGCTTCTACCGAGGCACAAGCTAAATTACACCATGATGTTCGGGAGGCGGCCACTGCCACTTGCCTGTCACCATCTGCCTCTCCATGACTCGTCCTATTAACTGCACACTGGGGGTCTGTAAGGATCTAGTGATGCATTCCTCAGAGTCATTTTACAGAGTTATAAAAACCTAGCAGTATATCTCACACAAATGTCAAGGATCTAATTCTCTACAAATGGGAGTAAACTCTTTGACCGAGGTTATCAAAAATCCCTTTGGGCCATGTGTGGTGGCACATACCTTTAATCCCAGCACTTGGGAGGCAGAGTTAGGAGGATTGCAGTGAGTTCAAGGCCAGCCTGAAACTACATAGTGAATCCCAGGTCAGCCTGGGAAACAGCGAAACCATACCTCAAAAAAAAAAAAAAAAAATTCCTTTGGTACTAGTAGTTTGTTTGCTTGTTTGTTTTTTGCAGGACTGCCTCTGAAGAAGCATTATTTCCACAGGAATACGAATATGCTAACGGCTAATCTAGTGGTTCTCAAACTCAGCACTACTGATGTTTTGGATGGGGTACTTGTATTTTGTGTGTGTGTGTGTGTGCATATATGTGTTTGCATGTGTAGAAATGTCAGGGAAGAATGTCACCACAGATTATTTTATGAACCTATGTCAGCAGTGGGTAAGGCCATTTTTTATTAAAATAAACAACTTTTAAATTTTTTTTCACTTATTTGAGATCAACAGACAGAGAGAGAAAGAGGCAGATAGATAGAGAATGGGCACACCAGGGCCTCCAGCCACTGCAAACGAACTCCAGATGCATGTGCCCCTTGTGCATCTGGCTTATGCAGGACCTGGGGAATAAAGTCTCAAAACGGGGTCCTTAGGCTTCACAGGCAAGTGCTTAACTGCTAAGCCATCTCTCCAGCCCAACTTTTAAATTTTAACATAATCCCCTCAAACTATTCTCCTGTCCAGTCCTCCACCCCCCCCCACTGAACTTCCTCTTCCTCCCCACTGTCTCTCTTCTGTCTTTTTACACTCCATCACTTTTATAGAGGTCTATAGCTTCTTACTATGAAAATTTATAAATCAAAGTAAGCAGAAAAGTAAACAAATGTAAAAATCATGTAATGCAACCAAATGCCCTCATCACCCAGCATCTACATCTACTAACTTCTGACTTATTTTCCTACTCACTTCTGGGTGACTGCAGACATCACATACTTGACCTGTAATTAACCTGTAAATATGTCACTATGTAATTATTAAAAAATGAAGAGGGACCCAGGTGTGGTGGCACATGCCTTTAATCTCAGCACTTGGGAGGCAAAAGTAGGAGGATTGCCATGAGTTCAAGGCCACCCTGAGACTACTTAGTGAATTCCAGGTCAGCCTGAGCTAGAGTGAGATTCTTACCTCGAAAAACCAAAAATAAATAAATAATGAAAAGGGGTTGGAGAGATGGCTTAGCGGTAAAGGTGCTTGCCTGCAAAGCCTAAGGACCCATATTTGATTGCTCTCCAGATCCCACGTTAGCCAGATGCACCAAGGTGAGGCAAGCGCAATGTCACACATACCCACTAGGTGGCACAAGCATCTGGAGTTCTGTTGCAGTGGCTGAGACTCTGGCGCACCAATTCTCTATCTCGCTCCCTCTTTATCTCTCCCCCCCCCAATTTTCTTTTAAATGAAGAGACCTCTGTGTGTAGGATGGAGGGATGGAGCAGAGGCCTTTGGGCATATTAAACACTCGTTCTATCACGGAGCTACCTACACCTTTGAATTTGTCAATACAAAAAAAAAAATCAATGCTGTTAGCACACCTAAAAGGTCATGAGTACACCCTCAAGCGCTTTTAAGTGAAAGCCGTTCCTGAAAAGCACACAGAGAAGTGGAGTTACTCACCACTCTTGACACAAACTCGTCATGGATGGACTCTTCCACAAACAGTCTTCCGGCTGCAATACAGTTCTCTCCTTTGTTGAAAAACACCGCGCCCATGCCCTGCAGCAGCGGAAGAGAAGTGTGAATGTTGATTGGGAAGTCAACATTGCGGTCAAACGATGCACCCAGAGAACGTGCTATTTTGCTTGTTAGTGAAAGAAACTGGTGGGAGGTATTTACTATGGATTTGGATTAGTTTGAGTCAATGAGCACCTTTAAAAAAATCTCTTTAACAATAAAATGTTGGTTATTTTACATAAAATTATTTATTTATTTGGTTTTTCAAGGTAAGGTCTCACTGTAGCCCAGGGCTTCACTAGGTAGTCTGAGGGTGACCTCAAACTCATAGTGATCCTCCTACCTGTGCCTCCTGAGTGCTGAGATTAAAGGCATGCGCTTCTGCTATTACACCTGACTAAAAACTTATTTTTGATTTTCAATATTTCTTTAAATTGTATTTTATTTATTTGAGAGAAAGAGAGATAGAAAGAGGGAGGGAGAGAGAGACAGAAAGAATGGGTGTACCCATCTGGCTTACATGGGCTCTGGGGCGTTGAACCTGGGTCCTCACAGGCAAGTGCCTTAACCACTAAGCAATCTCTCCAGCCCTCATGTTTTTTTTTTTTAATATTTATTTATTTGAGAGAGAGGGGAAGAAGCAGATAGAGCATGAGAGAGAATGGGCACACCAAGGCCTTAGCCACTGCAAACAAACTCTGGATGCACGTACCATCTTGTGTATCTGGCTTCGTGGGTCCTGGGGAATTGAACCTCGGACCTTTGGCTTCCAAAGGAAAGAACCTTAGCTGCTAAGTCATCTCTCTAGCCTTCCCCCATGCTTTTTTTTTTTTTTTTCAAACAGACAGACTTGGGCTGGGGAGATGGCTCAGTGTAAAGCCTACTGACCCTGGTTCAACTACACAGTTAATAAAGTGGGTGTGTCTGGGGTTCTTTTGCAGAGGCAAGAGGCCTTGGTCTGCCCATATTTTCTTTCACTTTCAAATAAATATAACTATAAAAAATGACAATTTGAAGCCAGGCATAGTGGCCCATGCCTTTAATCCCAGCAGTTGGGAGGCAGGAGGATCACTAGTGAGTTTGAGGCCACCCTGACACTCCATGGTGAATTCCAGGTGTCAGCCTGGGCTAGAGTGAAACCCTACCTTAAAAAAAAGGGGGGGGGGGCTGGAGAGATGGCTTAGCGGTTAAGCGCTTGCCTGTGAAGCCTAAGGACACCGGTTCGAGGCTCGATTCCCCAGGACCCACGTTAGCCAGATGCACAAGGGGGCGCACGCATCTGGAGTTCGTTTACAGAGGCTGGAAGCTCTGGCGCGCCCAATCTCTCTCTCTGTGCCTCCTTCTCTCTGTCGCTCTCAAATAAATAAATAAACAAAAAAAATTTTTTTTAAAAAGCCAATTTGGGCTGGAGAGATGGCTTAGCAGTTAACGCACTTGCCTGTGAAACCTAAGGACACATGTTCGACTCTCCAGATCCCATGTAAGCAAGGCGCACAAGGTGACAAGCACGAAGGCTGCACATGCGCACAAGGTGGTGCCTGTGTCTGGGGTTCGACTGCAATGCCTGGCGGCCTTGGCATGCCAATTCTCTCTGTCTCTTTCATGAAAATGGCAATTTGAATTTTTAAAAATGCAATTAATTAAAAAGACTCTTGCTGTTCTACCCAGGCTGGTTCTAAACTCCTAGGCTTAAGCGATTTTCCTGCCTCAGCCTCCAAATAGCTGGGAGTGCTCCTGGGCCAGCTGCCTGCTGCTTAGTAAATCAGTGAACTCTGCGATGTTTGGACCATGTTACAGGTTCCTGCTTACTGCTGGCATAAAGCACCCAACCAAAAGTAGCTAATGGGAGGAAAGGTTTTATTTTGGCTTCTAATCTCCAGGGGAGGCTTCATGCAGGAGAAAAGACAGTACGAGCAGCGGCTGGACATCACCTCCTTGTCAACAGCAGGGGGAAAACCACAAGAGAGTGAGCCGACTTCTCACCTCGGAGCCTGTCCCCAGCTTCTCCTCCAGAAAGGCTCTACCTCCCAAACTGCCATCAGCTGGGAACCGAGCACCCCAAACCCGTGAGTTCATGGGGACACCTGATTCAACCCACCACAGACCCCTTCACCACAGCCTGATTTGTAGAACAGATAAATGGGGTGAAGACGTGTGATGTCAGTAGGAAGGGGCGAGAGCCTGAAGCACCAACCACGGTACCTTTACCTTTTCGATGTGACTGTACCTATCCCATTTTAAGAACAGCTTAATTAGAGAAATTATAAAAAATATATTTTTTTAGGGCTGGAGAGATGGCTTAGAGGTTAAGCGCTTGCCTCTGAAGCCTAAGGACCAGGGTTCTAGGCTCAATTCCCCAGGACCCACGTTAGTCAGATGCACAAGGGGGCGCACAGGTCTGGAGTTCCTTTGCAGTGGCTAGAGGCCCTGGTGCGCCCATTCTCTCTCTCTATCTGCCTCTTTCTCTGTCTGTCACTTTCAGATAAGTAAATAAAAATAAAACAAAAAATTTTTTAAAAATAGTTTTTTTATATTTAATAGGTTTTAGGATTTTAAAAAGCTGTTTTCTACCTATGACTAGTGTGGTGGTCTGAATATAAAACGTCTTACAGGCTCACATGTTGGAACACATGATGCCCACCTGGTGGCGCTGCTCAGGGACGTTGAGGAGCCTTTAGGAGGTGGGTCTTTGATGGAGAAGGTCTTGAGGTGGTGTAACTCCATCCTACTTGGCCCCCTCTCTCTCTCCTCTCCCTCCACTTTCTGACTCTGATGAGATGTAACTCAGTTTCCCGGCTTTGGCTTGCCATGCCTTCTCCAGCATGACGGAGCTGTAAGCCAGTTAAACCTTCTCTTTCCCTAAGCTGATTGTGACTGGGTATTTTGTCCCAGCAATGAGAAAGTAACTGATACAACTAGACAAAACCAAGTCTCATTGTAAGACTTTCCAAAAAGGGAGATGAGGGGCTGGAGGGATGGCTTAGCAGTTAAGGTGTTTGCCTGCAAAGCCAAAGGACCGAGGTTCGATTCCCCAGGACCCACGTTAGCCAGATGCACAAAGGGGCACACACATCTGGAGTTCATTTGCAGTGGCTGGAGGCCCTGGTGCACCCATTCTCTCTCTCTCTCCCCCTTCCCTCTTTCTCTGTCAAATAAATAAATAAAAATTTTAAAAAAAGAGATGAAATGTGTTTTAGAAATAGGCACCTATTTCTTGGCTTTGACTCACTCTTACCATTCGTACTGCCCTGTCAAGTTCACAGTCATTGAATATTATAAGTGGGGATTTGCCGCCAAGCTCAAGAGACACTTTCTTCAAGTTGCTCACAGCACAACTAGAGGAAGATAAATGGAAAAGATCATTTAGTCCCTCTTTCTTTCCCTCCTTCCCTTTCCCTTTCTTTACTCCTCTCTCTGCCCTCCCCCTATTTTTGTTTTAACTATAGCTTACAACTTGGCATGGAAAACATAATTGAGCCTCAGAAATAGTAAGAAACTTATTTAAGGGCCTGTAGTAGTCCATGCTGGTAATCCCTGCACTTGGGAAGTAGAGGTGAGAGTTCAAGGGCAGCGCAGGCTGTACAGAGACCCTGTCTCAAAAAGTGAGGGGGGGGGGGAGCTGGAGAGATGGCCTAGTGGTTAAGGTGTTTGCCTGTGAAGCCAAAGGACCTCGGTTCAATTCCCCATAATGCTTGTGAGCCAGATGCTCAAGGTGGTGCAGGCTTCTGGAATTTATTTGCAGTGGCTGGAAGCCCTGGTGCACCCATTCTCTCTCTTTCTCTCTCTCTGCCTCTTTCCCTCTCTCAAATAAATAAATAAAAATATTTTTTAAAAGTGAGGGAGGAAAGAAGGGAAGGTAGGAGGGAAAAGGAAAGGAAGACAAGGGCAGAGTAGAGTGGTGATTATTGTAGAAACTAGGTGATGAGCACATGGAATCCACTGTGCTTTTCTGAGTTCTTTTGTGTATATTATGAATTTTCTGTAACACAACATTTTGAAAAAATCTGTGGCCAAATGATAAGAAATTCTCATAGGTAAATTCATATTCTTGCAAGCACGAGGACCTGAATTTGGTCCCTAGAACACACATTATAAAAGTAAAAAAAAAAAAAAAAAAAAAAAAAAGCTGGGCGTGCTGGCAATCTCAGCACTTGGGAGGCAGAGGTAGGAGGATCCTTGTGAGCTCAAGGCCACCCTGAGACTACAGAGTGAATTCCAGGTCAGTCTGGGCTAGAATGAGACCCTACCTCACAAAAATAAAAAAGAAAAAAAAATCAATCATGGTGACACATGCTTACAATCCCAGTGCTGGGGAGGTGGAGACGGGAGGATCTCTGGGGCTTAGTGGACAGCCCGTCTGGCCTACTTGGTGAGTTCTAGGCCAATGAGAGACCCTGTCTCAAAAAAAGGTGGGTGGTAGCTGAGAGGACTGAACCCAAGGTTGTCCTCGGGCTTCTCCATGCCCACGCACACACATGCATGCACGTATCTATACACATACGCACAAAATCAAGTTCACATTCTTTAGGGATTTTGGTTACATAAAGGTCTGACAAGGAAATTCTAATCAGACTACCAGAACCCTGGAGGTAGGATATAAATGTTTAAGTGTATTGTTTATTTCCTCTTCCTCTTCCTCATTTTTTCAAGGTAGGGTCTTGCTGTAGCCCAGGCTGACCTGGAATTCACTATGTAGTCTCAGGGTGGCCTTGAACTCAAAGCGATCCTCCTACCTCTGCCTCCAGAGCACTGGGACTAAAGGCCTGAGTCACCATGCCCAGCATTTTTTTCTTTTTTTTGAGGTAGGGTCTCACTCGAGCCCAGGCTGACCTGGAGTTCACTTTGTATTCTCAGGGTGGCCTCAAACTCACAGTAATCCTCCTACTTCTCCCTCTTGAGTGCTGAGATTAAAGGCATGTGCTACCATGCCCAGCCTCTACCAGTGTATATTTTAGGGTTGTGACCTGCCATGTTTTCTTTTACCTTTTTGTCTGTTTTTCAGTTTTGCTTTATAGGTCCTTTTAAAATTTAATTGATTTATTTATTTGAGAGAGACAGGGAGGAAGGAAGGGAGGGAGGAAGATAATGGGTGTGCCAGGGTCTCCTGCCATTGCTAATGAACTCCAGAATAGCATGCCACTTTGAGCATCCGGCTTTATGTGGGTACTAGGGAATCAAAGCAGGTCATCGGGCCTTGCAGCAAGCACCTTTGACAACTGAACGTCTTTCCAGCCTTTATTTTGGTTTATTTTAATTTCATCTCTCTGAGGTAGGGTCTCACTCTAGCCCAGGCTGACCTGGAATTCACTATGTAGTCTCAGGGTGGCCTCAAACTCATGGCAATCTTCCTACCTCTGCCTCCCAAGTGCTAGGATTAAAGGCGTGCGCCACCATACCTGGCCTTACTTTTTTTTAAAAAAAAATATTATTATTATTTTTTGGCCCAAGGCGACTTCAATTCCCAAACCTGCCTCAGCCTCCCAAGTTCTGGGATTGCAGGCTATGTTACCAGGACCTTTTGCTTTCACCATATTTTACAAAGTAGGCATTACTCAGTGTATTTAATTTTATATCATTTTTCCATAATTTTAACAATAATTTTAAATCTAACGAATTCTCTATGTGTATGTCAGATAGAATATTTATATAAGTCACTGCCTTGTTTTGTACAATTAAATTGTCAGCATTAAAAAAACAACTATTACTACATTTGAGAATCCATCTTATCATAGTCCAGATTTTTTTTTTCAAGGTAGGATCCCACTCTAGCTCAGGCTGACATGGAATTCACTATGTAGTCTCAAGCTGCCCTTGAACTCACAGCGATCCTCCTACCTCTGCCTCCTGGGTGCTGCGCCACCACACCCAGCTAGATTGTCACATATAGTATATAAGTTTGTCACACATATATTTCCCACTTCTTATGCTGGGTGACAGCTCTAGTACAGAGAACTTCATGCTGGATGGTGAACTCCCAGTCAGGGTTAGAATTTCAACGAGGCTTTGATATTTATTTGTTTTATCTTGTTTTTGTAATACTGGGAAGCCAATACAGAGCCTTGTGCGTGCTAGGCAAGTGCTTGGCCACCGAGCCACACCCCAGCCCATGGCTCTGGTTATAACTAAGGACTTTAAAGCACTGGGAAGGGTTCTAGTCTGACATCTCAGTATTCTGCAGCAATTAAGTAGGTTTCTCTTTTCCATTCCATGTGGTTTTTTTTTTTTCCCCCTCACTCCAAAATGCTCTGTTTAAGCCCAAACAGAAGCCTGGATTAGCAGGCTCTGGAAGAGCAGCCTGTACCTCTTCATGATCTGTTTGCCGATGGAAGTGGAGCCAGTGAAGCCAAGCTTGCGGATGTCAGGATGCTCCGAAAGGCACTGTCCTGCGACACCCCCTGTAGAATTAGCAGATAATCCAGGAATCAAGTCATGACTCCAGGCTCACAGTGAGGGCAGGTTTGCACTCACTGAAGTAGATTCGTTTTTTCTTCAATTATTATTTTTTATGAGAGAGAGAAAATTGGCATGCCAGGGCCTCCAGCCACTGCAATCGAACTCCAGATGCATGTGCTACCTTGTGCACCTGGCTTATGTGAGTGCTAGGGAAATTGAACCTGGGTCCTTAGGCTTTGCAGGCAGACTTTAATGTCTAAGCCATCTCTACAGCCCTGTATTTAGTTTTAACATAGTTAATTCAGGGTAAGACTATAGTGGGAAAACATGCACTTAGCTATCTTTAAACCACCCATTGGTCATAGCAGAGCAGGTCACCTGTGACCTACCTGAGCCTGGAATGATGTTGATCACCCCCTTCGGAAAGCCTGCTTTCACAGACAGCTCTGCAAACTTCAAGGCAGTCAAAGGTGTGACCTGACAGGACAGATGGCAGTTATCTTCTTATAGACCCTATCCTGTCCTCACCAAGACTCCATAAGAGCTCATTTTATTTGTATCTTACATTGTTTTATGGGGTACCAAAATAGTACAAAGAATTCCTTCTATATTCTTCACCCTGATCCCTCAAATGAGATGGGTCTGCGGTTTGTTTTCAAAGCCTGATGTCCTGGGTTTGACTTCCCAGTAACCCCGTAAAGCCAGACGCACAAAGTGGCACATGAATCTGGAGTTCATTTGCAGTGGTAGGAGGCTCTGGAGTGCCCATTCTCTTTCTTTCTCAAATAAATATTTTAGAATGCTAACCTTTTGCATCTGGATTACGTGGGTCCTGGGGAATTGAACCTGGGTCTTTTGGTTTTGCAGGCAACCTCCTTAACCACTAAGTCATCCCTGTCTGGAGTTTGTTTGCAGTGGCTGCCTCTTTCTCTCTCACTCGCCCTCAAATAAAAATAAAATAAATGCTAACCTCTTGTCATACCCTCTTTCTACATGTAGATATTTTCCCTACACCACTTAAGAGAGTGATATATAGTTTGTCTCTGTTTCTATGTGTATTCTCTAAAAGCAGGAAATTCTTTTATATAACCATAGTATAATGTTCAGTCATTACAATAATGGTTTTATTGCAAATGAAGATACAAGATCATGCTATCCATTTAGTTCTGTCTGTGCTTTGGTTCATCTGGGAAAGTTTCCTTTGTTTGGTTTTTCAAGGTAGGGTCTTGCTCTAACCCAAGCTAACCTGGAATTCACTGTGTAGTCTTAGACTGGCCTGAAACTCACAGTGATCCTCCTACTTCTGCCTCCCCAGTGCTAGGATTAAAGGCATACACCACCATGCCCAGCACAGAGAAAGAGGGGTGGGGAGATAATGGGCACACTAGGGTCTCTAGCTGCTGCAAATGAACTCCAGATGCATGCTCCACGTTGTGCATCTGGCTGTACATGAGTACTACAGAATTGAGCTCTGGTCGTTAGGCCTTATGAGCAAGTACCTTAACTGCTAAACCATCTCTCCAGCCCTGGGAGTTTCTTAAAAAAAATATGGGCTGGAGAGATGGATTAGTGGTTCAGGCACTTCTCAGCAAAGCCAAAGGACCCAGGTTTGATTCCCCGGAACCCACATAAGCCAGATGCACAAAGTGGTGCATGCGTCTGGAGTTCATTTGCAGTGGCTGGAGGCCCTGACATGCTTATTCTCTCTCTCATTCTCCCTCTCCCTCTCTCTCCCTCTATTTCTGTCTCAAATAAGTAAATAAATAAATAAGAATACATAAAATATATTTATTGGTGCTGGAGAGGTGGTGCGTGCATGTCACAATGCACGTGTGGAGGTCAGAGGACAACCTTGATGTGTCTGCCCCACCTTTGAGTCAGGGTCTCTTGCTACAGCAAGCAAGCTGACAGACTGCTGGCTTCAAGCTTCAGATGCTCCTGGCTCTGCTTCCCACTGTTGTAAGCAAGTGGGGATCACAGATGCATGCACCACCTTGTGTCTGCCTTTACCTGGGTGCTGAGGACTGAAACCCAGGCCTCCGCGCTTTGCAAACACGTGCCTTTAATCACTGAGCCATCTCCTCAACCCCAAGTTTCTGACTTTTTTGTATTTCTTTACACTGACAGGTATTTTATTTTATTTTATTTTACTTTTTGGTTTTCCAAGGTAGGGTCTCACTCTAGCCCAGGCTGACCTGGAATTCACTATATAGTCTCAGGGTGGCCTCAAACTCATGGCGATCCTCCTACCTCTGCCTCCCGAGTGCTGGGATTAAAGGCGTGCGCCACCACGCCCAGCTTACCCTGACAGTTTCGAAGTGTACATGCCATTTATATCATGCAGTGTTTTTTGGCCTGAATTTATTTCTTTCTAATGAATCCCACCAGCATGATGCCGAGTTCTATGGTGCATGTCACTCAGGAGGCACCTGCTGAGGAGAGGCCCAGTCCAGGTGTGAGCTTTGATCATGTGATCACTGTGCTGTTAGGCTAGCTTTATCAGTCTCATCTGTGCTGAGTATAATTCTCTCATTGGCTGTGGTCAAGTTTGTGAAACATGCTTCCAAAGTCAGGTTGAGACACTGCTTGTCTAGCATGCATGTTTGAGCCCCAGCACCATATAAATTGGGCATAATGGCGCACATCTGTAATCCCAGCACCCAGGAAGTGGAGGTAGGAGGGCCAGAAGTTCAAGGTCATCCTCTTCTACACCGGGATTTCAAGCCAAGCCTGGTGTACAAGACCCTGTGTTGTATGGCAGTCCTCGGAATTGAAATATTCCCTCCTGAAGGGAGGAGGGAGTCAAATCAAGATGTCTGAAAGAGCTGAAACTTAAAAGGTCATATAACCACTCCCCAAGGTTACAGGAAAGACTGTTGAAGGGCAGACTTTTGACCAATGTTAATCAGAGATTGCAACACTCCCTGCTGGGGGTTAGGAAGTGCAGGAGACTCAGGAAGCTAACAAGTCTGGAGGAAGGTTGCAAGACCCCGGTCCTAAGGCTACGTACAGGGAAAACAACTGCTTGGGGAAGAGACTCTTTGACCTGCCCGCAAGCTGTGAAGCACGCTCCAGACTAGAACTTCTGTGGGCCGTCACCTGGGCTGGGCTGGGCTTTTTGGTGACGCAGCTGCCTTTGAGTCATCTGTTGTTCCTGTGAGCAGTCCCTCGCCCCGCTCTGCAAACAACCCCAGTAAACTCACTGGTTCACCAAAACTGGTTTTAGTGTAAACGTCCTGTCTGTCCTTTGTGCCCTATCTGTCATGAAAATGTGTGTTCACATCTCCTCAGAGAAGTTTCCTGAGACACCCTATCTCAAAAAACACACACACACACACACACACACACACACACACACAGAAGAAAAGTTATTGTGCAGAACAGATATTTCTGAGAACTGCCTGATATTTTTTTTTTAGGACTTCCTTGTGTATATATGATTTCAGTTGCCATAATTACTCTTTTTTCTGCATGCTTTCCTTTCATCTTCATATCTTTAAAAATTATTGATAATTAAATTTAAATACCTACATATTTCTTTTTCTTTGGAAGGGGCTTTTTAAGACTGTGTAGCCCAGGATGGCATCAGACTCACTATGTAGCCTAGGCTGGCCTTGAACTTGTGGTGCTCTTCCTCCTGAGTGTTGGGATTACAGGCATGCACCACCATGCCCAGTTTATCATTATTTCTCTTGTATGTGTGTATACATATGTATATGTGTTCATGTTTTTTTTTTAAAATTAAAAATTTTTATTTATTTATTTGAGAGCGACTGACAGAGAGAGAAAGAGGCAGAGAGAGAGAGAGAGAGAGAGGGAGAGAGAATGGGTGCACCAGGACCTCCAGCTACTGAAAATGAACTCCAGATGCATGCGCCCCCTTGTGCATATGGCTTACGTGCGTACTGGGGAATCAGGCCTCAAACTGGGGTCCTTAGGCTTCACAGGCAAGTGCTCAACCCCTAAGCCATCTCTCCGGCCCTGTGTTCATGTTTTCGAGTGCACCACATCATGCACATGAAGGTCAGAGGACAACCGTGGGTGTCCTCACCTTCCACTCTGAGGCAAGTTTTCCTGTTCACCCCAGTGTACAAAAAGCTAACTGGCCCATCAGTTCCAGGGATTCTCCTGTTTGTCTCCCATATTGCCACGCGATCACTGGGATTAGACACACGCTACTGCATCAGGTTTTAGGTGGGTTCTGGGGGTACAGTCAGGTCCTCATGCTTGCACAGCAAGCACGTTCCCCCACTGAGCCATTTTTCCCGCTCCCTGGCTTACGTTTTCTTCTGATGTCTCATAAATCCTCTACATGTAGTTTCCTAATTACTTGGCACTTAGCAAGTTTGCAAGCAGTGAATCAGTTTGTAGATAGATAGTCAAGGGATTACACTATGCTTGCTGTCCTGATCATAGAAGTGGATTTTTTTGTATGTATGTGTGCAGTATATGATGTATGGCATGTGCACATGTGTTGTACAGGCGTGTGTGCTCCATGCACACGAACACAGAGGCGGGAGCATGTCGGTGTTCATCGCTATTGCTCTTCCATCTTATTTCCCTGAGACAGTCTGTCGCTGACTCGGAGCTGCCAGTTCTCAGCTAGACTGACTGAATAGTGAGGCCCAGAATTCCTCCAGTCTCCACCCCCACTAAGTGCTGGGCTTACAGGCATGTGTGGCCACACTTGGCTTTTGACATGGGTGCTGGAAATCAAAACCAGGTTCTCGGTCTTGTTGTGAAGCAAGGGCTCTTACCCACTGAGCCATCCCACCAGCCCCATACAAGCTTTACGTTACAGAATACACACCGCATGAAATAGTCGTGTGTCAAATGAGTATAAAAAGTTAACTATGATATATGGAAAGATGCCGTGATAGCCATCTCATTTTGTTTAGACATAGTGCTTAGAAAGTATGTCTGGTTGTTTTTTTTTGTTTGTTTGTTTGTTTTTGAGAGAGAGAGGGAGGGCACGCCAGGGCCTTCAGCCTGCTGCAGAGGAACTCCAGACGCATGTGCCCCCTTGTGGGCATATGCGATATTGCACGCTTGCATCACTGTGCATCTGGCTACATGGGACCTGGAGACTTGAACATGAGTTCTAAGGCTCCACAGGTGAATACCTTGACCGCTAAGCCATCTCTCCAGCCCAAACGTACGTCTGTTTCGGGGCGTGTAGGCAAGGGGCCCTTGTGCCCCCAGCAAGCCTCACCTGTGCCGGCTTGAGCACCAGGGTGTTGCCTGCCGCCAGGCACGCTGCACTCTTCCAGGCCAGCATCATCAGTGGATAGTTCCAGGGGATGATGATGGCACAGACCCTGCGGGGAGGGGTGACAGCCTTAGTTACCTCATCTCTAAACACTCTCCCAGTCACACAGAGGCGCTGTCCTCAACTTACCCCAGGGGCTCCTTCTTGGTGAAGGTCAGGTTGCGATTTGGACGGGCCTGGTTGATTGGAATGGTAGAACCCTGAGGGACAGAACGGCTGTTGCTTACTTTACTCATTTAAACTGATAACAGCTGGGAGTGGCGGCACACGCCTTTAATCCTAGCACTCAGGAGGCAGAAGGAGGAGGATCCCCATGAGTTCAAGGCCACCCTGAGACTACGTAGTGAATTCCAGGTCAGCCTGAGCTAGAGTGAGATCCTGCCTCGAAAAACAAAACAAAAAAATAATAAACTGATAACATTTTATTTATTTATTCATTTGAGAGAAGAGACAGAATGGGTGCACTAGGGCCTCTAGCCATTACAAACAAACTCAAGATGCATGCGGCATCTTGTGCATCTGGCTTACATGGATACCGGGGAATTGAACCTAAGTCCTTTGGCTTTGCTGGCTGGAAAGATTGCTCAGTGGTTAAGGCACTTGCCTGCATAACTTCAGGACCCTGGTTTGATTCTCCAGCACCCACATATAGTCATATGCACAATGGTGCATGCATTTGGAGTTTGCAGTGGCTGGAGGCCCTGGCACACCCATTCTCTCTGTGTCTCTCTCTCGCTCTGCTTGCAAAAAAATTTTTAAATGTTTTTTTTAAAAAAAACTTCACTGAGATGTAAGACCTACTGTGTTTCAGACTTGCTCTGTAGCAAACACTGTTTCCGATCTTTATAATAGCTCACCATCCACATACTCCTGTGACCGTTTCACAGACGAGGAAAATGAGGCTAGCAGGGGTGGTGAGGGGCAAGCTGAGGTGTGGACCTGGTCTTGCTGGCTTCATATTAACAGGCAGCAATGTGACCCGACGAGACACTGTGTTTTCCAGCCTCCTTAGCATACCTACACCCAACTGGAAACACAGAATAGGGCGCTGGGAGGTTGGGGGCACGTTTCCTAGCTCTTATTCTTCCCTCCTCCTCCCGCTTCCTTTGTGCTTCTAGAACGGTGGCTGTGATGGCTGGCACCGCAGCAGCCGCGTTGGGAACGTGAGCAGCGCTCACACTTTGCTCTGGTTCCTTCCGCAGGCTCAGTGCTCTAAATGCTGAGGCCAAGAGAAGTCTCAAGTTGTCATCCACACATACTCTTTCCCGGCTTAGTCGTGAAAAGGAAATATTTGTGGGACCCATGTCTTTATCAATTCTTTTCTTGCACTCAGTCTGTTTTTCAGCCATCCTTCCTACAGTGTTGCCCTGACATCTTTACATTCGAATTACATGCCCCCCCCCCCCCCGCTTTAGCTCCATAATCCCAGGCTTCTGTCAATGGAAGATGGTCTGATACTCTCCAGAGACAGTATAATGATAAATTATAAGCAGAGACTGTCGCTAGAGCTCAGTCAGAAACTCGAAGATCTAAGTTCAGGCATGGTTCTTGGGCTCTCTTATTTTGTTCCCCGCACCTCTGTGTCCTTACCTGCTTGCTTTTAAAAATATTTTTATTTATTTATAAGGAGAGAGAAAGGGGTGGGGGGAGAGACTGGGTGCATCAGGGCCTCCAGCCACTGCAAATGAACTCCAGCTGCATGTGCCACTTTGCACATCTGGCTTTACATGGGAATTGAATCCAGGTCATTAGGCTTTGCAGGCAAGTGCCTTAAATGCTGAGCCAAATCTCTCCAGCCTCTGCTTATTTGTTTGTTTGTTTGTTTTGTTTTTTGTTTTTTCAAGGTAGGGTTTCACTCTAGCTCAGGCTGACCTGAAATCCACTATGTAGTCTCAGGGTGGCCTCCAACTCATGGTGATCCTCCTACCTCTGCCTCCTGAGTGCTGGGATTAAAGGCATGCACTGCCACGCCCAGTTCTGCTTGTTTGTTTTGAGACAGGGTCTCATGTTACTCATGTTGGCTTCCAATTTGCTAGGAAGCTGTGGGGGGTTGATTCAGGTGTCCCCCATAAACTTAGGTGTTCTGAATGCTAGGTCCCCAGATGATGGCAATTTGGAAATTAAAGCCTCCTGGGGGCAGTGTATTGTTGGGGGCAGGCTTGTGGATGTTATAACCAGCTTCCTCTTGCCAGTGTCTGGCACACTCTCCTGCTCTTTTTTTTTGTCCACGTGCTTTTGGCCAGGAGGTGATGCCCACCCCTCTGCTCATGCCATCATTTCCCCCTGCCATTATGGAGTTTCTCCTGGAGTCTATAAGCCAAAATAACCCCCCCCCCTTTTTTTCCCCACAAGCTGCTCTTGGTCAGGTGTTTTCTGCCAGCAATGTGAACCTGACTGCCACAGTGTAGCCAAGTGTGATCTTAATTTCTGATCAGACTGCCACCACCTCCCAAGGGCTGGGATTGCAGACGTGTGTCATCATGCCCAGCTTACGTGGTTTCAGAGATGGAACCAGGGCCTGTGCATGCTAGATGGGCATTCCACCAACTGAGTCGTTCTCCTGTCCCCCTGTCCTTATCGGTAATAAGGGGACAACAGCAATCTGTTTACCTCCTGTCACCACTGCTATGGTCTTGAATGTGTTGCCATATTCCTGCATTCAAAACTTAATCCCCACTGCAGTGTCGGGAGGTGAGGCCTAGGGAGAGGTGTGTCTATCGTGAGGCTCTGTTAGCCCTCGTGAATGGACTCGCGCTGCATAAGAAGGATTGAAGGGAGTGGCCTGCTCGTCTGCCGTGTGAGGATGAGGCATCGCTCCCATCCGAGGGCACAGTGACAAGACGCCATCAGGGGACAGGAGACCCAAGGTTACTACAAAATAATGAATGTGTGTCCCTGTTCTTTGGGAATCAGAGGACATCTGGGCTTACCTGAATCTTGTCACACCAGCCTGCAAAGTATCTGAACGTCTGCACAGACATCCCGATGTGAGTCTTCAGAGCCAGGGTATAGACCGCCCCGGAGTCCAGTGCCTCAATGGTTGCCAGCTCTTCTTGGCTTTCTTCCAGCAGGTCAGCAAGTCTGTGTGGTCAGTGAGAAAATTCCACCCAGAAAATACTGATGGAGGCCCTATGTGGTGGTTTGAATATGCAACGGCCCCCATAGCCTCATGCTTTTTGAACACTTCGTCCCCAGCTGGTGGCAAGTTGGGAAGTTGTGGAGCGTCTGGGTGGTGGAGCCTTGCTGGAGGAGGTGTGTTGCTAAGGGTAGGCCTTGAGTTTATTACTCCGGCCGCCTGGGTGTGCTGAGCCAGCTCACTCAGATTCACTCCTTCCTGCTGATGTGCAGATGTGACTCAGGCTTCCTTCTCAGGTCTGCTGTGCTCTCTCTGCCTGGACGAATCTTCTCCTGAAAGCCTTTCCTCCCTTGAGCTGTTTCTGGTCGTGTGTTTTTCCCCAGCAACAAGAAGATAACTGCTACACCCTACTAGTTATATATAATAGCAGCCCCCCATACTGAGATTCCAGAGGTGAATCCAATGGGTTCAGGCCCCTGCCAAATGAGGATTGTGGTCCAGGAGGACAGATAAATATTAAATCCCTGAATAAGTAATTTTGTTTTAGGTCATTATCATCATCATTAGTACTATCATTAACCCAAGGCCTCCTGCAAGCTAGGCAAGTGCTCTGCTGCCAAGCTGCATTCCCAGCCCTGTGTTTCAGGAGCGACAAGGAGAAGCAGAGGGTGTGAGGAGCACATGTCACCTGCGCCCCTCGTGTATAAGTCGAGCAGGGCTGAGCCATGGAGGTCCCACAAAGGAGACAGGTGATGGGTGATGGGAACCAGCAACTAACTATGTGGGTAGTCTGCGTGTACACAGGGCAATGTCAAGAGTGTCACCCACAACCCCTGGGGACCTATGGAGACTGGTTGGGGTAGAAATACTTTCAAAACAAATGAAAGTGGATAAGACAGAAACATGGAATGAAGTACAAATACATAGCAGAGTTGGTTATGGGGTTCAGGTTCTTTGGGAATGAGGTGCAATTCTGGGTGCGGTGGTGGGGGGGGAACTACTCTGATGGTTGTTAACTTGATTGGATTAAAATCACCATGGAAACAAATCAAGGTGGGAAGTTCACCCTAAGTGTGCAGAGCCTTTCCAAGGGAAGCAGTCTTGCAGTGAGCAGGCGGCTGAGCACGAACCCAGCACCGGGATTCATTGCTGTCTGCTGCCCGGCTGCAGGTGCACTGTGACCGGCTGCTGTGTGCTCCTGCCGCCGTGGCCCCTGCCATGCAGACTGAGGCCCTTCAACTGTAAGCTGAAACACATCCTCCCCGAGGTTGCTTCTTGACAGGTATTTGGTCCAAGCAGTAAGAAAAGAAACTAATACAACTATGAAATAACCAAATTATCAAGTTATCTTCTGTGTTCACCTCCCCTTCCCTCCTTCCCTTCTGTCCTTCTGTGGGTCTCTTGGGCCATGCTTGATTTCAGCTTGAAATCTATCCTGCCCTGATATTTCTTCCAGATCTCACTCTAAAAGATCTTTTTGTTTTGTTTTATTTAGTTTTAGAGGTAGGGTCTCACTCTAGTCCATGCTGACCTGGAATTCACTGTGTAGTCTCAGGGTGGCCTCGAACTCACGGCGATCCTCCTACCTCTGCCTCCCGAGTGCTGGGATTAAAGGCGAGTGCCACCACACCCGGCTACAAGATCTTTTAACTCAGGTCAGATGTTTGGCTTTAAATGGAATAACATAAAATGGAATAACAATCAAATCTCATTACTTAAACTTAGTCATTTAGAACATCCTCCCTGGGCCATAGCATTTTCCTCCTTGCTCCTATTCCCTACCCATCAAGAGATTTACAGTTTGTCTTTGAAGAACAATAGGGTGAGGGGTAGTCCCCACATGCAGCTCTATTCTCTATTCTGGTTCATGTCCTTGGAGCATGACCTTTATAGATTCCCTCACCTGGCCACTGAAAGGAACCTATATGATAGAATGTTTGCAGGAATGTTTAAAGTCCTGACAATGTTAACCAGTAACCAAAGGTAACAGATTCTTTTCTTTCTTCCTTCCCTCCTTTCTTCCTTCCCTCCTTCTTCCCTCCCTCCCTCTCTCTCTCTTTCTTCTTTTTTGTTTTTGTTGTTTTTCAAGGTATGGTCTTGCTCTAGCCCTGGTTAACCTGGCATTCACCATGTAGTCTCAGGCTGGTCTGAAACTCACAGCGATCCTCCTACCTCTGCCTCCTGAGTGCTGGGATTAAAGGCGTGCGCCACCACACCCGGCCAGCTTCTTTTCCAGAACCCACCTGTACATCAGTCTTCCTCTTTCCCTGGCGTTCATCCTTCCCCATTCACCGTTCTCAAAGGCATCCTTGGCTGCTGCTACTGCTTTGTCGACATCCACTGAAGAGGCGTAGGATACTTTGCATATTGTCTATTTCAACACAAGCAAAAATAGGTCACCTGGGCTGGAGAGATGGCTTAGTGGTTAAGCGCTTGCCTGTGAAGCCTAAGGACCCCGGTTCAAAGCTCGATTCCCCAGGACCCACGTTAGCCAGATACACAAGGGGGCGCATGGGTCTGGAGATTGTTTGCAGTGGCTGGAGGCCCTGGCGTGCCCATTCCCTCCCTCTCTCTCTCTCTCTCTATCTGCCTCTTTCTCTGTCACTCTCAAATAAATAAATAAAAATAAACAAAAAATTAAAAAAATAGGTCACCTGAGGGATCTATCAATGTGGCTCTTGGAACTAATATTATATTAATAATAAAAATAGAGTGTTACATCCAGGTGTGGTGGCACACGCCTTTAATCCCAGCACTTGGGAGGCAGAGATAGGAGGACTGATGTGAGTTAGAGGCCAGCCTGGGACTACAGAATTCCAGGTCAGCTTGGGCTAGAATGAAACCCTACCTTGAAAAACCAAAAAAAAAAAAAAAAAAAGTATTACTTAAAAACTCAAAGAATTCGGTTTGAGAGATGGCTTAGTGTTTAAGGTGCTTGCCTGCAATGCCTAAGGACCCAGGTTCAACTCCCCAGTACCCATGTAAGCCAGATGCACAAGGTGACGCATGTGCATAAGGTTACGTGTGCACACAAGGTGGTGTACGCATCTGGAGTCTGGTTGCAGGGCTAGAGGCCCTGGCATGCTGATTCTGTCTCGTATAGTTTTGTTTTAATTTCAAAGAATTTCATGATGGAAAATTAATCTGTCTAGGGGTTAAGAAAAGGCAACAATTAGAATATGAGGGCTGTGAGTGTGAAATTTGGTGCTTCTCATGCCACATACTCTGAAGGAACATACTGGGATGCGTGGACAGTTCAGGTACTACCATGAATTTTCAAAGCCTGACTTTTTCTTCACATAGAGCTCTGTGCGGAGGCTGTGCCCAGACCCAGCTGTCTAAATTCATCGTAAATACTCAGACAGCAGGAGGTTATGATGGTTCACAGTAGCCAGTGCCAAAAGTGAGTAACTGAGAGAAACACATGACACGCAGTTGCATGAAGTGCTTGAGGGCAGAGGGTAGGACACAGTGACTTCAGCCAGCCTGCTGGGCAGTTGTGTAAACCAAAGGTCCACAGTGTCACTACTCACGGATCCATCTGTTGGGCTGACAGTGTCGTAAGTCTCTCCATTTTCAGCGTGCACGAACCGTCCGTTTATGAAGCACTGGTACGGCATTTGCACTGTCATACCGTTGACCTCCTTTGAAACCTGTGCATATTAAGAGTCAGTGGATTTCTGAGCTCATCAACTTGACAACAAATAGCTATAAAGAAACCTATGCACTAATGCAGGGGAAGCTGCCACTGGGATTCTAATGGCTGCTGTCTAAAGGGACCAGCTACAGGTGACACAGGTGAGATGAGGCCTCAAGATGCTGGACTGGCCCCTGAGGAGGAAGTTCTCGGAGCAGCCGCTCAGATTTCACCAAAGGCAACGCAGAACGCCTCCACACCGTGCAGACACCGCCACCTAGTGGGAGCCGCGATGAGCGCAGCCACTGCTGTCCATCCTTTAAATTCCTTTGCCTTGCGGCTTTTCCTCACTCTGGTACCAGTTTAAGTTTTCTTCCATTTTCCACTTCTTCTCTGATACGTGTGTATTGCCTGAGCTATTCTCTCTGCCCCGGGCTAACAAGCACCTTGAAGTTACTCCACTAGCTTCCATGAAGCCAGTCTTTCCGCCAATAAGATGTGGCAATGTGGCAGCAATGTTTCTCTTTCTTTTCACCTTTTTTTTTTCTTTTTTCTTTTTTTTTTTTTTTTTTTTTTTTTTTTGGTTTTTCGAGGTAGGGTCTCACTCTAGCTCAGGCTGACCTGGAATTCACTATGTAGTCTCAGGGTGGCCTCAAACTCACAACGATCCTCCTACCTCTGCCTCCCGAGTGCTGGGATTAAAGGCGTGCACCACCATGCCTGGCTGAGCAGTGTGTTTTTCTATATTGTTGGTATACTCTGAACTAGAATGCTTTAACAAAAATATTCACTATAATCCTGAGGGCACTAAAGAAAAGAACTAAATGGTGTGGTAAAAGAAACAACGTGGGATGAAAATGGCACACTAGACAATACCTACTAACAGCCAAGCGGGAGGCAAGGAAGGAGTAGATGGGGAAGACATCCAACAAGATACATAGAACACACAAGTGACAAAATACAAATCTGGGTGTGTCACTGTTGCAGTCAGGTTCGCACTGTGGTAGAAATCACCCAACCAAGAGCAGCTTGTGGGAAAAAGAGGTTTATTTTGGCCTACAGGCTCGAGAGGAAGCTCCATGATGGCAGGGAAAACAATGGCATGAGCAGAGGGTGAACATCACCCCCTGGCTAACACAAGGTGGACAACTGCAGCAGGAGAGTGTGCCAAACACTGGGGGGAGGGGGAACTGGCTACAACACCCATAAGCCCGCCCCCAACAACACAGCCTCCAGGAGACGTTAATTCCCAAATCTCCATCAGCTGGGAACCTAGCATTCGGAACACCTGAGTTTATGGGGGACACCTGAATTAAACCACCACAGTCACTACCAAGGTGAAAAGAAAATTCATGGTCAAGAGAAATTATTTGCAAATATACATTTGATAAGGAGCTAGTTCCAAAATATACAAAGGACTTGACAACTCCACCATAAAAGATAACTCACTTTAAAACAGACAAAAGGATATGCACAAACATTTCCCTAAGAAGAATGTATAAATGTATGCCTTTAATCCCAGCACTCTGGAGGCTAAGGTAGGAGGATCACCATGAGTTTGAAACCACCCTGAGACTACATAGTGAATCCCAGGTCAGCCTGGGCTAGAAGTGAAACCTTACCTTGAAAAACAAACAAACAAACAAAAAAAATTAAAAAGAATGTACAAATGCCCACAGGCACATGAAGAGAAGCTTAGCATCCCTGGTGACAAGGGAGAGTAAGTGAAGGTCACAATGAGACAGTACTTGACACCTTCTAGAACAGTAAGAGAAAGGCAGATAATACATTGTGACAAGGACATGGAGAAGCCAGGACTCTCCATTAAATTAGTGGTGGAATTATGAAAGGGTGCAACTGTCTTGGAAAATAGCTTGGAAGTTAGACATGGAGCTACAGTGTGACTCATCCATTCTTGTCTTAGGTATCTACCCCAGAGGAATGTTCATGAAAAAAAAAAAAAACCAACTTATAGCTAAAGCTTTTTTATTTAGGTTTTTTATTCTATTTATTTAATTAAGTTATTTATTATTATTATTATTATTATTTTGGTTTTTCAAGGTAGGGTTTTGCTCCAGCCCAGGCTAACCTGGAGTTCACAATGTAGTCCCAGGGTGGCCTCAAACTCACAGCAATCCTCCTACCTCTGCCTCCCGAGTGCTGGGATTAAAGGCGTGCACCACCACACCTGGCTTTATTTAGATTTTTATTTGTAAGCAGAAAGAGAGAGAGGAGAGGAGAGAAAGTGAATATGGGCGTGTCAGGACATGTAGCCACTGTAAAAGAACTCCAGATGTGTATGTCACTTTGTGCATCTGGCTTTACGTGGGTACTGGGGAAGTGAACCTGGATCTTGGGCTTTGCCAGGCAAGTGCCTTAACTGCTAAGCCATTGCTCCAGCCCCCTTATATCTGAATTTTTATGGTTGCATAATAATAACCTGTAAAGGGAAATGACTCCAACACAATCAACTGATGAATGGATGAATACACTGCGGTACATCCATACAGTGGGATACTATTTGACCAGAAAAAGGAATGGAATACAAAAGGACATAAGTTATATGATTTTGCCAGGCATGGTGGTGCATGCCTTTGATCCCAGCATGGGGGTGAAAAGGCCTAAGTGAGGTCAGGGAAAGAGATTGAGTAAAGGAAAGGTGGAGGGAGGGATAATCAAAATCTAAGAGGATATAAATAAGTTATATGGAAACCTACTTTTTTGGACAATGGAACACTCAGGAGCCATATATTGTTACTAGAAAATTTTCAGTACCAGGGATGGGGTACCTTCCAGTGAGTTGTTGGCCAGGGAGGCCCCTGATGCCCCGAAAACATTACAAGGCCATTGCCAAGGCCCTTGGTTTCCCACCAGGCATAGATGGTAAGACCCTATTGCTGAAGACTCCACATACTTGGGCTGCAAGGCCACTGAGAAATCCTGCTGGATCTGAGCTGATAACCTCCTCCATGTAGACCAGCTGACAGAAAGCTGGAAACAAGTCACACTGCATGCAGCTCAATGGGAGTGAGAGAAATCACCAGTGAAGATACTCAACAGTGGACACTGCAAGCCTTATATTTGGTCAGCCAGGCCAAATGAGCCAAAAGGTGAAATAGTGGCACATCTGTCATGGGAGACACCAACCACTCTCTAATTGGACTGGAGGCTCACTCCATGAGAGGGAATACATCCCTGATACTGAAAACCTACCACAGGGGTCGTCATGAACCCTAGGGGAGTAATGTCTGCTGGTGTCTGGCTAAATATATATACTATGATCACCAAACTGTCCAGTAAGCTCTTCTCTTAATGTTCATACCCACATATTAATGCTACTCTCACTTTTGGTTAGAGAAGCTTCTTTTTTCAGATGGCAGTGACCTTGGGATGACTCAGGAGGCACCATGGTGCTGAGAAGTGACAGAGGAGTGCTCAGCACTGAAATATCTCTATCACACCTTCCAAGGCTCAGGGTCCATTGCGGAAGAGGTGGTGGAAAGAATGTAAGAGGCAAAGGAAGGGTGGGACTCCTTACAACGTGCTCCTTCAGACACAAAATGGCCTGGATATCCATGACCTCACAGTGCCTGACACTACCTACACAAGACCATCATAAGAGGAGGAAAAGATGACATCAAAATAAAAGAGAGACTGATTGAGAGGGGAAGGGGATATGATGGAGAGTTTCGAAGGGGAATGTTGGGGGAGGGAGGGAATTACCATGAGATATTGTTTACATTTATGGAAGTGTTCAATTTTTTTAAAAAAGGCTATAATTGCAAAGAAAATGGGTGCAGGGCGTAGCCTTACTTGGCGTCATTGGATCTTAGTGATCAGAGTGGAAACCTCAAGGAGACACTTACATAGTCCACTACCAGCTCCGCTTCTTGGTCTTCTCCTCTCAGTTTCCTCACGACCTTTTGGATGAAGTCTTCGAATCTGGTGGCCATGTAGACATCCTCATTCTGTAGCTGAAGCCCACCACACTTCTGTCTGATCTCTTCCACCAGCCTTAAAGCAAGAACCAGCCCATGTTACGTACATTTTAAAGGGGTTGCAAGGGACTGCTCACTAGCACTGGTCAGGACAGACTGCTGTCAACAGTCCTGTTTATACAGCATAAACTCTTCTGTAACAAGGTCGTAGACAATAAGACTGAGGGGGGCAAGAAAATTATAAGTCTGCCTTGCCGGACAGCTTTGTTGTATTTAAAAAATTTTATTTTAGATTTATTTTATTTTTAGAGAGAGTGAGAGAGAGACACACACACAGAGAATTGGCATGCCAGGGCCTCACCCACTGCAGTCTAACTCCAGGCGCTTGCGCCATCTAGTGGACAATGTGCGACATTGCCTGTGCCTAGGTTAGGTGGGATCTGGAGAGTCAACACGGGTCCTTAGCTTCGCAGGCAAGGGTCTTAACCACTAAGCCATTTCTCCAGCCTGCTTTGTTGTTTTTAATATTATATATAACTACAAATAAAGGAAATTTAGAGAAAATATTTTATTATTCAAAAGCAAGATAGTAAGGGGCAAATAAACTCTGTTCCTTTCAAATGAACTCAAGGAATAAGCAAGAGGCAATTTCTCAACTGTAAAGATTGTAAGGATTGAATTTCTTACAGAATATTTTCAGTAGACTCCCTGCAAAAATAAAACACCATTTGTTTGTGTTACAGGTTTAACGTGTGCATTGTGGGAAGTCTTCTGATTGTTTTTTGTTTGTTTGTTTTTGGTGGAGATGCTGGGGAATTAATCTTGATTGTCAACTTGATGGGATTTAGAATCACCATGGAAACAAATCTCTGGGATGTCTGTGAGGGAGTTTCTAGATTAGATTAACTGAGGTGGGAAGACCCACCATAATTGGACAGCACCAGTCTATGGGCTGGTAGTCCTAAGAAGGACTAATAAGAAGGAGAAAGCGAGCAGACCACAGCACTCATCTCTGCTTCCTGACCATAGACGCCTTGGGACCTTGTTCTTGTGGCCACGCCTTCCCTGCCACGACAGCCTGCATCTCCTGGAACTGTGAGCCGGAATAAACCCTTCCTCCCTCGATCTGCTTCTTGTTGAGCAGTGAGGAAAGTAACTAATACAAGACTTGCCAGGATACCGATTGCTTCGTGGGATTGCTGGGAAAGATGTTCTAGGCTCAGTGTGTGTGAAAAGCCCACCACAGTGTATTCCTCTAATCATTTATTCTCGGAAAGAGCTGAAGTGCTTGTTAAGTTACTGAGATAATAGCAATAGATGATTATGTTAAGTCAGACATTCTGACAGGAAATGAATGATTCCTACAGGTATCTTGTTAGTTATCATGATAATGATAGAGTATTGAAATGCTTATTAAATTAATTAGAAGTTTCTGGGAACTTATGCATCATGGCTGAGAAACCTATAATTTTAGCAACCAATACTGTATGGTCTTGAAATGATTATTTCTGGTTATGAGAATAAAAGCTCTATGATTAGAGGAATGTATCAAATTCCTAACTGTAGCCCCAGTTCCAAAACTGTCCTGCTACGTAGTGTTCAGTAAAACATGTCAAAGGAACAAGTGGATGAGGCAGGCTACTCAGGAGCGTTGCTTTGATGATATGAAGGATATGTCAAGAGTTTGAGAAACACTGCTCACCTTGTTTCACTAGTGAATGGCCAGAGTGCAGTCTGGATCAAAGTCCCCTGAGCTTCTATTACCTCAGGCCCTGGTCACCTCCCAGCTGTCTCATTATCTCAGTGACTTGAATGTAAAAAGCTTCTGCAAGATTCTATACTATGTGGGTCCTAACACACGCTCCTTGCCAGAGAGGAGGCTGGCCCTGCAACGGACTCCTGGGGTAGGCTGAAAACTCTCATTATAGATCTATCTTACCGGATAATTTGTGGAAGAATGGGGGGAAAAAAGATTGAGGGTAGAGTGCATAATAACATCCGGTATCTTTTGGATCAGGCTGCACAGAAAATTCCCTTCTAGTATTCCCACCCAGGGAGTCTCAATTCCAATGTCATATTGAACGATAATGAGCTAAGAAATGTAAAGATAAACTTTTAAAAGTAGCAAGCATGCCTGGAGAGATGGCTTAGTGGTTAAGGTACTTGCACACAAAGCCTAAGGACCCAGGTTTGATTACCCAGTACCCACGTAAACCAGATGCCCAAGGTGGCGCATGAGTCTGGAGTTCACTTGCTGTGGCTAGAGGCTCTGGCACACCCATTCTCTCTCTCTCAAATAAAGAAAAAAAATTAAAAATTAGAAGAATTAAAGGAGATAACAAAACAACCTAGCAATAAAGAGAAATAAGCAGGGGCAGGGAGGTTGCTCAGTGGTTAAAGGTGCTTTTCTTTTCTTTTCTGGTTGGTTTTTGTGAGGTTGAGTCCCACTCTAGCCCAGGCTGACCTGGAATTCACTCAGTAGTATGGGGTTACCTCAAACTCACAGCGATCCTCCTACCTCTGCCTCCCAAGTGCTAGGATTAAAGGCGTGTGCCACCACGCCTGGTTAAAAGCGTTTTTAAAAAAATATTTTTTATTTTTATTCATTTATTTGAGAGAGAGAGAAAGAGGCAGAGAGAGGAAGGAGAGAGAATGGGTGCACCAGGGCATCCAGCCCCTGCAAACGAACTCCAGACACATGTGCCACCTTATGCATCTGGGTTACGTGGGTGCTGGGGAATCGAACCTGGGTCCTTTGGCTTTGCAGGCAGGCACCTTAACTGCTAAGCCATCTTCCCAGCCCCCAAAACATTTTTTTTTTAACAAAGAGAAATAAACAGATAGATGTGTGTCTGCCCAGGAGGCAATAGGGTTGCAGAGAACAATATGAGAGACAGACGTGACAGAGCAACAACGCCCAGAATGAGGCATCCAGGTTTGACTCTCAAACCCCCCAAGGAAGCACACTTATTCAAAGGCACTGATTTTACCTCACAACATCCATAGAGCTTGCTCCAGATTTAAAGAAGTCCGTAGACTCTTCAATAACAGGGACATTGCTTAAAATTCCAGCCCAGATGACCTACACAGAAGGGGACACATTGAGGAGGAAGTACCATGTGGTACCACGTGGTGGGGGCTCGCAAGCTCTTCCCCAGACCTCCTTGCTCTTCCCCTTGTAGACACAGCTCAAAGGCACTTCTTGACATCTCTTTAAATTAGAGAGGAAGTAGCCTGCACGCCTCTCCCCCAACCCTGGCGTTAATTCCATGTGTACTTTTGCCCTTCTGGCTAGAAGTGACCTTGAAGGTAGCAGGGCCTAGGTCGCTTGATGACTCCACTCCAACCCCTCCACCTCAGCTTCACCCACTAGAGCCGCCTTAGGTTACTTAGGCGAAGAACAAATTTACATATACTTTCAGCCTGTAAAGTTTGGAATTGATTTCCTGATGCAGTGATGACTGGAGGGTTAATAGCCTTCCCTGAAAACTAAAGGGAACTAGAGTTAACAACTATCCCTAAAGCTTGTGGCCAATAAAGAAGTTTGGCACCTTCCCTGATGGATGTCCTCTCCTTAGCCTAGACGGCCTTGAAGGACCAGAGACCATCTGAGTCTCCTCCCTTAGACATTCCTGGCTGAAGAAGCCTATTCGGGAAAAGGACACAAACAGCTACAATGTTCTTATCAAATGCACCTGGTTCAGTCTGTTTTTCTTAGAATCCTCCTTATAAACTTACACCCCAGCCTGGCCCAGTGCTTCAGCCTTCATCGCGTGGGAAAGCTGAGGCCCCTCGCTGTTTTCTGTCAATAAACAGTCTATCTGTAGAGATCAAGTCCGTTGTTACCTTCTTCTCTTACACTTTCCTTACAGTGACAACACCAGTTGCAAGCATGCTTTGGTTTTCCAAGAGTGATGTTAAGGACACCACGTGTTCACCTTGATGGTCTCCGCCACCTTGACCTCCTCAGCCGTAAGTTCCACCGCAGTTGTCTCGCCAGCCGAAAAGTACTGGGAGGCAGGGATCATTTTTCCATCTTCAAACTGCAGATTTCTCACCACTAGCTACAAAACAATAACAAATCAAACACACACACACACACACACACACGACTGATGAGTAGGGACTGGGGAGATGGCTCAGTGGTTAAAGGTGCTTGCTTGTAAAGCCCTATGGCCTAGGTTCAATTCCCTGATACCCACATAATGCCAGATGCACAAAGTGGTCTGTGGAGTTCGTTTGCAGTAGCAAGATGCCCTGGTGTACCCTCTCTGCTCCATCTCTCCAAGCATGCAAATAACTGAATAAAATTATTTAAAAAGAACTGAGGAGTAGAACCATCCAAAAGTAAGTCAGACTGAGGAGCAGTTTAATGTATTGCATATGGGCATAAAGACCAGCTTATTTGGAAAATACAAAAACATGGGAAGTACTCACCATCGTGCATTAAAGGAGACTGAAATGGCATTTTAATAATGCCAGAAGAAGGGAGAAAGCAGAGTCTGGGGGCAGAGGTATCTCAGTGGATAGCTGAGGAAAAACTGGCATTTGGGATGTCGGTGCCTGGACTGAAACCTACTGTAACCACCAGACCCTCGCTCCTGGCACCTCTGGCTACCAGCACCCGAGCCCTTCATGCACAGTGTTGGATGTGTGTGTTGAATTATTTATTTATTTATTTATTTATCGAGGTATAGTTTCACTCAAGCTGACCTGGAATTCACTATGTAGTCTCAGGGTGGCCTCAAACTCACGTCAATCCTCCTACCTCTGCTTCCTGAGTGCTGGGATTAGAGGTGTGCACCACCACAGGCCGGCTGAAATTTTATTTAATCTCAGAAATGCTGATGGAGGCAGATGCCATTACTACACCTGCTTTACTGGTGCAGAAATGGAGGGTGACTGAGGTTAATTTGCCCAACTCCACTCATAGAGCTATTTTTATTTTTATTTTTATTTTTATTTAGTTATCAGAGAGAGAGAGAGAATGGGCACACCAGGGCCTCTAGCCATTGCAAATGAACTCCACATGCATGCACCACCATGCACATCTGGCTTATGTAGGACCTGGAGAATTGAACCTGGGTCCTTAGGCTTCACAGGAATGCGTCTTAACCGCTCAGCCATCTCTCCAGCCCCCATAGAGCTACTTTTAAGACCTAGCACTGACTGGGTACTAATACCTATCATCTTTTTTGTGGGGAGATGCATGGGTGCACGGGTGTGGGTGGAGGCCAGGTGGCCATCTTGAGTGTCATGCCTCAGAAATGCCACCCTCTTTGTGAATCACGGGTCTCTTATTGGCTTGGAGCTCACCAGTTAAGTTATATTAGCTGTCTAGTGAACCCCCAGGATTCCCTGTCTCTGCTTCTCCAGCTCCAGGATTCTAAGCACACACCAACACACCCAGCACGTTCACATTTATCAACTGAGCTATCTCACTGGCCTAAAGCTTATAATCTTTTTAAAAATATATTTTATTTTTACTTATTTATTTGAGAGAAAGAGAGAGAGCGAGAGAATGGGGGAGGGAGGGAGAGAATGGGCACACCAGGGCCTCCAGTCACAGCAAATGAACTCCAGACGCATGTGCCACCTTGTGCATTGGGCTTTACACGGATATTGGGGAATTGGACTCAGGTCTGTAGGCCTTGCAGGCAAGCACCTTAACTGTGGAGTCATTTCTCCAGCCCTCGATTCCCGGTCTTCCTATGGCATCACAAACCATTCTATGCAGGCCTGTGGGACCCATCCCACCTTGCCTTTTTTTAATGTTATTTTTATTTTATTTATTTGAGAGAGAGAAGGGGGGGGGAGAGAGAGAATGGTTACATCAGGGCCTTCAGCCACTGTAAATGAACTCCAGACTCATGCACCACCTGTGCATCTGGATTATGTGGGTCGTGGGGAATTGAACCTGGGTCCTTTGGCTTCGCAGGCAAACACCTTAACTGCTAAGCCATCTCTTCAGCTCCCACCTTATCTTTGTTGGCACACAAACACAGTTCATATTTGGAGAAAAGTGGGACAGAGATGTTATGCACCTCTAATCTCCAGGTATAAAACCAGCCAATACTATTTCCTTAATAGTTGAGGTTATAGAAGGAAGGTAAAAAGGTAAGTTTTAGGTGACCATATCAAGCACTCACTGCTTTTCCATCATTACCAAAAAGAACAAGTCCATTTTTGGTAACAAGCCCAGGCTTCTTGGCACCTTTAATTTCCAGTGGTTCTCCGGGTGGTGTGGAACTATTCAGTAATGATGAACCATAGAAAGTGACCATCTGATAGAGAGATCAAATGTAGTTTATAAAACCGGGAAGTCAAAGTGTGTGTGAGCATCACTCTTTGCAAAAAAAAAAAAAAAAAAAGTGCTTATGTTCAAAGTATTTATAATAACACTGAGACACAATTCGATTGCATATAACTAGGAGAGATTGTATAATGCATCAGCAGAAATGGAACAGATGAGATAGTCTCCCAAATGTGTGATCAAGAAGTTTCCAAAGGGGCCTGGAGAGATGGCTTAGTGGTTAAGCCTGTGAAGCCTAAGGACCCTGGTTCGAGGCTCGATTCCCCAGGACCCATGTTAGCCAGATGCACAAGGGGGCGCACGTGTCTGGAGTTTGTTTGCAGTGGCTGGAGGCCCTGGCGCGCCCATTCTCTCCCTCTCTCTCTCTCTCTCTCTCTCTCTCTCTGCCTCCTTCTCTCTGTCTGTCACTCTCAAATAAATAAATAAAAATAAACCAACAAAAAAAAGAGAAATGGGCACCAATGTTTCATACCCATAAATACTGGCTATTGATCAGTACTATTTATTGATCAGTACTATTTATTAAAATTTTGTTTATTTTTATTTACATTATTTTTATTCACATGTGCAAGGCCTTGAATTCCATCACACATACAAAAAAAAAAAAAAAAAAAAAAAAAGCTTATATGGGGAAATGCAGCCCTCCAGAACATACCTGTCCATTGATTTCAGCCCAGGCTCCGGGGACCTTATCATGACCTCGAATCCAGTTATGCAAAACTTCAGCGGACTGATCCCAAGAAATCTAGGCAAGCGCAAACATAGGCTGTGAGGCCCAAAGGCAACAGAAATTCCCCTCTCCATCCGTCAGTGGCAGAAGTGAGTAGGTGTGGGGGCTAGACTGGCTTGGAGGGGGTCACCTTTGGGCCAGGAAATATTACACTGGGAAGTACTTAAAGCTAGAGGGCTGTGAAGTTGGCCAATGTACTATTGATATAAATACCTCAGCGTTTTCCTTTTTCTGGATACCTTCATATGTCGCCCCCTCTTCTGGCTGGGGAGTACGAGGAGCTTGTCCGTCAGCTATGAGCTGGACAGCTTCTACCTAAAGACACCAACATCACCCGGGATCCCCAATGGCGCGATCTCTTTAAGCAAAGTTCGAGCCTGACAGAATTACTACAAATAAATTGCATTATGTTTCTTTTTCTTTTACTTTTTTTTTTTTTCTTGAGGCAGAGTCTCACTCTAGCCCAGGATGACCTAAATTCACTCTATAGCCCAGGGTGGCTTTTGAAAACTTGTGTTGATCCTCTTACTTCAGCCTCCCAAGGGCTGGTGTTAAAGGCTTGAGCCACCAAACTCAGCTGAATCTTTCAATATTTATTTATTTATTTGAGACACAGAGAGAAAGAGGGAGATAGAGAAGAGAATGGGCATGCCAGGGCCTCCATCCACTACAAGTGAACTCCAGATGCGTGCATCACCTTGTGCATCTGGCTTACATGGGTCCTGGGGAATGGAACCTGGGTCCTTTGGCTTTGCAGGCAAGTGCCTTAACTGCTAAGCCATCTCTCCAGCCCTCAATATTTTTAAAATTAAATTAAATTTATTTATTTGCAATCAGAGAGATAGAAAGAGAGAGAGACAGAGAGAGAAAATGGGTGCACCAGGGCCTCCAGCTGCTGTAAACAAACTCCAGATGCATGGGCCACTTTGTGCATCTGGCTTTATGTGGGTACTGGGGATTCAAACTCAGGTCATTAAGCTTTGCAGGCAAGCACCTTAACTGCTGAGCAATATCTCCAGCCCTGAATCTTTCAATGTTTCTTAAAACATATTTTATTTATTTACAAGGGGAGAGAGAGAGAATGGGTGCACCTGGGCCTCTAGCTACTGCAAACAAACTTAAGATGCATGCATCACTTTGTGCATCTGGCTTTATGTGGGTACTGGGGAACTGAACCCAGGTTGTTAGACTTTTTTTAAAAAAATTATTTATTTTGAGAGAGGGAGAGACAGAGAGAAGCAAATAGAAAGAATGGGCATGCCAGGGCCTTCACCCCTGCAAACAAATTCCAGATGCATGCAACACCTCATACATCTGGTTTACATGGGTCCTGGGCCATTGAACCTGGGCCCTTAGACTTTAGAGGCAAGTGCCTTAACCACTAAGCCATGTCTCCAGCCCTGCTTCAGTTTTTATACTCAGAGCATATCTAAATAAATAAAGTAGTAATCATGTTCCACCCCATTACACAGACTAACTCAAAATACCTTTAAAGGAAGTCCAAGTTATATAGCAAAATTTCCTATTTACAATGAGTCATTATAAGTAGATTAGAGAGTTAAGTATTTGGCAAAAGAAATGGAGTTCAATGCTATCTCATCCATCCCATCACTGTTCAAAGAGGAACAAGTCACTAATGCATACTAACAGAGTTCCAAGTTAGAGTTCCACCCCAATTATACCACAGCACTGCTAGATATAAATTTTAATTTTGTGTTCCAAGCAGGCCTCTAACTCCTAACCTTCCCGTTTCAGTCTACTGAGTGCTAGGATTACAGGCATGAGAATTTTCCATGCCTGGCTTGGCAAATTGTTAATGAAAGAAAAACACTCCTCAAATTTTTAAAGTTTTCCTAAATTCTTCTCAACGACATGAGTATACTGACCATGGCTTTGATTCCTTCAGGGAAAAGAAACCTGTTATAAAGTGTGTCCACTGTGTCGTTGGGCTTGACGTCACAGGATCTCTGAAGAAGGATGGGTCCTGTGTCTAACCCATCATCAGCCCAGAAAACAGAAAGCCCAGCTTTTTTATCTCCCATAATTAGAGTCCTGTGAAAAGAAGAGTATCAACTTAAAATGCTGGTTAAATGCACCATCAAGTAAAAAAATTAGTGACATTGAAGGTAGTTACACTGGAGTAGCAGATAATGAATAAGGTGACCTTGAGAAAGTCACAGTAGAGCTGGGAGAGACCAGAACCCATAGGAAGTAATACCTAATTGAACTGCTGTTTGATGCCGCCCCATGCCTGCAGGCCTTCTTGCTAACACAAAGTAATGACATAGTGAATTCAAATAGGGTAATAGACTCCTTCATTACTGCCGTGCATTGGCTGCCAGGTGTCAGCTCTCTACTTCAGGACTGAATAATTTGCATACCTGTATCCGCACTTGACCTTGTATTAGGCAGAATAAGGATGGAAAATAAAAGAGAGGATACTCAATACAATGTGAGGAGAAAGTTGATTATCAGTTTAGGTTGTATAATTGAGGTAGAAACTTGAGATTAGAATCAGCTCTAGTCTGTCTATATAAATTATGTTAAAAATTAGTTGAGGGGGTCTGGGGAGATTGCTTAGTGGTTAAAGGCATTTGTCTGCAAAGCCTGTGGCCCCCGGTTCAATTCCTCAGTACCCATGTAAAGCCAGATGCCCAAAATGGCACATACATCTGGAGGCTGTTTGTAACGACAAGAGGCCCTGCTGTGTCATTCTCTGTCTCTGTCTCTCTCTCTCTCACTAATAAGCAGTAAATAAATAAATAAAATATGTTTAAAAGTCAATTTATTGCTGGGCGAGGTGGAGCACGCCTTTAATCACAGCACTTGGGAGGCAGAGGGGGAAGATCACTGGAGAGACGGCTGAGTAAAGGTGCTTGTCTACAAAGCCTAAGGATCCGGGTTTGACTCCCCAGATCCCATGTAAGCCAGATACACAAGGTGATGCATGAGCAAGGTCATGCATGTGCACAAGGTGGTGCATGCATCTGGAGTTCAATTGCAGTGGCTAGAGGCCCTGGCGGGCCAATTCTCTCTCTCATAAAAAAGAGAGAGAGTAGCTGGTAGTGGTGGCGCATGCCTTTAATCCCAGCACTCAGGAGGCAGAGGTAGGAGGATTGCTGTAAGTTCGAGGCTACCCTGAGACTACATAGTAAATTTCAGGTCAGCCTAAGGTAGAGTGAGACCCTACCTCAAAATCAAAAAAAAAAAAAAAAAAAAAAAAAAAAAAAAAAGAGGGAAAGAGAGAGAGAGAGAAGATTTTGTGGCCACATGATGTGGGAACAGTGGATACTCAGATACTCTCTTGAAGACTATGTGCTCCCATGAAAGTGCATATTAAAAGCGCAAAGAAGTCACGTGGTAGATATAGCATAAAGCAAACATCTAGCCACAGAATCTTTGTTTGCCAAGTACCTGGTTACAGTCAACAGAACTAGTAGCATAGGCCATTCTTGGGAAATCCTGTCCTGGTTCTGCAGATCTCAGGGGAGTTCATGCAGCTGGGACCTCAGAACTGTTTGAGCACACATAATTTCTTAATCCCCCAAGGCAACCCCAGAAAGACTACAGCAATAGAAACAGACCCCTCATGGCCTTGTTACGACATCTCACCAGTTGATGGCCGATGCTCCTCTGTGCCTGGGCAGGATAGATGGGTGGTAAATGATGGAGCCATACTTTGGGCTGTCAATCACATCCATGGGGATGAACTGCGTGCAGAAGGGAAGCACGTTGAGCTCAGCACCCACTGATCGGTAGGCTTCTGCCACCTCCTTGATGGTCTTGCCCTTGACTCTCCATCTGGGGAACTTGTACACAGGGGTCCCATCTTTCTCAGCAGCCAAAGCTGAGCATGAAAAAGAAGATTGGTGTCATTGTAAAAAAGCCATAACTTGAGATTTTTATTAATTAATACAGTGTTACTTTACATATAAAACATGGTGAAAGACTAGAGAGGTGGCTTAGTAGTTAAGGCACTTACCTGTGAAACCTAATGACCTGAGTTTGATTCCCCAGTACTCATGTAAAGTTAAATTGCACAAAGTAGCACATACATCTGGAGTTCACATGCAGTGGCTAGAGGCCCAATCTCATTTTCTCTCTCTCTCTCCTTGTAAATACATAAATAAATAAGTTTTAAAAACACAGTGAGGAGCAGTTTAGATTGTGGCCAGAATTTGAATTATGATGTTTATATCATGTTTCATTTATCTTTCTGTTTTGTGGGAGAGAGAGGGGGACATAATTTGCATGCCAGATCCTCTAGCCATTGCAATCGAACTGCAGACACATACACCATCTTGTGTGTATGTGCGACTTTGTGCATGCATCACCTTGTGCATCTGGCTATGTGGGATATGGGGAGTTGAACATGGATCCTTAGGCTTTGCAGGCAAGTGCCTTAACTGCTAAGCCATCTCTCCAGCCCATATTTCATTTATCTTTCTTTTTAAAATTAATTTGTTTTATTTACTTGAGAGAGAAAGAGGTAGATAGAGAAAGAGAGAGGGAGGGAGAGAGAGAATGAGAAAGAGAGAGAGAGAGAAAATGGGCACACCAGGGACTTCAGCCACTGCAAACAAACTCCAGACACATGCACCACCTTATGCATCTGGCTTATGAGGGTCCTGAGGAATTGAGCCTGAGTCCTTTGGCTTTGCAGGCAAGTGCCTTAATTGCTAAGCCATCTCTCCATTTGTCTTTCTAACAGAACCTTTACCTACATATTTAAGGCATTTGTCTTTCTAACAGAACCTTTACCTACATATTTAAGGCATAACTAAACTCAAAACTTGTGGCTAGATAATATTTTGAGATTTTAATGGAAAGCCTTTTCTTTTGTGTGTGTGCTACATGTGTATACGCATGTTGCCTGTGTTTTAACCTTTGGTGAACTTCTCATTTTAGTTAGATGTATGATTTTTGCTCTGATCTCCGAGTGTACCATGTGTGTACTTCCTTCACACTCTAGATCTACCACGGTATGTTTCTTCTCAACTCCAGGCCTGCTATCTGTGTGATTTCTCTAAACTCAGGGCAACCCATTTCTCACTGCCTGGCACTGTCTCTCCCTCTCTCTCCTATTCTGAAACCATCACCACTTACTCTTAACTTTCTCCCATGGGCAAGTTCAAGAAGGACGCTGTGCCTTCCACATGAGTGCAAGTTTCTTCTAAATCTCTTCACATATGTCGTATCTCCCACGTGCTTATGGCTCTGCTCCAGCCTCCTCTTAGACCTCCATTTCTCTCACATGAACCTCAGGAACTGCTGTGTCTTCTACATGGGTGTGAGTTTCCAATCTTCCGTGTGCTTGTGTGTCCTAGACCCAATTTCCCTCAGATAACCCTGCAGTGTGTGATTTCTCCCTAAACTCAACCACTCATAATTGATCCTTCTTGAATCTGTTTTTAATCAATTCTTGGTTAAAAATAGGAACAAGAAATCAATATTGGGCTTCCTAAGTTTGGGAGGCCCATCCTGAACCCCAAAGTCCTACATCAGTAGGACTGTGGTGGTTTGAAAGTAAAATGTCTCCCATAGCCTTATGCTGACACTGTGTGAGAAGTCTGTGGAGCCCTGGGGAGGTGGAGCCTTGCTGAAAGACATGTGTCACTGGGGGTGGGCCTTGGGGTGCTATAGTCCAGACCCACTCGCTACATTCAACTCACTTTGCTTCTTCTCTGCTACTGTGAAGACACCATGCCATCTGTCTGTCCTGCCATGCTTTGCCCACGTAACAGAAGCTTCCCTTCAAAACTGTCAGCCTTCCATAAGCTGCTTCTGGTCGGGTGTTTTGTCCCAGGAAGGAGAAGGTAATGTTATAGTGCTCCTGTCGTGATAAAATCAGCTCAGATCGCCAACTGTCCCTGCAAATTCTTGATCCAGTAATCCAAGATGTACTCACCCAGTGGGTCAGCCTTTCCATCCTTGTCTGGAACTGTGAACACCCCTACGACTCGGTGGCCCTCTTTCCGGAGACAGCTATAGACTTCCTGTCCAAAGAGGCTCTGGCCGATAAGTGCCAATTTCAGCTTGTTTTTCCAGCAAACCTGCGAAACAATTCAGGGATAATGACAGTTCTGCACATGGATAAAAGACCCTGGAGAACAAGTCATATGAGATGATTTGAGGGCTAGGAACAGCTCTGAGATCTACAAAATAAACTGTCAGCCTGGCCTGATGCCACATAGTCATAGGCAACAGGTTTCCTGGTCTGAGGTCAGCCTGGGCTACATAGTAAGACTGCTCAAAAAAAATTACAATAGAATAGTTATTGACATTATAATGAACCCAGACTGCATAAATATACATGGTGGCTCACGCCTTTAATCCCAGCACTCGGGAGGCAGAGGTAGGTGGATGGCTGTGAGTTCGAGGCCACCCTGAGACTACGTAGTGAATTCCAGGTCAGCCTGGACTAGAGTGAGACCCTACCTTGAAAAACCAAAAAAAAAAAATAATAAATAAAAATAATAATAATGGCATGCTGAATGTCGTGATGCACACCCGTAATTCTTACTGAGGCAGGAGGATCATGAGTCTGAGGCCAGCCTGGCTACAACATGAGACCCTGCCTCAAAAACAGCAACAATTTCACAAGCCAGGCATAGCGGTGCACGCCTTTAGTCCCCGCACTCAGGAGGCTGAGGTAGGAAGATCGCTATGAGTTTGAGGCCAGCTTGGAGCTACACAGTGAGTTCTAGTTTAGCTTGAGCTAGTAAGATTTTACCCCATAAATTAAAAAAGTGTCTTCATACCTTAGCATATGTAACCATAACTTCTTGGCATAAATCAAGCCAATATAAACAAACAAATATGTCATAGTCAAAATTTATGAGCTTTTGGGCTGGAGAGATGGCTTAGTAGTTAAGGTGCTTGCTGGAAAGCCAAAGGACCCAGGTTCAATTCCTCAGTACCCACGTAAGCCAGATGCACAAAGTGGCGCATGCATCTGGGTTCATTTTCAGTAGTTAGAGGCCTTAGTGCACCTATTCTCTTTCTCTCTTTCTTTATCTGTCTCTTTTAATCTTTCTCAAATAAATAAATACAAATAATTAAAAAATAAATTAAAAAATTATGAGTGTCAAACTGGAAAAGATATACCTCAATATAACAATGCTTCTGTGCCATTGCAATGTGTACTTGAGAACTAGACTCACCTCTTATCTCCCAGAGAAGCCAAGTTTAAGATCTAATACAGCCGGGCGTGGTGGTGCATGCCTTTAATCCTAGCACTTGGGAGGCAGAGGTAGGAGGATTGCCATGAGTTTGAGGACAACCCGAGACTACATAGTAAATTCCAGGTCAGCCTGAGCTAGAGCGAGACCCTACCTCGGAAAAACAACAACAACAACAACAACAAAAGATCTAATATAGGGTTCAAAAGCAAGATCTACCAGGCATGGTGGCACATCCCTTTAGTCCCAGAATTTAAGAGGCAAAGGTAGAAGGAGCATTGTGAGTTCGAGGCCAGCCTGAGACTACATATTGAATTCCAGGTCAGCCTGGGGCAGAGTAAAACCCTACCTCATCATCAACACAAAAAGAAGTAAACCCCTGGAGTGAGGCTACTTGAAGTCCAAGCCTTACCTGTGCAGTAAGTGCACTTCGGTTTGTCTTCCCCTCACTGTAAACTGAAAACAGGAATGACACCAATGTGAGGCTGGAGGGATGGCTCAGCTGTTAAGTGTGCTTCCTGCACAAGCGTGAGGGCCTGAGGGGGGCTGAGAATGCTGGAGCTTGAATCTCCAGGGCCCACATAACTAGCCAGGTGTGGCCACAGGTGCCTGTAACCCCAGTCCTGCAGGGGAGCAGAGGCCTGAGAATCGCAGGAATTGGAGCGCCGCAAGCTCCGGGATCAACAGAGAGACCCCTGCTCAAAACAAAGGGCAGGCAGAAGAGCGATGGAGCGGGACTGCTGCTCCAGCCACCGCAGGCAACAAGTGAGAGTGTGGGACACCGCCCATATACATACACGTGCACACACAAAACCCCTACACTGTACACACAAAAAAGCAAAAAAAAAAAAAAAAGTTTAAAGAACACCACCAATCTCATACATTTTGATGAAAATAAATGAGTTGCTATTGCAATAAGCGTAATGCAGAATGTAACACACAGTCTGTATTATTTAAGTAGAAGTTTTGTGGTGGTTGTCGTCCCCCCCCTCCGCTCTCCCGGGCGAGGTAGGGTCTCACTCCAGTCCAGGTTGACCTGGAATTCACTATGGAGTCTCAAGCTGGCTTCAAACTCACAGTAGGAATCCTCTTACTTCTGCCTCCCTGTGAGCTGGGATTAAAGGTGTGCGCCACCACTCCTGGCTCTGTTAGGTATTTTAGTAAAGTTACTAATATACTGTAATTTGTATTGATTGTCCACCTGACAGGATTTAGAGTCACCCGTGAGGGAACAGCGAGATTAGGTTAGTCTAATCTGAAAATGCCTTCAACTAGGTTAATTGAGATTGGAAACCCACTCTAATTGTGGGAGGGGTCCTGGGCTGTGTAAAAAGGAGATAGCTAGCCGGGTGTACCATACTTTTAATCCCAGCACTCGGGAGGCAGAGGTAGGAGGATTTCCATGAGTTCAAGGCCACCCTGAGACTCCATAGTGATTTCCAGGTCAGCCTGAGCTACAGTGTGTCCCTACCTCGAAAAACAAAACAACAACAACAAAAAAAAGAAACAAACACACACATCAGGCAAACTACAGCGGCACGACCGAGGCTCAGGATTAATGGACTGTCTTTGAGCCTTCTGTGAGTTCTCCCACAGTGAGCTCTTTCACGATGCTCAGGGTCAGATGTTGACAGGAGGCTGTTAGTGAGGATGGAAAGTGATGGGTTGAGGGAGTGGGGTGCATGCAGGATTGTGCAGCAATGGCAGTCAGAGAGCTCTGACATGCCGTGTGTTTCCCTTCTTGGCAGGGGGCCAACCCCAGCTCCTCATCACGCACTCTCTTCTGTAACATACAGCTTGGATTTATGTACTCCACCCCCAGCACCACTTTCAATCCAAATGGATTCCCCGACGTTCTGGAAGGTCACTGTAATCACTGAAGCCTCACTGTGCCAATCTGATTATGACACAACTAGATCTCCCCTTATTATCCACTTTATTAGGGGCTGAGATTACGTTGCGGTGGTCTGAATGTAACATGCCTCCTGTGGATTCATGCGCAAGAACCCTGGGTTCCCCGCAAAGTGGCCCTATTTGGGAAGGTCATGGAACCTTTGGAAGGTGGAGCCTTGCTGGAGAAAGTGTCACTGGGGCAGGCCTCAATTGTTGTCGCCCCCCCCCACTTCCTGTTCTCGCCCACCCCCACTTCCTGTTCTCTCCGTGACCTTTCTCTTTGCTTCCTCCCTGCTGCTGTGACATGCTGTGCTCTTTCTCTCCAACCATAAGTGAATGAACCTTTTCCTTCCCTTAGTTGCTTCTGGTCAAGTTTTTTTTTTTTTGGTTTGGTTTTTCGAGGTAGAGTCTTACTCCACTTCAGGCTGACCTGGAATTCACTATGTAGTCTCAGGGTGGCCTCGAACTCACGGCGCTCCTCCTACCTCTGCCTCCTGAGTGCTGGAATCAAAGGCCTGCGCCACCACGGTCAAGTATTTTTATCCCTGCAATGAGAAAGTAACTGACACAAACATTGCTTTTAACTGGTAGACTTAAAAAGGATGCCAGATCACAACTCCTCTGTAATTGGAGCTGGTAATTAAATGCTTATGATTTTTTTTTTTAAATCCTTTTCCAGGGTTGGAGTTTCTGTCCTAAAAGGGCCTAATTAAGCATTGGTGTCTGACAAACACAAGCAAACAGCTTGTCTTTTTTATCATAAAATTTTTAAATACTTATTTATTTGAGAGGGAGAGAGAGAGAGAAGAGGGAGAAGAGAGAAAGAGAGGGAAAATGGGTGTTCCAGGGCCTCCAGTTGCTGCAGACAAACTCCAGATGCATGTATCATCTGGTGCATCCGTCTTACCTGGGTCCTGGGGAATCAAACCTGGGTCCTTTGGCTTTGCAGGTAAGCACCTTAACTGCTAACCCATCTCTCCAGTCCCAACTTTCTTTAAGAAAAAAAAAAAAAACCATGTGTATTTATTTATTCGAGAGAGAAAGAGGCAGATAGATAGATAGAGAGAGAGAGAGAGAGAGAGAGAGAGACTTAAAGAGAGAATTGGCAGTCCAGGGCCTCTAGCCATTGCAAATGAACACCAGATGTATGTGCCACCTTGCACATCTGGCTTACATGGGTGCTGGGGAATTGAACTTGGGTCCTTAGTCTTTGCAGGGAAGCACCTTAACTGCTGAGCCATTTCTCCAGCGTTTGAATGAATAAATATTTTAAAATACTAAATTTGTCATACCCTCTTTCTATATGTAGATATTTTCCCCATACCATTTAAGAGTGTGATATATAGTTTGTCTCTGTTTCTTTCTCATAAATAAGCAAAAAAAAATTTTTAAATGTAAGAGCCAAAGGAAGGGGAGGAGTGCTTAAAATACTGTCTTCCAGAAACAAAGTGGCCATGATATTCATGACCTCACAGTGGCTGATGCTACCCATACAAGACCCGCATAATAGGAGGAAGAAAAATGATGACATCAAAACAGAAGAGAGGCCAGTTGGAAAGAAGAAGGGATTCAGTAGAGGGAGGATTTGGGAGGGGGGTGGGGGGAAGGAGGGGGTGGGAGGGGATATGATCATCATGGTATATTTGTGAAAGTTGTTAATAAAAAGTTGAAAAAAAATTGAGCTGAGTATGGTGGGCACGCCTTTAATCCCAGCACTCAGGAGACAGAGGTAGGTAGGAGGATCGCTGTGAGTTGGAGGCCACCCTGAGATTACATAGTGAATTCCAGGTCAGCCTGGGTGAGAGCAAAACCCTACCTTGAAAAAAAAAAAAGCAACAACAAAAGAAAACAAAACAAGAATCAGGAGGCTTGTGGACTCTGGTCCATATTCCCACATGGTGATAGAGAGGGGGCCACTGCGCGTACCCTCCATGACTCGGAACTTCATCCTTCACTCCGTGTTTGCCTCACTCCATCCGTTGTCTTACCTGGTTGCTTCTGTGGGCACTTATTTTCTTTGGGACCCTCTAAAGTAAAGGTAGGGAAAAAAAAAGTGGTCCCCGTCTTCAGGAATTCACAAGTCAGAAGGGAGGACCCCCACGTAATGACATTTCGTTACACAATGCTAGGATAGGAGAACACAGTGTAGCTGGGAAAGGGAAAGGTGTTCTCCTAAAGGGAATTTTAAAAAATTTATTCATTTGTTTGGAGATGATAGAGAGAAAGAGAATGAATATGGGTGCACCAGGACCTCTAGCCACTGCAAATGAACTCCAGATGCATGAATCTAGCTTACATGGGTACTGGTGAGTGAATCTGGGCCATTAGGCTTTGCAGGCAAATGCCTTAACCATCTGAGCCATCTCTCCAGCCCCTGATGGGAACTTTTAAGCTAAATCTCAGAGGTGGTCATCTTGGGAGTGGGCCAAGAAAAGAGATAGGATTATGGGAGATCAAGTGTCATCTTGGGTACTGGCTAAGGAAGGGGAGAGGATTCTGGGAGACTCCCTGGGAAGTCCTAGCAGAGGGAGCAGTTATTCATTACAAAGAAACAAATGAATGGGCACAGTGTGTCCAGTACTGGGAGTCACAGAGTGGTGACAAATGCTACCCAAGAGAGAGGCAGTGCAGAGGGCTGTGGAAGTTGCTGGGTGGCTTTAAGCAGGACAGCACATGGTGTCGTTTTGGGTTAGCAGATCTCTCAGGGAATTCTGCGGAGACATGAACCTGCTCCAAGGAGGCATGCCTCTTATGTTTGCTAATGCAGTACACAGAGGGCAAAAGTGACGGCTGACTTCATAGCGGACGATGTTCAGAATAGCCACAGGATATATTTAGAGTAGTGTAAAAGCCCATGGCCAAAATGCAAATGCCAGGTGCTTATGGAGACTGGCCTGTCATCCCAGTGCTCAGAAGGCGGAGGCAGGGGATTGCTAGGGCCGGCTGGCTAGCTACACTAGCTAAGTTGGGCAGCTCTGCCTCGGTAAGTAAGGTGGACAGCAATCGAAGAAGACACTCACTCTGGCCTCCAGATGCATATACACATGCACTCAGGCGTGCCCCCCCCCCCACACACACACATACACACACATGCACACCACACACACATAGCATGGCCAGTACAACCATCTCTCACATGAATGGGAACAACACATTACACCTTACATAGAATTAAATCTTGGCAGGATTTTTGGATCCCACCATAAATAACAAACCGGTATAGCTTGATTTTCTTACTGTACCATTATGGAAAGAGGATATTTATGTCAACTGTCTTGGATAATTGGCCAAGTTTTCTTTTTCTTGTGCTGGGGATCCAAGTAAGGGTCTCTCGTACATGCTAGGCAAGTGTTATACTACCAAGCTATGTCCCCAACCATCAATGCATTTTCATGGGGGGGGAGACAAAAACAGGGCTGGGGAGATAGCTCAGTGGTTAAAGGCAGTTGGTTGCAAGACTTGTCAGGTCAGGTTTAATTCCCCAGGGCCCATGTAAAGCCAGATGCACATAGTGACACGTCGTCAAATTTGTTTGCAGTGGCACGAGGCCCTGGAATGCCCATATTTATTCTCTCTCTCTCTCTCGGCTTGCAAATAAATAATAATTTTCTCAAAAATTTATATATATATATATATATATATATTGGTTTTTCAAGGTAGGGTCTCACTCTAGCTCAGGCTGACCTGGAATTCACTATGTAGTCTCAGGGTGGCCTTGAACTCAATGAGATCCTCCTACTTCAACCTCCTGAGTGCTGGGATCAAAGGTGTGTGTCACCAGGCCCAGCTTCATTATCTAATATTCTTTTTTATTATTTATTTATTTATTACAGAAAGAGAGAGGGAGGGAGAGAGAGAGAGAGAGATTAGGTGGATCAGGTCCTCTAGTCATTGCAAACAAACTCCACATGTACCACCATGTGCATCTGGCTTATGTGGGTTCTGGGGAATTGAACCTAGGTCGTTAGGCTTCACAGGTAAGTGCCTTAACTGCTAAGCCATCTCTCCAGCCCCATTTTCTAATATTCTAATCAGCCATGCTAGATTTTAAGTAGTTCTTATAGGGCTGGAGAGATGGCTTAGCAGTTAAGCACTTGCCTGTGAAGCCTAAGGACCCTGGTTCAAGGCTCGATTCCCCAGGATCCACGTTAGCCAGATGCACAAGGGGGCGCACGCATCTGGAGTTCATTTGCAGTGGCTGGAGGCCCTGGCGTGCCCATTCTCTCTCTCTCTCTCTCTGCCTCTTTCTCTCTCTGTCCCTCTCAAATAACTAAATAAGTAAACAAACAAAATTTAAAATAAATAGTTCTTATAGAGAAGAGTCCAAAAGATAGACTCCAAGAAGGCAGGAGCTCTCTGTCCTTTCTCTTCTTTTCTTCTCTTAATCTAATAAAAATCTCTCTAAACCTTTGGAAAAAAACATAGACTACTATTTTTCTACAGAGTAAAATAGCCCCCATTCTTCCTTTATGTTTCAATGACTTTTGGCCAAGGAAAAACCTGCCTGCTTTCCAGCCCTATTTGTCCCTGCCTTTCCTCATGTACTTTAGGGGACAGTCAGGCCCTGGGACAGCCTGGGGTGTCCCCTAGCTTTGTTTTTGCTTAAGCTATTTGTCATCTGGAATGTGCATTTTTATTTATTTATTTATTTATTTATTTGAGAGAGACAGACAGACAGAGAAAGAGGCAGAGAGATAAAACAAGAGAATGGGCACACCAGGGCCTCCAGCCACTGCAAACGAACTCCAGATGTATGTGCCACATTGTGCACCTGGTTTATGTGGGTTCTGGGGAATTGAGCCTTGAACCAGGGTCCTTAGGCTTCACAGACAAGCGCTTAATCGCTAAAACCATCTCTCCAGCCCCAGATGTGCACTTTTAAATTGCTGAAATTTTTTTGTTTTGTTTTGTTTTGCAGTGAAGGGTTTCACTCTAGCCTAGAGTGACCTTCTCTGTGGTCTCAGGCTGGCCTTGAACTCCCAGCGATCCTCCTACCTCCGCCTCCCAGTGCTGGGAATAAAGGCGTGTGCCACCATACCAGGCTGATGTGCACTTTTTATTGCTGAAATCTTATGCAAACTTCCACTGTGGAAACACTCCTGTTCTTCAAGACTCCTTCCTTTCTGCTTTCCAGCAAAAACTATGTGGTTTAATAGTTCTGACATAGGCAAGAGAAGTAGACACAAGGCCCCTGCCCTCTATACCAACCCACCACATTCCAAAGAGCATTGGTGAGAGACACTGAGGAAGGGTCCAAGTAGTGAGTAGGAGAACAGGCAAAATAATATTTTTTTTTTTTTTTTTTTTTTTTTTTTGGTTTTTTGAGGTAGGGTCTCACTCTAGCCCAGGCTGACCTGGAATTCACTATGGAGTCTCAGGGTGGCCTCGAACTCACGGCGATCCTCCTACCTCTGCCTCCCGAGTGCTGGGATTAAAGGCGTGCGCCACCACGCCCGGCTAAAATAATATTTTTTAAAGTCCGGGCAGACAAGGCATTTCCCCAAAGTAGAACGGACTGTAAGGAACAAAAAATGAATTCGGATTATTTGTGTCTAGTGGACACAAAACTTTGCCATTATGTAAGTTTGGGACAATTCTTAGTGCTACCCAAGACTCTGCCTCCATTTTTTTTTTTCTTACATATGGCATTGTCAGAAGAAGAAACAAGGGGAAAAAACATCTTCCATAACACTGCCAGGACGCACTGCTTATACTGAGTGCAGACAGAATGCACTCGGGGTCCACGCTCAGAATCTGTTGACTCGGAGAGGGACCGCCTCTGAGGCCCCTCGAAGGGCTGAAGGCAAGCCACATGCAACGTGTCGGCTGGCTCTCGCTCCATTTGTGGCCGAGCTGATGCAATTCCACGCGGCGGGGCCGGCCCAGGGCTCCGTTCCCGCTCTACACTTCCACGGTGCTCCAGCGTGGCTGCAGATCGTGGAAACGGTGCCCTGGCCCGGCGCAGGGGCACCCGGCTCACAGCCCCAGCGCCCAGTGCTCGGCGTTTAGTCCTCCCAAGGCTGCCCAGGCTGCCTTGATGGCTCATATCTGGACCGGGGAATCTCACCACGGAAATGAAAAGGGAAAGCCAACTTCTCCATCCTCCTTACCCGCTGCCGGTTCCCACCTTGTTACCCCGGCCAGACGTGGCATATCAAAGACCACATCTCCAGCTCGTTCCCGGTAGAAAGACAATGGCTTGCTCGCTAATTCCCATCGGGACCCCTTCCCGGATCTTTCTCCTTAGTCTCCCAGTTTTACAAACGCTGTCTTGTATTTCTGCAAGCTCTAAGCATAGCTGTTCGCACTTAACCCCCACAGACCCGGGTCCACCAGCCTCTGGGGGTTTGGGAAGCTGGCCCGGAGGAGGCAGGACGCTCTGCCCGGCTGGACTCACCCGGCCGGTGGAGAAGCGCCGGAGCGCCTGGCCGCCCCGCCACAGCATGCTGGAAAGAAGCGCGGTGGGCACGGCGTGGGCGCGGCCTGCAGCCTGGATGGTCCGAGCTCCGTCTTGCTTACGCTGGCCGCTGGCCGGAGGGGTGGGGGGAGATGACACCCGGCTCTCGGCCACGCCCCCTCGACGGGAGGGCCACACCCATCATCTCTAGGTCACGCCCCCAAGCTCCGGAGGCCAATCCCGTGCGCTCAGTCGGGGCACTTTCCTGCATCCAGGGTGCGCGCTGGACCTCTAGACCTGCCCAGTGGCCATCTGGGCAGCTTCCCGGCCCCTCCCTGGATTCCATCGGTGGCCCAGGCACTCACTAGCTGGGGGGTGTTCTAGCAGTTTCTCAGACCCTCGGAGTTTCATAGAGATGTGCCTTGGTAGTAATGGTCAATCTGACATCCTAAATCACATCCATCACACCACCCAGGGGAGGCGACAGGCACGGTGGTTGTATGGCACGAGCTAAGCAAGACAAGGCGAGGGAGACTTCGCTATACAAAGATCCTGGTAGCTAGCTCCTAGTGACAGGAGAGGGTCGTGAGATAGTGTCCACTGAGCTTTGCAGAGCTGTCCCCCAGCCCCATAGATAACCCAGACATGCGCTTGCCCTTGGCTCCTCTCTAAGACACGCGCAGACACTTGTCGCAAAGGGAACGTGGCCTGGCAGTCAGAGCCACCTGCAGCTTGGCATTTAGTCTTATTTCTCGCTGTTCTTTTGCACAACTGGTTTTTTTTTTTAATTTAATTATTTGACAGAGAGGGAAGGAGGGAGAGAGAGAGAGGATGGGTGCACCAAGGCTCCAGCCACTGCAAATGAACTACAGACGTGGGTCCTGGGGAATCGAACCCGGGTCCTTTGGCTTTGCAGACAAATGCCTTAACTGCTAAGCCATCCCTCCAGCCCTGCACAACTGTTTTTTTTTTTGCATGTGTATGTGTATGACGTGCATGTATGTGGGTACACATCTGTGTACAGGTGCATGTACGTACCCACGTGTGTGCATGTGTGTGTGGAGGCCAGGAGTCAAGGCTCAGTGCCTTCATCAAAGGCTCTCCTTCCTCCTTACTTATTACTGAGACAAGGTCTCACTAATCCCAGAGTTGACTGATTGCTACTAGTCTAACTACCATTTTGCCTTGAGGGTCCACCTGTCTTCACCTACCCCCCGCCCCAGAACCTGTGCTGGTGCAGCCAGAACCTGGATTCTGGGGATTGCAACTCAGGCCTTCAGGTTTGTCAGGTGAGAGCTTTACCAACTGAGCCATCACCCCATCCGCATAACTTTTATTATGAACTCATTTACTATGTAGATTAAATGAGGTTCTCTGTCATTTTTATATGTACATATCTCCCACGCTGTTGGAAGCCACCCTCTCTAGCACCTTTCCTTTTTTAAAAAATATTTTATTGGGCTGGAGAGATGGCTTAGCAGTTAAGGCACTTGCCTGTGAAGCCTAAAGACCCATGTTCAACTCTCCAATCCCACATTATCCTGCTGCACAGGAGAGCCAAGCACAAGGTCGTACATGCCCACTAGGCGGTGCAAGCCTCTGGGGTTTGATTTCAGTGGCTGAGGCCTTGGCATGCCAATTCTCTCTCTCTCAAAATAAATAATTTTTTTTATTTATTACAGGGAGAGGGAGGGAGGGAGAGAAAGAGAGACAGAATGGGTGCACCAGGGCTTCTAGCCATTGTAAATGAACTCCAGACTCATGCACCACCTTGTGCACCTGGCTTACATGGGTACTGGGGAATCAAACCTGGGTCCTTGGGTTTTGAAGGCAAGCAACTTAACCGCTAAGCCATCTCTCCAGCCTTCACTGATACAATCTTGATATCAGTTTAATTTGCATTTCCCTGATGTCTGGAGCTGTTGAGTATTGCTTCATAGGTCTATTGACCATTTGCACATTTTTTGAAAAGTGTCTGTTAAGATAATTTACCCATTTATTGATTGAATTAATTATTGATTTATTGTTAACTTTTAATGGTCTTTCTGCAGTTTAGACATTGTCTAGCAGATGTATAGAAGGCAAAGATTTCCTCCCATCCTGTAGCCTGTCTCTGCACTCTGTGGACTGCTCCCTGCGCTGTACAAAAGCTTTTTAGTTAAGTGTAATTCCAATGATAAATTTTTATTTTTATTTACTGATCCATTAGACTTCTTTTCAGAAAAATCTTTGCCTGAGCCAATATCATGAAGTGTTTCCCTCTAGTATTTTCAGTTTCAGACAGACCTGACATTAAAGTCTTTGATTCATTTTGAATTGTTTTTTCCACAGTGATCTAATCTCACTTTTTTTTTTTTTTTTTTTTTTTTTGAGGTAGTATCTCACTCTAGCCCAGGCTGACCTGGAATTCACTATGTAATTAGTCTCAGGTGGCCTCAAACTCACTGTGATCCTTCTACTGCCTACTGAGTACTGGGATGTACGGCCTGTGCCACCACTCTTGGCTAATCACATTCTTTATTATTTTTATTTTTGCTTGGGTGCATGTAATGTGGTGTGTGTGCAGGGGTGCGTCTTTGTGTGACACCCCATCTGCCTACCAGCAGAGGGGAGCACTGGTCTATGGTGTTGAATATCAGTTGTCCTCCTCTATCCGTTTTCTGCCTGGTTCTTATTTTTTTCATTTAATTTTTAAAATTTTGTTTATTTTTATTCTTTCATTTATTTGAGAGAGACAGAGAAAGAAAGAGGGAGAGAGAAAATGAGAGCACCAGGACCTCCAGCCACTGCAAACAAACTCCAGATGCATACGCCACCTTGTGCATCTGGTTTACGTGGGTACTGGGGAATCGAGCCTTGAACCGGGGTCTTATGCTTCACAGGCAAGGGCTTAACTGCTAAGCCATTTTTTCCAATCCCCAGTCTTGTATTAGTCAGACTCTCTTTACTGATCCCAGAGCTTGAGAGGCCCCAATGAATCTCTGGTCTCTGCTCCTCTCCTTGGTGGGAGACATGCCTAGCTATTTTATGTAGGATCTGCAGAGTTGCGCTCTGGTGGTTTCAGACAAACTCAGGCCTCAAGCTTCAGCGGGAAAAAGCAAAAGAAACACCAGACTTGATCTCTACAGTTTATTGAGAGGAACAGTGAGGAGCAGCAGCCTTCCCGTGGGATGGAGGCTGAAGCACTGGGTCAGGCTGGGGTGCAAGCTTATGAGGAGGATCCTAAGAAAAACAGACTGTACCAGCTGCAGCTCCAAGGGAAGTAGATAAGGAGCTGTGGTTATTTGTGTCCTTGCTCAGAATAAGCTTTTTTTTTTTTTTTTTTTTTTTGACATATTGTCTAGGGAGGATACCCCAGCAGACAGTTTCTGTTCCCTCAAGGTTTTCTGAGCTAAGGGAAGTTTATCAACCGGGAGTAGATGAGCCCGGCCCGGGCCCTTAGGCCTCTGTACCTTCTTTATTGCCTTCTGGTCTTAGGGATAGTTATTAACTCCTTAGTTCCCTCTAGTTTTCATGGAAGACTATTAACCCTTCAGAGGGGACATCTGTTCCTTCCAGCCACTGCAGGTGAGTGCACCACAGCACAGGTGAGCTCATGGGGCACCAAATGGGCACATACATGTTCAAAGACCACACATACACATACTATACTACACTATATTACACACACACAAGCAGAGAGAGAGAAAAGCAAATTTGGAATAATCCAGAGAATTACTAATTAGTGACCTTAAAAAATGCTAAAAAGGAGCCAGGTGTGCTGGCGCACGCCTTTAATCCCAGCACTCGGGAGGCAGAGGTAGGAGGATTGCTGTGAGTTCGAGGCCACCCTGAGACTACAGAGTGTATTCCAGGTCAGCCTGAGCTAGAGTAAGACCCTACCTCGAAAAACCAAAAAAAAAAAAAAAAAAAAAAAAAGGTGCTAAAAAGAGGGCTGGAGAGATGGCTCAGCAGTTAAGGCACTTGCCTGCAAAACTAAAGGGCCCGGGTTTGATTCCCCAGAACCCACGTAAAGCCAGATGTACAAGGTGGTGCATGTGTCTAGAGTTCATTTGCATTGGAGGTGGAGGCCCCGGCGTGCCCATTCTTTCTATCTGCCTCCCCTCAAAAATAAATAAGTAAAATATTTTGTAAAATGATTAAAGAAAGAGAAAGGAGTTGGGTGTGGTGTCATATGCCTGTATTTCCAGAACTCAGAGGCTCAGACAAGGATCTCAAAAAAAAAAAAAAAAAAAAAAAAAAAAAGTGATCTCCCATCAGCCTGTGGAGGGGGAGGTCCTACTTTGTGATGCTTGCCTGGCAGCCAGAAGGAGTGATTTGAGGATAGAGCCAATTATAACAACGCTGGCTGACCAGTGTGCAAAATTTCCACCCTCGGCACTCACTCTGGCTTACTTTTCTGTGCTCACTCCTAGAGCAAAGCGGATGCAGTGGCCACAGCACATGGGCCCCGAGGCTCCTCCTGAGATGCCTGCTTGGGATGAGGGGACCCAGGGAAGGGCTTCGGGCTTGCAACTGTCTGTACTGAAGAGCAGAGTAGAGGAGCATCTTGTGTGCACTCCTCAACCCACGAACTTCCGTGTTTCTGGTGTCCCCAAACTCAGCTCCTACGTATAACCACACACAATTGCCCGTGTCCCTCTCCCACCCCGCTGTTCCCTTAGCTGGCTTCCCAAATTGAGGGCCCTTAATGGCAAACACTCTCATTCCTTTATATATCACAGACATGCTTGCTATCCCAGAGAGAACGAGTTCTCAGTCATTTGTTCTCTTCCTTCCTTCCTTCCTTCCTTCCTTCCTTCCTTCCTTCCTCCCTCCCTCCCTCCCTCCCTCCCTCTCTGGCTCCCTCTTTCTTTCTTTCTTCCTTCCTTCCTCCCTCCCTCCCTTCTCCCTCTTTCTTTCTTCCTTCCTTCCTTCCTTCCTTCCTTCCTTCCTTCCTCCCTCCTTCCCTCCCCTCTCCCTCTTTCTTTCTTCCTTCCTTTCTTCTTTCTTTCTTTCTTTCTTTCTTTCTTTCTTTATTTTTTCTGATTTTTCTTTTTTTGTTTGTTTTTCCATGTAGGGTCTTGTTCTAGCCAAGGCTGACCTAAAATCAGTCTCAGGCTGGCCTCAAACTCATAGCAATCCTCTTACCTCAGCTTCCCAAGTGTAGGGATTCATGGCATGCACCACCATGCCTGGCTTAATTTATTTTTATTATTTATTTATTTGAGAGAGAGAGAGACAGAGAACATGCCAGGGCCTCCAGCTACTGCAAACAAACTCCAGATGCATGTGCCACCTTGTGCATCTGCCTTACATGGTTCTTGGGGAATTGCACCTGGGTCCTTTGGCTTTGCAGGCCATCTCACCAGCTGTCAGCAGTTTTCCTTAGGGGCTTTCTCACATGACCAACACCTGCTGAATCAGTGCATGACATTTTCTGCTGTCTCCTGATACAGGAATACATGGGACCTTTCACTCCCAAAGCAGTAAGCTCAGACAAGACTGTTCCAGGATTGGACCCCAACACTGCATGTAATTGTGTTCAGAGGTGGAGAGAAGTTCTCAAGGACACCATGAAGGTCCAGGACCCCGTCTGTGTAGCCTGCACTTTCCCAGTGCTGAGAATGGGCTAATTTCTGTTTTCTGTGTTTTCCTCCCTTTCTTTCACCTCCTCCTCCACCTTCTGCCAGAGGGGCTCATTCCTGCGTTCTAAACCCAGTCCGTGGAGTTTTGTTTGTCTAGTGTGCTTGTTCACAACCAAACATCAGTACCCTCCACAGTCACCCCTAAGAGTAGCTTTTTTTTTTTCTGATTTCTTTCTTCCTTTACAAGAAATTATTTCCTCCTCTACACTGGGCAGATTTTTGGCCTGTGTCTCATATGGATGGCTCAATCTCTTTATCGTATTTGTACGTAGGATATTTTCTCTTTTGGAAGCTCCTTACAGGCTGAATTATTGTCTGAAGGACTGAAGGGCAATGGAAGGGAGAGAGTAACTGTATAAAACAGCAATAATAATGTATTATGGATTTTAAAAACATACAGGACCAAAACTTGGCAACAATAGTGAAGGAGGATAGGAGAAAGCTAGCTTTTTTTGTTTGTTTGTTTTTCGAGGTAGGGTCTCACTCTAGCTCAGGCTGACCTGGAACTCACTATGTAGTCTCAGGGTCACCTCCAACCCATGGCAATCCTGCTACCTCTGCCTCCCAAGTGCTGGGATTAAAAGCATGTGCCACCACACCCAGATCTAAAGCTAGCTTTTGAAAGGCAGTTTCAGTTAGGGATTGAGGCTCAAAGAGAACCAGGAGGTGCCACCTTGCATGCCACCTGGCCCTAGCACAAGAAAGGAACTCTTGGCAGAGATGGAACTTGTGTTTGATCTAGATTGATCTATAGCATCACCTGCTGCCACAGTCTACTGCACTACCTGGGTGGGCAGACCGTGGGGTCCATCCTCCAAATTTACTAGCCAATCAGGTCTTTCCCTTACATATCCGAATCTGATGCTATAAAGGCTGTGGCCTTCCAGCCCCTGCCTCTCTTCTGGTATGATCCTATGTGGGGAGGGGGTGTGGGGGGGGGCTCTCCTGCTCTTACCCTGTGCTGCTCCGACACATGTGAGCCTGGCCTCTACTCCCACCCCATGTAGCTGGGTGGGGGTGGGAGAACAAAACATTGTTTCTTTCTTTTTTTTTTTTTTTTTTTTTTTTTGGTTTTTCGAGGTAGGGTCTCACTCTAGCCCAGGCTGACCTGGAATTCACTATGGAGTCTCAGGGTGGCCTCGAACTCACAGCGATCCTCCTACCTCTGCCTCCCAGTGCTGGGATTAAAGGCGTGCGCCACCACGCCCGGCTGTTTCTTTCTTTTAGTTGGTTTTTTTTTTTTTTTTTTTTTTTTTCCTGAGGTAGGGTTTCACTCTAGCTCAGGCTGATCTGGAACTCATTCCATAGTCCAAGGCTGGCCTCAAACTCAAGGTGATCCTCCTACCTCTGCCTCCCAAGTGCTGGGATTAAAGGCATGTGCCACCATGCCTGGCTCTATACATCTAAGCTCCATCCTCCACATGGTTGCAGCTTGACTCCTCTCTCTTTTAAAAACCTGTTTCCCTGTGCTTACAACTTTAGTTTCTCTTTAAAGGCTTCAGTTTCTCTTCTATATGCTTGCTGCTTTACACTAGTCTCTCTTTAAATGCCTCAATTTTTCTTAAATAGATCTCACGAACTATGCTGTGTTTGCTACATGAGAGCATGTTTCCTATTTCTCATGTGTTTAGCCTCTCTTCCTAGAGCCCCAATCTCCCTTAAATACACCCCACAATTTATGATTTCCCCTTAAATAAACACAATAACATAATTTATCCTTCTTGAGTCAGTCTTTATTAAATCTTTATTAAAGTTAGGACAGAACCCAAACTCAGGGTTCATAAATTCTGGAGGACTCCTCTTGAACCCCCAAATCCTGTATCAATAACATGTTTTTTCTCAAGCTTAAGATAAATTTAATTGAACAAAACCTTCATTAACAATGAACAATGAAGCCGGGCGTGGTGGCACATGTCTTTAATCCCAGCACTTGGGAGGCAGAGGTAGGAGGATCGCCTTGAGTTCGAGGCCATCCTGAGACTACATAGTGACTTCCATGTCACCCTGGACTAGAGTGAAACCCTACCTTAAAATAACCAAAAAAAAAAAAAAAAGGAAAGAAAATGAAATTAACAATGCTTACCACTCTTTAAACATCATATGCATTAATATATACTGTATATTTCAAATCAGTGCCACTCAGGGTCAATTTAAGAAACACAATATAACAGGTTTTATACAAAAAATATTACACCATGAAAGTAGATAAACTGCACAAAACAGTTCAAGATAGCTCTCAAAGCATCTATTTGTGGATTTCTTTAAAATAAAACTATTAGTGGAATGGGGTCCAGTTAGGATGTATAGTTGACATGTGTAAACTGCATACGGTTTAGAGCGGGAGATGAAGGAGGCCAGGGGGGCTCCATTTATTGTCAGCTTGACAGGATCTAGAATCACCTTGGAAACTAGCTTCTGGGCATGTCAGTGAAGAGTTTCCTTTGTGTTCTATTTTTATCTGTGTGTGCGTATGTGTGTGGTCATAACACATGCTGGGGTATTTGTTTGGGGTAACCTCTACTCTAGAGGTTTCTCCTCTACTTCCACCTTTTTTAAAAAAAAAATTATTTATTTGAGAGCGACAGACACAGAGAGAAAGGCAGATAGAGAGAGAATGGGCGCGCCAGGGCCTCCAGCCACTGCAAACAAACTCCAGATGCGTGCACCCCCTTATGCTTCTGGCTAACGTGGCTCCTGGGGAATCGAGCCTCGAACCAGGGTCCTTAGGCTTCACAGGCAAGCGCTTAACCGCCAAGCTGTCTCTCTAGCCCTTTTATTTTTTTAATGTAGGGTCTTGGGTTGATTTTTTTAAAAATTATTTATTAGAGACAGAGAAAAGGAGAGAGAGAGAGAGAGAGAGAGAGAGAGAGAGAAAGAGAGGGAGGGAGGGAGAGAATGGGCATGCCAGGGCCTCTAGCCACTGCAAACGAACTCCAGATACATGCACCACCATGTGCATCTGATTTGTATGGGACCTGGAGAATCGAACCTGGGTCCTTAGGCTCCACAGGCAAGTACCTTAACCACTAAGCAATCTCTCCAGCCTGGAGGTCTAGATTTCTTGAGGACATGTAGTAAAGCCACTGGATGTTCCTGTAACAAGGGACACACTAGAGTGGAAGTCAGCATTGAACAATATCCTGCCGCGGCCTTGGATAAGGTGAAGTGAGCCCTAAGCATCCCCAACCCAAGAGGACTTACAGATGGAGACTTCCTAGTGGCCAGGAATCTGGTGAGTAAAAGAGCTGAGTTAGGAATCTTCTCATGTTTACTACCCTCCTTGCACCCCGGCCGTTGTCTCCATCTGCACACTAAGACGGGCCCTTTGCAGGTGGCAGTGGTAGGTGCTGCCCACTGAAGGGGTGTACGCTTAACATTTGCAAGGACCTTTAGCCTATGAGCTATGTTTAACACATTGCACAGTGACCATCTGCAAAAAATGAACTGTGTTGCAAATGCAACAACCCTTTCTTTTTCACATTTGTTACTCCCATAATACCATGTGGGCTACCAAATTTGTTAATCCAGTGATTTTGAAGAGCAGGAAAACTCCCTCAGCAGTCTTCCTACTGTCTCATTGCAGAACAGCTGGCTCAGTCTCAGTGGTAGTAATCTCTCAGACAATTGCAGCTACAGCAGGCTGTAGTCTCCAGCCTGAAACCTTCAGTTCTCTCTGTTCCATATCCCTCTGCTCATGCTGCTCCATTTCTTTTAAATTCAAACCTGCTCAAGTTCTCAGGACACAGGCAGAACCCAGCTAGCCTCTCACACAAACTGCCTCTATCCCAGTTTGGACAAAGCTCTCTATTTTCCCTTCAGAAGACAAGCCTGAGCAGTTCACAGTTCTTACTACATTTAAGTCTCTCAATTCTGACCAGAATGGTCTATCAGGCCCTGCTTAGAGCACTGCAAGGCATCTTTTAGAACAAAGTTTCAAAATCCTGCCACATTCCTCCTGCAAATCAGCTCCAAAACACCAAAAGCCACACAGCTAGGTTTCTAGCAGCAATGACCCTCCTATCAATGGCTCTGGTACCGATTTTTTGTTGTAGTTAGCTTCTCATTGCTAGGACAAAGCACCTAACCAAAAGCAGCTGAAGGGAGAAAAGGTTTTATTTTGGCTTATAGTCTGGAGCGGAAGATTCATGATGGCAGGGAAAAGATGGTAGAGGCTGGACATCACTTCTGCCATAATAGGTGGAAAACAGCAACAAGAGAGTGAGGCAATCTCTAGCAAGGAGGAGCAGGCTATAACACTCATAAGCGCCCACCTTGTATAACCTTTTGCAGCAATGTCTGAATTAATTTCATACATTAGAAAGAAGGTGATATGTGGACTGGGGAGATAGTTCAGTGGTTAAAGGTGCTGGCTTGCAAGGTCTTCCAGCCTGGGTTTGATTACATAGTACCCACATAAAGCCAAATTCACAAGTGATGCATATATTTAGAGTTTATTTGCACTGCCAAGAGGCCCTGGTATATCCATTCTTCTCATTCTCTCTCTCTTTCTCTATATCTCTTTCTCTTTGCACATAAATGAGTAACATATATATATATATATATATATATATATATATATATGTTTAATTTTTTTATTTTTTTACTAGAAGGAGAGGGAGAGAGTAAGAGAGAGAGAGAGAATGGGCGCTCTGGGGCCTCCAGCTATTGCAATCTCCAGATGCCTGTACCACTTTGTGCATCTGGCTTATGTGAGTCCTGGTGGAATTGAACCTGGGTCTTTTGGCTTTGCAGGCAAGCACCTTAACTGCTAAGCCATCTTTCCAGCCCTAAAATATTTTTTTAAAAGAAAGTAGGTGATGTGGACTGGGGATGTACCACAGATGGTAGAGTGTTTGCTTAGGATGTATGAGGCCTTAGGTTCCAGGTCCAGCATTGTATTAATCAAGCATTTATATATATGCATATATATGAGGTGGCAGCAGAAGGATCAGATGTTTAAGGTAATCCTCTGCTATATAATGAATTAGAGAGCAGCACGTGCTCCACAAGACCCTGTTTAAAAAAAAGGGGGTTGGGGATGGTGACTCACACCTTTAATTCCAGCACTCAGAAGGCAGAGGTAGGAGGATCACAGGGAGTTTGAGGCCAGTCTGAGACTACATAGTGAATTCCAGGTCAGCCTGGGCTAGAGTGAGACCCTACCTCAAAAAAACAACAAAAAAAAGGGTGGGTGCTGGGGAGATGGTTCAATGGTTAAAGGTACTTGCTTGTAAAACCTGCCAGCCTGGGTTTGATTTCCCAGTATTCACATAAAAGCCAGACCCACAAATTGGCATATATGTTTGGATCTTATCTGTAGTGGTAAGAAGCCCTGGCGTGCCCATTCTCTCTCTAAAGTAATAAATAAAGAAGATTAAAAAAAAAAAAAGAATGTGTCAAGTTGAAACCCAAGAATTTCCTCATAAATGCTTTAAGAGGTTTTTTAAAATGATAGTACTTGTTTTTTTTTTTAAATAATGTTGACTTACAACCTATCAAGTTGGACTCTTTCCTTGGTATGGCATAGACAAGTATTTTCTTTTATAAGTAATATCAGTGACATGCTGGGAGCCTGGTGCAAATGTGCAGCTCCAGAATCTACTTTTGTCCCAGAGATAATATTTGTTCAGAATTTTGTGAAATTATATTTCAAATAACTTTTACACTTTTTTTCTGAGACAAGGTCATGTTACAAAGCCCTGGCTGGCCTTGAACTTCTTATATAGATCAGGCTGGCCCTTCAAACTTGTGATCCTACTGTCTCTGTCTCCCAAGTTCTGGGACTACAGAGGTATTACAGGTATATACCACTATGCCAGGCAACAACAAACTTTTTTTAAAGCTCTTTTTTAGAGAGAGAGAAAGGGAGAGAGGATTAGGGCACCAGGACCTCAGGCACTCCAGACGCTTGCGCCACCTAGTTGTCATGGGCGACCTTGCACTTGCCTCACCTTAGCATCTGGCTTACGTGGAATCTGGAGAGTCGAACATGGGTCCTTAGGGTTTCCTTAGGCTTCGCAGGCAAGTTGCCTTAACCTCTAAGCCATCTCTCCAGCCCCAGACTTTTTTTTTTAATGTAAAAAATGTTTAGGTCTATAGTACCTTTAGAGACTTTGGAATAAAATTCTATGCATTTCCACGCCATTTTTGTTTTGTTGCTTGTTTGACTCAAGTTGATTTTGGACCACTTTGACTGTTTGCAAACACTGCTGTTTGCCTGTTTTCATAATGTGCTATTTTGAGCTGGAGTCTCTTACAGATGCTGGAGCTGACTGCTCTTTTGTGAGCCTGGGTGATTCCCTGGTCTCTGCTCCCCTTTGTAGACCTGGGGTAACAAGCGTGCATGGGCATGCCCAGCTGCTTAAAGGGATCCGATTAAAACTTGGGCAGCCCCAGATCCCCTCATGCTTGTGCAAGAAGTGCACTTAACCACTGAGCAATTTCTCCAGCCTGTCATTTCCTTTTTTTTTTTTTTATTTTTCGAGATAGGGTCTCACTCTGGTCCAGGCTGACCTGGAATTAACTCTGTCATCTCAGGGTGGCCTTGAACTCATGGCGATCCTCCTACCTCTGCCTCCCGAGTGCTGGGATTAAAGGCGTGCGCCACCACGCCCGGCTTATTTCCTTTTTTTTATATTGATTTTATTTGTTTGCAGACACACAGAGAGAAACAGAGAAAATGGGCATGCCGGGGACTCTAGCTGGTGTAGTAAATGAACTCCAGATGCCTGCACCAGCTTGTGCATCTGTCGTTATGTGGGTGCTTGGGAATCAAACTGGAGTCATTAGGTTTTGCAGGAAAATGCCTTAATCTCTGAGCCATCTTTCCAGCCTGCTTCATTTGAATTTTTTAAATCTTATTTTACTTATTTGACAGAGAGAGAGAGTGGCAGATAGAGAGAGGATAGGCCTGCCAGGGTCTCTAGGCACTGCAAACAAACTTACAGATGCATGGACCACTTTGGGCAACTGGCTTTACTTGGGCACTGGAGAATTGAACTCAGGTTGCTAGGCTCTGCAAGCAAGAACCCTAACCACTGAGAAGTTTCTCCAGTCCTCTTCAACAGTTTTCTTTGTTTTTAAAGGTTTATTTTATTTATTTATTAGATACGGGGGCAGGTAGAGAGATAGAGTGAGAACGGGCACACCAGCGCTTCTAGCCACTGCAAATGAACTACAGACACAGGTGCCACCATGTGCATCTGGCTTACATGGGACCTGGAGAATTGAACCTGGATCCTTAGGCTTCACAGGCATACGCCTTAACTGCTAAGCTACCTCTCCAGCCCCTCGTCAGCATTTTCCTAATAGAGAGCCTCCCAGCTTTTAGGGTAGCCATTCCTGCTGGATCCCATTTCCGTGGGCACAATGGCTCTTGCTGGCCCACAATGATAGAAGATGGAAGAGCATATGTACCTCCTGGCAGAGTTTCCCCGGCAGGGGATGGGACTGACTGACAGCTCCAGCTGCTGTGTCCTGAACATCTTCTCCCACGTGCTTGAGTCTACATCTCTCATGAACACTCTAGCCAGTGACCGGGAGTTGTCAGGGACACTAAGGCAGGTCATCCCTGGGACAAACTCATTCCTTCTGAGGAAGTGACATTGTTTATAAACTATACATAGTCTATATTTGGGAGGACATGGTATTTGAGTGTGGCACATGTACATGTGTGTATGTGCAGATGACCTAACAGCATGCCCCACGGATTCTCCTGTCTCTGTCCCCTGCACCCCTCTACAGAACTGGGGTTACAGGCATGTGTGCCCATGCTCAGCTTTTTCTGCGGGTGCTGGAGTTGCACTCCAGTGCTCTCAGCCCCGCATGCTTGCAGGGCAAGTGCTTTCACCCATAGAACCATCTTTCCAGCCCTTAGACGTATTCATTAAAGGAAGATGATGGAGGCTGTGGCGATGGCGCAGTGGGTAGTTTCATCCCCATTCCCAGCACCCATGGGAAAATATGAGTATGGACACACACACACACACACACACACACACACCCCAGGCCTCGGAGGAGCTGAGACGGGGGAATTGCTGGGGCTCACAGGTCAGTCAGCCATTCTGAGTAACAATGACAGCCCCAGGTTCAATGAACGACTCCATTTCAAGAAATCCACATAGAAAAGTGACAGAGTTTCTCCCTCCCTCCCTCCCTCCCTCCCTCCCTCCCTCCCTCTCTCTCTCTCTCAAATAAATAATTAAATAAAAATTTAAAAAATTTTTAAAAAGGGCTGGAGAGGTGGCTTAGTGGTTAACGTATGCACCTGCAAAGGCAAAGGAGCAAAGTTTGAATCCCCAGAGCCCACATACTAGATGCACAAGGTGGCACATGCATCTGGAGTTCATTTGCAGTGGCTGGAGGCCCTGGCATGCCCATTTCTCTCTCTCTCTCTCTTTCTACCTTTCTCTCAAATAAATAAATAAATAAATTAAAAATTAAAATATTTAAATTAAAAAAAAGGAAAGTGATAGAGGACACCTGATGTTCAGGCCTGGCCTTTGCAGCAGATGCACGCGGTGCATACATCTTTACACACATGTGCATCCACTATGCACACACCACAACATATACATGCCACACACACTACACGCATATACCAAAAAAATAACGTAGTATAATGAAGTCAAATACATTATTATTATTGTTGTTGTTGTTGTTTCTAGGTAGGGTCTCACTCTAGCCCAGGCTGACCTGGAATTCACTATGTAGTCTCAGGCTGGCCTTGAACTCACAGCTATCCTTCTACCTCTGCCTTCCAAGTGCTGGGATTAAAGACGTGCGCCCCCATGCCCGGCTCTTGTTATTCTTTTTTTTTAAGTTTTTTTTTATTTTTATTTGTTTATTTGCAAGAGAGAGAAAGAGGCAGAGAGAAGGAGAGAGAGAAAGGACACACCAGGGCCTCCAGCCTTGCAAACAAACTCCAGATGTGTGTGCCCCCTTGTGCATCTGGTTTATGTGGGTCCTGGGGAATTGAACCGGGGTCCTTTGGCTTTGCAGGCAAATGCCTTAACCACTTAGCCATCTCTCCAGCCCGACTCTTGTTATTTTTTAAATGCAGGACTGGATGCACCCTTTGAACAAGGAGGGTCCTTGACCCTTCAGAGCAGCCTCCAAGGCAGTTCCAGGGAGAGAGGACGCTGGACGCTGGGCACACTGCGAGCCACTGTCTACAATAGCGCTTTCAGTGCGGCAGCAGGGAGTAGCGGAGAGGAGAGGCTGGGAGGGGCTGCAGGGGTCACACAGCATGCTAAGCAGGCGATGGGCAGCACTGACTCTTTCCCTTCCATCTATGTCGAATACTGCAGAACACCAGAGTGTGTAAGAGTAAAAACAGTCAACCTAAGTTAAGAAAAAAATCAGAGAGATTGAGCCGGGCGTGGTGGCGCACGCCTTTAATCCCAGCACTCGGGAGGCAGAGGTAGGTGGATCGCCGTGAGTTCGAGGCCACCCTGAGACTCCAAAGTGAATTCCAGGTCAGCCTGGGCTAGAGTGAGACCCTACCTCGAAAAAAAAAAAAAAATCAGAGAGATTGTTTTGAAGAAATCTTTCTTTGGCGATAGCGAAGCATTGCAAAGTCATGTGTTCAAAGTGGCTGAAGCAGGGAAAGGTTTAAAGGCAAAAATGAGGCTTGGAGAGATGGCTTAGGCTTAACCAAGCGCTTGCCTGTGAAGCCTAAGGACCTCGGTTCGAGGCTCGATTCCCCAGGATCCACGTTAGCCAGATGCACAAGGGTGTGTATGCATCTGGAGTTCGTTTGCAGTGGCTGGAGGCCCTGGCGCGCCCATTCCCTCTCTCTCTCCCTATTTGCCTTCCTCTCTCTGTTTGGCACTCTCAAATAGATAAGTAAAAATAAACAAAAAAATAAAAATAAAAAAAAAATGAGGTGGAGCCAGTGTGGTGGATAGAAGGATCATCCTGAGTTCAAGGCCACCCTGAAACTACATTGTGAATTCCAGGTCAGCCTGAGCTAGAGTGAGACCTTATTTCCAAAAATTAAAATAAAAAAGTTTGATCTGGGTGTGGTAGCGCACGCCTTTAATCCCAGCACTTTGGAGGCAAAAGTAGGAGGATCGCTGTGAGTTCGAGGCCACCCTGAGACTCCATAGTGAATTCCAGGTTAGCCTGGGATAGAGTGAGACCCTACCTCGAAAAAAAAAAAAAAAAGCTTGCTTCTTTTTCATAGTATATGTGGTGTTGTGTGTGTTTGTGTTGTATGCACACATATGTTCAGATGTGATTGTAGGCATGTAGAGGCCAGAGGAGAACATCAGATATCTTCTCTCTATTGCTCAACTGGGTATTTCCTTGAGATGGAGTCTCTTCCTGAACAGAGAGCTGTGGTTTTCAGGATCCCCAGTGATTTCCTGGTCTCTGTTCCCTATAAGACTGGGGTTACAAGTGTGTGTGGCTGTGATCAGAGGTTGATGTGGGTACTAGGGAACTAAAGTTAGGAGTTCGCAGGCCCTAACACTTGCAGCAAGCACTCATATCCTCGGAACCATCTCTCTGGCCCCTAGAAATTTTTTTTTTATTTAGTTTTTTGAGGTAGGGTCTCACTTTAGCTCAGGCTGACCTGGAATTCTCTATGTAGTCTCAGGGTGGCCTCGAACTCACAGTGATCCTCCTGCCTCTGCCTCCTGAGTGTTGGGATTAAAGGCATGCGCCACCACACCCGGCACCCTAGAATATTTTTATCTGGGTGTCTAACAATAAACATCTAAATAACAACACTGTTCTAAAAGGAATGTTGAAGTTAAATCCTTCTTTGGCGTGTGCATGTGTGTATGGTGTGTGCGCATGTGTGTACATGTTCATATATGTGTGGGTGTGCATGTGTGTGCAGGACTTCATTTTGCTATCCATCTTACTCTTTCCCAGAGCGTTTCTCAGGGAAGCTAGAGCTCACTTATTCTGCTTGACTCGCTGTCCAGTAAGCTCCAGGGATCCACCTGTCTGTGTCCCCAGTGCAGGTATTACATGGGTGTGTCACCATGGCCCGCATTGTAAGTGGGTTCTTGGAACCTGGACTCAGATCCTCACGCTTGCAAGGCAAGCACTTTAACTACTGAGCCATCTTCCCTACCCGAGTGATCTTTTCTTTCTTTCTAATTTATTTTTTTATGAGAGAGACACAGAGAGAGAGAGAGAGAGAGAGAGAGAGAGAGAATTGGCATGCCAGGGCCTTCAGCCATTGCAATCAAACTCCAGATGCTTGTGCCACTTTGTGCACATGTGCAACCTTGTGCTTGCATCACCTTGTGTGTCTGGCTTATGTGGGACCAGGAGAGTTGAACATGGGTCCTTAGGCTTTGCAGGCAAGCACCTTAACCACTAAACTATCTCCCTAGCCCGCCCTTCCTTCCTTCCTTCCTTCCTTCCTTCCTTCCTTCCTTCCTTTCTTTCTTTCTTTCTTTTTTTTTTTTTTTTTTTTTGAGGTAGGGTTTCACTCTAGCCCAGGCTGACCTGGAATTCACTGTGTAGTCTCAGGGTGGCCTCGAACTCATGGTGATCCACCTACTTCTGCCTTCCAAGTGCAGGAACTAAAGGCATGCACCGCCACGTCCAGCTTTTCTTCCTTTCTTTCTTTCTCTTTTATTATCATCCTACTGTAACAATTAAGTAATGAATTCTCTAATACCTGGTAATGATAACTAAGATCTGCTGGGCTGCAAACGACCAGGCATCTCTGTAGCATAAGCACCGTGGGTTGCTTTTTCCACTTGTCAACTCCCAACCCACTTCTTGTGGGAAGAGCTGTCTGGTTTCACCTAGGATGGGCCCCTTCACACTCAGGCTAAGTGACTCCAGCCAAGTTGCCTTCCATCCAGGGGCGGAACACATGACTTAGATTAAGCCAATCAGCACACTCCTCCCACCCCTGTGAGTACAGTGATGACTTCAAAGTGTGCACACGTTCCTAGAAAGGCTCACCCACTCTGGTGAGACATAAGTCTGGGACTTCCGTTTGAGTGATAGTTAAGTGTGCTCTTTTTCTCTCTTAGGCTACATTTAGTAATGTGATGATGGCAACCTGAGGCTGCCAGCAGCTACCATATGGAGCCTAAATAATGCTGCCAAATCTGGAAAATGCAGGAAAGAAACAGTGAAAATTCAAGCAGTGGACATGACTTGACTCCTGGAGCCAGTCAGGTGCATGTGAAGTCCCATGTTGCTGGTCTGCTCTCCATCACTGTGACAAATGCTGGAGCTCAGCCTCTCGTGAAGTGAGAATGTTTATTTTTGGCTCAAAGTGTAGAGTCCATGGTCCCTGCTGCTTTGGGGCGTGTAGAAAGCAGCATGTCATGGTGAATGGTGGAGCAAAGCTGCTTTCCTTGTGGCCAACATACAAGAGAGAGTGGAAGATGAACAGGCTGGAATTCCACTATGCTCTGCAAGGGCATGCCTCCAGTGACCCCAATACTTAATACTAGACTCCCCCTTTTTTGCGGTAGGGTCTCACTCTAGCCCAGGCTGACCTGGAATTCACTAGGTAGCCTCAGGCTGGCCTCGAACTCACAGTGGTCCTCCTACCTCTGCCTTCCAAGTGCCGGGATTAAAGGTTTGTTCCACCACACCTGGCAAAGAGAGAGAATGGACACACCCGGGCCTCTAGCTGCTGCAAATGAGCTCCAGACGCATGTACCACTTTGTGCATCTGGCTTTATGTGGGTCCTGGGGAATCAAACTCGGGTTGTTAGGCTTTATGGTCAAGTGCCTTAACTGCTGAGCCATCTCCCCAGCCCTCCACTTCTTTTTTTAAAACTGTTTTATTTATGAGAGAGAGAGAGAGAGAGAGAGAGAGAGAGAGAGAGAGAATGGGTGTGCCAGGGCCTTTGGTCACTGCAGATGAATTCATGACATGTGTGCCCCTCTGTGCACACGTGTGACATTGCACACTTGTGTTACTGTGTATCTGGTTTACATGGGACCTGGAGATTAGAACATGTGTTCTTAGTCTTCACACTTAGCTTCAACTGCTAAGCCATCTCTCCAGCTCCACTTCTTTAAAAAAATTAAATTATTATATTTATTGATGGAAGTACAGAAACAAGGGAAGGAAAATGAGTACACCCGCATGGTCTGAAAGCCCACCTGATGGGGCTGGAAAGAAGGTAAAAAGAGAGTTAGAGAGGAAAGAAAAGAAAGTTCAAAAAGCTCTTGCCATGTGGGGGGCAGGAGGAGGTAAAAAGCCCAGGTGGGGAGTCGGGGTTAGGGGTTCTCCCCTCATCTCAGCCCAGCCAGACCAAGACAAAGGGAAACTTAGCAGAACCTGGACGTTCATGAATGATGAATGGCTGCCCAGAGTTCAAACTTTTTATTGGGCTGGAGAGATGGCTTAGCAGTTAAGGTGCTTGCCTGCAAAGTCAAAGGACCCACGTTCAATTCCCCAGGACTCATTTAAGCCAGATCTTCAAGGTCTGAACATGTCTGAAGTTCGTTTGCAGTGGCTGGATGCCCTGACATGCCCAGTCTCTCCCTTTCTCTCTCTGTCTCTCAAATAAATAAATAAAAATATTTTAAAAAACACTTTTATTGATAACTTCATAAATGTATAAAATAGCTGGGTGTGGTGGTGCACATCTTTAATTCCAGCACTCAGGAGGCAGAGGTAGGAGGATCACTGTGAGTTTGAGGTCACCCTGAGACTACAGAGTGAATTCCAGGTCAGCCTGGGCTACAGCGAAAGCCTACCTTGAAGAAAAAAAAAAAAAAAAAACCAACCAAACAAAAATATGTAAAATATACCATGATTTTAATCCCTTCCCACCACTCTTCCTTTTCCCTCTCCCAAGGCCCCTCACCATTGATTCCCTTCTTCTTTCCAACTAGTCTCTCTTCTTTTTTGATGTTACCAGGCTGTGGTTTTTTTTGTCATGTAGGCCTTGTGCAGGTAGTGTCAGCCACTGTGAAGACAAGAATATCAAGGCCACTTTATGTCTGGAAGACATACTGTAAGCACTCCTCCCCTTCCCTCGGCTTTTACACCCTTTCTACCACCTCTTCCCAATAGGCCCTGAGCCTCGGAAGGTGTGATTGAGATGTCTCAGCTCTGAACACCCCACAGTTCTTTCTTCTCAGTACTTTGGTGAGTTTTGAGTCACCATCATCTGAAAAGAGAAGCTTCTCTAACCAAAAGTGAGAGTAGTGCTAATATATGGGCATAACAATAAGTATTTAGAGAGCAGTTTGGTGGGCATAATACATGCATTTAGCCAGATAACAGTAGTAGTTTCCCCCATAGGGCTTATGACCTTTCATTAGGTTTTCAGTACCAGGCAGGAATTCCCTCTCATGGAGCAAGCCTCAAGTACAATCAGAGAGCAGTTGGTTTCCCCCATAACAGACCTGAACAATTGCACCAGCTGGTTCATTTGGTCTGGCTGGCAAGGTGTAAAGCTTGCGGGATCCACTGCTGGTTAACATCACTGATGACTTGTTTCCTTCCACAGGCTGCATAGGTCTTTCGAGCATCCTGACACTTAGTCAACAGGGAGGAGGCTTCCAGCTCAGCTCCAGTTTGATTTCTCAGTGACCTGCAGTCCAAGCATTTGGGGTTTTCAGCAATAGGGTCTTATCACCTAGTTCTGGTGGGAAACCAAGTAGGCTTACAGAGATCCACCCCCTCCTAAAGGTACCATGGGTTGGAGACAAGCCTTTAACAAATGGATCTTTGAGGGCACTTATCCAAAGTATAGTACCAATCCTGCACTGCATGGTTTCAAGCTAGCATATAGTGCAATTGACTTTTTCTTTGTGTATAGTTCTATGAATATCAACATGTGTATGGATTGTATGTTGATTATCACAGTCAGAATGTAGAACAGCTCTATTCTCCAACTTCTGAATAAATTCCTGTCCCTATCTCTTTCCAGTTATATCTACTCACCATCCCTTAACTCTGAAAACTCTACCCTCTCCTGGTCATGAGGAATTGGTGATGGACCAAAGGAAATATGGTGATCTCTATCACTGTAGTTTTATCTTTTCAAGATTGTCAGATCAATAGGATCATATAGTCACTCTTTTCTTTTTTCAGGTAAGCCCAACAGACTGACCCTATCTAGAAAAAAAACAAAGCAAAAACAAAAACAAACAAAAAAACCAAAGTCCCCATGGGTTTTTCTTCTTTTACCAGTTCCAAATTTGTTTAAAAGTCCAATGTTTCATCTGAGACTCAAGGCAGTCTCTTAACAGTAAGCCCTGTAAAATAAAAACACAAATTACTTATTTCCAATATATAAAGTCATGGAGTAAACATTCCCATTTCAAAAAGGAGGAGTGCCAAGAGTGGTGGTGCACTGGGGAGACAGAGGTAGGAGGATCACCATGAGTTCAAGGCCAGCCTGAGACTACAGAGTGAATTTCTGATCAGCCTGGGCTAGAGGAAAACCCTACCTCAAAACAACAACAACAACAATAACAACAAAACAAAAACAAAAGGGAGGAGTCTGGTCGTAGTAAGGAAAGACTGGACAGAAGCAAGAACATAACTCAGCAAGGCAAATATCAAGTCTTGCAGCTCCATGTCTGGTCTCTGCAACCTTGAGAAATCCTTTAGGCTCCCAGAGTCTTGGGTAGCTCTGTCCCTCCCGCTGTGTTGCCTGTAGCTTCTCTCATAGGCCAGATCTGTTCTGACAGTGCAGCTTTCCTTGGCAGATATCCCACTCCCCCAGCACCTCTAATATCCTGAGGTCCCCTTTGCAACTTAGGTTTCCCCTTCACAGCTTTTCTCAGTGGTCTCACAGGACCTTATTGCAGGACTTGGATCGCAGGTGTGAACCACCAAATCCAGCTTAGGCATTTATTATTATTATTTTGAGAGATATTGAGAGAGAGATAGAGGCAGAGAGAATTGGCGCACTAGGGCCTCAGCCACTGAAATCAAACAGCAGATGCTTGCGCCACCTAGTGGGCATGTGTGACCTTGTGCCTGCCTCACCTTTGTGCATCTGGCTTATGTGGGATCTGGAGAATCAAACATGGGTCCTTAGATTTTGCAGGCAAGTGCCTTGACTGCTGAGCCATTTTTCCAGCCCACATTTATTGTTTTTTTTTTTTTCCTTTTTGTGCATGAGTGTGTAGAGTGTGTGCATGTGTGTATGTGTGGTATGAAGTCGCAGTTGCCCTCTGAGGTAGTTTGAACATTTGGCCCCATAGACTCAGTCATTTTTAAAAATAAATTTTATTTATTTATTTGAGAGAGAGAGACAGAGATAGAGAAAGAAAGAGAATGGGTGTACCAGGGCTTCCAGCTGCTGCAAATGAACTCCAGATGTATGTGCCACCTTATGCATCTGGCTTACATGGTTCCTGGGGAATCGAACCTGAGTCCTTTGGCTTTGAAGGCAAGTGCCTTAACCTCAAGCCATCCCTCCAGCCCCTCAGTCATTAAAAAAAATATTTTATTTATTTATTTGAGTGGGTGGGGGCAGAATAAACAGGTCTGCCAGGGTCTGTAGCCACTGTAAACAAACTATAGATGCATGTGTCACCATGTGCATCTGACTTATGTGGGTTTTGGGAAATCAAACCTGGGTCCTTAGGCTTCATAGGCAAGCACCTTAACCACTAAGCAATCTTTCCAATCCCCTCAGTCATTTCTTTTTTAAATTGTATTATTTGATAGAGAGTGGGCCACTGCAAATGAATTCCAGACATATGTGCCACCTTGTGTATCTGGCTTATGTGGGTACTGGAGAATCGCATCTGGATCCTTTGGCTTTGCAGGCAAGAGCCTTAACTGCTAAGTCATCTCTCCAGCCTAGCCTTCAGTCATTTTTTAAAAATTTAATTAATTTATTTATTTAAGAGAGAAAGGGAGAGAGAAAGACAGATGGAGAGAAAGAATGGGTGTGCTATAGTCTCCAGCTACTGCAAACTCCAGACACATGCACCACCATGTGGCTTATGTGGGTCACGGAGAATCTAATCTGGGTCCTTAGGCTTCACAGGCAAGTGCCTTAAGCACTAAGTCATCTCTCCAGCCCAACTTAATCTTGTTTGTTTGTTTTTGTTTTTGTTTTTGTTTTTCGAGGTAGGGCCTCACTCTAGTCCAGGCTGACCTGGATGGAATTCATTATGTAGTCTCAGGGTGGCCTCAAACTCACAGCAATCCTCCTACCTCTGCCTCCCGTGTGCTGGGATTAAAGGTGTGCACCACGATGCCCAGAAGTCAGTTTTGATCAAACTTCCTAATTGAGGCCCTGGCAGGCAGATTCCTGCTAGAGGGCCTTATCATGGGGGGTGGATTCATTCCAGCCCAAAGGTGTGCGGGAAGCAGTTTGAGCTCTGGTGGTTTGTGCTTGCTGCTTTGGGTGTTTCTAGCAGTTTGGTGGTTTCTCTCTGCTTAGATCTGTGAAAGGGGGCCATCTTCTTCTGTTATTGATGGAGCTTCCCTGGATCTGTAAGCCTGAAGTAAATGCCTTCCTCCTATAAACTGTCTGGTTGGATGTTTGTCCCAGTAACAAGGAGCTGACTACAACATCTTTATGTTACTGGGACAAAACACCTACTGGAAGCAGCTTATGGAAGGAAAGTATTGATTTCTGGCTTGTAGATTCGAGGGGAAGTTTCATTATGGTGGAGAAAGCATGGCAGAACTGAAGTTGGGTCTCACATCTTGTCACATCAGCTGGAAGGTGCACCAAAGTGTGGATGAGCATGGGGGCATGCAGAGGCCACAGGTTGACATTGTATGTATACCTTAATCACTTTCCATTTTTTTTGTAATTTTTTTTTTATTCGTGACAGAGAGAATTGGCGTGCCAGGACCTCCAGCCACTGCAATTGAACCTCCAGACATGTGAGCCACTGTGTGCACATTTGTGACCTTGTGTACTTGTGTCACCTTGTATGTTTGGCTTATGTGGGACCTGGAGAGTGAAACATGGTCCTTAAGCTTTGCAGGCAAGTGCCTTAACCACTAATCCATTTCTCCAGTCCTCTCCACTTCTTTTTAGAAATATTTTATTTATTTGCAAGGAGAGAGATAGAGGGAGGGAAGAAGGTGGAAGGAGGGGGAGAAAGGAAGAGAGGGAGGAAGGGGGAGAGAATGGATGTACCTGGACCTCCAGCTGATGCAAACAAACTCCAGATACACGTACCGCTTTGTGCATATGACTTTATGTGGGTACTGGGGAATCAAAACTGGGTCCTTTGGCTTTGCAGGCAAGTGCCTTCACTGCTAAGCCATTTCTCCAGCCCTCCACTTATTTTTTAAAACAGGGTCTATCACTTAACCTGGAGCTCACTGATTCATCTAGTTAGCCAGAAAGCCACTGGGATTGTATTGTCCTCACCTCCTCAGTTCTGGGGTTATAGGCGAATGCACGCCTGGCTTTCATGTAGATGCTGGGGATCTAAATTCAGGTCTTCATGCTTGCTCACCAAGCACCTTACCCACGGAGATATCTTCCCAGCTTCCTTTATTCCTATTTCATTTTTTATGTCTTTTTTCCTTTGGCATGTGTATGTGTAGTACGTGTGGTGTGTTGATGCATAGTGTACGCATGTCTGTGTGCAGATGCATGTGCCCTGTGCACAAGAGTGCAAAGGCCTGAGGAGAAATGTGGGTGGCCTCCTCTATTGATCCTTCATTATTATTAACTTGAGATGGAGTCTCTCATTGAACTAGAAGCTACTGCTTTTTTTCCTTAATTTTTCTGATTGGTTGACTAGTCAACCCCAGTGATCCTTCTGTCTCTGCCCATTACAGGCCTCAGGTGACAGGCATGAGTACTGAGGCTTAACTAAAAAAATTGTTTACATTTATTTGTGTGTGTGTGTGTGTGTGTGTGTGTGTGTGTGTGAGACAGAGAGAGAGAGAGAGAGAGAGAGACAGAGAGAGAGAGAGAGAAGAGAGGGAGAAAGTTAGAACATGGGAGGGCCACATCCCCTTGCTGCTGCTTTTGAACTCCAGACACATGCTCCATGTTATGCATCTGCCTTTACGTGGCTACTGGATAATTGAACCTGGGCCAGCAGGCTTTGCATGCAAGTGTCTTTAACCACTTAGCAATCTTCCCAGCCCACACCTGTTTTTTTTTGGGGGGGGGGTGGAGGCTTCAAGGTAGGGTCACGCTCTAGCCCAGGCTGACCTGGAATTCACTGTGTAGTCTCAGGCTGGCCTTGAACTCACAGTGATCCTCCTGCCTCTGCCTCCTGAGTGCTGAGACTAAAGGTGTGCTCCACTGTTCCCAGCTCATAGACCTGACTTTTTTATTGACAACAACTTCCATAATTACAGACAATAAACCATGATCATTCCCTCCCTCCCCTACTCTCCCCTTTATAACTCCATTCTCCATCAGTCACCTCCCCCTCTCAATTAGTCGCTTTTATTTTGATGTTATCATGTTTTTCTCCTATTATGAAGGTCTTGTGTAGGTAGTACCAGGCGTTGCAAGGTCATGGATATCCAGGCCATTTTGTGTCTGGAAGAGTGCACTGTAAGCAGTCCTACCCTTTCTTTGGCTCTTACATTCTTTCTGCCACCTCTTCCATAATGTACCCTGAGCCTTGGAAGGTGTGATAGAGATGTTTCAGTGCTGAGCACTCCTCTGTCACTTCTTCTCAGCACTGTGTTGCCTTCTGAGTCATCCCAGTGGTCTCCCCCATCTGAATAGAGAAGCTTCACAAACCAAAAGTGAGAGTAGCATTCATACATGGATACAGACATTGAAAAAGTGCTTACTGGGCATAAAATATGCATTTAGCCAGACACACTCCTAGGGCTCATAACCTTCCCCATTACAGGCTTTTGACTAGGTTTTCAGTATCAGGCATGTATAGCCCCCCCTGGAGAGGGCCTCCAGTCCAATTCAGTCATGGAACTCCACTCTAAAAAGTCTTAACTACTTCTCTAAGGCTCCACCTCTAAGCATCACTGTGGTAGTTTGAATAGATGGCCCCCAATATATGCAGTTTTTTATTGTTTGTAGTTTGCATCTGCAGCCACCTGGCTGGAGGCAGTGTCACTGGGTGGATCTTAAAGGTGTGGTGGTGGGTTTCAGATTTCAATCTAAAGATATGCAAAGTGTGCCTATTTGGAGTTCCTGAAGTGTGCTATGTGGCTTTTGGCTTGTGCTTCTCTCTCTCTGCTTGGTCCTGTGAAGGCAGGCCAGCTTCTTCTGCCATTTATGGAACTTCCCCTGGATCTGTAGGCTTCAATAAATATCCCTTCCTCCATAATTGTGCCTGGTCTGGAAGTTCATCTCAGTGAACCTGAAGCTGTCTGCTACAATCACAGACCAATATATTTCCACCTTCTCTTTTCCTCTGTTGCTAGTGTTGAACCTAGGGTTTCCTTCTGGCTTTACCTTTGAGCGACTCTCCTAGCTGCACATATTGCCACCTTCTTAACACCTCACAAGGACATCAAACTTCTTCAATATACAGAATTTAGGGAACACACTTAAACCATGCCCAAAGTATGGTATTTTACCCTTTATTTTATTTTTTTGAGGTAGGGTCTCACTCTAGCTCAGGCTGACCTGGAACTCACTGTGTCGTCTCGGGATGGCCTTGAACTCACGGCATTTCTCCTACCTCTGCCTCCCGAGTGCTGGGATTAAAGGCGTGTGCCACCACACCTGGCCAAAGCCTAGTATTTTAGAAAATGCTTTTCAAGAGAACATCCTATATTGATTAGTTATTTTTGGTACTTTATAATATCACATGAGTAAAGCTTTAATAAAATCTCCCTGTCAAAGATTAAACATGGGGCTAGAAAGATGGCTCAGTGGTGAAAGGCACTTGCTTCACAAGCCTGATGACCAGTGTTCAGATCCACAGTGCTCATGCACACAAAAAGTGGCGCACCTGCCTGTAACCTCTCATGGGGCTATAGGAAGTGGAATCGGGAGACTAGTGAAGCTCACAGGGCCAGCTAGTCTGGCTTGTCAGTGGCAAAATCTCTGTCCCAAAGTGGAGAGGACCAATACCCCATGGTTGTCCTCTGTCCTCCACATGTGTAGTGTGTGTGTGTGTGCGCTCACACATCATCATCGAACACATACACACATAAACTTAAAAAAAATTCAGACACTTAAGTAGATACAAGGAAAATGTAGGAGCTCAAACTCAACCACTGTCCTGTTGAATGTGATTTAAGTTCCTCCCACGTATTTGCAATCACATGAGCATAGGCATGTTTATCTATCTTAAAATTAAAAATATAACCACAAATATGAATTATTCTGCAGCTGCCTCTTGTCTGTTTTTTTAACTTTATTTTTTTATGAGGCAGAGAGAGAGAGAGAGAGAGGCAGCTAGAAAGAGAGTGGGCACATCAGGGCCTTCGGCCTCTGCAAACGAACTCCAGATGCATGTGTCATCTTGTGCATCTGGCTTACGTGGCTTACGTCCTGGGGGATCGAACCTGAGTTCTTTGGTTTTGTGGGCAAGTGCTTTAACTGCTGAGCCATATCTCTAGTCTGTCCTTTTTTTTTTTTTTTTTTTTAAGGTCACCATAGAGCTTTTTTCATTTAACATTCCTCTTGAAATTAAAATATAGATGTCTTAAATTTTACATTATTATTACATTTTTGACGGATATTTATATCGTTTCCCACTAGTACCTATCAAAAAGCGAGCTGTAATAAACTTTCTGTGCAAACACTACAATCCCACAGTACGTGTAAAGTAAGCCGGTAGTGAGATTCCTTACTGGGACGTCCATAAAGCCATTTCTTTCCCATAGCGGCCTATTGCCCAAATAAATCAGTCAGCACAAGACGTGCAGAAGAGCAGCAGGAACAGCCTTGGGGACGACGGAAAGGAGATGGCCAGATGGTCCCCTGGGAAGAAGAGCCAGGACAGCATCCTTCTGGAGCACCAAGCCTTTCCCTTGAGTGTACCCCATCAATCCCGCCCTTTTCCGGGTAAACTAAAGGGAACAACTCTCCCAAGTCTTATAAACAGCCCAGACCCAGCAAGGAGGAAACTGAAGGCGCTCTGACAGTGAGCGGGCGAGGCCCAAGCAAGGAGGTGAGAAAAAGCGGACGGGAGCTGCCGCCATGGCGACGGCATCCTCAGGCAGCGGAGGACTCGCTTTCCCAGCGGCCCCCGCGGTCCGCAGGGCTGCCAGCCGGCTGGCCGGGCCTCGCTGCGTGGGCGGGCCCAGGACCGGAAGTCACGTGCCGGGGCAGCCTGCTGGGGTGAGGCCCGGCGTCGGCGCCCGGGGCTGCTCGGGCTTTGAGGTGGTGTGTGCGTGTGTGTGTGTGTATGTGCGCGTGCGTGTGGGCGGCCGGTTCCCGCGGCGATGGCGGTGGAGACTCTGTCCCCGGACTGGGAGTTCGACCGCGTCGACGACGGCTCGCAGAGTAAGGGCGCCGGCGGGGCGAGGCCGAGGGCGGAGGGGCCCGGGGATGTCGCAGCCCCTGCGGGGAGGAGGAGGGCTGTGCGCCGCGGGGTGGACGGACACTGCGCGGGCCGCGGGCTTTGGGGCGCGGCGTGGCCCTTCCGGTGGCCTGCGGTGGCCGGGGCGCGGAGTGGGGCGCGCCCCGAGAGCCCGGCAGCCCCCGGGAGTCCCGCCCGCCCCGCCCCGCGCTCGGCCTCGGGACCTTGCCCGGTTTCTACGAGCCTGCAGTTCTGGAAGAGTGTCCCGGTTCCCCTTTCGGTTTCCTGTTTTGCTTCTTTTCTTCTCAAACCAACAACTTTGTGAAGTTTGGGTTCCCGTCCTCAGATCCGCAGCTCTTCACACAGCAATCACTTTAATCTTCTTCCCGGCCTTTTTATTGGTTTTTAAGTGGTATGTTTCAGGGATGCCTGTAAGTTGTCAATACAGCTGTCAAGGTTTTTTTTTTTTTTTTTTTTTTTAAACACAGATCTGCTTCCCATTTTCTTCTTGCAATCGAATCGTCCACTTTTTTTTTTAAAACCCCAACCCCCGAAAGCTTACAAATTATGTTTCACTAAAATATAGAGGTCAGACTAATTAGCTTAGTAAAACTGTTTGAGATAAGACAGGGTGACAATCTATTTATCTTTAGTGTTATTAATCTGTGGAAGTGAGAGAAATAATACTGGGGCAAGCTAAAATCCCCCCTCCCCCTCCAGGTAGTCTCACTCTAGCCCAGGCTGAGCCGGAATTCACTATGTATCTCAGGATGGCCTCGAACTCTCAGAGATCCTCCTACCTCTCTGCCTCCCCGCAAGCTGAATACTGTTCCCAAAAGTTGGAATGATAAAAAAAGAAACTGCCACTGAATTCTGAGTTATTTTACAAGCAGAGATGACAATCCCCACAAATTTATTTTTGCTTCTTAAGGAAGCTGCACGCAGGATGCTGTGTGGCTTTTCAGAAAACACTTAACACAAGTATGCATCATAAAAGTAATCTTCATGGGAGGGCAAAATAACATTTTTTTCTGGATGATATTGTGTACTTTCCGTAGTAAAACCAAACTGCACTTTGTCATTTATGTTGTTTGCTTTTTCCTTTTCTTTCCTTTTTTTCTGTGGGCAAAGGTCCTTTGCTTGAATGTCTGACAAAAGTTAAAATGAAGATATGTTACTGATTTGCAAATGATTGAGTCTGAAGTAGAATGATCAGATTCAAGATTTACTCAGTAGTTTTGTACACTCCTGTTGAGGTCCACAAGGGGAGGACTATTTGGGGAAGGAAGGGAATTAGGCAGAGGGAAAGTAGGGAGGAGGGACAAATTAGACCAAAGCATGATATCACATATATATGAAGATTCCATCATAAAAACCTGTTAATTTTCATGCTAAGTTAAAAAAATTAATTGAAAAGAATAAGACAGGAAATTGCATCTATTGGAGGGAAAGAAGTGTGTTACACGGGACCTTGCAGTTCTTGAAACCTTTGTACTTTATCTTTTACTAGTTTCACAGCTATTCATTGTCTTGACCACAGGGAACTTTAGTGTTTCTATAGGTTTTCTGTTTGCTTCTACCTTGTGAATCCTCAGAGGGAGTGATTTATTAGCGTGTTTTTCTAGCATTGTATTAACACTTTTGCTGGTCAAATGAAGCTTTGGTCATTTCCTGTGTAACAGAATAAGATGACATTGTGGGGTTGTGAAAACTTTTCTGTTAGTTTGTAAGGAAGAGATTTCTCTGTACTTGATTTTCATTAATTTTTGGACCATGAATCATATCTAGACTAATTATTTTCCAAAATTACCTATATTAATGCTACAATAAGACAGAAATCTTAATGAGCTTAAATGGTGTCACCTGATTCAGAGCATTAGTGGGAAAATAAGGGAGAATCGGGAGCGAGATCTTTACATTTTAATATAGCATGAGTCAGAACATACTTGATCTTAGAGTCACTTCAAATTGCAAATTGGAAGACAAATTTCTTTTTAGAAGATAAAGGTTGACTAAAGTTACAAACATCAATAAAAGTGACTGAATTAATGTTGAGTTTGCTGTTTTAGGAATAAATAATGAATTCTGAGGTATAAGATGAAATTTAAAAAACTTTGAGGAGAAAGAGGCAGACTGAGAGAAATGAGTATGGCTGTGCCTCTCACCACTGCAAAGGAACTCTAGATGCATGGGCCACTTTGTGGGTGTGGCTTTATGTGGGGGATGGAATCCAGGCTGTCAGGCTTTGCAAACAATTGCCTTTAACTGCTGAGTCATCTTCCCATCCCCTGAAATCTTTTTTGAAAAATCTAGCTTATCCAAGTGGCTATAAGCTTCAAGTCATGTGTAAGCTCTGTAAATCCCAGCATAGATCTGTGCTTAAACAGTGTATTTTATCTGGCTTTTCCAACGTGATTGAGATAATTATAATAATTGTAACAGTTTGGTAATCTTAAGGCATTGCAGAAATAGTATACTATAGCAGGTATAAAACCATTTAAAAACAGTTCAGTGTATGGAATTAGTTAACATTTTTTCTAGGTAGGCTCTTGTTCTAGCTCAGGCTGACCTGGTATTCACTCTGTAGTCCCAGGCTGGCATGTAATTCACATCGATCCTCCTACCCCAGTGCCCTCCCCCACCTCCCTGCAGCCCCCCCAGCACCACCACATTTTGAAATTAGCTCTGTAACAACAGAGTTTTGTGTCTGCTTCATGTCTGATGGTGGATTTTTTTTTTTTTTTTGCAACAGTTGTGTATGACTAAAGCAGTATAGAATTAGGACATTGAGCTGTGGAGAACATTACTTAGCCTGGGGAAGAAGTAGGCTACAGCTTTAGAAATTGCTTTACACATTTCACTTTTTTTTTCTTTTGAGACAGGGTCTCATGTTAGCCTAGGCTGGCCTGAAATTTGCTATGATCTTATACTTAGAATCCCCCTGCCTCTACCTCCCTAGTGTTGGAATTACTCACATGGGCCACTACACCCAGTTTTAGGTGGTGCTGGGGATTAAACCCAGGGTTGCCTACGTGCTAAGCAAACATTCTACTAAGGTACATCCCCATAATTAACTATTTCATATATTTGGAGACAATTTAAAGCTGAATTATTTTTTAACTTGGGAACTTTATTTTCAAACAGCCCAGGCAGTCCAAAGTAATAATTAGCTGTGCCTTGCTGCAACTTTAGACATGACTCAAAGCAAGTGTTCTGTCATCTTGTAACATTCTGCTTTAAAATTTAAATGTAGAAATTCATGCTGAAGTTCAGCTCAAGAACTACGGAAAATTTCTTGAGGAGTATACATCACAATTGAGAAGAATTGAGGATGCGCTGGATGATTCAATTGGAGATGTTTGGGATTTCAATCTTGATCCTATAGCATTAAAGGTTTGTAGACATTTGAATTTTTTTATACTAATTCAGGACATGCTGCATCTTGGCTCTTTTTTTTTGGTTTTCTGAGGTAGGGTCTCACGCTAGCTCAGGCTGACCTGGAATTCACTATGTAGTCTCAGGGTGGCCTCGAACTCTCAGTGATCTTCCTACCTCTGCTTCTCAAGCCCTGGGATTAAAGGCGTGTGCCACCATGCCTGGCTTGACTGTCATTTCTAAAAGTAGAAAATATATTTTTATTTGAAATCTAAGAGTGAAAAGAAACTTGGAGGGAATTGTTTGGAACTAGTTTCTTTTTCTTTAAGCCACACAGTTTTTTAAAATATGGTTTTTGAAAGAATTAGAGAAACCCAAAACATTATGGCACAAGTGCCAACTATTTGAGCTAGTCTTTTTTTTTTTTTAATCAAGAAGGTGAAGAAAGCTGGATGGAATACTCAGGCTTTGTTCCTTTTTATCGAGGTTATTTTACATACAGTCAAATATATAGTTTTTTTTTGTGTGTATGGTTGAGTTGGTATATGCACATGTACTGACATTTTATTTTATTTTGTTTTTTTCCAACAAACTGCTAAGTCATCTCTCCAGCCCTGGGGAATACTTTTTTATGTATGTAAAGCCATGTACTCTGTCTTTATTGACTTTGAGGTGTTTCTATCTGGTTCTGTCTTTGAAACAGTGGTCTATTTGCTGAATATTTAGGCTCTAATACTGTCCTAAGTCACACATTAGCTTTCTAAAATTGTAACTTTCTTGATATGTAACTCATGATTCGCCCTTTAAAAAAATTTAACTTTTTAATTTTGTTTTTTAAGGCTGGGTCTTATTGTAGCTCAAGCTGCCTGGAACTTGGCTTCCTGAGTGCTGAGATTATATGCATAAGCTACTATGCTCAAATTTAATTCATCCATTTACATTTACATTTTAATTTTTTTGTTTTTTGAGATAGAGTCTTGCTCTAATCTAGGCTGACCTGGATTTTACTATGTAGTTTCAGGCTAGCCTCAAACTCACAGGGATCCTCCTACCTCTGTCTCCTGAGTGCTGGGATTAAAGGCGTGTACCACCATGCTTTTCATTTTTTTTTTTTGTCTATTCATAGAATTGGATATTCATTGCCATCATTAATTTTCAAACATTTTCACCACCCAGAAAGAAATACTGTACCTAATAATGACCATGCCCACCATACTGTGTTAACACACTACCCACTAGCCACAGGCCATCACTAGTCAGTTTACCTTGTGCATCTGAGGAATTTGTCTCTTAGACATTTCATGTAAATGGAACCATTAGCACAGGATCCTGTGTTTGACTTCTTTCACTTTTTAAAAAAGGCTTATCATATTTTTGTGTTGTATTTCTTTTTATTGGTGAATTATATTCCATTATATGGAACGTACATGTGATATATTTGTCCATCAGTTGATAGACAGGTTTTGGTTTTGTTTTTTGAGGTAGGGTTTCACTCTAGCCCAGGCTGACCTGGAATTCACTATGTAGTCTCAGGGTGGCCTCAAACTCAGGGTGATCCTACCTCTGCTTCCCGAGTGCTGGGATTAAAGGCGTGTGTGTGCCACCACGCCTGGCTGGTTTTTGTTTTTTAATGTAGGGTCTCACAGGTTGACCTGGAAGTCACTATGTAGTCTCAGGGTAGCCTTGAACTCATAGTGATCCTCCGATCTCTGCTTCCCAAGTGCTGGGATTAAAGGCCTGAGCCACCATGCCTGACATACCAGGGCTTCCAGACACTGCAAATGAACTCCAGATATATGCGCCACCCTGTGCATCTGGCTTCTATGCATCCTGGGGAATAGAACCGATGTCCTTTGGCTTTGCAGGGAAGTGCCTTAACCACTAAGCCATCTCTATAGCTCCTATAAGTTTTTTAAAGACATGTTTTCATGTCTCTTGTTCTATATGCATCTAGAAATGGAATTACTTCATATTGTAACTATTTTTAACTTTGGGAATCTTCTAGACTTTTTCCCAATGTGGTTGCACCATGTCACATTCTTGTCTGTAATGTCTGAGAGATTTCATTTCTCCACATCAGTGTCAACACTTGCTGTTACCTGTCTTTGCAGTTATAGCCATTTTAGTGGGTGTTACATTTGTATGTCTGTGTAGGTCCATGACTGTGTTCCCTAGGCTGGGCTCAAGTGTTTCTCCTGATTGAGTGCCTCAGATAGCTAGGACTAAAGACCTTTGTTCCTGGCCCTTTGCTCATTTTAAAAATTTTATTTATTTGAGTCAGGGAGAGAGAGAGAGAGAGACAGACAGACAGACAGACACACCACCTTGTAACATCTGGTTTACCTGGGTACTGGTGAGATGAACCTCCAGCCCCCTTTACCCAGTTTTAAATCAGTCCTTTTATTGTGTTGTAGGATAAGTGTAGGTTCCCATGACCATACAGAAGAGATGCCATCTCCATTTGCAGATGAGAAACTTAAGGCTAGAAAAGTCAAGCCACTTACTCAAGTAAATGACACGTTAAGTGGCAAATCAGCCTCAAGTAGTGTATACTTAGCTCTGATTCTGTGTCCTTGTCGCTACTCTATCCTCACTAATACTTTATGTGTTCCTTAGCAGAAGTTGTTTTCAACAGGTTGGATAGGGTTAGTCTTTCTTTCTCTTTTTTTTTTTTTTTTGGTTTTCCGAGGTAAGGTCTCATTCTAGCTCAGGCTGACTTGGAATTCACTATGTAGTCTCAGGATGGCCTCAAACTCACTCATGGCAATCCTCCTACCTCTGCCTTCCAAGTGCTGGGATTAAAGACGTGCACCACCACGCCTGGCTGGGTTAGGCTTTCTTTAAAAGTGTTTTGTTCTTTCACACTTGTATGAGAAGCATTGTGTGTCAGTCATAGGCTTTCTACTAAGAAATCACCATTCTCAACCTGTACTGTCCCTGAGGGTAATGAGCTTCCTGTTATCTACTTATTCACTGATACATTTTATTTATTGGTTGATTGATTACAGTATTGGGAATTGAAACTATAGGCAAGCGCCCTAGTATTGAGCAATACCCCAGTCCTTTTGTGTATTGTTTTGTGTGTGTGGTGTATGCATGTGTATGTGCTGTTGTAGTGTTCTGTATGCTTGCGTGGCAGGGTCACTTGCCTTTGGCGCTGCAGCCAAAAGTTGGGTGTCCCGCCTCATTGCTCTTCCACCCATGCTTATTTGAGCCCGAGTCTCTTTATCGATACCAGACCTTGCTTTTTTTTGTGACTCTGGGTGATTCCCTGGTCTCTGCTCTCTTTTGCAGGACTGGCATTACAGGTACTCATAGCCACACCCAGCAGTTTACATGGGATCCAGAGATTTGAACTTGGGCGGTTTCAGGTTCTTTCATGCTTCAGCAGGAAGCACACTTCTCCACTGAGCCATCTCTCCAGCCTCTTCTTGTATTTTTTATTTTGAGAATGGTATTACCAAGTTGCCTAGGTTGGCCTTGAACTCGTTTTGTAGTTTAGGCAGGTCTTGAACTTGTGACCCACCTGTCTCCTGGTAGCTTGGATTTCTGCCCTGCACCACAAAGCCCAGGTCCTTTTGAGGTTTGAAAAGACTTGCTCTTGAGCTTTAAGTCTGTTAGTTAGGATCCATAAAAATTTGCATCTCAGGCTGGAGAGATGGCTTAGTGGGAAACACGTTTGACTCTCCAGGTCTCATGAAAGCCAGACGTACAAGGTGATGCAAGTGCACAAGGTTACACAAGATGGTGCATGCATCTGGAGTTTGGTGCAGTGGCTGGAGGTCCTGGCATGCCAATTCTCTCTCAAAAAATAGAAAAAAAGGGCTGGAGGGATGATTTAGCAGTTAACATACTTGCCTGCAAAGCCAAAGGACCCAGGTTCTATTCCCCAGGACCCACGTAAGCCAGCTGCACAAGGTGGCTCATATGTCTGGAGTTTGCAGCAGCTGGAGGCCCTGGCCCACCCATTCTCTCTTTCTCTCTGTCAAATAAATAAATATTAAAATTTAAAAAAATACTAAAAAGATCTGGGTGTGGTGGCATATGTCTTTAATCCCAGCACTCAGGAGGCAGAAGGAGCACCATGAGTTCAAGGCCGCTCTGAGACTTATATAGTGAATTTCAGGTTGGCCTGGACCAGGATGAAATCCTACCTCGAAAAACAAAAACAAAAACAAACAAACAAAAAAATTCTCCATTTCCTGTCAGGCTTTGTGAGGATGAAATCATCTCAGCTTTATCTCCCACCAATAAAAGCTTTGTAATCTCTCCCAGATTTTTTTATTTACTTATTAGAGTGAGAAGGAGGGAGAGAGAGAGAGAATGGGTGTGCTAGGGCCTTTGGCCAATGCAAACGAACCTCAGATGCATGCTCCATCATGTGCACCTGCCTTAGGTAGGATCTGGAGAATCAAACCTGGATTGTTAGGCTTTGCAGGCAAGCACCTTAACTGCTAAGCCATCCCTTCAGCCCTCTTTCAGATTTTATCATTGTGTGTCTCTCCATCCCCCTTTTAGTTCTGTTAGTGGGTGATTATTTTGTGTTCTTGTTATACAAGTTTCTTTGCTTAGTGTTTTGGGAGAATCACAGACTTGGACAGAAATCTCTGGAAATAGCAATTACAAACTAAATGAGGAAGGTAATATATTATTTAGTATATAAATACTTGGTTGTTGCTATGTAACCAAAAGAGAAGTCTAAAACCTCACTTAATGGAAAAATCACTGATATTTAATGGTCAGGAATGTTTTAAGGTGGAAATTAAGCTGGTTTTAGAAGGTATGTGTACTACAGTGCATTTTGTTTCTGAGCAATGGGCTTATACTTTTATTCAATTAAAATTTTTTATTTTAACTTATTTTTTTTATTTTTCACTTATTTTAGAGAGATAGAGATAGAGAGAGAGAGAGAATGAGAATGAGAATGGGTGCACCAGGGCCCCCATCCATTGCAAATGAACTCAAGATGCATGTGCCCCCTTGTGCATCTGGCTTACGTGGGTCCTGGGGAATTGAGCCTCAAACTGGAATCCTGAGGCTTCACAAGCAAGTGCTTAACTGCTAAGCCATCTCCCCAGCACTTGTTTTTTATTTTTGAGGTAGGGTCTCACTCTAGCCCAGGCTGACTTGGAATTCACTGTGTAGTCTCACGGTGGCCTCAAATTCATAGCCATCCTTCTACCTCTGCCTCCTGAGTGCTGGGATTAAAGGCGTGTGCCACCACGCCTGGCTGTTTTTTTTTTTTTTTAATATGTAGTTTATTTATTTATTAGAGAGAGAGAGAGAGAGTGAGTGAGTGAGTGAATGGGAATGAATGGGTGCATCAGGGTCTCTAACCACTGTAAAGAAACTCCTGACTCATACTCCATTTTGTGCAACTCGCCTACATGGGTACTGGGGAATTGAACCTGGGTCCTTATGCTTCACAGGCAAGTGCCTTAACAGCTAAGCCATCTCTCTCTTTTTTTTTTTTTTAACTATGTAATTATGACCCTTTTAGTTAAGTAGCTAAATTTATGACTAAATTTGTAAATGGTAAGTATTTTTTCCTCCTTATTCGTAGTTAATATTAGCATTATTTTCTTGCTTTGCATTTTCTTATGCTGTATTCAGAATCAGCCACCTCATGCCCTAGAGTTGGATTAGGTCATTGCAGCATGATGGGCCCAGGTTGAAGCCATTTCTTCTTGAGCTTGTCTACTTTGCTTATTATGTTGTCATTGAGATTGGCTGAAACAGAGAGGAGTTTGATGCTAGGCCCAGTACAGGCTTTTATGTGGTTTACATGGAACTCACTTCAAACTAAAGAAATGTTTTTTCCTTTGTTTCTGTAGCTTTTGCCATATGAACAGTCTTCTCTTTTGGAACTCATAAAGACTGAAAACAAGGTATACAGTCCTAACCATAAAATGAGTTGAAGATGTTCTCATCTGTTGTAATCTTTCATAAAATTTATTCCATTTTTATCTTTCCACTTGTGAAACTAGGTTTTAAATAAAGTCATCACTGTTTATGCTGCACTTTGTTGTGAAATCAAGAAATTGAAATATGAGGTAATTATATTCTTACTATACAACATTAAAAACAGATTATTTAAAAGCAAACGTGGGCTTATCTATGTGCAGTGTACAGTAAGCACCAACCACTGAATGACTCATTTAGAATAACAGTAATGCTTCCATTAACCGAGTACCTGCTATGTGCCAAGCACTATACTGACATGTTAATTTTTTTATTTACATATTTATTTATTTTATTTTTAATTTATTTTGAGAGAGAGGGAGAGAGAATGGGTGTGCCAGGGCCTTCAGCCGCTGCAAACAAACTCCAGATTCATGTGCTCCTTGTGCGCATGTGCAACATTGCTCGCTTGCGTCACTGTGCGTCTGGCTTACGTGGGGACCTGGAGATTTGAACAGGGGTTCTTAGGCTTCGCGCGCAAGTACCTTAATTGCTAAGCCATCTCTTCAGCCCTTACATGTTAATTTTTACAACAACTCAAGAGAGGTAGGTGAGGAAGAGATGAAGAAACTCAGGCTTATAGGTGTCACTAGTATTAATTCTTCTGTGTCTAGGTTTACATATCTCCATAATTGGTGATTTCTGTCATACATACTGGCGAGCCAGATAGAGCTCCTTTTCAAAAAAGTTTCCAACCTTTCAATGGCTTTATTATTTTTTTCCTTATAAGTGCCACAGGCTCAGGTAGAAATGAATAAACATTTTTCTCTGTATCCCTTTTTGATATTCTGTAGTTGCTGATTGAGCTGGTGGGAGGATGTTTGGATATCAGTAGTTTTGGTACTCTGAAGATAAATTGCATTTTTAAGCTGTTTCTAGAATTTAAATACATTAGCATGTAAACATGTCCCCTGACTTTAGAATTAAGAGAGCATAAACAATTAAAAATTATTTTGATTTTTTTTTTAAAACAGGCTGAAACTAAGTTCTACAATGGCCTGTTGTTTTATGGAGAAGGAGGTAAGTATTAAAATTGCGAAATTGGAATGTGGTGATAATTTAGACAGTTGATATTAGCAAAAATTAACAGTTCTCCACCTAACGTGCTGTAATGTATAAGTGAGAAAAGTAGCACTGACACTGCTGATGGACTTGTTTGGCCAGTGGGTGACAGAGCTGAGCGATGAAGCTGTGGTAGCTTCTCTGAAACCTGCTGTGGCTGGAGCACAATGAGGCAGAGAGGGTGACTTTGCAATGTTGGGTTCATGATTGCTTCTTTTTTTCTCTTCAGTGTAAAAGCTATGCTTTCAGTACTATACAGATTTGAAGGAGATGCCCTAGTGGGAAAAACAAATTAATCACCTCTTCTCTTCTCTTCTCTTCTCTTCTCTTCTCTTCTCTTCTCTTCTCTTCTCTTCTCTTCTCTTCTCTTCTCTTCTCTTCTCTTCAAGGCAGGTTCTCATCTAGCTCAGGCTGACCTGGAATTCACTCTGTAGTCTCAGGCTGGCCTCGAACTCTCTCGGTGATCCTCCTACCTCTGCCTCCCAAGTGCTGGGATTAAAGGCGTGTGCCACCACACTCGGCTCCAAATCACATCTTTTAAAAAAAAGTTTATTTATTTATTTACTTTGGGTGGGGGGGAGAGGGAGAGAGGAAGAGAGAATGGGTGTGCCAGGGCCTCTCCAGATGCATGTTGCCACCTTGTGCATCTGGCTTATGTGGGTACTAGGGAATTGAACCTAGGTCCTTAGGCTTTACAGGCAAGCACCTTAACTGCTAAGTCATCTCTCCAGCCCCAAATCACATTTTTTTCTTTGTTATTATTGATTTTAAGTTTAACAAAAATGAAATTTAGTGCTTTCTATTGTTTTTTAAAGCCACAGATTCCAGCATGGTGGAAGGTGATTGCCAGATTCAAGTGGGGAGATATATCTCATTCCTGCAGGTAACTGATTTTTATTTTCTCTTGAGCTTTTTCTTTTAAAGTTTACATAAATTATATGTAATTAAAAAGCTTTGAGAGCACTTCTAGGGCATGGGCTGAGTGCTGCAGGAGTCGGCCAGGAGGGCGCCTCCCCCAGGACATGAATGCAAGCCTGATAAAACAATTTCTTCCTCTAAGCCACGGCATATTATTTGTACAGAAATACCACGTTGGGAAACAGTCTTCAAGAGAGCCTAGGTGAGCTCACAGTTTCAACAGATCACCCTCAACTTGCCCTGCAAGTTCTGCTTCAGTTTGATAAGGCTATGAACTCAGTAGTGACCCAGAGGGTCAGGAACAGAGTTAATATCAGGGGCTCTCTAAATTTGTACAGATCCTGTGACAATGTATGGATTTTTATATTGAATGATGTTGAAATCAAAGGAGTTATGTAACTTATTAAAGTGGATAAAGTGAACATTGTGCCTAAAGCCGTAAGAATATGGGTTCCACCACCATGGAATGGATAGGTTAGATGGCTTTTCATGCCATCTTATGTTGTTTTTCATTGCCTTTGGAAGAAAAGCATAGAAGAGACTCTTTAACTTGTTCTAGCATTGCAAGAATGATCACACTGCTCTGCTTCAGAGAACTGCAGCAGAACAAGGCCTATACATTTGTACTCTCTTACATTACCTTTATTACACAGCAGCATGAACAAATTAACTCTTTTTAAATGACAAATCAAAAATAATCACCTTCCTAAGAAGATTGTTTAATAAACTTTGAAAACATGCACAACAAAAGTTTTGAAACATTCTGGTGCTAATTGTATACACCAAGAGTACAACACTTAATTAGCATGGAATTATAGCAGAAGATGATTTCCAAGCACTTTTAGGGGACTAAGTTTCTTTATGGACAGTTTATCACCCATGCCATTTAGAACTTTCATAGTGAATATAAAATACTGTTCAAGTAAATTTAAAGTGGGTGATGTAGCAGCGTATCTTTGTGATGCTTTAATCCCAGCACTCCAGTACTCAGAAGGCTGAGATAAGATTATGAGTTCTAGCCTATTTGGACTACTATAAACTGTGATTAAAAAATTATTTTCCATGGAAGTTATAAAAAAATAAGTTATAATAAAAAAAAATGAAGCTGGTTGTGGTGGCACATGCCTTTAATCCCAGCACTTGGGAGGTGGAGGTAGGAGGATCGCTGTGAGTTCGAGGCCACCCTGAGACTCCATAGTGAATTCCAGGTCAGCCTGGGCTAGAGTGAGACCCTACCTCGAAAAACAAAAAACAAACAAACAAACAAACAAACAAAAAACATTGAAGAAAAAAATTATTTACAAAAACTTTAAAACATATTTAGATCTCTCTAGTTGGGTAGAAGTTCCATTTTTTAAATGTTTAACAAATGTTTTATGAACCTAGCATTTGTTACAAATTCTCCTTGGTGTTAGGTAAATAACAGTACATAGAAACAACAGAAATTGAGCTAGAGAGATGGCTTAGTGGTTAAGGCACTTGCCTGTGAATTCTGAGGACCTAGGCTCAGTTCCCCAGTACCCACCTAAGCTGGATGCACAAGGTGGTGCATGTGTCTGGAGTTCATTTGCAAGTGGTTAGAAGCCCTGGTGTGCCCTTCTGTATCTGCGTCCCCCTCTCAAATAAATAAATAAATAAATAAATATATTTTAAAAACCCAGAAGAAATTTTTGTACTCATAGAGCTTAAAACTTAGAATTGGGGGCTAGAGAGATAGCTTAGTAATTAAGGCACATGCCTGCAAAACCTAACAACCCAGGTTTGATTCCCCAGTACCCATACCCATGTAAAGCCAGATACATAAAGTGGCATAGTCATCCGGAGTTGGTTTGCAGTGGCTAGATGCTGTGGTGTGCCTGTTCTGTCTCTTCTACCTTTCTCCTTGCAAATAAAATATTTAAAAACAAAAAGAAGCACTTAGAATTAGCCTCTGCATGCACAGGGGTATGCATGCACATCTTCATACATCATGCCACACACATACATGCACATAGCATACACTATACCCTTTCCCTCTCAAAACAAAAAAAAAAACCTAGAGTAGCTGTAGGTTTAACCATGTTTTAAGTATTTTAGACACAAATTGTTTTTATAAGTTTAAAAGTTGAGAGCTAGTGCTGGAGGGGATGACTTAGCAGTTAAGGAGCTTGCCTGTGAAGCCTAAGGACCCAGGTTTGATTCCCCAGGACCCATGTAAACCAGATGTGCAAGGTGGCACATGTGTCTGGAGTTCGTTTGCAGTGGCTGGAGGCCCTGGCTTGCCCGCCTGTTTTCTCTATCTACCTCTTTCTCTCACTCAAAATATTTTTTTAAAAAGTTGAGAGCTCATAAAAAATATATATTTATTTATTTATTTTGGTTTGTCAAGGTAGGGTCTCACTCTAGCTCATGTTGACCTGGAATTCACTATGTAGTCTCAGGGTGGCCTCCAACTCACAGTGATCCTCCTACCTCTGCCTCCCAAGTGCTGGGATTAAAGGCGTGTGCCACCACGCCCGGCTCTCATGAAATATTTTTTCAGGTCTGAGACCTTGTAGATCTGAATTAATTAATGACAAACATCCCTGAGATAAGTGATCCTTGTGTGCCAACCCTTCTTAGAGATGTGATTACTGATAAAAATATTTAAGTTATTTCAGAGCGAAAGAAATCTATAGCTTGCTTTCTTTTGTCATACCTCCTAAATAGCCTTTGAACTGTTTCATTCATTCAGAAGCAAGTGTTAGCCACTGTGGTAGGCAGTGGATATTCAAGGAAAGAATGAATTAGGATAGGAATTATATGAGTAAATTAAATGCCAAACTTAAGTAGAAGTATGAATGAGGTGCAGTGGTAGCAGCAGTAGGGATGACCCTGCCATTCAGGAGGTGAGTGAAATGTGATTAATTGAAGGATATGTAAGTTGTCTGGCTGCTGGATAACTGAAGATTTTACTGGAAAACTGTTTCATTTTTGTTATATTTGTTACTGTAAAATTTAATTGAAAAATTGGTGACATTTAAAAATCAAGGTTGTAATGTTCACTTACTTTGTCATTCCAGGAACTCTCTTGTTTTGTTACAAGGTGCTATGAAGTGGTCATGAATGTAGTTCATCAGCTGGCTGCCCTCTACATCAATAACAAGTAATGGATGCTAGAAATATTTTTGCTTTTATAATAAGAGATACAGGAAACACTTTTCTAAAAACTAATGATTTGTTAATTTATTCATTCATTCAGCAATCTTTAAAATTTTGTTTTTAATATTCTTATTTGTTTTTAAGGAGAGAGAGAATGAGCATGTCTAGGCCTTTTGTTGCTACAAAGGAACTCCAAATGCATGTGCCACTTTGTGCATCTGGGTTTATGTGGGTACTGGGGAACTGAACCTAGGCCGTCAGGCTTTACAAGCAAGCACCTTAACCACTGAGCCCTTTCTGAATTCCTTCTTTTAAAGTTTTAAGTACTACTTGTTGTGCATAATTTCTGTTTTTAAAAATTTTTTATTAACAATTAACAATTTTCATGATTATAAACAATATCTCATGGTAATGCCCTCCCTCCCCCCACTTTCCCCTTTGAAATTCCATTCTCCATCATATCCTCTCCTCCTCTCAATCAGTCTCTCTCTTATTTATTTTTTATTTTTTGTTAATTTTCATTTATTTATTTGAGAGTAACAGACAGAGAGAGAAAGAGGCAGATATAGAGAGAGAATGGGCGTGCCAGGGCCTCCAGCCACTGCAAACGAACTCCAGATGCGTGCGCCCCTTGTGCATCTGGCTGACGTGGGTCCTGGAGAATAGAGCCTCGAACCGGGGTCCTCAGGCTTCACAGGCCAGCGCTTAATTGCTGAGCCATCTCTCCAGCCCTCTCTTTTATTTTGATGTCATCATCTTTTCCTCCTATTATGATTGTCCTGATGCACCACTTCTTGAATCTTGATTTATATGGGTACTGGAATTGAACCTGGGCTGTCAGGCTTTGCAAGCAAGCACCTTTAACCGCCATAATTTCTGTTTTTAATGTGTGTATTTTACATAACTGCCTTTTAATGGCCGAGCCATCTCTCCAGCCCTTAATGCAATTTCTTTCTTTTTTTGGGGGGGGGTTGGTTTCGAGAGGGTTTCTCTCTAGCCCAGGCTGACCTGGAATTCACTATGTAGTCTCAGGGTGGTCTCGAACTCTCACCAATCCTCCTACCTCTGCCTCCCGAGTGCTGGGATTAAAGGCGTGCGCCGCCATGCCCGGCTCTCCCTGATTCATTCTGTATAGTTAGTTTTTCCTGTACCTGATCTGTAATTATATCCTTTATTGAGGTATATGACTAGGACTCTTAGTGATGAGAACTGAGGCCCCGATTCATTAGCAGCCTAGGCCCTGTTCTTCCTGATCACACATTCATTGTTTTTCATACTGTACTGTGTTCCATCATAACTCTCTAAATCATGTATTTCTTAGTTTGGTGTTTGTATTTCTTCTGGCTCTTCACTGAAGTCCTTCACTGAAGCCTTTCCTGACATGTAATTCTAAGATTTCTCTTCCTTACTCTTTCATATAAGGATGAAGTAGTTTGGAATTGTTTAATTGCCTTTCACAATGTTTATTCTGTCTTCTGGAATATCTATATGTAGTTTGATACATAAGTGCTATATTAATTGAGTAAATTGAATAAGAAATAAAATTGAACTTTCTGTGGATTATCCTGTTGATGCTGTCTTAGAAGTTTGCATTGCTTGTCAGTAGGATGACTTAAAATGAACCTGACTGAAGAAAGGACTTTTTCTCAGATGCCAATTTGGATAGAATATAGACCCTAGTTTGTAATTGAGAAATTCTGATAGTTTAGAGAGAGATGATTATCTTTGTTTTTATCCCCAGGTATATCCTTTAGGTTTAAATGACTAAGGTTATGGCCACCTGTAGTCCTGTTCTTACTTATGAGTTAGGATACAGGCAAACATAGCCATGACACTATTGGTTATTTCTTCATTGAGAAAATGGAGTATGTTAGTAATTCCCTAGATTTCTTAATTTTTTTTTTAAAAATACTTATTTAATTATTTATTTTTTTAGAGAGACAGAAAATGAGGCAGATGGAGAGAACGGGTGTGCCAGGGCCTCTAGCCACTGCAAACAAACTCCAGATGCATGTGCCACCTTTGTCTTTGGCTTAATGTGGGTTCTGGAGATCACAATCTTAAATACATACTGAGCAAGACTTTCTGCTCATAAATTTTTTTCTTGAATTAAGAATGAACTCTGACCAAAAAGGACATTTTTTTCACTTGGATGTTATTTTATTACAGGATTGCACCTAAAATTATAGAGACAACTGGAGTTCATTTTCAGGTAAAAGTTAATTTTTCTTGACCTGTAAATCTAATTTTTACTGTATATACTTTGGAATTACAGACTTGGAAGTATAAGAAATATTATAAGACTTTGGGAGTGGGAAGTGTTTCCATCTATGGGATTGATGAGATATTACTACTCACTGTCTTCTTAACTCCTTTTTCCTGGTCGTGGCTACTGCAGATGATCAAGTAGTCCCTTTGAACAGTGAATAAATGTGCAGTGTCACAATTAGGGAAGAGTACTGGACAAGGTGTCCTCTCTCTCTCTCTCTTTTTTTTTTTTTTTTTTTTTTGCTTTTTTTGAGGTAGGGTCTCGCGTTAGCCAGGCTGATCTGGAATTTACTATGTAGTCTCAGGCTAACCTTGAACTCAGTGATCCTCCTGCCTCTGCCTCCTGAGTGCTGGGATTAAAGGCGTGCGCCACCATGCCTGGCCTCAAAGTGTTCTCTATTTAAGGCTAATTAGTGCCATTTGAGGATCAAACCTATAGCTTAACAAACTGATTTACCCCTTTATATTTAACCCAAATAGATTTTACTTTAAAAATTCACACGAGACTTCTAACTAGTGACTAAATGATAATCATTAAAGGTTTTTTGACAGACTATGTATGAACACTTGGGAGAACTGCTAACAGTTTTGCTTACCCTGGATGAAATTATTGATAATCATGTCACATTGAAAGACCACTGGACTATGTACAAAAGGTACACTAACTATGATAGTTTTAATTACCTTTTACTTGGTATGGCTAGTGTGCTAGTTTTGGCATGGACTAACCAAATGTAAATAATTTCTTGAGATGACATAGTAATCTGTACTGATAGTAGTTTGTGTTTAATATTTTCATGAAGACAGTATTCTTTAATGCTAAATGGACTTGTTTGAGAAAGTGCTATGACTATATTAAGCACTCAGAAATACTGTAGATTATTCACTTGGCCTGCCCTAGGACTTATATTTGTTTTTCACTGTGTTCTGTTCAGGTGGAAGTTTTTTTTTTTTTTTGTTTTTTTTTTTTTAATATGAGAGAGAATTGGCATGTCAGGGCCTCTAGCCACTGTAGTCAGACTCTAGATGCATGCACCACCTTGTATATATGCATCAAGTCACCTTGTGCACCTGGCCTACATGGGTTCTGGGGAGTCAAACCTGGGTCCTTAGGCTTTGCCAGGCAAATGCTTTAACTGCTTAGCCATCTCTCCAGCCCTGGGTAGAAGTTTTTTTTTTTTTTTTTAAATATATATATATATATATTATTTATTTGAGAGAAAGGGAGAGAGAGAGGCAGATAAGAGAGATGGGCATGTCAGGGCCTCCAAATGAACTCCAGATGCACGCACCACCTTGTATATTTGGTTTGTGTGGGTCCTGGGGTTTGAACCTGGGTCCTTTAGCTTTGTAGGCGAGTGCCTTAACTGCAAGGCCATCTTTCCAGCCCCATGGGTGGAAGTTTTTGTTGTTGAGTCTTGTTTCATTTTATCAGTTGGCCTAAAATTTTCTTACCAAATTTTATTCAGTTTACAAATAGTCATTAAATATATGGCATATACATAGAGCACCAGGCATTTGAATTTCAGGAGATAGAAACACAAGGAATATTAGAATTGTCCTCTTCCAGTTTTCAAATGCATAGAGCCAAAGAAGAATGATAGACATACTAGATAAAAAATTTTGATTCTTAGAAAATTTTTACTTTCTTGAGAATTCATTAAATAGATTTAAGATCTTTCTTTACATCTCTCTCCTACAAGGTTATTGAAATCTGTTCATCACAATCCTTCAAAATTTGGAATTCAGGAAGAAAAATTAAAGCCATTTGAAAAGTTCTTGCTAAAGCTAGAAGGGCAGTTACTCGATGGAATGATATTCCAGGTAAGTAGGACTGTGTCCCATTATAACAGATGGGCTCATTAGTTGACCTAGCTCAGAATTATAATCGGACACTTTGGTAGGATGCTGTTGAATTTCTTTTTATTTGAAAAGTGTTTTGGCTTAAAAAGTCTATGATGTAGTCACATATTAATCTCTAGGAGCAAACAAAATGAAAAGTATAGTGATTGGACTTGTGGGTGAGTTTTCAAAAAAAATTAGTAGGATAAAACTGAGCTAGGTTTGGTATGATACATTTTTATAGGTTGAGTCAGGAGGATCAAAAGTCTTCAAGAATTCAAATGTTGGGGAGATAACCTTTTAACCACGAGCACCTGAGTTTTGATTCCCAGACTCATATAACACCAAGTGTGGTAGCATGTGCCTGTAAGCCCAGCTCTTGGGAGGCAGAAATAAGACAATCCTTGGGTTTTGTTGGCCAGTTAGTCTAGTAAAATTAGTATACTATAGGATCAGTAAGAGACCCTATCTCAGAAAGTAAGGTGGAGAATAATTGAGGGAAACCTGATAACAACCTCCGGCCTCTCCACATGCTTCCATACACAAACATGTATACACATGCACACTTCACAACATATGTAGAAGCAAAGAAAAAAACCCAAAACATTTTTAAACTAACAATTAAGATGTAAGACCTAGACATTTGGATCAAGTATTATGCTTGTTTCTAGCTCTGGATTTGATGCCTGAGATTACCTTTTTTTGTTTTTTTAATTTTTTTGTTTATTTTTATTTATTTGAGAGTAACAGAGAGAGAGAGAGAAAGAGGCAGATAGAGAGAGAGAGAATGGGCACAGCAGGGCCTCCAGACACTGCAAACGAACTCCGGATACATGCGCCATCTTGTGTATCTTGCTTATGGGGATCCAGGGGAATTGAGCCTCAAACTGAGGTCCTTAGGCTTCACAGGCAAGCACTTAACTGCTAAGCCATCTCTCCAGCCCCTGAGATTACCTTTAACAAGTGTGGAGGGCTGAGGATGCAGCTCAGTGGTAGAGTGCTTGTTTAGTTTGCCTTTATTTAATTCCTAGCACTGTAAGACTAAAAAAAAAAAAGTGATGGACGTGGTGGCACACGTCTTTAATCCCAGCACTTGGGAGGCAAAGGTAGGGGGATTACTATGAGTTCAAGGCCACCCTGAGATACATAGTGAATTCCAGGTCAGCCTGAGCTAGAGGGAAGAACGTAACTTGAAAACACATAAACAAAACTAAGAGTTTGGCTAACTTTAGAGACATGATTTAAATCTGCACATGGTACTATCTGAATTCAAATTAGTTAAAATCAAATCAAATAAAAAAATCCCTTTCTTGTCATATTTGCCACATCAGTCAGTAGCACAGAATCAGAACATGTACACCATTGCAGAAGACTGTTGGACAGCACATCTTGGGTAGTGTTTATCAGAGATTATGTTAGTTTCCACTTTATCTGCCTTGTTTACTTTTAGTTCACATTTGACATGATCACATTTTTATTTTTTAAAGATTTTTTAATAATTATTTTTATTTATTTATTTATTTATTAGAGAGAGAGAGAGAGAATATGGATGTGCCAGGGCCTCTAGCTGCTGCAAATGAACTCCAGATGCATGCCCCACCTTGTGCATCTGGCTTATGTGGGACCTGGAGAATCGAACCTAGATCCTTAGGCTTTGCAGGCAAGTGCCTTAACCGCTAAGCCATCTCTCCAGCATGACATGATCACATATTTTAAAAAATATTTATTTATTTGAGAGAGATAGAGGAAGGAGATCATATACAGAGTGAATGGACACTCGAGGGCCTCTAGTTACTGCAAACAGACTCCAGACACGTGCTACCTTATGCATTTGGCTTATATGGGTACCAGGGAATCAAACCTGGGTCTTTTGGCTTTACATGCAAGTGTCTTAACCACTAAACCATCTCTCCAGCCCATGATCAGTTTTAACAGACTGATCTCAACTCTTAGTTTTTTAAGATCAGTTTTAGCTGTTAATCTTTTTTTTCAGGGGATATTTTTACACATACGGTAATAAAGTGCTACAAACCTAGCATCTTGGCTCATGCCGGTTACCCTAGTGCTTGGAAGACAGAGGCAGGATGATTACAGGTTTGAAGTCAGTCTAGGTTAGAGTGAGACCCTGCCTCAAAAGCAAACCCAACCCAGCCCATGCCAAAGAGCTAAAAAAGAAATGTGAAGAAAGTAACTGTAGATGGAAAATACGAAGTATACTCTTAAAAATGCTGAGTACCAGAAAGCATCATGGTGCTGGAAAGAAGTGACAGGAGTGCTCAGCACTGCAATATCTCTATCACACCTTCCAAGGCACAGGGTCTATTGCGGAAGAGGTGGCTGAAAGAATGTAAGAGCCAAAGGAAGGGTGGGACTCCTTACAACGTTCTCCCCCAGACACAAAATGACCTCACAGTGCCTGACACTACTTACACAAGACCATCATAATAGGAGGAAAAGATCGTGATATCAAAATAAAAGACTGATTGAGAGTGGGAGGGGATATGATGGAGAATGGGGTTTCAAAGGGGAAAGTGGGGGGAGGGAGGGTATTACCATGGGGTATTTTTTATAATCATGGAAGTTGTTAATAAAAAAATTTTGAAAAGAAAATTAATGATTTTATTTATTAAAAAAAAAGCTGAGTAAATGAAAAAGGGCTTCCCAGTGCGTTAGCAAACAAGCCTTCCATATAGAGTAAAAGAAAAAGGGCTTTCCAGTGTGTTAGCAAACAAGCCTTCCATATAGAGTAAAAGAAAAAGGGCTTTCCACAGCCGGGTGTGGTGGCACACGCCTTTAATCCCAGCACTCGGGAGGCAGAGGTAGGAGGATTGCCATGAGTTCGAGGCCACCCTGAGACTCCATAGTGAATTCCAGGTCAGCCTGGGCTAGAGTGAGACCCTACCTCGAAAAACCAAAAAAAAAAAAGGGCTTTCCAGTGCGTTAGCAAACAAGTCTTCCATACACACATCTCAGAGCCTCATTTTGTGTCTCTCTTTGAAATTTGGTATTTGGGTTTTGATGGTGTCACTTCCACCCAACTGGCACTCAAGTATATAAGTTCATACATAGATATAGATATTAAAGTAGGAACCTGAGATTCAGTTTTGTAAAACTTGAGCGCTGACTACAGAAGCTCATCACACTTCACATGTAGGTGCTTGATGGCCTCTTACTGAGGTACTAATTTCTCTTCAAATGTCTCCTGTTTAGGCCTGTATAGAACAGCAGTTTGATTCTCTCAATGGAGGAGTTTTGGTATCAAAAAATAGCACTTTTGCAGAGGAGTTTGCACATAGCATTCGCTCAATTTTTGCAAATGTGGAAGTCAAACTTGGTAATGAAACTTTCATGTTTGGATTTTTGTTTATAAAGTATGCATTTTCTTTAAAACATAATTACACTATTACTAATCTGTTTTTCTTTTATGTTGTTGCTTTGTAAGGTGAGCCTTCTGAGATTGACCAGAGAGACAAGTATGTTGGGATCTGTGGGCTTTTTGTCTTGCACTTCCAAATTTTCAGAACTATTGACAAAAAGTTTTATAAGTCTTTACTGGACATTTGTAAGAAGGTAAGTGGTTTAAATTTTATTTTTTAATTTGGGTAGATTTTAAAAAGTAAGATAAAGCTAGAGATTTTAGAATGATAACCTAAGAAAAAAAATAAAAAGTACCTTTTATGCAGAGTAACTTCTGTAAAATATACAAATAGAAGTACAGTTTATCTTTATAAAAGAAATTTGATAGTATTTAGCTTTAAAATGTATGAGTTCCAGAAATAACAGTAAAATAAAATACTCTAATTGCATTTCATATGAGTGTATATATTGCTGGATAGTCTTTGTATTTTTATTCTTTTTTATTTTTATTTTTTTAAAGATTTATTTTATTTATTTATTGTTTATTAGAGACAGAGAGAGGGAGAGAGAGAGACAGAGAGAGAGAAAGAGAGGGAGAGAGAGAATGGGTGCACCAGGACCTCTAGTCACTGCAAACGAACTCCAGATGCATGTGCCACCAAGTGCATCTGGCTTACATGGGACCTGGAGAATTGAACCTGGGTCCTTAGGCTTCACAGGCATGTATCTTAACCACTAAGCTATCTCTCCAGCCCTGTATTTTTATTTTTATTTTATTTAGTTTTTTTGAGGTAAGGTCTCACTCTAGCCTAGGGTGACCTGGAACTCACTCTGTAGTCCCAGGCTGGTGTCAGACTCACTGCAGTCCTCCTACCTCTGCTTCCTGTGTGCTGGGATTAAAGGCGTGTGATACCATGCCTGGCTGTCATCAAATTTTTTATTTTGTTTTATTTTATTAGTGAGAGAGAGATAATGGGCATTTCAGGGCATCTAGCCACTGCACATGAACTTCAGAGGCATGCACCATGTACCACCTTGTTTATCGGTCTTATGTGGGTCCTGGGGAATCGAACCTGGGTCCTTTGGCTTTGCAGGCAAATGCCTTAACTACTAAGCCATCTCTCCAGCCTGTCAGTTTTTTTTCCCCCTGAGGTAGGGTCTTGCTCTAGTTCAGGCTGACCTGGAATTTACTGTGTAGTCTCAGGGTGGCCTCAAACTCACAGCAGTCCTCCGACCTTTGCCTCCGCAGTGCTGGGATTAAAGGCGTGTGCCACCATGCCGGGCCATGTCAAGATTTTTTTAATGTTAACTTTTTATTTGCTTTTCCAAAAAGCATTTTTTTTTTAAAAAAAAAGTATATTTATTTAACAATGAAAGAGAGAACGGGTGCACCAGGGCCTTAAGCCTCCCCCTCCCCCCCGCAAATGAATTGCATATGCATGAGCCAGTTTGTGCATCTGGCTTTTCTTGGATACTACAGAATCAAACCCAGGTTCTTAGGCTTTAAAGGCAGGTGCCTTAACTGCTAAGCAATCTCTCCAGCCCTCCCCCCCCCCCCACACACACATTTTTCTTACTTATTTTTTTGTGTGTGAGAGAGCAAGGGAGAGAGAGAGAGGAAAGAAGGAAGGAAGGAAGGAAGGGAAGGAGGGAGGGAGGAAAGGAGGAAGAAGGAAATGAAAGGGGCCCATGTCAGGGCCTCTTGCTGCTGCAAATAAATTCCAGATGCATGAGCCATTTTGTGCAACTGGCTTTATGTGGGTGCTGGTGAATTGAACCTGGGCTGGCAGGCTTTACAAGCAAGCACCTTTCACCGTTGAGGCATCTCCCCAGCACCTGCTTTCCTTTCTCTGTCTCCTTTTTATACTATTTTTTGAGACAGGGTCTTGCTATGTAACCAACCTCAAACTCAGTGATCCTTTTGCCTCAGCCTTCTGAGTGTTGGCGTTAGGGGAGTACACCATGCTCAGCTTAAACCAACTTTTAAAAAATATATATTTAGTTATTTGAAAGAGAGAGAGATAAAGAGGCAGATAGAGAGAGAATGGGCATGCCAGGGTCTCTAGCCCCTGCAAACAAACTCCAGATGCATGCGCAACCTTATGCATCCAGCTTTACATGGGTACTGGGAATGCAACCTGTGTTCTTTGGCTTTGCTGGTAAGCGCTTGAACTACTAACCCATTTCTCCAGTCTTTAAACCAGCTTTAAAAAAAAATTTAATTATTTATTTGAGAGATAGATGGTGAGAATGGGTGTGTCAGGGCCTCCTGCCATTGCCAGTGAACTCCAGAAGTATGCACCACTTCATGCATCTGGGCTTTATATGGATACTGGGGAGTCTAACCCAGGTCATCAGGGCTTTGCAAGTCTTTAACTGCTGAGCCATCTCTCCAGCCCTGACTTTTTATTAGTACTACTAATACCAATATTTTCTTCTTCCTTCCTTTTTTTTGGTATTTCTTCCTCTTTTTGCTACTTACTGTTACTTCTAATATAGAAAAAATTAAAAGTAATTGTAATTAATTTAATTAAAAATTACTATTAAAAGCAAAAGTAGAAAAAACGCTTTTAACTTTAAAATATCTTCAGTATTTCTATGGTGTGACACCTATTTTCAGAATTGAAAATGGAGTTTGTGTGTAGTGCCATCATACTGTATAGAGCCATGAGGATCTAGCCATCTTTAGTCATCCACCCCCTGAAGTAGTCCCGCTAATATGTAGTAAAATAATGACATGAGAATTCCTTTTAATTTTTGATTTTTGTAATTCATTATAAAATCTTGAATGTGTTAATATGTAGGAAGAATAAGATTGTAGTGCTTAACTGCTGTAGAAATGCTCTTCTCATATTGAGATATTTCCTTAATAATACATTCAATAATACATTCATTTTTTGTGGTAATTTTTCTTGAAATGAATTATCTTCCATGTATATTGTAGAACTATTTCACACCTTATTGTTAAACCTGCATTTAATGATCTCCCCCTCCTATCTTTATTTCAGGTACCTGCCATTACTCTAACTGCTAATATTATTTGGTTCCCTGATAGTTTTCTGATTCAGAAAATACCAGCAGCTGCCAAACTTGTAGACAGAAAAAGTCTTCAAGCCATTAAAATGCACAGGGATACTTTCCTACAGCAGAGAGCTCAGTCACTTACTAAGTAAGTATTACAAAACAACTGTAATGAAAATATTTGAATATTTTATACTGCACTTGAAGTACAAGACCAAATGTATGTATTAGCAAAAAAGTTTCTGGGTTTATTTCTAAGAACTTTTTTCTGTTTTAATGTCTTAGGCTTCAAGTCTTCCTGTTCCTTCCCCTACGTTTATGAAAGCAATGTGCTTACATATCTAAAACGTCCAAAGGTCTAAAGCTTACAGAGGAAAGTAATTGTAGTCACCTCAGTTCCTTCTCTGTATCTCAGTCTTGGTCTCCAATAGGGCATTTACTTTTTTGTTTCTTCTGAAATTTACATGTTTGTTTCTTCTTTATTTATTTAGTGGTACTGGGGATTGAACCTAGAACCTTATGCAGTTCTTAGCAAGTGCTCTCCCACTGATCTGTTTCCTCAGCCCTTTCATTTTTTTATATGTTACTGTATATAAATTCTTAATTATAGGTATAACAGAAAATTGTATAAAGAGAGCCCCTGTGTTCACATTACTCGACTTCAGTAGTTAATTTGCTCTGCATTTTCATTGAATACTGCTAAAATTCATGTTAGCCTGGATGACGTTTTAAGTTCCAAGAACTCTGTCATTGGCCCTGCGCTGGTTGTACATTTCATCTGTCTGTGTAATGAGGATACCTGACCACTTTTGTTTGATGCCTGTGATTAGGTAACATATTGGGCCGTTACTACACAGAGGGGAAGGAGTCATGCCTGGCATATAGGAGATCCCTAGAGCATCTCAGTACTCCCGTGTCCTATGACTAAAGTCAGTGGACAGATAGCAGTTCAAGCACATCTGCTCATGGCAGAGACACCAGTATACTTAGTATGCCCTAAGATGGAATTAGGGCAGGGTAAAGACAGGGTTACTTTCAGATTAAAATTTAGATGAAAGAGGTGACACAAGATGGAGAGACAGAGATGAGGTTTTAGTATGTGTTGAAAAAGAACAGGTGTGGCTGTTCTACTTCCTAGAAGCTTCATGTTCTTTCACAGCATGATGGAGTTGTTTACAATGGCAGCACATATTGTATGAGACTAACAAATTCCGGGGCTCAGGTTACAGACCAGTCTGCACCAAGGAACTGGTAGTAGTTCCATAGTTCCTTTCTTTCCCCGAGTTAAGGTCTTGCTATTGTCTGACTTGATACTTGTTATGTAGCCCAGACTGGCCTGTAGCTCCTAGTAGTTCTCCTGTCTTAGCCCCCAAGTGCTGGGGTTACGGGCCTATGCACCATGCTTGCTGGTCACGTTATAGCTGGTTAGGTGGTATTTGGAGTTGTTGGGTTTTTGTTGTGATGGCGGTGGTGGTGATGCTAGGGGTGGAATCAAGGAGGTGCCACTTTTAAGAGTGTCACAAACAAGTGATTGTAGAATATGATGATGTCAGAGAGACTGGGAACCATGCCTTTTCAAGGCTGTGAGGAGTCAGTCTTTCTAGTTTGGCCTTTGAAGAAATCTGAGAACTAACTTAGAGGGTTTCTTTAAATAGTTGAGTGGCATTCATATTAAAGAGGGATTAAATTTCTTGTATCTGGCTCCAGAAGGCTAAACTAAAACTAAAAGGTAATGATGACAATAATTGTCACCATTATGGACCTTTCACTTTGTAGCAGGCATCATGCACACTATTTTAAGGACACGCCTCATATGAGCCCTGTAGAAATCTTCTTAGGTGGCAAATAAAGATAACAACTAATGTTGATGGAATATTTACTGTAAGCACTACCTTTCAGGAACTTCACCATGTCGTCTTAGAAGAAAATCCTATGAAGTAGATGCTCTTGTTCCCATTTCATGAAAAAACTCCAGAGAGATAAACTTGCCCAACTCTAATTAGTAGCTGGCAAAGCCAGATAGTTCACCTCTAGAGCCCAAGCTGTTAACTCCATTCGAAATTGGTTTTTATGCTCTTGTCAGATAAAGAAAGTTAAGCTTAGAGAAATGAACTTTGTGAGGCCACACAGCTAAGTACAAGTCAGGAAGGTGATTCTTCCCAGTGCCAGTTCTGTCTAGAGTGTTTGTAGCAGGTAGAAGTGTGTAGGCTGCTGTGAGGTAATGTGCTCTCCTTCACTGGACCTCTGTGGGTAGAGGGTAAGTGACCTCGTCCAAGAGGCTGTTGGAAGTGAGTCTTACTTAGCAGGTGGAGATTGGATAAGTTTACTTTCCAAGACCCCCTACATGATAAAAAACTTCGTAAGTTATTTGATTGCAGATATACCTGTAGAGTTCCATGGAGCTGGAGGAGATGGTAACTTAGTCTCCTTGCAGTTGTACCAAAGGAACCTACAATACTAGGTCTCGCTCTGCTGAAGTGGAACGTGGGAGGTGGAGATGTGAGCAATGTGAGCTTTGTCCTGACATTTCACAGAAAGAGGGATGACTAAGAGGTGTCTGAATGTCGGGCTCCAGTGTTTGTGTGAGAGGGGGTTGTGGGATCAGTGTACTTGCCACCTCTGCTGGGGTCTAGAGTGTGTGGGTTGCTACATTTTGCTTTTCATTCACAACCATTTTGACACTGAAAAAGTAACTGCCTTGACTGATTGGTGTTTAAAACCTACAGACTGGTACAGAGGTATTGACATTGCTTGGTGCTTTTTACTGGAACCTTTTTTTAAATTAGTGTTTTTCCTGTTTGTAATTTGGAACGGAGCTGGCAATCTGGACCTTGGCCATTTTATGCCTGTCAATTTACTTTTCAAAACTTGAAGCAGCTAGAAATGATGGGATATGTCTGTAATCTCAGAACTTAGGAGGCTGAGGCAGGAAGATAGTAAGTTCAAGGCTAGTGTGGGCCAAATAGTAAGTTCAGGGAAAAGCTGGGCTATGTAGCAAGGCCCTTCACAGACAAACCCCAAAACAAACAGAAACCTCCAAAAGCAAAACCTGAAGCCGTTTCATTTTTGTATCTTTACAAGAGGCAATGATCATTTACCATGTGGCTTCAAGAGTGGTAGGTGGAAGGGACAGAAAGGTGCACCTCTCTTTGACCCTGTGTTGTGTGATCTCAGGCTGACTGAACTTATTATGTATTGCCATCTTTATTTTCCTGCCTCAGTCTCCTGAGTGTTGGTATTACAGGTGTGCAACACGCTCAGCAAAGATGTAACAATGATTCCTATTTTTTCTTTTTAAATATTTTATTTATTTGAGAGAGAGAGAAAAGAAGTAGATAGAATGGGCGTGCTACTGCAAATGAACCCCAGATGCATACATCAACTTGTGCATCTGGCTTTATGTGGATACTGGGGAATTAAACCTGGGCCTTCTGGCTTTGCTGGCAAGCACCTTAACCCTTAAGCCATCGCTCCAGCCCTGATTCTTTTGGGTTTTCGAGGTAGGGTCTCTCTCTAGTAGGCTGACCTGGAACTCACTATGTAGTCTTAGGGTGGCCTTGAACTCACGGCGATCCTCCTACCTCTGCCTCCCGAGTGCTGGGATTAAAGGCGTGCGCTACCACGCCTGACTCATTTTTTTTTTTTTTTTACCTTGTCGTTTTTCCTTTTCTTTCACCCTTCCTCCTTTCTTTTCTGTTTTCCCCTTCCCCTTCTCATATTGTGGGCATTCAGTAACTGTTAGCTTTAAAATTTAGATTCTGGCCCCTTCCACTATTCTTTTTTTTTTTTTTTTTTTTTTTTTTTTTGGTTTTTTGAGGTGGGGTCTCAATCTAGTTCAGGCTGATCTGGAATTCACTATGTCACCTCAGGGTGGCCTCGAACTTAATGGTGATCCTCCTACCTCTGCCTCCTGAGTGCTGGGATTAAAGGTGTGCGCCACCATGCCTGGCTTTTTTTTTTTTAAACACACCATCAGAGCAATACTGATTTTTCAGAAACCAGTTAGAACAAGTCATTATGTTCACACCATCCAGTGTCTTTCTGTCACTCATTGTTAAGTTCTTGCTGTCTGCAAGGCCTTCTACAGTTTATTACCCCCCCCCCCCCCAGCCCCCTTTGGTCTCCTTTTCCTCGCTTCTCTGCCCCTCTGATCTCCTTTACAGTTCTCATCTCTTCTCACACTTCTCTAGTCATACAGGTTTTTCTTTTCTTTTGTTATCGCCTAAACATGATAGACACACTTCCAAAACTCAACGCTTCATACTTGTTACTCACTTTTCTTAAGTTTTTTTCCATGTATTTGCATGAATTTCTCTCTAATCTGGTTCAAATTTTGGCTAAGAGTTACCAACACAGTTAACCTACCTTGATCATCCTCTGCCTCAACTCCCTTTTCTTTCCTTTCCCACAGCAAGTATCATCTGACATCTTTTTAAAATTATTTTGATTTTAGTAACTGATTGATTATACAACTCTCCTTTCTAGACTAAGCTCCATGGGGATAGGGTTTACATGAGTTGTGTTCTCAGGGTTAGAAACAGTGCCCAGCCTATAAAGGCATTCAGTAACTGTCTGTGATATAAGTAAATCATTGTGTATGATACGTGAAAGCCCGGAAGGGGTGATCTTTGTGCAGAAGGAGATTTTTTTTTTTCTCTAATCAGTGTGAAGAACTGGATGTCAACTTTCCTTTTTGTGCTGGTAACCCTGATGTTTTCCTTTGTTAGAGATGTGCAGTCTTACTACGTCTTTGTGAGCTCGTGGATGATGAAAATGGAGTCTATTTTATCTAAAGAGCAGAGAATGGATAAATTTGCCGAAGACCTCACCAATAGATGTAATATTTTTATACAGGTAGTTGCATCTTCCTACTTAGAATATTTTTGGGGCAATTTCTTTGTCAATTTAATTTACAGAAGTTATACTTGGACTAAACTGTTAAAGAATAGTCTATATTGTTATATTTAAAACAAATTGATTTGGCTGTGTTTGCTAATTTAGATTTTCCAATAGACCCATTCAAAGCTTTGTATTTCCTTTTAGTATGACTTTTTATATATAGTCCATAAATTTTGATACATTGCATTTTCATTATTTGTTCAAAATATTGAAAATTTATTGTAACTTCTGTGATCTTTGAGGTTTTTTTTTAATCTTTGAGGTTTATTTGAAAGTATTTCTTGGTTTCAAATATATGAGGGTTTTCTTCATCTACTTAGTTTTGATTTGTAGCAATAATAAAATGATTTTAGTTTCTTGAACTGTGTAAAGGCTGGGCTGGGCTTAGCTTTGATAAGCATTCCATGTATACTTGAGAAGAATTTGTAGCTTGCATTTGCTGGTTGTTGTGTTTGGTATGTGTATTAGTTACTTTTCTCATTGCTACGACAAGTACTGACTAAAGCACCTTAGGGGAGGCTTACAATTTGAGGGATGTCTTTCATCATGGAACGCTTGGCAGTGGGCGTGTGAAACAGCTGGTTACATTATGTCTGTAGTCAGGACACAGAAAGTGAAGACTGCTAGTGCTCAGATCACTTTCTCGTCTATATGCAGTTCAGGACCCCTCCCCCAGAACGCTACCACTCTTCCTACTCAGACATGCCCAGAGCTCTGCTTTCATGAGGCTTCTAAATCCTGTCAAGTTGACAAACTGAGGTTAACCATCACAGTGTATGACAAGATGGTTACGTTTGTTAATGATTTTATATGTATTCTCTCAGTTACTGAGAGAGTTCGAGAGTTCTATGAGAATTTCCCACCATTGTGGGTTTGTCTATAGATAATGTTTTTGTAGTTCTGTCAGTTTTTTTTTTTTTTTCAAGGTAGGGTTTCACTCTAGACCAGGCTGACCTGGAATTCACTATGGAGTCTCAGGGTGGCCTCGAACTCATGGCAGTCCTCCTACCTCTGCCTCCCGAGTGCTGGGATTAAAGGTGTGTGCCACCACGCCCGGCTTTCTGTCAGTTTTTGATCATATATATAATTTTTATTTATTTGAGAGAGGAGGCAGATGGCAGAGAGAGAGAGAGAGAGAGAGAGAGCGAGCGAGAGAAAGAGAGCGCACACCAGGGCCTCTAGCAGATGCAAATGAACTCTAGATGCATATACCACTTTGTGCATCTGGCTTATGTGAATCCTGGGGAATTGAACCTGGGTCCTTTGGCTTTGCAGGCAAATGCCTTAACCACTAAGCCATCTCTCCAGCCCTGTTTTATGTATTTTGATATTAAATATATAATGTTTAGAATTGCTTTATCTCACTAATGAATCAGACATTTATCATGAAGTGTCTTGCGAGCTGGTGATGTAATTCAGTAGTGGAGCATGTACTTGGCGTGTGTAAGGCCTTGGACTCAGTTGCCAGCTTCCCTGTCTCCCTGCTCCCTCTAAGGAAGAAAAATACCCATTTCTGTAGTAATGCTTGTTGTAGATTGCTTGTGTGTGATGTTAATACCTTGTTTTTCTTTTAGCTCATGTCTACATTGTGTATCTTGTGATCCTTATACTTGTAGCCTTTCTGGCCTCTTCTGTTTAGTGTGTGTCTCCCATAGGTAGCATTTATTTTTTCCTCCATCTGATTATTTTTGTTTTTTTCACTGCACTGTTTTTTATGTTTATCATTACTGATACATTTAGTTCAGCTGATCAGTTACTTTCTATTTTCTGCCTTTGTTCTACGTTCCTTTTCCATGTTTGGTCTTTTGAAGTATTTTTATCATTTTATTTCTACCTTTCTGTATTAGTTGGTTTATTCTGTATTGGTATTCTTTTTGTGTTTAGTACAGAGATTTTAATCATTTATTCATTCAACTCTAATATAGCTTCGTCATTTTACCACAGATAAGGAACCACAATTAGTGACTTGGATTACATCAACTCAGTTGTGGATTGAGATATGATAGCTACTTTTTTCCAATGTATCCCTATTTTTCTGGGTAGATACTCTTGAGAACTGCATCCAGGAGCCTAGAATAAGTAGTTTACTCGTAGAATCCTTTGTCATTCTTTTTTTTTTTTTTGGTTTTTCGAGGTAGGGTCTCACTCTAGCCCAGGCTGACCTGGAATTCTCTATGTAGTCTCAGGGTGGCCTCGAACTCACGGCGATCCTCCTACCTCTGCCTCCCGAGTGCTGGGATTAAAGGCGTGCGCCACCACGCCCGGCTTATCCTTTGTCATTCTTAAGGACCATGGACTTCTGTTCATGTCCTGCTGCCATGTGAAACATTGTTGAAAAAATATGTTTGGCTTTGTATTAACAGAAGCTTCTAAGACAGATGCTGTGGAGGAAGTAGATCCCGTGCCAGTCACACTGCTTGAGATCTTGAACCTATTTCCTTCTTTTCTTTTCTTTTCTTTTCTTTTCTTTTCTTTTCTTTTCTTTTCTTTTCTTTTCTTTCTTAATGCCTTCTTTAAGCTTTTAGAACTGGGTTGCCTCACTTTTCTGGTTCTTGGTAGGGAAGGTAGCCCCCATTATTTATTGTCATTAACAGTAATGGTGAAATGGTCATATGGGACCAGGGATTCTCTACTTCAAGCCCCCCTCCCCAATAAAGGGAACCCCTTTCCCGTTGACCTAAGAGTTTTCTGTGCTACTCCTTGTTCCACGTTGTCACATTTCCAGTGCTGCACTAGGCTGGGTCCTGAGCTGATAGGGTTAGACTGGTGGCTCTCTGCGTATGTCCCAAGCATCACCTCTTTGCTTAGGATGCTACCCTCTGTTCGGTTTCTCCTTTCTCTTAATTGAGCCATCTCTTCACCACAGAGTATTACTGGGGAGAGAGAAACTCCCATTTATCCTCCTCGAGTATGACTCCTTTAGCAAGTCAGGTTACTTACTGTAATGCTTTCTCACATTTACTAAGGCAGGAGAATGGTGACAGACATGCACAAGATCTGTCTTGCCTCTTTGGGTGTAGCTGGAATTGTAGAACTTGGGTTCATCTCTACATTGTACATCTTTCTGGATTTACAAACTCAAAGATCCTCTGTATTGGTGTTTTCTTGTCAAGAAAATGAGGGGTTTAAAATCTTTTTTTAAGTGAAAAAGAAAAAAAGGTAATGTGATTTTTCCTCTATTTTCTTATCCTTGTTTCCTTGAGTTTAGTAGCAACACAACAAACAAAACAAAAATTTTAACCTCAAAAGACCTATGCTTCATTTGTGAACAGAAGGGGAGGAGAGATTTTCTTTATGTTATTGGGCTGGGCACAGAGGAGGCCTGGTTGGCAGTGGCACAATAACAGACGGACTGTGGTGATAGGTCCTAGTAGAGGGGACAAGGGAATTGGCTTGGTGTTGAGAACTTCCTGTGGATGTCTGCTTTGGTTATGAAGAAGTTCTTTCGGCTTCGTTTTTTTTATTTTTTATTTTTAATTTCTTTATTAATTAGTTTTGTATTCAGCAAATACAGTCAGTTTGGTACCATTATTAGGCTCATCCATGACCTACCCGCTCCCCTTTGCCCCTCCTTGTTGAGGTATATGGGTCATGCATTGTGGAGTTAGCCCACAGTTATGGGTAGGATAAATGTCTCTGCATATCATGACCCAACATGTGGCTCTGACATTGATTTCTAGCTCTTTAGGGCTGTCAGCTCTTCTCTGTGTCTTAGTAGATAGGAATTGATTCTTTCCCTACCAGGTAAGATAAGTATGAATAGATACTTCTTTGATATTGGAGCCATTTTCTCTGAAGGTGTAGCTTATTTATTTATTTTTTTTATAAAGTGGATTGTAGGGCTTGAGGGATGGCTTAGCCGTTACGGCGTTTGCCTGCAAAACCAAAGGACCCAGGTTCGATTCCCCAGGACTAAGGTTAGCCAGAGGCACAAGGTGGTGCACACATCTGGAGTTTGTTTGCAGTGGCTGGAGACCCTGGCACGCCCATTCTCTCTCTCTCCCTCCCTCTTTCTCAAATAAGTAAATGAAAATAAAATATTTTAAAACGGATTGTACACTATAATGTCAACAGTAGAGGCTTCTGGTATTTGATAGTTTCCAATAAACTTAAGGATTGCTTTCAAACTCAGTGTGGGATTTTTTTAGGAAGAGCATTTGTAAATCTTAGAATTGGCTTTAAAGTGAATGTTAGAAACTCAGTTATTGTCAGTTGAAGAATATATAATGCAGTCTTTGACGAAATGAAATATTTGATTCTACTCAATGTTTTCTTTCACAGGGTTTCTTATATGCATATAGTATTAGTACCATTATTAAAACCACAATGAATCTCTATATGTCCATGCAAAAGCCAATGACCAAAACGTCAGTTAAGGCGTTATGCAGGCTCATTGAACTTCTTAAGGTAAGTCTCATGGTGTTTTACCTTGCCATCGTGACTGAGAAATTGACCCAGGTTCAAGTAGAATGATCTTGTAAGATTTGACTTCCTGACTGCATCTGAACTTACCTCTCAGTTGAAAGAAGTTTTTGAAAAAGTATTATGAATGGCTAGTGCAGATGCTCTTAGACTTACTATGTGATTATGTGCTGATGGTCTCATAACCGCCTAGCTCATCTTAAGTGTGCTCATATTGGTACTTAATTAGTAGAGGTAATACATTGGCCTGCTGTTGGGTAAAGTCATCTAACTCAGAGCTCATTCTGTAATGAAGTACAGAATATCTCATATAATCTATTGACTATGCACGTAAAAACAATATTGTGTAATATGCTTTTTTGTTGAGGTAGGGTCTTGGAGGAAGTACTGCCATCTTGAGAGACAAGTGAATTCATAACCAACACACTTATGGAAATGTCAGAAAGTATTTCTTGGTGTATTCTGAATAAAAATGCCCAGTTAATCATATATAAACATTGAAATCAAGATTTAGATTGGGTGATAAAATTCTACTAATAATGGACTTTAGATTTATTCAGTTTTTTTGTTGTTTTTAGATTGTGCTTTGAGATTGCTAGGCTTTTTTTTCTTTACATTATCTAAGGTAGTTATTATTTATTTAGTTTTTGAAACAATGTCTCACTATGTAGCACAGACTTGCCTTGAATTCACATCAGTTCTGCTTCAGCCTCCCAAATGTTGGGATTACATGTGTGTACCACCACACCTGGCTGTTTTGTCAGTTAGTGGATATACTTTGTTTTGATTATGATTTGTGTGTGTATATGTGTGTGCACATGATCATGTGTGGGTGATGTGTGTATGCTGATTCTTATGTACATGTGTGTGGAGGACAGAGTATGATTTTGGTTGTCATTCTTGAGAAATGGCATCCAATAGTTTCTGTCTCATTGGTCTAGAGCTTGCCAGTTAGGTTAGGCTGGCTATCTGTCCAGCTCAGAGATTCACTTGTCTCTGCTTCAGCTCTGGGATTACAAGTACTCACTACCAAATTCTACTTTTTCACATGGGTTCTGAGAATCAAACTTAGGTCTTCAAGTTTACAAGGCAGTCAATCACTTTATCAACTGAGTTATCTCCCTAACTCCTGGTTATACTTTTTCCCCCCATTTTTTTTCATTTCATTTTATTTTTTAAAATATTTTTTATGTATTTATTTGAGAGTGAGAGAGGGAGAGAGAAAGAGAATGGGGTGCACCAGGGCCTGCAGCCACTTCAGACGAACTGCAGATGCATGCACTTGCTTGTGCATCTGGCTTATGTTGGCCCTGGGGAATCAAACCAGGGTCCTTTGGCTTTGCAGGCAAATGCCTTAACTTCTAAGCCATCTTCTCCAGCTCCTTTTTTTTTATTTTAGAGAGAGAGAGAGAGATAGATAGAGATGGCACACCAGGGCTTCAGCCACTGAAATTGAACTCCAGATGCTTGCACCACCTAGTGGGCATGTGCGACTTTGTACTTGCCTCACCTTTTGTTCCTCTGGCTTACATGGAATCTGGAGACTTGAACATTGGTCCTTAGGCTTTGTAGGCAAGCACCTTAACTGCTAAGCAATCTCTCCAGCCCCTGGTTATACTTTTTAATGTTCAACCTTTAATTATTGATGATGTTGAATATCTTTTCAATTATTTACTATATTTTTTGAGAAAAATCTGTTTATGTCTTCATGTCTTTGCTTAAAAGTTTTAAGTTAATTTTCACAAAATTTCTTTTGTCTCTTTTTAGGCAATAGAGCACATGTTCTACAGGAGAAGCACAGTTGTGGCTGATTCCGTTTCACATATAACACAGCACCTTCAGCATCAGGCTCTCAACTCTATCTCTGTAGCCAAGGTCTGCAAGTTACTATGTATTCAGAATAACTATGCTACCTTTTCTGTTCGGGTGTTTCATATGTGTGTTCTGGTTTAGCCTAATTGATGCCATTCCAACAAACATGGTATTTGTTGTTGGTCATTTATTTTCATGATGATTTGTGCTTTTCCCTTAGAGTTACCAGAGTATCTTTACTCTGAAACCGTAGCATATAATAGCTCGGTAAGCTTTTATCTAAAAGTGGGTACTTTTGAAATTGATACATCATTTTTGGAAGTGAGTTCTAGTAAATTATAGTATGGTTATTTTAAAGTATGCCCAGTGCATTTTCTGTTCCTGACAGTGCTAGAGATAAGTAAAGTTCAGAGCATCATGGGAAATCCAGCAGGAAAAATGTTTGTCTTTACTCTCTTGTGCTGAACCAGGGAAAAGAGAATAGAGTTTTTCTTCTGAGACTTCTGATACCAGGAAACAAAACTTAGAGATTCCTGTTTCTTTCTTCTTCTTTTTTAAAGAAAAGAGTAATTTCAGACAAAAAATACAGTGAACAGCGTCTTGATGTGCTCTCTGCTTTAGTTTTGGCGGAAAACACTCTGAATGGGCCAAGCACAAGGCAGCGGCGACTCATTGTTTCTTTGGCACTCAGTGTTGGCACACAGATGGTAAGTTTATTGGTCATTTATGTAATAAACATTGGGTCTGAGATTTCACAGTTCCTTTGTTAGGAAAGAAACTTGTTCATATTTTGACTACAGCAACTCTGCTTTTTTTCCATCTCGTTGGCAGAAAACATTTAAAGATGAAGAGCTCTTTCCCCTTCAAGTAGTCATGAAAAAGCTGGATCTTATCAGTGAACTTAGAGAACGGTAAGTAGGACTGAGTGAATATAATAATTATCAAAAGTTAGTACACACACAGCTACTTTCTTTTCTTTGAGACATGGTTTCACTTTGTAACTCAGGCTTAACTTAAACTCATGATCCTCTTACCTTAGCCTCCTGTGCTGACATTGTTATACACACACCGAGGTTGTTAGGCTTTTTCTTGTTTGCATAACATCAGTAGGAATAAAATCCAGATACAGAATTAGTTCCTGTCCATAACTTTGTTGGTGTGGTCAGAGGGAGACTCTGACTGCACACTGCCCCTGGAGCTTTGCCTCTGTGGGAGCATGGTCTTCTGGAAGAACTCACTTGTGACAGGAGTGCGTGCTCACAGCATGGCATGTGGCAGACTCTCATCTGTGGTGGGTTATTTTATTGTCAACTATTGAATCAAAATTACTGCCTTAAAATAAAGCTTTATTTGTGTGATGCTTGAGGATACATGATGTTAGTGTTCTGTTGCTTTGAATTACATTGTTGATAACCAGTCATTAAGCTAAATTAGTTTTTGGAAGACTGATTCTTACAGATATTTGTGACTTTATTATTATTGAGTAAGCAGTGGAAGGGAAGAGGAGTTTCCTGAATTTTCATTCACAGTTGAATTATGATTATAGCACAGTTTTTGTTTAATGCTCGTAACTGTCTTTGCTGTTCTGAGCAGGTGACATTTTTGTACTTAGTGGCATTTAATGTTCAATTCTTAAAAAATACACCAAATTTTCTTCCCTAATGTAATGGCCATTGTGTTATCCTATAAGGTATGAAATAGTCATTTAGTAGTAAAGATTACGTAGAATTCATGTGACAGGTTTTTTTTGGTCATAGCTTTTTGTTGTTGTTGTTTGGTTGGTTTTTGCCTTTATTTTTATTTTTATTTTTTGAAGCAGGTCTCTAGTTCAGGCTGACCTGGAACTCACTATGTAGCCCACGTTGGCCTTGAAATCATGACAGTCTTCCTACCTTAGCCTCCCAAGTGCTAGGCTTACAGGCATGCGTTCCTATGCCTGGCTTTGATCATAGTTTTTTATTTATTTTTTTCTCAAGGTAGGGTCTCACTCTAGCCCAAGCTGATCTGGAATTCACTATGTAGTCTCAGGTGGCTGTGAACTCATGGTGATCCTCTTACATCTGCCCCCCCCCCCCCCCGAGTGCTGGGATTAAAGGCGTGTGTCACCATGCCCGGCTAACTGGTCATAGTTTTTTAAAACTTATTTTTAAACTTGGGGACAGGTAAAGTGATGTGCGTGGTGCAGATACTGTTAAGTGTAATCATCAAATAGTATTGAAAATAATTTCACTTTAAATTCCTGTTTAAAAGTTGACTATAATTTGACAACAGTCTTTTAAAAAGTATTTTGTTTTTACTTATATATTATTTGAGACAGAGAGAGAGAGAGAGAGAGAGAAATGGGCATGTCAGGGCCTCTAGCCATTGCAAACAATCTCCAGAACCATGTGCCACTATGTGTAGCAGGCTTGTATGGGCAGTGGGAATTGAACTGGGGTCCTTAGGCTTTGCAGGCAAGCGCCTTAACTGCTAAGCCATCTCTCCAATCCTCAACAGTCTTAAGACTAAAGCATTTGCAGAATTCTGATAATATGAAGTATTGGAATGTTTTATTAGTTATGGTCAATTTGAAAATTTGTGGCTTTTTGGTATTGATATTGGATGAGGTGATACAAGGAATGCAGAATGAGGGACAGACTTCTTTCCCTGAGAGTACATAAACTTATTCTTTGTGTTTGTTTGTTTTTTCGAGTTAGGGTCATGCTCTAGCCCAGGCTGACCTGAAATCTACTATGTAGTCTCAGGCTGGCCTTAAACTCAAAGTGATCCTCCTACCTCTGGGCCTCCCGAGTGCTGGGATTAAAGATGTGTACCACCATGCATGACCAAGTCATTCTTTTGTAGTGTTTTAGGAATCCTTCAGTTTTTGTGCTACTAATTACTTATTCTCTTATGTTGTAGAGTCCAAACACAATGTGACTGTTGTTTTTTATATTGGCATCGAGCTGTCTTCCCAATTTATTTAGATGATGTATATGAAAATGCTGTTGATGCAGCTAGATTACATGTAAGTAAAGAATAATGCAAAGAATAAGCATTATTTTAGTCACTTTGTAGTTTGAAAACAGGTAATCTGTTGCTGTTTTGAACAATGTTATTACTCATGTACAATGAGTGTTTATATAGGCTGTAGTTAAATTTTATTTTGTTACTAATAAATTTTAATATATTTGACTCATAACCATTCTCATTTCACTTTAGTTTGTGGCACAGTAGTCTTGACATTTATTTGTTGACAAGCAATATGTTCCAATCTTTGTCCTTTTTTTGGAAATACTTGTGATTGAATGTACAAGATACGAAAAGATAAGTGAATGTGATTTTTTTTGTGTTTAAATTATATGTTTATGTTTTTATTTAGGAAAATAAAAGGCAGTTATAGAGGAGTGACTTCTCCTTCAGCTCAAAGTTTTTTCTTTCTACTTAGTCTTTTTTTAATATTACTTAGGTTAGAGATCTGATACACAATTTCATGTTCTTGCCTAGTACATGTTCAGTGCTTTACGAGACTGTGTGCCTGCAATGATGCATGCGAGGCATTTGGAATCCTATGAGGTACTTCTGGATTGCTATGACAAGGAAATCATGGAAATTTTAAATGAGGTGAGATCATGCTTGGGATTGAAAGCTTATGAACAATGCTTTTGGATGGCAGTGTTTGGGAAAAAGGCCTGGGACCGAAGCAGACTTTGACTCCGTCAAAATTGATATGTATAAGCTGGGTACGATAGTGCACACTTGTAATCATAGCACTTGGAAGGTAGAGACAGGAGATCATGTGTTTCAGGTCAAGCTAAACCAATAGACAATTATGACTGAGAAGTCACTGTGGACAGTGAAGGAACGATTTTTAGTTAGATTCTCTATTATACTGAATTAGTCTGCAACTTCTTTAGAAATCAGACTAGGAATTTGGAGGTTCCTAACTCTAGTAATAGGACATTTGAATTTGAATTTTTGTTATCAGAAGAAGCATGTATACACAGTGGATCTGAATGTTGAATGCTGTTAATGGTAAGTTATATTAAAGCAACTGTTGGTATTTTGTTGAATTTCAGATAAGAGAAAAATAGATGTGTAAAGGACTTGTATAACAAAAATAATTTTAAATTCAGCATAGTGTACCCCTCTTCCCCCTTTTACTAAAGTATGTGTAACAAATACTCCTATAAGCTGGGTATAGTGGCTTGTGCCTCTGATCTTCCACTCTTGTGTGGCTGAGACAGGAGGACACCTGTCAGTTCCAGGCAAGTCTAAGCTACAGAAGTGAAGGAGTTGCAGGCCAGTGTGGGCTAAAGAATGAGACCATAATAAATAAAATAACAGTACCCCACCCCCACATACTGATGTCTTTAAAAATAAATTTCCTTTTGGTGATAGGAAGGAATTAAAAATGAGTAAACCACAATATAAACCTATTTCTGTTTGATGGAATTATGAAAAATTTTACAAAATTTCATTAAATATTCTTTCTTTTTTGGCTGCCCAGCTAGGCCTTCAAATCTTGTACATATTAAACAAATGTTCTACATACCAAGCCACATCCCCAGTTCATGAACTCTTAAAAAATTGGGCTGGTGGGATGGCTTAACGGTTAAGGCTTTTGTCTGCAAAGCTAGAGGACCCAGGTTCAATTCCCCAGGACCCACGTTAACCAGATGCACAAGGGGTCACATGTGTCTGGAGTTGTTTGCAGTGGCTGGAGGCCCTGGCGCGCCCATTCATTCTCTCTCTCTCCCCCTCTTTTTCTGTCAAATAAATAAATAAATAAAAATAAAATATTAAAAAAATAAAATGAAAATCTGGCCAGTATTAGTTGGTAGATAAGAAAAGGTTGATGTCATTACTTTTGGTATAGTGAGTCTCTTTTTTAAATTTTTTAATTTTTTTGGTTTTTCGAGGTAGGGTCTCACTCTGGCCCAGGCTGAACTGGAATTCACTATGTAGTCTCAGGGTGGCCTCGAACTCATGGCAATCCTCCTACCTCTGCCTCCTGAGTGCTGGGATTAAAGGCATGTGCCACCACACCTGGCTGAATCTCATTTTTAATGAGCATTATAAGGAAACTTGCTTTTCTATATTTCATTTTTGCTTCCCATAAATTTTATGCTTTACGTTGCATATTCATGTTCTGTGTAGTGAGGCCACTGGTTGTTAGCTTTTCATAGGAGTTTAATTTACAGCATTCAGGAAAATGAAGTTTAGTATTTATGTCACTGCTTCCTAACTACAAATCCTGGGTTTAAAATGGATAGCAGAGGGCTGGAGAGATGGCCTCATGGTTAAGGCACTTGCCTGAAAAGCCTAACAACCTGGGTTCGATTCCCTAGTACCCACATGAAGCTAGATGCACAAAGTGGTGCATGCATTTGGAGTTTGTTAATAGCCACTGGAGGCCCTGGCATGCCCATTCTCTCTTATCTTGCTCTGCTTGCAAATAAATAAAAATATTAAAATAGAGAACAGAAAAATTTTTATTTTCTCAACAAAAATAAGATTTTATTCTTGAGGGTTTAGAGTGCTAAATGAAGAAACTAATGTCACATTTTTTTCATCAATACACTGATTGTAAAACTTTTAAGGTCAAGCATATAGAAATTAGGGAAGCAGTACAGTTAGAATATCATTTTATGCATTTATATTCTTTGTGAATAGCATTTGCTGGATAAGTTGTGCAAAGAAATAGAGAAGGATCTACGACTTTCTGTGCATACTCACCTGAAGTTGGATGACCGGAACCCTTTCAGAGTTGGCATGAAAGACTTGGCTCTTTTTTTCTCTCTCAATCCAATTCGGTTTTTCAATCGTTTCATTGACATTCGAGGTGAGTAATTTGATTCTTAGTGTAACATTTTGTATCTCCTTGTCCTGCTACCTGCTTGAGTAGGAAATCTTTTGTGTATGTGTAAATTCACTTTTTATTCTTTAAGTCATTTTTTCCTTCCTCATATTTATTTCCTAATATGTATGTACGTGTGTGTGTGTGTGTATGTGTGTAGCTGGGGGTCTCACTGTGCAGCTGCCCCTCCCCTTTGTCTCAGCCTCTTGAGTGCTGTGGGATTACAGGCATGTGCTACCACACTTACTTCTTCCTCCCCCCCCCCCTTCACTATCTAGCTGAGGCTGCCTTCAAACTCGTGAACCTCCTGCTTCAGCCTCCTGAGTGTTGAGACTAGCACTTTTATTTTGAAAGACCATGTTTGATGTTCAAAATCAGGTGTTTTATTTTTATTTTTTGTTTAGTTAATTTTTTTCTACTGATCATATTAAACTTTGTAGTATTTTTGTGTATTATTATTATTATTATTATTTTTTTTTTTTGTAGCTTATGTAACTCACTATCTAGACAAGACTTTCTACAACCTCACAACAGTAGCTCTGCATGACTGGGCCACCTACAGTGAAATGAGAAATTTGGCTACTCAGCGTTATGGATTAGTTATGACAGAGGCACATCTTCCTAGCCAGACTTTGGAGCAGGTGTGTATACAGTGTTTCTAACATGGTCTGACTTAGGAAAACAGTATTAATTTAGGAAGCCTTTCCTTTTACCTTATTTACTATTGAAGTGTTTGGGTGTGTGCATGCTGTAGTATGCTTGTGGAGGTCAGAGGACAACTTTGAAGTGTCTGCGCTCTTCTTCCATCTTCTTTGAGACAGGTTCTCCTGCTGTTGTAGATGAATGCTGGTCTAGCTGGCCGGTGAATTTTGGATTCTCCTGGTTGCTCCTTTCATTCTTGTAGGAGCATTGGGATCTCAGATGCGTATGGCACTTTTCATGTCGCTTTGTTTGGGTGCTGGGAACGATTGAACTGAGCATGGCAGGCTTTGCACGCAAGCATCTTTAAGTGCTGAACCAGCCCCTTATTTAGTATTTTTTCAAAGAAAATATTTGCTATATAACTCTCATATTTATCAAGAATAAAACGTTAGATGCTACTTAGTGGGCTTTATCAAAGAATTTGCTATAGTCTTCCTGGATATACTCAGACTTCTCCTGATCATTTGATTGTGTGTGTATGTGTGTATGTGTGATATATATATATATAATTGTAATATGTATTAAAAACAGCTTTTCAGAGACATACAAAGATTGTGAGGTTACTTCTGCAGAGTTCTAAGACTGTAGAACGGGTTGGATTTTAAACTTGGACATAGTATATGAACTTTAATGTCTTAGGAAAAATAGTACAATAGTTATCTGCATAATTGCAAGTGTACTTGCTCTTAAAATGAGGAGTAAAAAGAATCATTTGGCTTTGCTAATTTACTTAGCCAATTTACAATTTAGCAGTATTTCATGAATGTAGCAGTTTAGATTATCAGCTAATTTGTGTGAAATTCTTCCTCAGATAATCCAGTTAATTATCAAAATATATTTATTCAGCTCTAAAATTTTGAGGATAATAATTTTTCCTTTATCCTACTACATGTCAGGATCATTTCCAGGATCAGTTTCTTTCTTTCATTCATTTACGTACACATTTAGTATCTGTTGAGAGTGTGCTAGACACTGAACTATGTTTAGTGATCCCAAGAGAAATAGGAACAGATCCAGCTCATGTTTTTAGTGGGAGAACAAGTGTGTGAACGTATTTCTAAGTTAGACAAGATCAAAGATACAATGGACACGTAAAGGTATATGTAAAGCTGCCGAGCTCTCACTAGTGAAGCTGTGCACTGATGTGTATGCTAACCGCAAGTGCCAAAGAATGGCTGTAGAGCAAAGGGATTTGGATGGAGAACTTTTATATTGAGAGTGGTATAGTCAAGAAAAGCATTGGATTTAGACTTTTAAATTCCAGGGTTCTGTCTTCCTAGCTACTTCACTTTCAAGAACTTGTAATTTCATTTTTTTCATTTGTGATATTTAGAAGAAGAATCTTTTGAGAATTATATATGAAGAACCTTGTAAGTGCCTGAAAAGCAGTGTGCATTTCTGTACATGTTGTAGTAACATGTCCTAGCAGTATCTTTTAGAATGTCCTTAGTTTACTTTGTAGTAAATGAAGAGAAGACACTTGGGAACACACATAGGGAGATGGTTATGGGGCTGGGTCCTGATTTTTCAGAAGTAACGCTTCCTTTCCCTGTTGGAGGGATCAGATGTGAGCTGTCAGGCTTTCTCAAGGAGGTGGTCCTCCTTGTGTATATCAGAGAGATCTTGAGCCTCTGGCAGTACCTTTTGTGTAGTTTACAAAAAAATGGAAAATGTTGGGAAAGAATGTAATCATTAAGTCACTATATTAATACGAATTTAAATGGTTATTTTAAACTAATGATCATGGAACTTCTGTCTGGATTGTGTTGTAGGGACTTGATGTTTTGGAAATCATGAGAAATATTCATATATTTGTGTCTCGATACCTCTATAATCTCAACAATCAGGTAAGTGGGTTTTAGAAACATATTATTCTAGCCCAGGGTGGACTTGAATTCACTATGTAGCCCAGGTTGACCTTGGACTCATGGTATGATTCTTCTGTCTCTGCCACCATAGTGTTGTAGAAAAATTTTTAGGCGCGTGTGGCTATTTATAGTGGGAAGTCAAAGAGGCAAGGAATTGATTTCAAAGGGGAAAATTAGTACAGTGCATAAAGCAAATTATTGTTTAGAGATTGTGTCTGTTGCTTTGCTACTGTGGTGGTGGTGGTGGCATCTCCTTGAGTGACCGTGTGTGTGTGTGTGTGTGTGTGTGTGTGTATGTGTGCATGCGTGCCATAGAGTTCAGATGTTGTCCTCAATTGCTGTCTACCTTAAGACAGGGTCTCTTATAGAACCTAGAACTCACCAATTTGGCTAGACTAGCTATCCAGGAGGCTTCAGGATGTCCCTGCCTCCTCAGTGCTGAGATTACAGGTGTGTGCTACAGTTCCTGGCTTTTCTTTTAGTGAATGTATGGTGTATGCATTTGTGTGCACGTGTGTGTCCCTGTGTGGAGTCCAAAGGAGGACGAGTCTGCCTTATTTCCTTGACACGACTTTCACTGAATCTAGGGCACTGCATTTTTCAGTAGAATGGTTGACCAGGGAGCCCCAGTGATCTTGTCTTTGTGCTCCTCAGTGCTAGGATTACAGAGTGCCTATCCTAGTCTGCCATTTGTATGTGGGTACTGGGGATCTGAGTTCAGATCTTCATGCTTGAGTAGTAAGCATTTTACCAACTCAGTCATCTCCCCAGCCCTTGAATGGCTTTTCAACTAAATTAATGGAACAGATTCAGAAATTTTCTTTGATAATCCCAGCACTTGGGAGGCAGAGGCATGAGGATTCCTATGAGTTCCAGACCAGTCTTGGACTAGAGTGAGTTCCAGGTCAGCCTGGGCTACAGTGAGACCCTACTTAGGAAAAAAAAAAAAAAAGCGATATAAAACAAAACAAAAAGAAATTTTCTTTGGGTGACTGATTGAGCATAAGTTTGATTTATTGCAGATTTTTGTTGAACGGACAAGCAATAATAAACATTTGAATACTATTAATATTCGGCATATTGCTAATTCAATTCGAACACATGGCACAGGAATCATGAATACAACAGTAAGTACCTTTTTGTGAGTTTAGATGCGTAATAGATCACTGATTTAGTAGTTTAGAAGGTAATTTTTTATGGGATAGTTTGGTTAACTGCATTGCTTTCTGTTTACATTATATCTTTTTTAAAAAAAGTTTTTTTATTGACAAGTTCCATAATTACAGGCAATACACCATAATTCTCTACCCCCTCACTTTCTCCTTCACAACTCCACTGTGCATTATATCCCCTCCCCCTCTCAATTAGTCTCTTATTTTGAGTTCAACATCTTTTTTTAAAAAATTATTTATTTATTTATTTGAGAGAAAGAGAAAAAGGCAGATAGAGTAAGTGCACCAGGGCCCGTAGCCACTGCAAATGAACTCCAGTGTATGCGCCACCTAGTGCATCTGGCTTTATGTGGGTACTGGAGAATCGAACCTAGGTCCTTCAACTTTGCAGGCAAGCACCTTAAATGCTAAGCCATTGCTCAAGCCCTCATCATCTTTTCTTAATTTCCATTTTTTTTTCCTGATGGTGTAACTAAGTTAATTGTGTTGGATATGATGGGAGCTGATGTGAAAGGTCTCTAAGGTATCTTAGCATTCTCAGGTCATTATGGTAAATAGCAGTGGAGGTTTGAAAATGAAACTGTGTGCGTGTTGATTCTTTAATATTTCTCTGAAAGTTACTTCTGAAGATGAATCACTGATAGCAGTTTATTTATGACATTATACCACTTTGAGGAGGGATTACTAATGATTTGATAACCTGATAAATGGAAATTTACTAAAAATATTTTGAATCTTCTTTGAAATAGACAGTTACTTTAGGAGATCACTAAAACTTGTAGAATCTTTTTCTCCTCATACAAGGAGAAATAGAATGTTTACATAGTAAAGAATTAGATGTGGATAGAGAGGGGAGAAGGCTGGAAAGTTACATTGTGACTATTTTAGTATGCACTGAGGAAAGTTTTAAAGTTTTAACTGATGAATGATACCATCAGAGCTCTTTCTTATGGTTACCAATGTGGAAATGAGACCTAGCTAGTTTTCAGTTTAAACTAAGGGGTCACCCATGTAGAAGTGGTGTTGGAACCTTTCAGAGTAAATACATTTGCACTTGTGAAGGTGCTCTTTCTTAGCTTGCTAGGCACTAGGGTGGCAAAAACAGGCATTTCCTTCTTTCTTGGTGATAGGGATATTGACATTTGTCAGTCACTCTAATGAATGTAGGCTACTGGTATCTGTTAATATGATGAACATTGGAAGTTGAAAATCAGCGTGGCAGAACTATCCATTATTAAGAACAAGAAGGGGCTGGAGGGGTGGCTTAGAAGTTCAGGCACTTGCCTGCAAAGCCAAAGGAACCCAGGTTCAATTCCCCAGGACCCACATGAGCCAGATGCACAAGGTGGTGCTTGTGTCTGGAGTTTGTTTATAGTGGCTAGAGGCCCTTGTGCACCCATTCGCTCTGTCTGCCTCTTTCTCTCAAATATATAAGTAAAAATAATAATTAGAAAAAGAACAAGAAGGAGAGAACAGACTTCAGAGAGGATAGAGAAGAAATATGGAGAAAAGCCCAGGGAGTGTATAGTGTTTCCATGTATAAGAGAAGTAACTATTTCTGTAACTGGGTACATGAATAAAGACTAAATTTGCCAAAGCCATTTGTAATATTTGAGAGTACTGAGATAGAAATGTGTGTAGGGCTGCCATCTATGGAGTAAAATCAATCTTATAAATAATAAAATACTTTAATCTCAGCTGAAATCTCACTTTATTGGGATTTTATGAAGATTGGTCAGGCCGTTCATTTTCAAAGTATTCACACTTCTCTTTATAGTTATTGTAGTCAGGATCTAATTAATTAACAAATCTTGTAAGAAGATGTTTACCACCCTGCTAGAATATAAACTTAATGAGGGCAAGGACAACATCTGGCACTAGAACAAGCATGTTTCCTTGCCTATAAATGGTGTTGAAAAATAGTTCTGGATAAGTGACTGAATGTATATGCTATAACTTTGGAGAGAGCACCATGTTTCTTCATTCTCATTCTAGCCATGAAGACAAGTAGTGATCTTAGTGGGAGAGGAACATGGGTAATATTTGACTATAACTTAAATGGCTTATGTACTAAAGTCGTAAGTCTGCTATTTGGTTTCCCACTATAATAGCTCTTAATCCTATCATGAGGCTCCTTCCTTCCTTCCTTCCTTCCTTCCTTCCTTCCTTCCTTCCTCCCTCCCTCCCTTCCTCCCTCCCTCCCTCCCTCCCTCCCTCCCTCCTCCTTCCTTCTCCCCATTTGTAGCAGAAGTTTACAAGAGAAGCATGTAGAAACATTTGCAAATTTGGGAAGTAAGAACTATTTAAACATTGCAGGTTTAGTATGAACTGAATTTTACAAATAGACATCATAGCAAATTTCATAGTAACCCTCAACTTTTTTTAATTTTAATTTTATAGGTTAATTTCACCTACCAGTTTTTGAAAAAGAAGTTCTATATATTTAGTCAATTCATGTATGATGAGCATATCAAATCCAGATTGATTAAAGATATTCGTTTTTTCAGGGAAATCAAGGAACAAAATGATCATAAGGTATGTTTCAGGTTGTTTGTGGGTAATTGGTTCAGCTGCCAAGTAAATGGCTTTGTTGTTTTAGATCTCTGAGGTTTTTAACTCTGAACGTTTTATTTCATGTGTCCTTAGTTTCTTGCTCTACTCTTCTTATTTTCCCTTATGTCCCACTTTTATGTTCTCTGTAGGCTTAAGCATAAGATAATTAAACAGAGGTGGGCAGGCTACTTTTTTTTTTTGCTGGCTGTTCAGCTCTCCTGAACTTCTAGGTCCTGATAAGCCTCCCTTTTACTCCCTTAAGGGTTTTCTACCCCCTCCTGCCTCCACATGGCTGGAGCTCTCTGTACTTTCTGCTCTTTCCTCTCTAAATCGCTTCTCATATTTTAGGCACATGCTCACTTCCCACATGGACTCTTGGCCACATGGGCATATCTATTTTCCCTTCCTCGGTTCATGGATTCTCCCTCTCCCTTGTATATTCCTGAATAATATGTTATAGTTTTTTAAAAAAGAGAATTAAAAGCCGGGCGTGGTTGTACACGCCTTTAAACTTTAATCCCAGCACACTCTGGAGGCAGAGGTAGGAGAATTGCCGTGAGTTGAAGGCCACCCTGAGACTCCATAGTGAATTCCAGGTCAGCCTGGGCTAGAGTGAGACCCTACCTCAAAAAACAAAAAACAAAAGAATTTAACAGTCATTGTAGCCCATTGTAACATGCACATTTTGAAGCACTGAAATAAGTCGTCTTCTCTCATTTTTGCTCCTGCTCCATTTTCTGGAGGCAGTTGCTGTTAACAGTATAAAGAGTGATCTGTCAATGTCTTCCCCATAAATACGGAGGTGGATACACATGTTTATATCACTTTCCTAGTGCAGAAGTGGGGTAATACTGTAATATTGTTTGGTACTGTACTCATTTTATCTGCATGTAAACTGTTTCATTCTTTTTAAGCATTGGCAGTTAGAGATGTTGAACAACTTGAAGTTCTATTGATGAATATTTTAGCTTTTCTGATTTTCTGTTCTTACAAACAGTGCTATAGTATCCTTAAACATTTATCTCTGTAATTGGAGACTTTCTGGATTAAAAAAAAGTCTTTGAAAATGAATTAATGGAATAATGAATGAGCGTTTAATATTTCTAGAAAAATATTGCCTGGCACTGCAGAAATACTGTATAATTGGCTTTTCGTAAAAATGCTGTTTTTCTCAGCTAGGGATGTATCTCAGTGGTAGAGTGCTTAACCCTAACCTTTTAAATATCCAGTACTATAAAGAAAACAAAACAAAAATCTTAACAACACTTTCCCCTCCCAAAGTGTGCTGTTTTTCCTACTGTCATGCTGAGTTTTTCCCACAGTGAAGTAAAGAGTTTGTTGAGCTACAGGAAGTTATCAGGAGAGGCATGTAACTATAGAGATGGGAGAACCAGCACTCTTGGGCAGGTCCTGTCTTTAACTTGTCATTGACAGAACTATTTGAATTATACTTCTTATTAAAAATTTTTAAAATTATTTTATTTTTGAAAGAGAAAAAGAGAGAGAGAGGGAGAGAGGGAGAGAGAGAGAGACAGAACACGCTAGAGAGGATAGGCACACCAGGGCCTTTTAACCCTCTGTGAAGGAACTCCAGATGCATTCACCTCCTTGTGGTGTATGTGTGACATGGTATACTTACATCACTGTGTGTCTGGCTATGTGGGGCCTGGAGATTTGAACATGTGTTCTTATGCTTCGCAGGCAAGTGCCCTAACTGCTAAGCCACCTCTCCAGCCCTGAATTATACTTTTTAAGATTCATCTCATCCTTGCCCTCTTGTATAATACTTAATAGTTCTTTTCAGTGTCAGAGCAACAAAATGCTACTTTGTAATACAGTTAATAGAATTACAAATTACAGTTAACAGTAGAAAACTGTATTTATTTCCTTGCTATTGCAGTGTAAATTATAAATAATTGTGTTAGCATGAGAGAATTGCTTCCTCTTGTTACTACTATTAAATAAACATTTTCCTAATTCTGTTAACCAAGTCTTGAAAAGATCATGTTTTTTCTACTGATGAGAGCAACATGAACATTTTTGTTGTTGAGACAGTCTTATGTAGCCCAGGCTGGCTCCAGATTTCCTGTATAGCCAGTGATGGCCTTGAACTCCTGATCCTTTTATCTTCATGGCCCAAGTGACATTGCACGTGTATGCCATTATGTTCAGGGACAACTAGACATCTAACCCAGATTATATGTGTTCATTGGGCAGGAATGTATGTATAAATTATTCATTGGCAAGGAATATGTGTATAAATTCCTGGCCAACAAGCACGTGGAAAGAAGCTTGGTGCACATCTGTGAACTGATGTTTCTACGGGGAATCAGTTTCTTTTCAGTCTGATGAGTTGGTGTTAGGATAGTAATAATGGAGGTGGGGAAATTAAGCTTAGTGGCATTGACTATTACCACTAACTAATATTAAAAATATTTTTTATTATTTTTATTTGAGAGAAAATAAGGGAGTGAATATGTGTATATGGGTGTGCCAAGGCTTTTTGCTGCTTCAAACAGACTCCAGATGCATATGCCACTTTATGTGGCTGGCTTTACAAGGGTACTAGGGACTCAAACCTTTAACTTCTGAGCCATCTCCCCAGCTCCCTTTAGCTAATATTAAAAAGAAAAAGGGGGGTGGACATGGTGATGCATACCTTTAATTTCAGCACTCAGGAGGTAGAGGTAGGAGAATCAGTATAAGCTTGAGGCCAGCCTGAGAACACATAGTGAATCCCAGGTCAACCTGGGCTAGAGCAAGACTCTACCTCAAAAAACCAAAAAATTTAAAAAATTGGCCTTTTTTTTTGTTGTGTAGCTTTTTTTTTTTTTTTTTTTTTTTTAAATTAGGTTGAGTTTTTTGAGGTAGGGTCTCACTCTAGCTCAGGCTGACTTGGAATTCACTATGTTGTCTCAGGGTAGCCTCAAACTCATGGTGATCCTCCTATCTCTGCCTCCTGAGTGCTGAGATTAAAGGTGTGTGCCACCATGCCTGGCCTAGGTGGAGTAATTTAAAAAAAAAAAGTAATAAAATACAAAATTAGAAAATACAGTGATATTAACATAGTTGATTTGGTAGGCATTTTATATTTTAGGAGCCTAAAAATGGTCCTTAAAATTATCTCTCTAGTATCCTTTTGATAGAGCAGAAAAATTTAATCGTGGTATAAGAAAACTTGGAATCACACCAGAGGGACAAAGCTACCTTGATCAATTCAGGCAACTCATCAGTCAAATTGGTAAGTTATTTTTGTCAATTTTTAAAATTAATTTATTTATTTGAGAGAAAAAGAGGCAGATAGAGAGGGAGAATGGGCATGCCAGGGCTTTTAGCCACTGCAAACAAACTCCAGATGCATGTGCCACCTTGTGCATCTGGCTTATGTGGGTCCCGAGGAATCAATCCTGGGTCCTTTGGCTTTGCAGGTAAGCACCTTAACTGCTAAGCTATCCCTGCAGCCTGGTAAGTTATTTTAAAATATTGGTAGATAGACATAATAGCTTATACTGAAGCAGATTATCATCATGTGAATATCTCAGCTTAACTTCATTTGACTGGGATAATTTTCTTACCAAACTGTTGCTGTAGGTATCACTGATGGATTAAGTAAGTAAAATCATCAAATTAGACATTTACTTAACAAATAACTCATGTCCGAGATCTCATTCATAATTAATAGTCAACTGGTACATAATCCTTGGGTATCTACTCTGTTCAAGGCACTGTTTTGGGCTTCTAAAACAGATTCTTTCATATTACAGCCTAAATGTGAGAGTATAAAACATTTACATGAAATGTTATCATTTTAACAGGTCATATGTAAACTTAGCTAACCTGCAAAGCCAAAGAACTCATGTGTGATTCCTCAGGACCCATGCAAGCCAGATGCACAGGGTAGTGCATGCATCTGGAGTTCATTTGCAGTGGCTGGAGGTTCTGGTGTGCCCATTCTCTCTTCCACTATCTGCCCCCCTCAAATAAATAAATAAAAAGAAAATGTTAAAAAAAAACAAAAAAGCAAAGCTGGGTGTGGTGGCGCACGCCTTTAATCCCAGCACTCGGGAGGCAGGCGTAGGAGGATCACCATGAGTTCGAGGCCACCCTGAGACTCCATAGTGAATTCCAGGTCAGCCTGAGCTAGAGTGAGACCCTACCTGAAAAACCAAAAATTAAAGAATTAAAATAACTAAAATAAAAGCAAAGTGTTGAAGGCCCTGTTTACCAGTGCTGTAGCGTTTTTTGTACTGCATGTAGAGTTGTCACTGTAGTTTACGAGTAGAGCCTGTCTTCTGAAATAGGGTATATTTAAAATAAGTACTTCTATAAAGTTTTATAGATTGAGGTCTTATTTGAGCTGTTATATATATGATCTCTATTAATGTCTTCATAGTAATCCTATAAATAGGTATGTAATCACAATCATGAAATAGATATGTAAACAAAATTTTAACACTTGGGAAAGATTCTCAGAGATGTCACAAGTGTTAATACTTAACGGAGGTTATTTAGCTATAAAGTTTTCAGCCCTTTATAATCCTTCCCTGTTTATATTAATTGATACCAGTTAGTAAAAATTATGCCTCCTGAGATTGATTCATTCATTTATCAAACATTTGCTAAACATCAGTTGTTACAAAATAAGTCTTTTTTTTATTTTTTGTTTTGTTTTGTTCAGCTCAGGCTGACCTGGAATTCACTTTGTAGTCTCAGGGTGGACTTGAATTCATGGCGATCCTCCTACCTCTGCCTCTCAAGTGCTGTGATTAAAGGCGTGTATCGCTGTGCCCTACTACAAAATAGTCTTTTAAAGCTGGGCATGCAAATAGCCTTTGCTCTCAAGTGGAGCACTCCTTTGTGGAGTGCTGTAAGCATGGAGTTCTGGAGTACACTCACTGACTGTGAGCTTCAGTTTTCTAGATACTGGATTTGCATATTAGATGCTTCTGTTATGTTTTAAGCAGAAGAACATGGAGAATCTTACCTTGGTAAACTTTTTAACCTTAACCCCCTGAACACAAGACATTGTCAAATAAGCACTGTTGCCTTCAAGGAGCCAACTTTTTCTTGAGAATCTGTTGAAAATTCTCTGTTAATTTCCCTCATTCCCTAAGAACTGATAAGCATATGTGTGTGCATACATATTAGAGTTCTAGGTTCTGGAGTCTGGGGACTTCATATTAAGAGAGCTGTCCTTTTAAAGTAGTGTTTCTTGGACTTTATTTTAGTAGAGTTTTTGCCTCAGGAAATACTGCTGACACTGCTACTTATTTCATTTTGAAATATTTGTGAAAATACAATTTTGAGCTGGACATGGTGGTGCGTGCTTTTAGTCTCAGCCTTTGGGAGGCTGAGGTAGGATTGCTGTGAGCTTAAGGCTGGCCTAAGTCTATAGAATGAGTGACTTCCAGGTCAATCTGGGCTAGAGTGAACACCCTGCCTTGAAAAACTCCAAAAGAAAAAAATTTTATCCTAAGAATAATATTTGTTCAGTTGTGGGCTTTAGTATGTTAGTTTACCCCTAACACCAACTAAAATACATGAAAACTGACATAAATGTTACATATTCTTTGGTATACCATCTAATATTACCTGGATTATCACCACAATTTGGAACCTTTTTTTTTTTTTTTTTTTTTTACTATTTAAACATTTTATTTCTTATTCTCTTTATGTTTTTGAGAATTTGAGAAAGAGTGTGTGTGTGTGTGTGTGTGTGTGTGTGTGTGAGAGAGAGAGAGAGAGAGAGAGAGAGAGAGAGAGAAGAATTGGCATGCCAGGGCCTCTAGCCACTGCAATTGAACTCAACATGCATTACACCTTCTGCGCATGCATCACCTTGGCTTGTGTGGGTTCTGGGGAGTCAAACCTGGGTCCTTAGGCTTTGCAGGCAGTGCCTTAACCTCTTAGCCATCTCTTCAGCCCTCTCTATTTTTAATTTTATTTTTGCTTCTTACTCTCCTGGGCCTGGGGAGACAGTGTGTAAAGCACTTGCTACCTGAGCATGAGTACCTGAGTTTGGAACCCCAGGCTCTTGAGAGCTGGATGCAGCAGTGTTATGTGCACATCTGAGGCCCCAGCACTCCATTGGTGAGACACAAGAATGCCTGCAGCTGACAGCAGTGACACTGGTGAACTTGAGACCCTACTTCAAATAGGTGGAAGGCAAGGACCAACCACTGAGGTCATACTCTGACCTCTCTGCATATTTACCCTGAAATGAACATGTGTACACACACAATACATACTCTTTTTTTATGAGAGAGAGAAAGAGAACTGGTGCACCAGGGCCTCCAGCAGCTGCAAATGAACTCCAGATGCACCAACTTGTGCATCTGTCTTATGTGGGTCCTGAGGAATTGAACCTGGGTCCTTTGGCTTTGCAGGCAAGCTCCTTAACCACTAAGCCATCTGTCTAGCCCATGCTTCTTACTTTTTTATATGTTCAGTTCAATTATATATTGAATTCCTATTATGTACCAGTACACATTGACTCTAGGGATGAAGCAGTGAATAGCCCTCAGTGGGGGAGAGGCCAACAGAGAATATGCCAGGCAGAGCATTTTAGTAAAAATTTAAAAATATCGTATTTATTTGAGAGACAGAAAGAGGAAGATATATGGAGAGATTGGACATGCTAGGGCTTCTAGCCACTGCAAATGACCTTGACGCATACTCCATCTTGTGCATCTGGCTTATGTGGGTACTAGGGAATCAAACCTGCATCCGTAAGTTTTGCAGGCAAGTGCCTTAACTGCTAAGCCATCTCTCCGCCCCATTCCTTAGCATTTTTGAGGAATCTTCTGAAATGCGGTAGGAATGGAGTTAGTAAAGACCTGAGTGGTAGGGCACAAAATGGAATGGCAGCCAGGGTCAGGCGGAGGATCATACAAGGCTGTGTTGACCACATAAGGAGTAGGTTTCTTCTGAGATGGAACTGTTGTATAGTTTTCAGAAAAGGTAATATATGCCTTAACTTAGTTTGAAGGATCACCTGCTGCTAGGTTGATAAAAGATTGGAGGGGGGTCTGTGATATGGGCAAGATGTTGTTTGTATATGGGGATCACTGTGAGGGCAGTGAGAAGAGATTAGATTGTAGCTGTATTTTCAAGGTGTGATCTGGATGAGGGGATCACTGTGAGGGTAGTGAAATGAGGTTATAGATTCTAGCTGTATTTTCAAGACAGAGCCTATGCAATTTATTCACTGATTAGATGTGAACTGTGGTAGAAAGGAGTCAGCAGTAGGTAAGCACACTTGCTACACAAGCATGAGTGCCAGAGTTCGATACCCAGCACCCATGTAAAAGGCTGGGTGTGGCTGCGCATATCTGTAACTCCAGTCTTGTTGGGGACAAAGATGAAAATTGGGGGCTCACTGGTTGTGGTAGTTTGATTCAGGTGTCCCCCATAAACTTAGGTGTTCTGAATGCTAAGTTCCCAGCTGATGGCGATTTGGGAATTAATGCCTCCTAGAGGCAGTGCATTGTTGGGGGAGGGCTTATGGGTGTTATAGCCAGTGTCCCCATGCCAGTGTTTGGCACACTCTCCTTTTCCTGTTGTCCACCTGATGTTGGTGATGTCCTCTGCTCATGCCATTGTTTTCCCTGCCATTGTGGAGCTTCCTCTCGTCTATAAGCCAAAAATTATACTTTTTTTTCCCACAAGCTGCTCTTGGTTGGGTGATTTCTGGCAGCAATGTGAACCTGACTGAAACACTGGTTGACCAGTCTGACGGACAATGGCAGCTCCATGTTCAGAGAGAGAGAGAGAGTGAGTGGGAGAGAGAGATGGGGGAGAGGGAGGCTACTTCAAAGCTAAAAGAGTCAGGGATGACTCAAAAAGCCCTCCCCCCCCCAGCAACTGGAAGGATAGAATTACCTGAGATACATTCAAGGTAAAGATCTTGAGTTTGACTTAGATATAATTAAAATTTGAATTCTTCTTAGATATGTAGGTTATGAGTACTGGATAAAAGTCTAGAGATCAATTTGGCATGGTGGCACACACCTTTAATCCCAGCAGCCTGGAAGCAGAGGTAGGAGGATAGCCATGAGTTCGAGGCCACCCTGAGACTACATAGTGAATTCCAGGTCAGCCTTACCTTGAGTGAAACCCTACCTTGTAAAACCAAAAAAAAAAAAAAGAAGAAGAAGAAAAAAAAAAGGTATAGAATCCAGGCAGGCGGGATGAATTTTGGAGGCACCAAGTAAAAAGATAAAAAAGATTTTTTTTTGATTTAACTTTAAACTGTGTGAGGAAGGCAGGCAGGCACAGGAGGCTGTTTTAAGGGCGAGAGAAGAGAAATTCTTAAAATTGTAATTTGAAAATGTTTGGTCATTTAATGAGGCTAGCATTTTTGTTTTGTTTTTTTCAAGGTAGGTTTTTGTTGTAGCCTAGGCTGACCTGGAATTCACAATGTAGTCTTAGGGTGGCCTCAAACTTAAAGTAATACTCCTACCTGTGCTTCCCAAGTGCTGGGAGTAAAGGCATGCATCACCACAGAGAGGGGTGGGGGGAGAGGGAGGGAGGGAGGGGAAGAGAATATGAATGAGAATGGGCACACCAGGGCCTCTAGGGACTGTAAAGAAGTCTAGAAGCATGCACTGCTTTAAGTGGGTACTGGGGAATTGAACTTGGGTTGTTAGGCTTTATGGGCAAGAGACTTAAACTGAGCAGTTTCTCTAGCCCCAAGGTTAGTATTTAATGAGTTTGTTAATTAAAGAATTACATTTATCGTAAAATATTTAATGTGCATGTATATATAAATCTGTGTAAGGGTTGCTTTTTGTAGATCAGGAATTAATGTAAAATTTAGCAAAATATTTTGGTAGTTAGGAGCAGAAACTTTACAATTGGCTACTATGTTCCTTTCCTGTTTCTTAGAATTGTTTATCTAAAAATCTGCTTTTTTTGTGTGATTTTAAAGGTAATGCTATGGGCTATATAAGAATGATAAGATCTGGTGGTCTTCATTGTAGCAGCAATGCCATTAGGTATGAACGCAAACATCATTTATACCTTCTTTATGCCATCTAAAGTTATGCAGTTTCTCTCTGTTGTGGTACTGTAGAGAAGGTGCATGCTCTTGTAAAATGCCTTACTCTTCCTACTGCCAGCCCACTGCCACTAGGAGTGTCCTTCATGAGCCTGTTTTCTTCCTAATGAAGAAAATAGTAAGCCTACTGTTCATACTTTTCTTGTTGAATTTTGAGTGCATTCTACTTTTGAAAATATCTATTTCCCTTAAGGTTGTACCTAATTTATCAGCATGGTTTATGAATAAAGTTAAAGATTACATAATTTCAAGGATTAAAGTGTGATCATATCCAAAATTAAGGTGGTGATATTGACAGTATTATGGAAGTACAAGGTTTTTCTTAAATACATAGTTGAAAATTTTGAGTCCTCTAGTACCACTTTTCCATCTGTGTCAGTTGCAGATGTTTTACTTTATTAAATTCTTTCCCAAACTCTTATGTAGATTTGTGCCTGATCTTGAAGATATTGTCAACTTTGAAGAACTAGTAAAAGAAGAAGGTCTTTCAGAAGAAACATTAAAAGCAGCAAGGTAATCTAGTTTTGAAATAATCTGAATTTGGAAGTTTATTTTTTATTTATTTTTAATTTTTGTTTTATTTATTAGAAAGAGAGAGGCAGAGAGAGAGACAGAATGGGCATGCCAAGGCCTTCAGCTGTTGCAAACAAACTCCAGACGCATGCATCCCCATGTGCACATGTGTGACATTGAACATTTGTATCACTGTGTGTCTGGCTACGTGGGACCTGGAGATTCAAACATGAGTTCTTAGGCTTCGCAGGCAAGCACCTTAACCACTAAGCCATCTCTCCAGCCCTGAATTTGAAAGTTGAAAGAGTTTTTTGTTTTTGAGGCAAGCCCAACAGAATGCTTTTTTTTTTTTTTCCAAATGCGAGAGTGAGAGAGAATTGGTGCACAGGGCCTCCAGCCACTGCAATTGCATTGCAGATGCGTGTGCTCCTTGTGTGCATGTGCGACATTGTGTGCTGTGTCACTTTGCGTCTGGTTTATGTGGGACCCGAAGAGTTGAACATAAGTCCTTAGGCTTCATAGGCAAGCGCCTTAACTGCTAAGCCATCTCTCCAGCCCCAAAACTGTTTATATAGAATAGTAGACTGGAAAGTAATATGGAATTTATATATGTATGTAAGTATATATAATTTATATGAGTGTTTTTATTATACAAATTATGGTCTCAATTTATGAATTAGACATTGTTTTTAAAGGCTCCAGTATTCTAAGACCTTTCTAACCACCAAAAAGTGATCTTCTAGAACATGCCTTCTTATGTGGGCAGACACCAGTTATACTAGAATGTATGACATACAGCACCTGCAATATTGCTGGTCCAGGCAACTAATCTTGAGGATTTAGTATAGAAAACAAGTACCAAGTATCTTATCTAGAAAACTAATTTTACCTGGTCCTTTTTACTGTTAAAATATTTCTACTCACCAGCACTCTCTAGGATGCCAGTCTTTTATGTCATCTGAGGCAGTGTCATTCAATGCAGAATCTACCTCCACCTTGATGGCTATTGAACCTTGAAATACGCCAGCTGGGACTGAGCCTTGGAGGGTGTGGTAGTGATGTCTTAGTTAGTGCTGACCACTTCACTGTCACTTCTTCTCAGCACTTTGGTGAGTTTTGAGTCACTCCAGTGGTCACCACCATCTGAAAAGATAAGCTTCTCTAAACAAAAGTGAGAGTAACATTGATAGATAGCAATAAACATACAAGTATTTAGAGGGTTGTTTGGTGGGCATATTATATCCATTTAGCCAGACAACAGTAGTAGTTTTTCCCTATGATTTGTAACTCCCCAGTCATAAGCTCCCCCCCCCCCCTTTGGTTTTTCAAGGGAGGGTCTTGCTCTAGCCCAGGCTGACCTCGAATTCACTATGTAGTCTCAGCGTGTTCTCAAACTCATGGTGATCCTCCTACCTCTGCCTCCCAAGTGCTGGGATTATAGGCGTGCACCACCACGCCCAGTTCCCAGTCATAAGCTTTTAATTAAGTTTTCAGTACTAGGCAAAACTTCCCATGGAACAGGCCTCAAATCCAATTAGAGATGAGTTGGTTTTCCCCATAACAGACATGCCACTATTGTACCAGTTGGAACATTTGGCCTGTCTGGCCAGCTGTAAAACTTGCAGGGTCCACTACTTAAGACTATTAATGACCCCCCCCCCCAACATGCTCCATAGCTCTTTCCAGATCCTGGCAGCTAGTCAACAGGGAAGGGGCTTCTAGCTCAGCTCAAGCTTGATTTCTCAGTGACCTGCAGCCCAAGTATGTGTGTCTTCAGCAGTAGGGAGAGCCTTAGTTCTCAATAGATTTCATGCTAAGTGAAGAATTAAAATAATTTGTGGCTTGGCTTTCAAAGAGAATTGGATATTTACCTCTTGTTGAATCATGCCATTTTCTCCAAAATTGGTGACCATTTAAAAAATATTTTGAAGCAGTCTAAGGAAGAGTAGGATGTTGTCTTTTATTGATCTTTTGGTGAAACTAACTGCTGATTTTAAGGTCCAGATTTGTGAAAATAATAAATGGTTGACATTAAGAGGAGGTCATGGTAAGCCAGGCATGGTGTCCACATGCCTTTAATCCCAGCACTCGGGGAGGCAGAGGTAGGAGGATCGCCTTGAGTTTGAGGCCACCCTGAGACTGCATAGTGAATTCCAGGTCAGCCTGAGCTACAGTGAGACCCTACCTCGAAAAACAAAAACAAAAACAAAAACAAAAAAAGTCATGGCAGTTGAAATTGAGAAATATGGGTTCATCATAATGAATATATTATCCACAGAGACAGTGGAGAATTGGAGGAGGCATCCTAGTTGTAGATAATAAATTAGAACTGTGGCTAAAAGATTCATAAATTCCTGCTTTCAAGGCAGAATTAGTGGATATACAGATGTTCCCTTACTTATAATGGCTTATCTTACTATTTTTAAATTGTAGTCAACACTTCATGGTGCTATGAAATTGTCATTCAGTAGAAACTGTACTTTGAATTTGGATCTTTTTTCAAGAAGGAATATGCCCTATAATCCTCTCTGCCATGCTGAGCAGTGGCAGCAAGTAGCAGACTGGAGATCCATGAGGGAAAACAACTGGTACTCTGGAACATCCGATATTGCTAAGAGATGATGCTCAGTATCTTAGGTGCATTAATCTTTATTTTCAACTTACCATGGGTTTATCCTGCCATAGGTTGAAGAGCATCTCTATAGGTGGATTGTGTGAGTTTCATAGGAGGGGTTTTTGTAATGGTTTGAAAGTGGTAGTAGTTATACAGGAGAGTTCCAGAAGCAAGAACAGCTAATGCTTCTGAAGATTGTAATGAAGGGTTAGAGGTCTAGATTTGAAAGGAAGCAGATGTGAAAACAGCACTGAGGAAGAGACTTAACATGAATCAGAATATATTTAAGTGGGCTGAGGTTTTCCAGAGCTCACTGGGGGAAAAGGTACATTCTGTTATTTAATTTCCCAGGATACTGCAAGGGCTAAGTTAATTAAGTAATACTAACCAATTTCTGCCCATAGGAAAAAGAGCTCATTCTGAATTTGAAGGAAATTTACATATTAATTTTATAATGTTCCCTGGTTTGGATTATCTAACCTAGGAGCTAGAGAAATGGCCCAATGATTAAAGGCACTTGCTTGGATTATCTAACCTAATGACAGATGGATTTTTTAAAAAGCTATACATTTTGTGCTGGACAAATGGCTCAGCAGGTAAAGGCACTTATTTTCAAAGCCTAACAACCTGGGTTTGATTACTTAGTACCCATGTTAAGCCAGATGCACAAAATGGCACATGTCTGGAGTTTGTTTGCAGCTGCAGGAGGCCATGGCATGTCCATACACTCTCCTCTCCCTGTCTGTCAAATAAATAAATATTTTTTCAAAGCTATACCCTTTGACAAAGGAACCAAAGTGTAGTTTGTTTGTTTTTTAGGCATTTGGACTCAGTCCTCAGTGATCATACTCGGAATTCTGCTGAAGGTACTGAGTATTTCAAAATGCTTGTGGATGTTTTTGCTCCTGAATTTCGAAGACCAAAGAATATACATCTCCGGAATTTCTATATCATTGTACCTCCTTTAGTGAGTATTTTCAGAATCTGAAATAAATTTTTTTGTGTGTGTGTGCAATGTGTGTGGATACACCTGTGTGTGGTTAGGTGGTGTGAGTGTGCACAGTGGAGGCCAGAGGTCAACACCAGGTATCTTCTTAACACTGAGGGCAGGGCCTCTCACTTAAAACTGGGGCTTGCTGATTTTACTGGTCTAGCTAGCCAGTTTGTCCTATGGATTGCCTGTCTCTGCCTCATTAACTGTGATGAAGATGACTTATAGTTAATACGTTGTTATTAATTGCAAGAGAACTCGTGTTTTAAAGTTCCTTGGGTGGATGCCAGTATCTATATAGCATAGACTCTTTTGGCAGATTTATACTGTGTAATCATTTTAAGTTCTTAATGTAGACTAACTTTACTATAATATGAAGTTTTTTCCAACATACCTCTAAAAGCCTTTTTTTTTTTTGGCCATAATTCCATCTGTTAAGTAGTAAGTACTAACACCTAGAATAAATTTTTAGTGCCTTCTCCTAAAATATATATTTTCATCTCTAATTTAATAGTTGCTGTCTACAAATAGCTCAAGCTAACAAAAATTACATTATTAAAGCAGTTGATCCAGTGGGGAAGATGTAGCTAAGGATTAAAAAAAAATTTTGTTGTTGATTTTTATTTATTTATTTTAAGAGTGACAGAAAAAGGGAGGAAGGGAGAGAGAGGGGGGAGAGAGAGAGAGAGGGAGGGAGGGAGAGAATGGGCATGCTAGGGCCTTCAGCCACTGCAAAAGAACTCCAGATGCATGCACCACCTTGTGCATCTGGTTTATGTGGGTCCTGGGGAATTGAGCCTTGAACTGGGGTCCTTAGGCTTCACAGGCAAGCACTTAACCACTAAGCCATCTCTCCAGCCTGGAGCTAAGGATTTTAAGAGCAATATATTAACAACAAGGGTTACTTTTCCCTAAAAATTTCTATAATAAAGTTTTCATTAAGATTTGTAAGTGAGGGGCTAGGAAGATGACTTAGTGGTTAAAGGTGCTTGCTTACAAAGCTTGCAGGCCTGGGTTCAATTTCCAAGCTACCTATATAAGCTGGATGCAAAATGCAGTGCAAGCACCTGTGTTCATTTACAGTGACAGTGCATGCACACACACGTAAATAAATAAATATAAAATTTATAAGTGGATAGCACTGAAATCTAAACATCACCAGTAGATGTAGCTTTTGATTACATTTAACTTTGATCAGTTGATGGGACCTGGATTCAGTCCCCAGCACTATCTCAACCAGACATGGTAACAGACCTTTGTAAACCCCCCACTCAGGGTGGGGTGGCAGCAAGATGAGGTTTCTCAGGTTCCAGGCTACACAGAGAGTTCGTGATCAGCCTAAGGCACTTGAGAGCCTGCTTCCAAAAAAAATTTTGTATTTTTGCCTTGTTAACAAACACATCACCTTGCATATTATATAGGCATTGTTACCTATAAGAAATAATTAGTGGTAATGTATTTCTTCATGTATTTTCTGTCTTGTACATCTGTTGTTAACTTTTTATTAACTGATGTAGCAGAGATGTTCATTTTCCTCTGATAATCATCTTTTCATCTTAGGCTGGTATCCAAACTGGAGGTGAATGAATATGTTATTTTGGTAATACTGTAGCTAACAGGCTAAGTATTTACCATACCTCTTTCATGTGGAGGGCAGTATATAGTCAGGCCACAGCACAGGGCAGTGAAACCATGGTGAGCTTAGTGAGTCTAGATTTCTACAGAATTCAGTTACAAAATAGATTTAAGAGCAGTACAAAGAAACATAAGATGCTATTTTTGTGCTCAAATTTACAACCTAATTCCAGAAAATAAAATAAGTGAGCTATCAAAAAAAAAAAAAAAAAAAAAGCCAGATATAGTCATGCAAGCATGCAATGTTGCACATGTGCACAAGGGGGTGCATGTGTCTAGAGTTCTGTTGCAGTGGTTGGAGGCCCTGGTGTGCCATTTCTCTCTTTCTGTCTCATTAAAAGAGAGCTAGTCTGTTGAGCTTGCCTCAAAAAAAAAAAAAAAAAAAAAAGATTTAAATGGTAGTTGATAAGGATTTCATGAATATTTGATTGTGAAATAAATTTCTTAGGCAATAAATGAAGCCTTTTTTTTCCAAGGTAAGCTGTTAAAATATTTATCACACATTTTTCAAACAGTACTCTCTATACTCCTGTAGAGCTGTGCTGTTCATGTGTATCCACATATGGCCACTTTAATTAAATTTTTATAAAATTAAAATTGAGCCTCAGTTACATTAACCTCATCTAAGGAATTCTGTGGTCACAAGTAACTGAAGGTTTCCTGATTGACCAGTGCAGGTCACACATCATTTCTGTCATTGACAATATACTAGTTGCTTAGTGTGAACTCTAGATGGTAATATATATCTTTTTAATCTTAAGTATTATTGTAAACTTCTTTTGTGCATCTGGCTTACATGGGTACTAGGGAATTGAATGTGAGTACTTAGGTATTTTAGAGTGCCTTGACCACTAAGCCATCTCTCCAACTTCTAGTAAGCTTTTTTGAATGATTTGGTTAAAGTATTTTGGAAAAGTTGAATTTTCAAGAGAAGTTCTCTTGTAAGAAATTCACCATTTAGCCAAAGGACAACTGAATATACTTTAGGATGAATTGTGTAGGCAGAAGGAAGGGCTCCTATGGTATACTGCAGAGGGCTCACTTTTTAAGTAACAGGGACCCATTTTCTGCTTCCCATATTGACCTCGTGTCTGACTTTAGGTAAGACATGCCATCTCCCTAAATGAGTTAGTAGAGAGCCCTGTGCGCAGCTAGTGGTAGTGGGAAGAATGCTCATGTTTAAAGACTTGGAAGGAAAAGCCATTAAGAGACACTTGTATGGAGTTGTGTCCTCATTTAGAGGCAGTTTGAGGCAGATGTTCATCAACCTGTTTATAATTTTTGAAATGTTTGTTACAGCAACTGAATTTTGAAGACTTGATTTGCTCAATTGTTTCTCTATTTCTTGTCTCTTTAGACTCTGAACTTTGTAGAGCATTCTATTAGTTGCAAGGAAAAATTGAATAAAAAAAATAAAATCGGAGCTGCCTTTACTGATGATGGTTTTGCCATGGGTAAGCTTCATCAAACTGTTAAGTTGGTTTTGTGTTGACTTTAAAATTTATTTTATTTTAAAAGCCGGGCGTGGTGGCACATGCCTTTAATTCCAGCACTCGGGAGGCAGAGGTAGGAGGATCACCATGAGTTCGAGGCCACCCTGAGACTCCATAGTGAATTCCAGTTCAGCCTGGGCTAGAGTGAGACCCTATCTCGAAAAACAAAAACAAAACAAAACAAAACAAATTTTATTTATTTATTTGACAGAGAAAGGGGGGGGGGGGAGAGAATGGGCACTCCAGGGCCTCTAGCCACTGCAAATGAACTCCAGATGTGTGCGCCCCCTTGTGCATCTGGCTAACGTGGGTCCTGGGGAATCGAACCTGGGTCCTTTAGCTTTGCAGGCAAGCACCTTAACCACTAAACCATCCCTCCGGCCCTATGTTAACTTTAAAGTGAGTTCTCAGAAGCATTTGCTTGAAAACAGGTTTATGTGTTCTTTACAGATTTCATTTTTCATGAGCAGTGTTTACTATTATTTTTTTACAAGATGAAGTGACATCATTTTAAACTTTATTTTTATTTATTAGAGACAGAGAGAGAGAATGGGCACACCAGGGCTTCCAGCCACTGCAGACAAGCTCCAGATGCATGAGCCACTTTGTGCATCTGGCTTGCATGGGTCCTGGAGAATCGAACCGAGGTCCTTTGACTTTGCAGGCAAGCGCCTTAACCACTAAGCCATCTCTCCAGCCCCTTACTGGTTTTTTTTTTTTTTTTGATATCTTTATTTATTAGAGAGAAAGAGGCAAATAGAAAGAGAGAGAATGAGTGCACCAGAGCCTCCAACCACTGCACCTCTGTAGGCGTAGTGCCACCTTATACATCTGGAGTTACCTGGGTACTGGGGAATTGAACTTGGGTCATTAGGCTTTGCAGGCAAATGCCTTAGTCGCTGAGCCATCTCTCCAGCCCACCCACGTTTGCTTCTAAACAGGGCTGTTTGAATGAAAATACTTGTTTTCCTATCAGTATCCTTTTGGTATCACTTATCACTTACCTAGTTTGACCTACTGTTTAAGTTTTGGTTTTGTTATGATTTTATAGTTTTAGCATCTTGCATTTAGTCTTCTGTTTTCCCTGGAGCTGTCACACTTTGGCTTTGGCTATGCTTAGCAGTGTAAGTTTGTATTCTTTTTTTGTTTGTTTTGCGAGGTAGGGTCTTGCTCTAACCCAAGCTGCCCTGAATTTGCTATATAGTGTCAGGTTGGCCTCAAACTCACAGCAGTCCCCTCCCTCAGCCTCTCAAGTGCTGGGATTAAAGGCGTGTGTCACCATGCCCAGCTGTTTTTATTCTTAATTTGCAGCTCTGTTTTTCCAGATTTTTGTGGTTGTGTTACATACTTATTTCTGGCTAAGAAACTTGGAAAAGAGTGTTTAACTTATATTATAAATTTTTTTTTTTTTTTGAGGTAAGGTCTCACTCTAGCTCAGGCTGACCTGGATTTTACTATGTAGTTTCAGGGTGGCCTCAAACTCATGGTGATCCTCCTATCTCTGCCTCCCGAATGCTGGGATTAAAGGCGTGTGCCACCACACCCGGTGTAAAATGTGATTTGAAAGTGTTAATTCCAATGTTAGCTCAGTAGTAGGTTTTGGTATAGTGAGATTCAACTGCTGTATTCACTGTAATTTAACTTTGGTTTTGTTAATGGTTATAGGTGTGGCCTATATCCTAAAGCTTTTGGATCAATATCAGGAATTTGATTCACTTCACTGGTTCCAGTCTGTTAGAGAGAAATACATCAAGGAGATAAGAGCAGTTGCCAAGCAACAGAATATTCAGTCAACGAGTCAAGATGAAAAACTGCTACAAACCATGAACCTCACTCAGAAGCGGCTAGATGTCTATCTACAGGTAAGGAGAGTGGACCAAATATGCCTTGGCCTATGTTTTCATGTTCATTACACATGATGTGTAGAAATCAGAAGCCATATGGAATCCTGTCTTAACGAGTGTGATGAATAGTGGTAAAAAGAATACATTTTATTATAATTATTTGGAGGTAGCTTGATCAAAAAAAGGATGGATTTTTTTCATTTTCTGTATTAATGACTTCCACTAGAGCTTTTAAAATAAGAAACTTGAGATCGAAGGTATTTTTAACATTTTGCTCTATGTATTTCTCCTTTTATTTACTCCTGCAGGAATTTGAGTTGCTGTATTTCTCATTGAGCAGTGCAAGGATTTTCTTCAGAGCGGACAAAACTGCAGCTGAAGAGAGCCAAGAAAAGAAAGAGAAGGAAGGTCAGTGAGTTGTGTAAATGTGGATGGACAGCCAACTCTCTCTCTTAACAGATACTCATGCTCCGTTTTCTGCTCATAGTTCCAGGTTCAAAAGAATAAAAATTCTTTATTATTATTATTTATTTATTTATTTGAGACAGAGACAGAGAGAGAGAGAGAGAGAGAGAGAGAAAGAATATGGATGCGCCAGGGTCTCGGCCACTGCAAATGAACTCCAGATACATATGCCACCTTGGGCATTTGGCTTACATAGGTCCTGGGGAGTCGAACCTGGTTCCTTTGGCTTCACAGGCAAGCACCTTAACTGATAAGCTATCTTTCCAGTCCCTAAAAATTCTTTTGAAAAATAATGTCTTTTTAAAATTTATTTGAGACAGAGGGAGACATAGAGCGTGAGTGAGAATGGGCGCTCCAGGGCCTCTAGCTACTGCAAATGAACTCCAGACGCATGTGCCACCATGTGCATCTGGCTTACATGGGACCTGGGTCCTTAGGCTTCGCAGGCAAGTGCCTTACCCACTAAGCCATCTATCCAGCCCCCCAAAATAATGTCTTTTTAAAAATAAAGTCAGCTGGGTATGGTGGCTCATGCCTTTAATCCCAGCACTTGGGAGGCACAAGTACAAGGATCGCCATGAGTTCAAGGCTACTCGGAGACTTCATAGTGAATTTCAGGTCAGACTAGACTTGAGGGAGACCCTACCTCAAAAAAACAAAAACAACAACAACAAAAACAAATAAATAAAGTCTATATGGATTATATGTGAAAAGAAAAAAATATTCTTGTTTCATTCTGTGATAACTCCTTAAGCCCTTATTCTGATTCATTTTCTAACTGAAGTAAAACTAAACAGGTTCAGTTTCTTTCACTGTTGAACCTGTATGAGGTTAGGAGTAAATGTGAGAAGGGGTCTGACTGCTGCTGAATGGATGTTACCAAGATAGTAGAGGGGATTAAAGCATATAAAATCAGGCAGCTCAGAGAGTCCATGGTTAGGCCCTGGAGCATCTGTGAGGTCTTACCATAACTAAGACTCACTTTATTAAATTTGAGGCCCTAAGAATTATTCCCATTGTATTCTTTTTAGGATGTTGGGAAAGTTTTTATACACTGCAATGTATAAGAGCATTGTTAAGTGTTTCACAGATTTCTCCATTATAGTAACAGTCCTCTGAGACTTGACATTAGAAATACTTGTCTTTAAGGAATAAATGTTTCTTTTTTTCTGTCATGAAAATTCTGAAACTTCTGTTTTTCTTTGCTTGGAAGGGTAGTTAGGCACAAAACTTTTAGAATTTTCATGTTTGTTAGTCTCCCTTTTTTTTCTCACCTGAATGTCATGAAGTTTTCATAAATCAAGATATAAAACATTTCATAAAATAACATTTTTTATTAATCTGAGTTTACATATTTTAAAATCCCCCCCCCTTTTTTTTTACAATTAGCAGCTACTTATTCGGGTACCTACATGAACTAGTTTGTTCTTGTTCATTTTGTGTACATTAAATATTTAACTTAGTATTGCTTACTAGAGGCATATCCAGGTATTTTTAGAATCTGGACTAAGTAATAACCATGTGCTTGAAAAATTATTTCAGGCTATTATCTGGGAGATACTTAGTATGTATTAAATGAAAATTTGTATAGATTGCAGTTGGGTTCATGTTCAAGACTAAGATAAACTGGCTTATTCATTTGAAGGAATTTGAACCAGTATGATCTAGCTCATTAAGAAATACTTATTTCTGAAGTTCTGCTGGGGAATTTCCTAGTAATGATAGAATGCTGTCTCCCGTAAAGAGCTGGGAATATTGCAAATGGACTAGACATTTACCCTGAGCAGAAGACAACCACCCACACCTTCATTATCAAGACAGTGACTACTTCATGCTGTTGTTAGGAACTGTTTAGGTGCTTAGACTTGTATCCCTCTCATGCCTGGTCACTGCTCTACTCAAGACTGTATTTAACTAGACATTGTTCAGAAATGTCACATAGTTTTCATTGTTAATAATACATATGTATATGGCATTTTGCACAAAATGCTAGTTCTTTCTAATCACTGATTCTTTCTAATCAAAAATTGCATTAAAACAAATTATAAATGCAAATAGGAAGATAATTCTGGACAACTTTGGCATATTACTTTGCAGCCATGTTTCTGTTAGTGGCAGAACATCATAATGGTGGATTCTTGGCCCAGGTGAAGGAACTGCAGAGAAGGTGACATTGAAGGGTATCAAAAATTCCCAGGAGAAGGGCTGGAGAGATGGCTTAGCAGCTAAGTACGTGCCTGTGAAGCCTAAGGACCCCGGTTCAAGGCTTGATTCCCTACACAAGGGGGCGCACGCATCTGGAGTTTGTTTGCAGTGGCTGGAAGCCCTGGCGTGCCCATTCTCTTTCTCTCTCTGTCTCTCTGTCTCTCTCTCCTCTGCCTCTTTCTCTGTCACTTTCAAATAAATAAACAAAAATAAACAAAAAAAAAAAACTTCCCAGGAGAAAAGCACCTATACAGTTTCAAGTTTAACTTTAGATGTCTTGACTCCACCCTTCCATTAAGAACCAGTCAAAGCTTTCACAGTTTTTAGCTTAGATTTTAAAAAATAAAAATAAGCACCAGGTATAATTTGTGGTAGTAGAGAAATACTTAACTCAAAAATGTAGTAACATAACTCTTCTCATTTCTTGATTCATTTCTAAAAAATGAAAATAAGTATTGCCATTGTTATTTTTACACATTCCAGAGGAAACGAAAGCAAGCAGTGGAGACCTGCCTGATTGCACTGTGTCCGCTGACCCTGTGGTGAAATGACGGTGTGAGAGTCAGAACTGTGTGAACGCCTTTGCCAGTGAAATGATGTTATAAGCTATCTGGCGAATATTTCCTGGGTCATGCCTCTGGAAAACACGTAGATGTTTAAGAGAGTGCTCTTGAGTAAGTCTTTTCTATTTCTAAAGGCTCTACTTTTCAAGGGCTGAGAATAAGATTTTAAAATTGAATTTTCGTCTGGAACTTCAGGCTAGCAGATGTTCCTAGGAATACTTACTTACATGAAGTTATAGAAGGACAAATCCAAATTCCCAAACTGTTGCATCAGAATTCTTGTAATCTATGTGAGTGTTTGTAATTTATATTTGCATAGGTCTCTGATCAATATTTATCTGAAGTCAATTGGAAAAAGTCAGTACATATACTGTATACAGCCAGTAAGTACATATCTAAAAAAAGAATTGAGCCTAAAATTCATGAAGCATACATATCATGATGCTTATTAAAAAGATATATGAAATGGCTGTGATACTAGAGGTGAGACACAAGTATGTTGTGTAACCTTTGTGCACAGTGTATAACTGGTGATCCTTCATGCATTGTTAATTTCATGTGATTCACAAGAGCTGCTGATGTCTTTGATGAGACAGATTATAACCAGTTTACATTGCTTTGGGAACATTGACCCTCCATTAACTGCTTTAAATTTAAGATTTACTTAATACTCAAAGAAAGCTCAGATAAAGCCATAAAGTCCTGCTTGAAGCATCACTTCGATTTGAAGTGATGTATGATATCATAAAAAAAAGAATTATTTCTACATCCAAACTCAGGTTTCTTCTACATTACATTAAGTTGAAATCTTGGTGATGGTTTAGGCAGACTTTTCTTTTATCAAGTATAAGATTAAATAACTGCATTATGGCAGGCTTTCAGAAATTTACCACTGTGAGTATTTAATAGAACTAATAAACCACTTACTGATTTTAAAAGTATGAAAGATTTTGAGTAATTTTTGTTCCCAATAAGCAACTAGCTTTATTTTTGTAAAAGTATGTTTGTTAGTGGTTAGATGGATTAATGATGGCCTTTGTAAAATAGAATAAAATGATGCCTTTATGATGAAAAAGAAAGTTTAAAACCTTAGATATAATTCAAATATCATTTTTGGGAAATGCTTGATTTTTTAAATTGTATTTGCCTGCTAAACATTGCTTTGGATAAATCCTGCAAGTCATCCTAACACTGTTAGAATTCTGACATTGTTCTTTGATTCCAGCTTTTGGAATAGGTATGCAGTGCCCTGTCTGTAATCATTGATCAGGATCAGGGAACTTTCCCAGCCCAGGAGAAATCCTTTCACTGTTCAAAGTCAGAAGAAAAGAGTGTGTTTTTTATTATGTAGACATGGCTAACGGAATTATGGACAATGAATGGATTAAAGGCATTGGTATTTGTGATTCATACTAACTGTAGAAATGGCCCTAAAGCATGCTGCATAATTAATAATTTATATTTTCATTATTATAAATGTTTATATTAAATGATACTGGATTTGATTATATCAAATTAATCACCATTTTATAGCACCAGTATGTTCTGTTTTTTTTTTTTTTTTTTTTTAACAGTCTTTGTTCATTGTTCCCACGCGTTAATGTTGGAGTTATCATCAATGTTGGAGTTCACTTGTGGACTCCTTGAATACCTACAATTGAGAAGAAAGTGACTATTATTTTACCTTTAGTTAAAAATAATGTCACTGCAGTCTGGACATAATGACAAGTTCGTATTTTTGAAATGGAATCTCTGGAAAAGATGAGTGTTTAAATGGTATTAAAGTGCAGAATAACAAAGCTTCCATGTGTTTACTCCTGAGTTAATATATCCATTTAATGATGATTTTTCAGGCTAATATTAGCATTTCTTCAGGCATGTTATAATTTAAATATGAACATATTTGTTGTACATTCACACACAAAAATACCCTAATGATGTTCATTCTCAGGAATTAACATTGTCAGTTCTAATTAGCTTTTGTAAAAGATAGTACATATATGTGTTACCTCACTTGAGTGGGGGTTCCCCCCTACCCCCATTCTAAGAAAATATATGTAAATTTTTCCTTCCCTTGGATATTTATGTTCAGAATTGACTGTCTTAAAGTAGTAGTTTTTTTTTTGGTTGTATGAGGATTGAAATTAGGCAACCACTCTACCACTGAGCTATATATATCCCTCAACCCTAAACCAGTAGTTCTTAACAGTAACTAAAATACATGCAATCTGTTTAAAAAAAAATGTTGGGCTAGAGAGATGGCTTAGTAGTTAAGGCGCTTGCTTGCAAAGCCAAAGGACTCAGGTTCAATTCCTTGGGACCCATGTAAGCCAGATGCACAAGGTGACACCTGCATGTGGAGTTCATTTGCAGTAGCTGGATGCCCTGGTGTGCCCATTCTCCCCCCACCCCATATATAAATATAAATAAAACATTTTTCAAAATGTTGCATGTGCATAGACCAAATGTTTCAGTATATAATTGAGATTGCATTTCTGTAGATACCAGGTAAAGAACTTTTGTTTCTTCCCTTTATTCATTCTTGGCCATCCCATAGGTTGATGTTTTCAACCAAAAAACCAACATGGCTGGATGTGGCGGTGCATGTCTTTAATCCCAGCACTTGGATGCCGAGGTAAGGAGATTGCTGTGAGTTTGAGACCATCCTGAGACTAGAGTGAATTCCAGGTTAGCCTGGGCTAGAGCAAGACCCTACCTCACAACAACAAACAAACAAAAAAAACCCATGAAATTATTATTTTATTTAAATCCTAGTCCTGGAAAGGGATCCTAAATGCATTGTGAATAATGTTTTAGAAGTAACTCTGGGCAGGAGAGAAAGCTTAGCGGTTAAGACATTTGCCTGCAAAGCCCTAATAACTCAGGTTTGATTTCCCAGAACCCGTGTAAGCTAGATGCACATGGTGGCACATGCATCGAGTTCATTTGCAGTGGCTAGAGGCTCTGGCGTGCCCATTCTCTCTCAAATAAATAAATAGAAGTAACTTACTCTGTGTACAGGCAGAAGTTGAGCTAAAACAATAATACACAAGCTCCTTCCCTTTTTCTGAGACAGGGTCTTGCCATGGAGCTCAGCTTGGCTTCTAGCTTGCACAGCCCCTACCTCAGCCTCCCAAGTGTACCACACTCAGCTGAAAAGCCCTTTAAGTGCTACCCTGGCAGTAGGAGAGATCTATCTGATCTTCCCATGCTAGAGAAATGTCTGATCTTTGCCTTTTTTTCTTCCATGGCACTAAATTTGTCAAATGGGAAAGATGCACAAATATCATTGCATATATGATGTTCCTGTTACTACGCTGGGCTTGCTGAAATGAAAAAGTAGTAGACTTTAGTATGATTCTCTTTCTAGCTTCATGTGGCAGACATTTCAGATTGCATTCCTTAGGGAAACGAAATGTTACAATTAAAGAAAAACAGGGCCTTCCTCCCCAAATATTTATTTATTTAAGAGAGGGGGATGAGGAAGAAGAAAGAGGCAGAGAGAGAGAGAGAGAGAATGGGCATGGTACAGCCTCCAGTCACTGCAAATAAATTCCAGACACATGTGCTGCTTTATGCATCTGGCTTACATGGGTCCTGGGGAATTGAGCCTGGGTCCTTAGGCTTCACAGGCAAGTTCCTTAACAAGGGGTTTTAGATGTTAGAAACAATTTAATAGGGTTGCCAGAGGTTTTCAATAAAAGGAAACTAAATGGAGATCTGTAGAAATTAGGCAAAGTCATAGTGCAGATGGTGATGGCAAAGTTAGAGTTTTGTTTATACAAAAGTAAATTCTTATATGTTAAAAATATTAGAGCCAGTAAATAGATATTTTTGTTTATTTTTCAAGGCAGGGTTTTACTCTAGCCCAGGCTGACCTGGAATTCCTGTGTGGTCTCAGGGTGGCCTCAAACTCACAGCAGTTCTCCTCCCTCTGCCTCCCAAGTGCTGGGATTAAAGGCGTGCGCCACCATGCCCAGATGTAAGTAGATATTTTTATTTCAATAGATTGGTCTTTTACCATTTAGCTCTCCAGCCCTGAACTCCACTTCTCAAGCTTGTGCAGCAAGCAGTTTACTGACTAAACCATTTTTCCAGCTTCAATACATACAGTTTGAAGAAATCAAGCATTTGGGAAGCCACCAGGTAGATTGAGACCTATTTATACATCCCCGTAGAAGCTTTCACTTCAGGCTTCATCTCTGTGTGTGGTGATGGTTAGTCACTTGCTTTTCACAGCTTTTCTTCATTTTCCTAAATAATAGTGTTTGCATGCTTAAAATAAATGGATCTGATTGTATGCTTTTCTGCCCTTAGTATTCTGAAGTTCTTGTTGATACATAGCTATATTGTTTCACTCTAGTATCTGGTTACATGAATGCAGATTTTGCTGTGATGACATTTGGGGTTTACTCCTCGAGCTCAATGGCCCAGCATCCTGAGTGTTGGCATTATATACATGTACTGCTGCCTCTAAGTGAAAGTTTAATTCACCATTAAAAAAATAAAAAGGGCTGGAGAGATCATCCCTTAGTGGTTAAGGTTCTTGCCTGAGAAGCCTGAGAACTCATGTTCAAATCTCCAGGTCCCATGTAGCCAGATGCAGTGGTGCAAGTGCACAATGTTGCACGTGTGCCACAAGGGGGTGCATGTGTCTGGAAATTAGTTCACAGCAGGCTGAAGGTCCTGGCACATTCATTCTCTCTCTCTCTTTTTCTCTCTAAAAAATAAAAAAGTTTGAGGCCAGCCTGGGCTAGAGCAAGACCTTACCTTGAGTTGGGTGTGGTGACTTATGCTTTTAATTCTGGCACTCTAGAGGTATGGGGATCACTGTGAATTTGAGGCTGGCCTGAGTGAGACCATGTTTCAAAAAACAAAGTTCTAGGGCTGGAGAGATGGCTTAGCGGTTAAGGTGGTTGCCTGCAAAGCCAAAGGATCTTGGTTCAATTCCCCAGGACCCACGTGAGCCAGATGCACAAGGTGGCGCATGGGTCTGGAGTTTTGTTTGTAGTGGCTGGAGGCCCTGGTGCGCCCATTCTCTCTCTCTCTCTACTTCCCTTTCTCAAATAAATAAAAATTAAAAACAACCCCCCCCCACAAAGTTCTAGAACCAGGCATGGTGGCACATACCTTTAATCCCAGCACTTGGGAGACAGAGGTAGGAGGATTGCTGTGAGTTCGAGGTCAGCCTGGGCTAGAATGAGATCCTACCTTGAAAAAACCAAAAACAACAAAAACCAAAGTTCTAGCTGGGCAGTGTGGAGCACATCTGGGAGGTGGAGGAAGGAGGATTTCAAGTTAACACCAGCTTAGGCTACATGGTAAGACTAGTTTTCTTTCAGGGATGTTCTAGAAAATAGCCACAATAAGCAAAAGAAAGAGAAAGGCAATTTTTATTGCTAGGTTAATATTACAAAGTACTAGTTGAACTTAGTTACAACTAAATACACTATACAGTTTTGAGCTCTTTAAAAAGTATTCCATAATTAAGAAGGACTGGAATGTGGGCTGGGACTCCAGGAAACAGGAATGTCATATCGAGCCCCAAGATAAGTGGTGCTTCAAGTGACTTTTAAAATTAATTGGTCCCTTCTTTAGGAGGTCTGGCTCAGAAGAAACAGGAACTAGTGGAGCTGTGCCCTGTCCACAGTAAATAGTCATCACACAGTCATTTGTAAGAGGACCTTATACTTCTGAATGCTATAGTTCAGTAAGGATCTATTGTGATACTCATCCACAAGTCTTTATTGCATAATATCTAAAACAGTTATCAAACTAGACCTGCATCTCTACAAGTGCCTGGAGCTCAAAGCAGTGCTCAGCACCTAACTGCACATAGTACTGCTGAGGTCCAAATACAAGCAAGCTGAATTAAATACACACTTTTCAGAATGACAGGCACTTAAGAATTTCACTAAGTGAAATACAAAAATATATTAATAGGAAACATTTAGTATTTATCAAATTGTAAATCCAGGCTTTTACCATTTTTAACAAAGGATACTAGAAAGTGACAGGATGACATCCAAATAAAGTGAGCAATGCATTTTTCATAGCTTTCATTCTGAGCACTGAACAATGCAGTCTAAAGAAAAGACTTACCACAAAGCACCTAAAATTACATTTGTAGATGGGCAGGCACGTTGTAGCCCATTCCTTACTGCTTCCCTCCCCAGTCTTTGTGTCAGGGTACCGAGGGGTACATTCCACAAGTCATGTTGGCTTTCTGAAAGCAGGTCAGTGTGCCTGTACATCAGAGAAGTTGAAAACCCTTAAGGAGGTAGCTCTCCTTTGCGCATGCTCGTCCCCCACAGGCCCAGTGAGCTATGCTTCAGATTCTGCACCTCTGTTTGCATGTGGGCTTCCGTCCCTGTCGTCTGCTTGGTCATCTAGCAGTACATACTTTCCATCATTGGTTAGTGGTATAGACAGCATTAATTGAGCCAGTGCTTCTGGATCCTGAAGTTAGGAGAGTTTAAGAGGGAAGAAAGGAAAAGAAAAGGCTTAAGGTGCATTGTAAACCTCTCCAGCTTGACTTCCACTATGTTCCTCCTGATGGCTTTGGATGTGTGCTTTCATGCAGTTTTCCTTGCTTCACAAAAAAAAAAAAAAAAAAAAAAAAAATCAAGGCTTCTAGAATCTAGGATGTTTTCTGTCTTGGCCAAAATGATTGATATAGCAATTTGTAACCATCTTCCCCAAGAGACTCCACAGAGGGATTTCCTGAATAAAACCTTTGCAGTTGATATCTTTCCACTGCTTTGTTTGTGTCTCTTTAATCTACACAGCCACACCCATTTGTCCTCCTAGGCCTTAAAGAGATAAAGACTGTGGGAAAGGTGTACCTACTTCTGATTGCTACTATTATCTTAGTTATGTCCTCCTTTATGCCCTGAGTTCCTGGTCGTTTGTCAGAGGTGCTGGATGTAACTGTGCTCTGAGTCTGTAGAACAGACAGTGGGTACTTGTTTGTATCATCTTAATTTGAAAGCAAAGAAATTGCTGGAGAGATGGCTCAGCTGTTAAAGATGCTTGCTTGCAAAGTCTGATGGCCCAGGTTCAGTTCCCCAGCATCCACAGAAAGTCAGATGCACAAGGTGGAAGCAAAGAAATTCAGCCAGCTTGTAAGCAAGAAATTAGTGAAGCAGGACCAGCAGTGCAGGTCTGCTGGGTGGAAGGCTTAAAGGAACACCAAACTCAGGAACACTGTCTAATGAGCATCAGGGTTCTGTTTGCAAGAATCTTGGCATGTGCACAGATGTCCTTTGAATAGTAATGAAACCGGCATGAAAAATACACCTTACCTTTTGAACCTCAATAATTTCTTTCCCCAGATTAATAGCATAACATATCTGCAAAAGACAAGAAAAGTAATCTTTGGCAAAGGTAGAAAAATGTACAGTTTATTAAAAAATGTGAACAGGGAATGCAGTGAGGCCACTGTCTCTCCCATCTATCTCGAAGACAGAACCTGGCTACAGGAGACTTGTCCAATGTGACTGTTCGTGCCAATTTCCCTGACTTCCTGTTCCCAATTAGGCCATACAAAATTTTGCTATTTGAGGTAGGTGAAAACCCACGTTATTCCAGTGTTTAACATTCTTAACAGGGTACTTTTCCCTGCAGGTTCATATACACAGTGATAAATGCTTAATCAGAAGAGGATTAATTTTGATAATGTGTTGTGTTTTTCATACTTAAGAACACTTCATATGTACTTGCCTGATATTTTCTTCCTTGGTTTGCTCTAAGACTATCTGCTGCTGTTATTTTTGCATTTAGTTTATTTTTAAAGACAAATTAGGTGGTACTTTTAACACTTCATGATATCCTTATCAAACAGTTACATTGTTATTAAAGTTGCTCCTTACTGTGTTTTAGCTAACACATACTTTTCCTTGGAGAGAATTTAATGCAGTCATATTCTTTCAGTGGGCTTTCCTAGGAGGTAGTACTCTCTGAATTCATCATTTAGACATCCAGACAGATAGTGCACTCCCAGAAATCCCCCACTAAGAATGGACTTGTTTACACTGAGATACTGAGAAATCTTACTGTGAAAAAACAAGACCTTTTTGCGGGGATGAGGGAAAGGATGGTGCCAATATGTGTTGTTTACATACTAAGTATGTCCATAACTAATAAAAATAAGTTTAAAAAAACAGATGACCTTTTCGCCTTCTGAGTTGCTTTCAAAAATGTATGTGCTCAGAGAGACTTCCCCTGTTGAGTCTGGAACACGGACGACAAAGCCAACCAGCCTTTTGTTTTCCTGATGGGCAGCAAACTGTGTGACACTGGTAAGCTCAAACTGGAGGGAAAGAGAAGAGACTGAATAATCACACAACTGGAATTAAAAGGCAAACAAGATTATTTTCTCTTGGAAAGTCATGCAGTTGGCAGAATGTTATGTACATAGGCTGTATTTACAGAGAACACAGGTGAATCACAAAATGGAGGTACTTACATTGGCCCTTGACACTTGAGTCTGAGGATCTATCAGTCTGAAAGTTTAAGAGATTCATTATGTTATAAATGTTGGGTAAACTTCAGTTCTTAGAAGACCTTAGAGAAGTTCATAATGAAATCACAAATGCTCTCATATATGAAAAGTAAAGCCTGGTGGAGGACAAGGTTCTCTGAACCTGTGCTGTGGTCTCTGCCATTGCTGAGTCTATGTAAAGCTCAGGGTGTCTGTACTGGAAGATTATACACTGACCAGAACAGTGAATTGCACCATATTTTGGGGCCTGTGTATTCAAAACATGTGGCATTATGATTTTCAATAGTTGATGTATAGAATGGATGGATCATATTTTGTGCAGCCATCTTCCCAAGAAACATTCACTAGCTACTTCCATTTCCCTGAGGAGCTGGTCAGCTTGTTCTCTTGTGTGTGCATGCACACTCGTGTGGAGGCAGGGTACAGCCCTGGATGTCATCCACAGGAATACCACACATCCTCTTTCTGAGATGCACTCATTGTCTGGAGTCAGGTTAGCCGGCAAGCTCCAGGGATCCTCTGCCTCCCCAGGGCTAGGATTACAGGCACCTGTGTGAGGCTGAACTCAGTCCTCATGCTTGCAAAGCAAACACTTTACTGACAGAGCATCTCTCCAACACTGAATTAGCTTATTTTAAGTTTAACTTTAAAAAAATAGGGGTAGGAGTAAGACAACAGCAAAGGAGTTTTGACAAAATTGTACCAGTGTAAGAGGAGTAATCTCTTAACAGAATTTATTGCTCTCTTCAATATATACATTTCCACCATATATACTTTTAGTGTTAACAGTCATGACATGGTATAACATATTATCAGATTGCAATAAATTTTATAGGTGAAAGAAAAAATACTGTGTTTACATAAATGGTGATAATTTTATGTATATAAATGTCTAAAACAAGCAGATATGCACTGATCATTTGGAGTTTAAGAATAATGAGCTAATTTCTATAAAGGACCCAAGGACATACTTGGGAGAAAAGCTTTTTTAAAAGCCAATGTTTTTATTCATAATAACCTACCTTTCAGGAGTAAGGTTCCTAACAAACAAAATGGCAGATTTATAGAAAAAAGTAACTGTACTCTCATTTTTGCCACAGTTCTAGTCAACATTTCTGAAGCTAATAAAAGTTATTACTTTTTATGTGTAATTTCATAGCTGAAGGAAAAGGTCAAATGATAGGCCAATCCAGGCGTGAACATTCACTAAGGCTTACTGGCTCTAAAGCAGAAACACACTGAGTCTTCCACAGTAAAGTTCTCCAGCAATCACGTTAAGGGAAAAGAAACAAGTGAAATTTACTTAATTCAGTATATCTAAAATATTTGCAGTTACACATATAATTAACCTAAAATATGTAGAGAGATTTTATATTCTTTTTGGGAGCAGTTAAAGAATCTTAGAAATGTGTATATATCTAGTACTAGTAATACATCTGGATTCCACGTGGCTACACGTGGCTACTGACCACCTGCTAAACAGCCACACGGACCTTAGTACCAGAAACCGTAAGTCATATAGACAACATTGCATGGCTTCCCTTGCTGCAAACAAGTGGTTGTCCAGCTATTTTAGGAAGAGTCATATTCTTTCTTCTTTGGGGTCATTTTTAAAAAGTTATTTGACAGAAAGAGGTGTGTGTGTGTGTTTGTGTGGATATGGGTATATCAGGGCCTCTTGCTGCTGCAAACTTACTGCAGACTCATACCCCACTTTGTACATCTGGATTTATGTAGATACTGAAGAATCGAGCCCAGACCGGCAGGTTTTGTAAGCATGTGTATTTTTCAAGGTCTTGAGATGGGACTGAGGTTACTATAGTAATGGCATCTTTAGGAACACAGTACAGGTTGAATATCCCTAATTAGAAAATTCAAAAAGTCCCAGCTGCTCTAAAATCTGAAATGTGCAGATGTGATGCCATGGTGAAAAGTTCCACAGCATGAAACTTTGTTGCCTGCACAAAATTATTAAGAATATTAGGTAATAATACCTTAGGCTGTGTGTGAAAGGTGTAAATGAAATATTTTGGGGTCCTAGCCCCAAGATACCTCATTACATATTTGCACAGTTCCAAAACTGGAAACACTTCTGGTTCTAAGCATTTCAAATAGGTGATAGTCAACCTGTATTCACTGATAACTGAAATTTCAAAGTTAGTGTCTTTTTTGTTTCTTTTTCTGAAACAGGGTCTCACTGGCTTCCTGCCTCAACCTCCCAAGTGCTAGATCACAGGGGTGCACTGCCACACCCAGCTGGTCCTTGTCCTTACAGGGTGCATGTTTCATTCCGTGTGCATTAAAAATCAAAATGCAGAAAGGGGCGTGGTTTTGTAAAAACACGGGTAGCACCTTCAGTTAGGCGATCATCTGCAGGTTGTGAGGGCGTACATACATGACATTGTGACGTGACCAAGTTCCCTTGAGAACTGTGCAACTTAGGACTTTGTGCTGGGCCGCGTTCATGGCTATCCTGGGTCTCTCTGTGGCTTGCGATTCTTAGGCTGGAGAATTCTCACACTAACTTCCCAGATGGGAATGTACCTCAGACTTTGGCTGGTGACCATCAGGTGGGATTCGGTGGTACGGAAGATGTTGTGGATAGCCCGAGCAGCCAGTACTTGTCTCATCGCTTCATAAATCACTTCAGCAGAGCTGTCCGTCTTAACTGCCATTGATCCCAGAAACCGAACTATAAACATCTGTTGCAAAAGGGAGTCTGCAAGAGAGCATATTGTGCTCAGAGTCACATGGACTTCCGTTGATGTGCATAGCAATGTCAGGCACCCAGCTGAGAACAGACTCAGGACTGGCCTATTCTCCACAGGAGACTTCCTACCAAAAGTTCTCCATGTGGCTTTTAGGAGCCCAGTGTTGCCAAATCTCAGAATCTCTTACTGTCTGCATCTGCCGGTCTGCTTGGAATTTCTGTTGACCAGAAAGGCTCATTGTTCTCATCTACCCAATGAGCAAATGGTACCTGATGAACTAAAAACGTGCAATAAGAACATTTCCACTAGACATGAGAAAATTCATTATTTGGGCCCACTGAAGAGAATTTATTTGTGGGAAGTATGAACGGATGCTGAGTCTCACTCAGTTCATATATCTTACTACTAAAAAGCCAAAGTAATCTTTCATGAACTAATGGAAACTAAATGGAAACACTGCTTATTAATTTTAAAGAACTGCCAATATGGCTTTTTCCTGCACTGGGTTGAACCTTCAGCTGTGCACAGTCTAAGCGAGTACTCTACCCTGGGCTACAGCCCCAGCCTCACTGTTTACTTTTTATTTTTTAACAGGGTCTCATTAAGTTATTTAGGCTGGCTTTGAACTTGTGATCTGTCTATACCAACCAAGTAGCTGGGATTACAAGCCTGTGCCACCAGGTCTAACTTCACTCTTGGCTTTTAACTTCATACTTGACAGAACTGAGTCATAGCCACTCTAACAAAGATGAAGAAGAATGTTTCAGGGGCCATTTTTATAATATAATAATATATTAAACTTCTTTATCCTTTGTCTTTAAAAATAAGCATTTGGCCAGGCATAGTGGCACATGCCTTTAATCCCAGCACGTGGGAGACACAGGTAGGAGGATCGCCATGAGTTTGAAGCCACCCTGAGACTACATAGTGAATTCCAGGTCAGCCTGGGCTAATGTGAAATACTACCTCAAAAAAAAAAAAAAAAAGTTAAAATATGTAAAGCTGCCGGGTATGGTGGTGCACGCCTTTAATCCCAGCACTTGGGAGGCAGAGGTAGGAGGATTGCCACGAGTTCGAGGCCATCCTGAGACTACATAGTAAATTCCAGGTCAGCCTGAGCTTACAGTGAGACCCTACCTTGGAAAAAAAAAATACATACATACATACATATGTGTGTGTGTGTGTATGTATGTATGTATGTATGTATGTATGTAAGGCTAGGGTTGGAGAAATGACTTAGCAGTTAAGGCACTTGCCTGCTAAGCCTAAGAACTCATGTTAAAATATCCAGGTCCCACATAAGCCAGATGCACAGTGACACAAGTGCATAATGTCAAACATGCACACAAGGGGCATATGTGACTGGAGCTCATTTGCAGTGGCTGAAGGCCCTAGTGTGTTCATTCTCTCTCTCAAAATAAAAAAAAAAAAATTAAAAAAAAAACATGTAAAGCTAGCTGGGCATGGTGGCACATGCCTTTAATCCCAGCATTCAGGAGGCCGAGGTGGGACTGCTGTGAGTTCGAGGCCACCCGAGACTACATAGTGAATTTCAGGTCAGCTACAGCAAAACCCTACCTCAAAAAAAAAAAAAAAATGTAAAGCTGATATGTTATAAATGATAGCTTTTGGTTTTGGTATGAAGTTTATTGGCTCGGTTTTCTTTTTTGCTTTTTTGAGGTAGGGTCTTGCTCTAGCCCAGGTTGACCTGGCATTCACCATGTAGTCTCAGGCTGGCCTCAAACGCACAGCATTTCTACCCCAGCCTCCTGAATTCTGGGATTAACGGCATGTACCACATGCCTGGTTCTTTTCTAAAAATATTATATTATTTATTTATTTGCAAGCAGAGAGATAGAAGAGAGAGACAGAGCAAATGGGTGTGCCAGGACCTCTAGCCCCTGCAAATAGACTCCAGATGTATGCACTACTTTGTGCATTTGGCTTTACATGGGTACAGGGGAATTGAACTCCAGTCGTTAGGTCTTGCAGGCAAGTGCCTTAACCACTAAGCCATCTCTTTAGTTATTTTCTTTTTGAGACAGGGTCTTGTTATGTAGCCCAGCTTGGTCTTGAACTTGTGATCTCTCTCAGCCTCTCCAGTACTGAGATCATAGGCATGCTCATCATAGCCACCAAATTTAAATGTTTAATGTGGCATGTGAAAAATCATCTAGATAAAAGTAAACAGCCAGATTGAAACATAGACTGTTATCATTAGAACAAAGTTCTTGGGCTGGAGAGATGGCTTAGCAGCTAAGGCACTTGCCTGCGAAGCCTAAGGACTCAAGTTCGACTCTCCAGGTCCTATGTAAGCCAGATGCACAGTGATGCGAATGTGCAAGGTCGCACATGTACACAAGGGGGTTTACACATCTGGAGTTTAATTGCAGTGACTGGATGCCCTGGTGTGTCAAGTCTCTCTCCCTCTCCACTGCATTAAAAAAAAAAAAAAGGCCAGGCATGGTGGCACATGCCTTTAATCCCAGCACTCAGGAGGCAGAGGTAGGAGAATCACCATGAGTTCGAGGCCACCCTGAGACTACATAGTGAATTCCAGGTCAGCCTGAGCTAGAGTTGAGACCCTATGTCGGGAAAAAACAAAAAACTAAAAAACAAAAAAAAAAAAAAGGGAGGGGGCTGGAGAGATGGCTTAGCGGTTAAGGTGTTTGCCTGAAAAGCCAAAGGACCCCGGTTTGATTCTCTAGGACCCACGTAAGCCAGCTGCACAAGGGGGTGCAAGCATCTGAAGTTTGTTTGCAGTGGCTGGAGGCCCTGGTGTGCCCATTCGCTCCCTCCCTTTCTCTCTCCCTCTCTCTCTGCCACTTTTTCTCTGTCAAATAATTAAAAAAAAAAAAAAGTCTGTTAGGCTTGCCTCAAAAAAACAAAGTTCTTTTTGGAATGCAAATTCTAAAGTTACAGTAAATTTAAGGGAGGCATGTCCCTGGGAGTACTTCATCCTGATGGTGTTCTCAAGCTTTCTTGGCTGGGATATCAAAATCAGCTTAATTGAATTAGGCCTTGAGCTCACAGCAATCCTCCCCTAGTGCTGGGATTATACATATTTGCTGCCACTCCAGCTGTACCAAGACTATTTTTAAAAATGTCTAAAATTTTGGGGGATATCAGGGACCTCCCTGGCCAACAACTCACTGGAAAGTATCCCATCCCTGGCACTGAAAATTTTCTACTAGCAATCTATGGCTTCTGAGTGTTCCATTGTCCAAAAAAGTAGGTTTCCATATGACTTATTTATATCCTTAGATTTTGATTAGCCCTTCCTCCACCTTTCCTTTACTCAATGTCTTGGCCTGGCCTTATTTAGGCCTTTTCACCCTCATTAATCTGTCCTTCTACTTACATATATACAATACAATCCTATTAAGTCCCCCCTCCCTTTCTATTCCCTTTATGTCCTCTTTCTAGTAGTGAGTTGTTGGCCAGGGAGGTCCCTGATGCCCCCAAAACATTACAGGCCATTGCCGAGGACCTTGGTTTCCCACCAGGAATAGATGGTAAGACCCTATTGCTGAAGACTGCACATACTTGTGTGCAAGGTTACTGAGAAATTCTGCTGGAGCTGAGCTGAAAACCTCCTCCATGTAGACCAGCTGACAGAAAGCTGGATAAAGCTATGCTGCATGCAGTTCAATGGGAGAGAAATCACCAGAGAAGATACTCAACAGTGGACACTGCAAGCCTTATATTTTGCCAGCCAGGCCAAATGAGCCAACGGGTGCAATAGTGGCACATCTGTTATGGGGGGAAGCAACTGCTCTCTAATTGGACTGGAGGCCCGCTCCATGGGAGGGAATATATCCCTGATACTGAAAACCTACCACAGGGGTAGTCATGGGCCCTAGGGGGTATAATGTCTGCTGGTATCTGGATAAGTGTATATACTATGCTCACCAAACTGCCCAGTAAGCACTTCTCTTCATGTTCATACCCACATATTAATGCTACTCTCACTTTTGGTTAGAGATGCTTCTCCTGTCAGATGGCAGTGACCTCTGGGATGACTCAGAAGGCACCATGGTGTTGAGAAGAAGTGACAGAGGAGTGCTCAGCACTGAAATACCTCTATCATCCCTTCCAAGGCTCAGAGTCCATTGCAGAAGAGGTGGCAGAAAGAATGTAAGAGCCAAGGGAAAAGTAGGACTCCTTACAACATGCTCCTCCAGATACAAAATGGCCTGGATATCCATGATCTCACAGTGCCTTAGACTACCTACATAAGACCATCATAAAAGGAGGAAAAGATCATGACATCAAAATAAAAGAGGCTGAGAGGGGGATATGATGGAGAGTGGAGTTTTAAAGGGGAAAGGGGGGGGAGGGAAGGAATTACCATGGAATATTATCTACGATTATGGAAGTTGTCAATAAAAATAAAATGTTTAAAATTTATTTATTTGCAAGCAGAGAGACAGAAGAGAAAATGGATGTGTCAAGGCCTCCAGACGCATGTGCCACTTTGTGCCTCTGGCCTTACATGGGGAATCGAACTCTGGTCCTTAGGCTTTTGCAGGAAAGCACCTTAACTGCTGAGCCATCTCTCCAGCCCTGCACCAAGACTATTTTAAAAAATTATTTATTTATTTATTTATTTGAGAGCGACAGACAGAGAGAGAGAGAGGCAGAGAGAGAGAGAGAGCGTGCCAGGGCCTCCAGCCACTGCAAACAAACTCCAGACGTGTGCGCCCCCTTGTGCATCTGGCTAACATGGGTCCTGGGGAATTGAGCCTCGAACCGGGGTCCTTAGGCTTCACAGGCAAGCGCTTAACTGCTAAGCCATCTCTCCAGCCCACCAAGACTATTTTAATGTGACCATTTTTTTTTCTCTTTGAGAATCTTTTATGGGACTGTCGTAACAGAGTTAGACTTAACTACTTCCATGCAGGAGCTCTAAAGGGTGTAGGTATGGCTAATGCTAAAATAGGCACAGAAAACACTACCTTTGGTGGTCCTAGACCTGCTCTCATAATGTGCCCTTCTACATTTCCAGAGAGGAGCCCATCCAGGGGACAGAACCGGAAATACTCTAAGCATTAGCTATAGAACATGACTTCACATCTCATTTCAGTGGCCCTTGTTATTCTGTGCAAGAGAAAGGATATGTACACCGAACTAGCCACTTACCCTCTGCTTCTGGAAATGACATGTCCTCAGTTTCACCAAAGGGGTTGGTTCGCCTAGGGGAACAGCCAGAGGTCAGCAAGCCTGACGGCTGCAGCTAAAAGGATGCTTAGCATTTCAACTCTTACGGCAGTAAGTCAGCAAGGTGGTGTTGAAGATACAGGAGACATCAAACCGATTTGCATTTTTCCCAGAGATCCCTTCCCTCAGTTCATACCTGCTGCCCCTGTTCTGATCAAGGAATTCTGTAGCAGGAAGTACGATGTCAAACTGGATAGGTGTTCCAGGTGCAATCAGCTCTTCTGTCTCAGGAATGCTGGCTGTTGCTTTGGGAATAAACGTGTCATTTTCTGTCTCTGAATTTTTCAGGTTCTGACTAGAGTGTAAAATAGAAGGGGGGGGGGGACGACAAGCACATTTAACCATATGTTTTGATGCTGATTTGACTTTAATAGTCTCAATTCATTCTACAAGTAAGTTTCCAAACTCCATTCATATCCTTGGCTAAACCATTCCAGTCCCTCCACTACTTAAACGGTCCACTCTGCTGCTCAGTATTTGAGCTGTGTGCTACATTACATCCTACATTATATACTGATTAGTACTTGTTGCATTATATACTAACCTGTTTACATCTTTCTAAGAGGGTTTTAAAGCTTTTAAAAATACATCATTTATTTATTTAGACAGAGAAAGAGGCAGATAGAATGGGCACACCACGGCCTCTAACCACTGCAAACGAACTCCAGACACATGTGCCATCTTGTGTATCTGGCTTATGTGGGTACTGGGGAATCAAACCTGGGTCCTTAGGTTTCACAGGCAAATGCCTTAATCACTAAACCATCTCTCCTATAGCTAAGACATATTTAATACTAGGCACATATTAGGCACTCAAAAAACATTAGCTAAGCCAGGTATGGTGGCTCACACATATAATTTCAGCACTCAGGAGGCTGAGGTGGAAGGACCACCATGAGTATAAGGCTAGTTTACATGGTAATCACTTTACCAACTCCCCAGGCTCCTTAACTTTATGGGTTAAAAATCCTTTCCAGGAGCTGGAGAGATGGCTCGGCAGTTAAAGGCACTTCCTTGCAAAAAAGCCTGCTGGTCCAGGTTCAGCCCCCCAGTTCCCATGTAAAGCCATAAGCACAAAGTGATGCAAGCATCTGGCATTTGTTTGTAGCATCAAGATACCCTAGTATGCCCATGCACATAACACAAATTTAAAAAATATTCCTTTCCAAGCTACTTTGTAAACTCCTTTGAGTCAGGGCAAAGACAACCCCAACATTTAAATTTCTTACACTGGACTATAAACGTTCACAATACTCTTTTTCATTTGATATTTTATTTTTTAGTGAGAGAGAAATGGAGAGAGAGAGAGAGAACTGGTACATCACCTCAGCCACTGCAACTGTACTCCAGATGTTTGCACCATCTAGTGGGCATGTGCGACCTTGTGCTTGCCTCACCTTTGTGTCTGGCTTACATGGGACTGGGAGAGTTAAACATGGGTCTTTAGGCTTTGCAGGAAAGTACTTTAACTGCTGAGCCATCTCTCCAGCCCTCATTTGATGTTTTTGTGGAAATATTTTCTTATTAAGCATGTCAACAACTGAATATATCATCTGAAACTACAGCAGCTGTTTGACAGATGGCCATAACGAACAGAATGTGGGAACATAATGCACATGCTTGGAGAGCTTCACTACAGGAAGAACTCTCAGAGCATGCTGATTTTACACTCAATGGCACAGGCCTCTGGAGAACTTGCAGGAGCAGGTGAATGAAGAATGGAGGTCTCCTCACTGCCTCTAATCTCAATGGTCAAGTTACATCTGCTGTTTGATCCTGCCACTGTGACAGGCACATGACTAAGAACTGGAGACATGTGTGGCACTTCAAAGGGAGAGAGTCAAGGTTGTGGCCACCCAGAGGGTGAAAAGGAAATAACCCAGCTGGGATCACAGTGGGGTCTGAACTGGTATAGGGAACTGAGGACTGACCAGAAAGTGACAGGCTATAAAGCATCACCTGTGAGCTCTATGTTCCCAGGTCCAAGGGACACTTGGCAAGCATCGGATCTGCTGCACCACGTCTATGGTGGTTTCTTCTCTACCCCAGCAACTGGCATTGTCCATATTCCACTGTAGGCCTTGCTCCTCCCTCTGCCTTGCGCTCGCATGCCCATCTCTTCCACTGCTTTAGTGCTAATGAGCTCCTAGCCCATCCACCTGGCCAAACATTTTCTAGACCAGAATCTTCAGCTGACGGCTTGAATCCACTGGGACGATTCACAGGCCGCTCAAACCTAATGTGGCCCAAACTGATGACCTGTTTACTGTCACTGCCCAGGGGCTGACCTCAGACCAGAGTTATCCTTTGACCTTGCCTTCTTCCATTCTGAATCTTGAATGCCACACGGTCAGTAACTCCCAGTCTACCTACTTCCCATCCCTGCCATGATCCTGGGCTGAGTCTCCACATTCCCTTAGGCGGCTGCTGTGCCTCCTCATGGGGTATCTACTCACCCCGCTGCCCTCTGTGCTCGCCAGAGCAGATAGCGTCAACTGAGAAATCAAAGTGGTCCTCTTGCACACCTCCCAGAACCCTCCTGGGCTCCCCATGGCTTTCTTTGCCACTTGCCTGTGCCCAACCTTGTGACTTGCTGCCTATGTGATCTGCTGCCTGCCTCTGTCCACCCACAGTGGAGATCTTTCACTTGCTCACGTATGATAAGCTCTTTCCTGCTGTCGGGACACTGCCTCTGGCTTTCTGCAAGAGGGCCTCTTTTCCTCCTGTCGGTGTGTCTCCACGGTGAGCCTGGAGTCTCCTCTGACTGTGCCCCAGTCGTTGACATTCCATCAGAATTAAGTATCTGTTTACTTTCTGTCTTTTCTAAGCAGTCTCTAAGCTTTAGTATGTAGCCCAGGCCTGGGCATACAGTGGGTATTCAAGAAGTATTTGTTGAGTAGCTGGATCAATGACCAGTACATACATGGTAACTACAGTGTGTAAAAGCCACATATTTGTTTTTAAGTAGTGTGATCCCATGAATGTAATTTGTGTGTGTCTTTTCCATAATAGTGATTGAAATATTTTATTCTTCATGAGATGATCCTAACAAAAGTAGTTCTTCTCCTCCCACAGCTCTGGGATCATCTGGAAACTGCTGGTCACCCTTTTAAGCTTTGGGTTCATTTAGTTGGCTGGCTTAGTCTTTTTTACCCTCATGGATCGCCTGTGTCCCTTCTGTAGGCTAAGAATGATTCACTTATTCTAGAACAGGAGGAAAATCAGTTACTGAGTTTGGAGTTGCAAGTTATGTCCTCTTAGAAAACCAATCACAATGCCTGGTTACTAACACTAATTAAACTGCATGGGTTCTCTAGAAAGACAGCCATCTTAGAGCTCACGGGCCTTTGGGGATCATGTCACAAAGTTGAAGAGAGAGGGGTCCAGAGGGCCAGTGGATGAGTTTAGTCAAGAACTAATCGATGTGTAAAGGGACAGTTACTAGACAGTCACACCTATGTGCCGGCCGCACCTCCTACTCTTCCTCAGTGTCAAGTGTACAGACCTGAAAACCACATAATCAGTTTTCAAGTGGCTTCCTTCTGGACCAGTAGGTGGTGTGTGCAGAACGCTGATGCCATGCCACTAAACTATGACTCTAAATAGTCATGGCCTCAATCTGCGCTCTGGTACCATGCTTCCATTAGCGTGACAACACAGCCCTCTATTGCCTACCCTCGCCACATGGAAACTCCTTAAGACAAAATGTGGGATTCTTAGAATAAATCCTTAATATTCAAAACAGAAGCTATATTCATGAACATGTCACTAGTAATTATAACAGCAGAGCTGGGTGCGGCAGAACACACCTTTAGTCCCAGCACTGGGGAGGCTAAGGGAAGCAGGATTGCCAGGAATTCCAGGCCAGCCTGGGCTACAGAGTGAGTTCCAAACAAGAAATGATGAAGTAGTGTAGTTATGCAGACAGGTTTGAGTGCCAGCTCCACCACTCGTCTGTGCTCCAACAGCTTGTCTCGTATTTCTCATTAGTTTGCCTTCACCAAAGCTCGTTTCCTTTATACTTTAGTTACCTGGGGCAGGAGCTCTCTTGTTTTTTCCCAAAACTTGTAATGGGAGTCACCGCCTGAAGAGCCGTCTGATTCAACTTGATGGCCACTGCCTATGTGGAAGCCACAGGAGACACGCTCAGTCTGGAAGGGGACGCCTGCCTTTCAGGTAGAGCGTGGGCAGCTGCTAATTACCTCAGGGTTGTCCGTCAGGTAGATCTGCCTGGAGATGTTGTTTATTGCACATATCCACTGCAGAGGACATCAGAAAGAACACTGAGTCCCAGAGTCACCCACACCGGGACAGGGGAGAAACAGACAAAGCATTACCTCTTCATTTTCCTTTCTGCTCTCTGCCTGGAGGATTATTCCCCTGAAAAAAGATGCATCCGAGTCAGTGCATTCCAGGTCCTCAGGGCTCTGGAGCCTTCTCCATCAACTGAATGCAGGTTATGATGGAAAGAAAACAGGGCTTTGGTCTGGCTCCACCGCTAATGGACCACATGGTCTTGGTCACACATTTGCTTTCTCTGGCCCTCAGCTGTCTTATCTATATGTGAGAAGCTTGGACTTGGATCTTCTAGCCAAAGTCTGTGACTATGGCAAGGACTATTTTGTTGAGGTTCTCAGATGATCCAAGGCAACAAGGCTTGGGTCAGGCCACTACTCCAACCATGCCTAAGAAAGGGCTTACTTAACATGTTTCTAAGAACTGAAAAGTCTGTACATTGAGGGCAAGGGATGTATGACGGTCATACTGTCCCACTTTTACCATAGCCTTCACTCTTCTAGGGACTCAGCCTCTGCTAGTTCCTTCCTTCCCATGTCTGTGTGGATGGAGCACAGATCTCATCCCTGTTCCCCATCTGAGGAGACCCAGGCCCAGGGCAGTTACGTAACTGCATGGGCCCACAACTAGAATCCAGGCATCCTCCTTCCTGGATCACTGCCAGTCACTAGAGGAAAGACAATATCTAAAGCAGATGTTGATCTAGAGTTTGACCCATGACATCCCAACCTTCCTCTCACTCCACCCCACAGGCAAGTAAGCCCCGAGACACTTCTGTGCGATTTGGAGCTCCTTGCAGCACTACTCCCAAGGCACAGACAGATCCTCACCAGGGTGTCCCCAATAAGGCAGCTAAGATGTCTGTCACTTGCACTTGTTAGTGAGAACATAGGACCTTTCCTCCCAAAGATCAAGACCTTGAATGGGACCTCTGGGAAGAAGCTAGGAAGCCCCTCACTATACACGCTGTCCTCCCAGGTGAGCCCCACGAGGCATACGATTTTCCGTTAGGAGTGGTGATCTGGAAGCAGTAGCGTCGGTCTTCACAATCCACTGCCATCACCGAGCAGTTGTCTAGATCCTGGATCAGACCTCCAGCCACAGCCCCCCTGGGCTGGCACATGAGGTTCCCACCTTGGGTGAAGAAGTACAGCCTCTCCCAGGTGGTAGTGACCAGTCCCGTTTTGCTGTATGGGTTGGATGTAAAAGTCCATTAATGCCAGGAAACAGAAGCGGCCCTCTGCACAGTGCTGCCTGCTTTTAGGTACTGGCAGCATTTTAGAAATGTCTTTGTAGTAAAGTAAAACTGGAGGGCTGGCAAGATGGCTAAGTGGTTAAGGCGCTTTCCTGCAAAGCCAAAGGACCCAGGTTTGATTTCCCAGGACCCACTTAACCCAGATGTACGAGGTAGTCCATGCATCTGGTGTTCTTTGCAGCAGGTGGAGGCCCTGGTGCATCCATTCTCTCTCACTCCATCTCCCTCTTTCTCTCTTTAATAAATACAAGTAATTTAAGACAAAACCACTGCGCAAGTTACTTAGGTGGAAAATGCCAGGAGAAATATGGTTTAAAAGCTCAAGTGATCTAGGAGACCCAGCTCTGCTCCCACAAGAAGTGCTGGTCAGCGCCAATCCAGATATGTCCATCCCCCATGTGGCCACACTGGACCCCCACCCCTGTGTAACTGGAATCTGCCCATCTCATTTCATGAGAAACCTGCATGATCACTCCTCTAGAACACGGAGCTGAAGTGCTCTGAATCTACCAGTCACTAAGGTCACACTGCACCCTACCCCCATCCTGGGGACCCTTGCCTGCCTGGGTTTGCTCTAACTGGAGGCTTCTCATTTTGTGGGCTGCCTGCAAGAGGAAAATGTACTTCTGTGGACAATAACACCAAACTCTATGGAAGTCTCTAGCCCTGCAGAACTAATGGGGTCAGTTAGCTGGTGATGTCTAGGAGTTGGCAGGCCTCGGAGGGGCTCTGCAGACAGAAGAGCAGCAGCACTTCCTCTTCAGGTATTCCCCACTAAGGGCATATCACTTGATTTAATATTTACTAAGTAGTAACTATGTGCAAGTACCTAGCTGTCCTGCTCCAAGACCGATCTACTGACCGACCTTCCTTCCTTCCTTCCTTCCTTCCTTCCTTCCTTCCTTCTTTCCCACCCTCCCTCCCTTCCCTTTCCTTTTCCTTTTCCTTCCCTCCCCCCTCCCCTCTCCTCCCCTCTCTTCCCTCTCTCCCTCCCTTCCTTTTTTCTTTCTATTTCTTTCTTAAAGCAAGTATGAAAAACTGCTACTGCTCAGGACTTCCTACCTACTAGGAATGGCTTCATTCAATGGCAAGAAGGTAGGTGCAGTCTGAGATGGAGAGCAGGGCTCTACCCAGCCAGGGCTCGGGCCCAGTGCCAGTGCTCTCGACCATCTGGCCCCTCCTGCTCTTATTCAGTAAAACCTGATCATCCCTTTCATTCCCGACACACCAGATGCAAGCACGACACGCACAGTCCACCTAGATGAACTGCACTGGGCCCTGGATCTTGCCTCACTGTGGGTCTCTGCCAGCCAGCAGGGGCCAGGGGCTAACTCCAGTGGCCATGGCAGCCGGCAGCACTGCGAGTCCCTGGCTCTGAGTTCTTACAGCCCTCACACTCGCATCCCAGTGAGGTCTGTGACTTGGGCCGCAGAGGCTTCCTGAGCTCCGGATGGGAGAGCGAGCAGCTTTCCCTCCACTTGCCCACTCCCACCCCAGGCTTTTGTGGCCACCTGCATGATCGCCTTTAGGGGCTACATCCCGGGCAAAGCAGAGTTCGGAAAGGCAGGCATGGGCATTCTCACTTTCTGAGATTAAGGTAGCCGGCTTTCTGGATGAGGTTCCTGTTGACCTGGGGCGCAGCCACATCCACGTCCGGAGTATAAACAGATTCATCCACAGACAGTAGTTCTTGCTGGGACACACGCATCTTGTCTGCCTCGGCGTCCAGTTCGACCTGAATGCTTAAGACAGCGGGCATTAGTTCAGTCACTCATCACGGGTCAAATCGGCACCTCTAGCAAGCAGGAGGCAGGGTCTACTTCGCCCTCGAGGCCTCCTGCTTTCCCGACAGCCACAGCTCTGCACCCTTTTACTTAAGCCCTGAATGCTAGAGAACACAGGGCCTCAGTTTAGCGTCACCAGAAGTGTCTGAGACTGTGTTCTGAACACGGGAGCACCACTGAAGAAGCTGAACCTGGCTGGCAGGTTCACGGCTGGCAGAGGCGCCAGGCTCACTTGGACCTGCTGATGCCAACTTTAGCAAAAGCTCTGGGAACCCATCCTCAGGGCCACACACACAGGCAGTGCTGGAAGTCCCCTAAGGGGTGAACACAGTACTCCCCTGTTCTGGATTTGAGCAGGGCTGTTGGAGACAGCTTGGAGATACAAATCGGCCAGGAAGTACCCAAGTACAATGAAGCCAAGGGAGACCTTTGTCCTATGACAGTCATAAACTGACCCAGAGACCAAGGGCTGCCCACGGAAGGGTAGTGACCCAATGCCCAGGCCTGCTTCTGTGTGCACATGTGCTCTTTTGCCTATACAGCAAGGCCTCACCAGGCTCCCCACCCGTGGTAGCAGATGTGGGCTGTAAAGTCCAGGACACAGCGTGTCCAACGTGGCCCACCCACCTGAGAATGCAAACTAGAGATGCAATGTCCCACTTCTCCACAATGGTAAATGAGATGACAGTACTATGAAGGCTCAGGCCAGGAGCTGGACAGGGGAGGGATGCAGCAAGACCACTGCTTCGCAGAGGGAGTGCCTTGGGGTTTTCTCTTATCCTGCCTTGTGCCTCCCACCCTGTTCTCTTGTTATTTGTGTGTGGATGCATGCATGCATGTATATATATATGAGCATGCATGTGTCAGGGCATGTGTGTGTAGGTTACAGGACAACCCTGGGCTGTTTTGCCTCTCCTTCCACCTATTTTAATTTTTGTTTAATATTTTTACTTATTTGAGACAGAGAGAAAGAGAGAATGGGCATGCCAGGGCCTCCAGTCACTGCAAACGAACTCCAGACACATGCATCAACTTGTGCATCTGGCTTACATGGGTTCTGGGGAATCGAACCTGGGTCCTTTGGCTTTTCAGGCCAGTGTCTTAACTGCTAAGCTATCCCTCCAGCCCCACCTAATTTATTTTTGCTTGTGAGCTTCTAGATTCTCCTAATTCCTCCTCCCATTGCCCTAGGTGTGTTGGGATTACAGATGCATGCACCACTTTGTGTCAGGCTTTATATGGGCTCCAAGGGGGCTCAAACTCAGATCAGCAAGCACCTTATCCACTGGGCCATCTCCCCAGTCTCCCACCCTGTTCTGCTAATGCGGCTCAATGCAAACAATCTGTCTAGGTGAATTCTGGCTTTTCTGACACCTGAAATGGATGCCTAGGGACACCCCACGGGAGACCACAGGGTTGGCACTGGAGGACAAACTTCACTGCTTAACCTGCTTCACACTACCCAGGATAAGGATGGAATGAGGGCTGGAGTGACAGCTCAGTGGTTAAGGCACTTGCCTACAAAGCCTAACAACCCAGGTTCAATTCTCTAGTCCCCACGGAAAGCCAGATGCAGAAAATGGTGCATGCATCTGGAGTTCATTTGCAGTGGCTAAAGGCCCTGGTGCATGCACACGTGCACTCACACGCACACACTGTCACTGTGTGTGCCTGTATCTCTCTGTTTGCAAATAAGAAGATTAACAAAAATAAAATTAAATAAAAAAAAGAAAATTAGCATGTTTTGTTTTGAGACACAGTCTCCCTCTGTAGCCCAGGTTGGCCTTCAACTCTCAACCTTCCTACCTTATTCTTCCTTTATCACCCCCAACTGGGATTATAGGCCCATGCCAACACACACTCTAGAAAATTAAACTTATTAAATATGATAGTTGGCAGAACTTGAAGTTCAAGTGCTTCAAGGTTGAGTGTGGACCTCCATCTGTGCCTGTTACCCTGTAGCTAGGTACACCTAGTCAGACAGCAGATGGATGACTTGTACAGAGACACAGGGCCATAGAGGAGGCTGTGCTGTCAGGGCACAAGCTCTGACAACTGTCATGGTCCTATAGGAATGGCTGGAGCCACACTTTGACTGACAAGGAGGGAAGCGACATAGTGCTGGGGTGTACAGAAAGGGTACACCATGGCATCTCAGATGCATCGTCACAAATGTCCTGCCATCCGTTAGAAACATGATCTTAGTATATGAGAACCATTTGAAGTACTATGGTTCTCCCAGAAACAAAGTCTTGAGATTCAAGAACTGTAGTGGGGTGAAAAACAGACAGGTTCGGTTACAATATGACAATTTGTGAAGCTCTTCTTTTGACTTTCTGCCAGCATGCCCAGACACTAATCATCACATAAAAGAGAAGAAAGCAAAATCACATTTGCAGACTGCTCTGTGACGTCTTTCTAATCCATCCTGTGTCGCTCCCTGTGGGCCAAGCCCAGCTCAAGGGCTTCAGGAAGGAGCTCATGGTTTCAGCCCTCTCCCTGAGACCCAATGCCTTACATGGGTTCTTTATTCTTTATTTTCAGAGCCTTGTAGGTAGACTTTGGCCTAGGTAAATTCTACTGCTTAACCTTATTAAGCTATTTTGAAATTTAACAGTTTTCAGAAACTAGAAACTTTTTATTTCTCCACATGAAAATCCTATATTCATTATTTCCAGTTTGTGTTTTCCTTTTATGTGTGGTGTATCATATGACCCACGATGGCCTGGCCTAGCCTGGAACTTACTATGTAGCTGAGCCTGACCTTGGACTCCTAATCTTCCTGCCTCCACCTCTTGCCATTTTGCTTATTTTTCTTTTTAAATTATTTTATTTTTGTTTATTTGTGAGAGAGAATGAGAATGGGTGTGTCAGGGCCTCCAGCCACTGCAAACAAACTCCAGAAGCATGCACCACCTTGTGCATCTGGCTTACATGGGTACTGAGGAATCAAACCTGGGTCCTTTGGCTTTCCAGGAAAGCACCTTAACCAATTAGCCATCTCTTCAGCCCTTGCTTATTTTTTAAACACACTCACTCGCTTCTAAACTCTAGAACTAATAACAGGTTCTCAAGGAATCACACAGCTGTGTCCAGGCTGAAAGTGGCCTGGCATGAAGGGGTTGTTCATGGGGCACCTTAGAGCTCCCATCATGGAACCTGAGAGAAGAGGGAAGAGACCACTAAGTATGGACAGGACTATTTGAGGAGTAATAGAGTTTTAAATTATTTATTTATTTATTTATTTATTTATTTATTTATTTATTTATTGGAGAGCGAGTTAGAGACAAAGAGAAAGAGGCAAATATATAGAGAGAATAGACATGCCAGGGCCTCCAGCCACTATAAATGAACTCCAGACACATGTACCACCTTGTGCATCTGGTCTCATGTGGGTACTGGGGAACTGAACCTGGGTTTCTTGGCTTTGCAGGTAAGCATCTTAACTGCTAGGCTATCGTACCCATCCCCATTTCACAGCTGCATCTTGGTAAGGTAATGAAAAAGAGACTCAACATTTTGTCTACAATGAACTGACATGAGGGCAAGAGCCTTCTGAAGAGGTGGGGTAATGCTGGCTACAGATCCATTGGCTCAAGACAAAAGCAAATTTAACCTGAACTCAGGTGCTTAAGACACGTGAAACATGAATATTAACAAAGGAAATCCTGACCCAGGCACCCAGGACTCCATAAGAAGTATATGGATACTTTAATCTCTTACTTAGCCCTTTCACATCAGGAAAATGCTGGGCTTCAGCAAGGCAGGAACTGAGGAAACCACATCACGGACTTTATAGACGCGGCCCAGGTGCAGGGTGCATGGGGCTCGCAAAAGCCTCCTCACACCTTCTGGAGAGGCTGCAGGAAAGACAAAAGGCACACAAGACCCATACCAGAGAGCCGCATTACCTCTGCACCATGTCTGCAACCGAGGATAAAAAGCCGTCCATACTTCTGGAGAATATCTCTGCTCCTTTCTTGAAAAAGTTAATCTGAAAGATATAATTACGATATTCTGAAAGTCTCCCGGGGTTGCTGGCTGATGAATTCCCCAAATATGAGACCGTGTGGACCAGGGAGCTCTTCCCTGCAGTCGGCAATACCTGCCAGCTCCCCACACTGGCTGAGAATGACTCCCCAAGTCCTGAGTGCGTTTATAAAACAGGGGAAAGGGAGCCAGGCTATCTTGCTGAAAGGCTGGAAATGTCAGGAATTAAGTAGGGTAAGGGCTTGGCCCACTAAGTGTTTCTGTAAACATACTGTTGATTCTTTTAATTACCGCCAGCAGCTTTTTTTTTTTTTTTTTTCCTGGATGAATTCTAAATTGTTCCTTGCGGTTTCAGTCACTGTCCCAGCTCTAGCACCAAGTGGGTGTGACATGTGGCAGATGCTCAGGAGCAGTGAGAACCAGACAAACACTGGCTATGGTGCAGATGAGATGTCAACCTGACCCCGAGGGGCTCAATGTCTGGGTCACACACAGCCGGGATGTGGGCCAGATGGACGGCTGACAATATGAGCTGCTGCAGGGAGGAACTGGGCTGAGGAGCAGAAGCCTCTTCTGATGACGGCACTAACTAGAGCGCACACTGCCCACACGGGTGCACTGGACTCTGGTGCTGGTATACAGGACAGGCGCTCCTGGTCCCCATGAGGTCCTGGAATGGGCACTTTCTCTACCCGGGGAAAGTGGCATCAAGGAGACCCGAGGACAGCACAGTTGCTGGCGTTGGGTAGCCATGGAAGAAACTGCTGCTGCTGCTGCCTCCACTGTGACGCTTCCAGATGTCCTGACAGCTGATGACAGGCTGTGCGGAAGAGGGCGGGGATAAGCGCACTTGTGGGCAATACTGACGCCCTGCAAAGCTTCATGGTAAAGGCTTTCAAACCCTGGATACCAACTGGACGTGCTAGTTCATGACGTTCATACCAGCACTTAGGAGGCTGTGGTGCAGGATGGCCCTTCAAGGTTAGCCTGGGCTACAGAGTGATTTCCAGGTCAGTCTCAATTGTGAGTCAATGCTATGACGAAAAACAATTTAGCATGTACAGCTCATCTATCCAATGTGGAAGGCCACTATGCCCTGAGTGGGGGGACCTCTGGGAAGGTGCACATACCACTGCCCTTAGAAAATAGATGCTGATCACAATTGTCCCTATGCCCACTAATACACACAGAAGATGTCCTGGCTTGCTGAGCTCTGACTCAGAGATTGCACTATCAATGACATTTTCAATCCCTGCAATGCCAAATAGTAAAATGATTCTAGTCAGTTATTATCACTCATCTTTTTTTTTTTTTTTTTTTTTTTTTTTTTTTTTTTCGAGGTGGGATCTCACTCTAGCTCAGGCTGACCTGGAATTCACTACGTAGTCTCAGGGTGGCTTTGAACTCACCGCGATCCTCCTACCTCTGCCTCCCGCCCAGTCCTGGGATTAAAGGAGTGTGCCACCACGCACACGCACTCATCTTTTATTTATTTATTTATTTATTTTTGTTTTTTGAGGTAGGGTCTTACTCTGATCCAGGCTGACCTGGAATTCACTATGTAGTCTCAGGGTGGCCTCGAACTCACAGCGATCCTCCTACCTCTGCCTCCCAAGCGCTGGGATTAAAGGCATGCGCCACCACGCCCGGCCTCACTCATCTTTTAAACAAGCAGTCTGTATTTCGGCAAACCTGCCCTCTGGAGTTACTCTGAACTCTCCGGGGCGGGGCCACTCAATCTCAACCGCGTGATGAGCAGAGGGAAAGGTGCTGCTTCTCCAGCCATGACCCAGAGCTGACATGTCAATACCATCCGAGTCATTTCTATGTGCTCCAGACCCTGTTCAGTTTAGAGGTCTGACTCATGACTTAATTGCAAACCTGTTTACAAAGGACCAGGGAAGCCACAGTGGAGTCCAGACTCCACCAAGGTGGGTGGTGCTGAGAAGCCACCAAATGAGCCCACGCCCTGCCTGCCTTCAGCTAACAAAGGCAGGAGCTCACACCATAAACGCCGATGCCCTGGGGCTGGGAATGGGGCAGGGACTGGAGAGCCAGTGCTGCCCAGTCAGCCACACCTGTGAGCTCCAAGAAGGACATGGTTTTCATCAGGATCTGAAACTCTGCAGGGGAAGGGACGGACCTGTCTTGTGTCTTCTGTTGGGCTAAAAAGTGAGACATTCTATCCTCAGTCCTCCAACCTGATGATCCTGTCACCCAGCCATGATGGTGTACTCTGTCCTCCTAGGCCCAGGGGCTGAGCCTGTTTGACAGCACCCACAGTCTCCTTTCCGATGGCCAAAACACTCACTTAAGAAGCTCGGCTGGGAGAAGTGGTAAAGTCCTTGGCTGTGAAAAGGCGTGGAACTAGCTGGCATCAAACCCATCCCCTAGGCCTTCCTTATGAGGAAGGCCTCCAAGCAAGCAAGTTCCCAGCCAGACTGAGCCGTTGTCTAAGACACTAACTCAAGACCTCTGACCCTGGGCCTTATGTGAGCACAGGTTCCTGCTCCCAAAGACAAAATGTCAGTCCAGGGAGGGCACACATGAAATGAGGTGGGAACTAAAGAGAACCTTGCTGGAGGAAGAGGGTCATTGGTCTGCTTCATGTTCCTGTCGCCATACCTTCCTCTCCATGAAACTTCCCCTTGGAACCAAAAGCCATTACAAACTCTTTCCTTCCTTTACTTGCATCTGGTCAGCTGTTTTGTCCCAGCAGCAAGACAGTGAAATACAGAGGAGACCGGAATACCACTCCAGCGTCCATCTTGGGGAAGGTGGCTCCCAGGATTTGCCCAGGCTGAAGCCCCAAATTACTCAGCCTTACACAGATGACAAGAAGGTTATGTTGTTCCTGAAGATCCAAAATTTGTAACAACTATATTAGAAAGACAGACAGCTAAATATGGTTTCCTGGGGTCATTTTGCAAAGCAGTGACTACCTAAGTCCCCTTGTGTTATGGTATTTATTAGGTCAGGACAAAATGGAGTTATAGCAGGAGGGTGGCAGAGACATAAGGAAGTGGGTCATCCACATTCTTCAAGAAAACACCCAGCCATTATCCCTTCCTTGCCTAACAATGCCCCAGGTCTAGGTTTCCGGCCTCCAGTTGACAGCTCCACTCTTGAGAGTCAGTCCTGGCAGCTCGTGTTTTCCCGAATAAAAGCTTCCATCTTTGCCTCAGAGTACTCTCTGTGATCTTGGTCACTCCTGAACCTTACAGTATCCTTCAACCAGGACAGCCTGTCTGGCCATGGATAAGATAGCATGGTGGACTGAGTATTAGAGAAATGGCTGGAATTTGTGGATATGCACCTCCACAGCCTTGACTCTCAAGAGATCATTCTATGACGTGCTGAGAGGCTTAAAGTTGCTTTTATCCCCCTTCTCCTCAATGATGATGTATTTCTTTTAAAAATGTTTAAATGTATAAAAGATGTTCATATGTGGTTCTTTTTTTTTTTTAAAAGTAGGTGACAAGTCTCATCAACATTTTATTTCCTCACATTGTTTTTTGCTCCTAGATAATCAAATTGTCTGGGCGCATTTCTCATATATAACGTGAAGTTTTGGAGTCGGCACAGTGGGGCTAAAGCAGGGCAGAGTGGAAGGGGAAGAAGATGACATCAGCCTGACTCCCACAGCAGTCAGGTCTCTGTTCTGAAACTGGAGCATCCTTTGAGACAAACACTCAGCAGACCACTCAACAGAGCGAAGAAGCCACATGATTCACCGACAGAAGACTTCACCAAGCTGTCAGCATTTCCCAGCTCAGACACTGCCAGTGACCTCAGGGCCATCACGTGAGAATGACCCTGTCAGCATGGGTCGAAGTGTGCAGAATAGCAAAATAATACCCACGCTTTAGTTCAGAGCCAGCCATCGGCCTGGAAAGGAGGGCACACACGCCTGGTCAACCAGCCGTCGGCCTGGGTAGAAAGCTACTGCTAGGAAAGCTGGAGCAGGCGTGGCTTTCATTTGGATGACAGACAAAGCCAGTCAGGCTCCTTCCCAAGGGAGGCTTGGGATCCAGCCATCATTTCCTGAACATATGGCCTCACAGGTCCAGCCAAAGATGGTCGGGCCCAGCTGGAAGCTCTCCCAAAGCGTGAACCTCAGGAAGTTTTCAGGGAGGTGTGTCTGTTCCTCTCTGTTAGGCTGCTTCAGTTTCTCCTACGCGCAGGGCTCCCCTACCTGTCCGTGGGCGAAGCCTATCATGGGCTCCATCATCGCCATCCGCTTCCGGTACTGAAGCGCGTTGAGTGCGCAGTAGTACTGGAGGGATGACAGGTGCTGCTTCCGCCGGGCTGCTGCCACCTCTTTCCCAACTTCAGTCTTCATCTGATTAAAAGTGAAAAACAAAGAAACAATGACTCCAAGTCATTTACGGAGTGTGAGAATTCTGCAAGAGCGTCCACTGTACCAAAGATCATAACACAGAGCTAAAATTCCACCTCAACTTGAAAAATATTCCAACAAAATACCACATGAACAGCATCTAGTGCTTGAGGCCACACATAGTGAAGGCAATACCTTTCTGGGGGCCATCCCCAGGGCTGCTCTTTAGGAATATAATACAGTAGCAGGAATCAAAGCCTCCACATTGTGGTTCACTCAAAAGACTATATCTGGGCTGGGGAAATGGCTTTGCTGTTAAGGCGTTTGCCTGTGAAGCCTAAGGACCCCAGTTCGATTCCCCAGGACCCATGTTAGCCAGATGCACAAGGGGGCGCACGCATCTGGAGTTCGTTTGCAGAGGCTGGAGGCCCTGGTGTGCCCATTCTCTCTTTTTCTCTGCCTCTTCCTCTCTCTCTCAAATAAATAAATAATAAACAAAATTTTTAAAAAAGACTATATCCAAGGAAATCACCTAATAGAAGTAAGAATTGTAATTAGATGCACTATTCCCTATGGTAGCAAAACACCTGGAAAGCAGGGCCGGTGCACAGGTCAACAGCTGGCAAGGAGGTCAAGTGACCGAGTAGGGCAGGGGTCAGACAACCTGACGGAGCACCTAGCCTAGGCTCATCCCTGTGCGATGAGGCTTTCACCATGGTTCCAAGTTGGTGTTTAATAAACCAGGTGGAAAAGTTAGAATTGAGAAGTGGCAGCCTATTTATGAGGCACAGAATAAACAGTTTAAAAGTTCATAAATGCATGAATTCATCACACCCCCTTGGCAAGTTTACAAGAGGAGAGTACGTAACTGAATGAGAAGTAGCAGCGGGTACGCTCACCTTCCCATTCTCCTTTTTCTTAGGAAGCCTGCTGTATTTTGCCATCGAGAGGTCGTGCTCTAAGAAAGAGAAAGACAGCTGAGCATCGAGAACTTTCATCGTTTCTCCCACACTCTCTCAAATCCACATCACCAAACCCACGTACCAAGGATGGAGAAGGGACCTACCATTGCTGGCGAGTCCAAAAAGATCCTTCAACGTGCTTACCTCTAAACAAGAGAAAAGAAAACATGTTAGAACAGAGATAAGGGAAACATAACAGCCCAGACAAGAGTAGATGTACCGCTCTCAGCCCCTCGTGCCCTCTGCTCTCTTGGTGGCTACGGTGACACTTCACACTCAGTGCTCTTTCCTGCCCTTGTGCTCCTTCCTCTCCAGACAGGGGTTGTGGATCTGTGAAGGAGACTGCACCCCTGGGGACGTGAGGAGGCAGAGTGGTGCTCAGGTACTTGTCATGGATATCCTAAGGAGCCCCAAAGTGTGTTAATACATTTTTCTTTGGAATAGTCAGAACTACACCCAGAACCCAGAACTGCCTGTTGTTACTGTTAGAATTATCAGTGGGCAAAGGAATATAGGGGGCTTATGCTAGTATACAAATTGGTACATTGTATAGCAACAAGCCAACACCAGTAACCATGACTCCAACACCAGCATGTACCAAGACCAAAACAACCAAAAGTTCATTAAAAGTAATGACTGTCGGACTGGAGGGATGGCTTAGCGGTTAAGGCATTTGTCTGCAAAGCCTAAGGACCCAGATTCGATTTCCCAGGACCCACATTAGCCAGATGCACAAGAGGGTGCATGCGTCTAGAGTTTGTTTGCAGTGGCTGGAGGCCCTGGTGCACCCATTCTCCTCTTTCCCCCTCTTTCTCTCTGTCAAATAAATAAAAGTATTTTTTTAAAAAAGTAATGACAGATGGTTGTGGTGGTGCAAGCCTTTAATCCCAGCACTCGGGAGGCAGAGGTAGGAGGATCACCGTGAGTTCAAGGCCATGAGACTACATAGTTAATTACAGGTCAGCCGGGACCAGAGTGAGGCCCTACCTTGAAAAATAAAAAAAAAAAATTAAAAAAAAAAGTAATGACTGTCCAAGGTTAAACACTTAACACACAGACAGGCTGGGGAGCGGCTCAGTGGGTAAAGTGCTTGTGCAAGCACAAGGACCTGAGTTTGGAGCTCCAGGATGCACGTGAATGCCAGGCACGGTGCTATGTACCTGCAATCCCAGCACTGGGGCGGTGGAGGCAGAAGGGTCCTTGAGAACTGATGGCTAGCTGAATCCATGAGTCCTGGGCTCAGGGAGAGCCAAAACTCAGGCAGGAGAATGACAGAGGAAGACAATGGATGCCGACCTCTGGCCTCCATACATACTCGTGTGTGCACTCGCAAGTACCTATACAAAAGTGCACACCACACACACACCAGAGACAGACACGTACGTGAGAGTGACTGCTCTTTTTTTTTTTTTGAAATATTTTGTTCATTTATTAGAGAGAAAGAGAGGCAGATACAAAGAGAATGGGTGTGCCAAGGCCTTTAGCCACTGCAAATGAACTCTGGACTCATGCACCACCCTGTGCATCTGGCTTTACATGGGTCCTTTGGCTTTGCCGGCAAGCACCTTAACTGCTAAGCCATTTCTTCCCACGGAGAGTGACCACTCTTAACAACGCATTTTTACTTCTTACTTTGTCTAAAAACAAAGCAGTTCACAACTTCTCTGTTATTTCTCAGTTTGTATCTAAACTGCCTCCAACCTTTTAAATTTCTCTGCCTGCTATTCTTACTTTTTCTGATGGCGGGTTGCTGTCTACCCTTCCCCTCTTGTGTTTTTCTTTCCTTCACTCCACGTTTTGCTTCCTGTTGGAGCAGTTTTTGTTCTTTAACATCATTTTTTTTTTGTTTTGTTTTTCGAGGTAGGGTCTCATTCTGGCCCAGGCTGACCTGGAATTAACTATGTAGTCTCAGGGTGGCCTCCAACTCACGGTGATCCTCCTACCTCTGCCTCCTCAGTGCTGGGATTAAAGGCGTGTGCCACCACTCCTGGCTAACAGCAATTTCTAAAGCTTTGTAAATATCTCTTGTGTTTTCTTTGGATTGCATTGAGGGACAACAGACAAAGTGGCAACAAAACACAAGCTAAAACACCACTTGCCTAAGCAGATAGGACTCCAGACTCTAATTTAGCTCTGATGTTGAAGCAAGTGTAAACTGGGTCGAACACTTCAAATTTATGTTTTTATGTAATCAGGAAAGGATAATTTGATTGGCCTTTTCTCAGACATTATGAAGCTTCCGTTTTTAGTAGTAAATGAGCGGTTTTATTCTCTTGAAAAAGAATCACCATTCTGGGCAAGTGTGGATCCTTCTGTGGTGTCTTGAATCAGCTGTCCCCAAAGACTCATGTGTTCTTAATGCTTGGTCCCCAGCTGCTGGCAATTTGGGAGGTGGAGCCTTGCTGAAGGAGGTGTGTTGCTGGGGGCAGGCTTAGGGGTGTTATAGCCTGCTCCCCCTTGCCAGAACTCAGCTTACTCCTGCAGCTGTGGCAACATGTGATGTCCAGCCTCTGTTTTACCATCCTTTTTCCTTGCTATGCTGAAACATCCACTCAACACTGTAAGCCAAAATAAGCCCTTTCCTTGTATCAGCTGCTTTTGGTCAGATTTTAAAAAATACTTTTTAACTTGGGTTGGAGAGATGGCTTAGTGGTTGAAGTGCATGCCTATGTATGCCTAAGGTCTCGTGTTCGATTCTCCAGGTCCCACATAAGCCAGATGCACATGGTGGTGCTTGCATCTGGAGTTTGTGGTGGCTAGAGACCCTGGTGTGCCCATTCTCACTGTCTCTCTTTTTCTCTCTCTCCCTCTCTCTGTCTCAAATAAATAAATAAAAATATATTTTTTAAATGTATATATTTTTACTTTTATTTATTTATTTGAGGGTGGGAGAGAAGATGGGCATGCCAGGGCCTCCAGCTGCTGCAAACAAACTCCACATGCATGTGCCACCTGTGCATCTGTGGGTCCTGGGCAGATCAAACCTGGGTCCTTTGGATTGGCAGGCAGGTACCTTAACCACTAAGCAATCTCTCCAGCCCTGGTCAGATGTTTTGTCTGTGAAACAAGAAAGTAAATACAACACCTTCGGTTGGATAGTGATGGGGAATAAAGGCTACCATCATTAGTGCTTCTGGGAACTCAGGTCTAAGTCTGCCTCCCCAGCACACCAGAAGGAAGCAAGTCTAACAACAGAAGATTATGGGATGATTATTTTCTTTCAGACTTGGGAGTTTGCTTTTAAAATAATAACCCACTCCTAGTACTTATTTTTCTTTATTGGTGGGGAGAGCTTTTTGAGACAGGGTCTCTGTCTGTAGCCCAGACTGGCCTTAAACAGCAATTCTCCTGCCTCTGCTTCCTCAGTGCTTGGATTACAGGCATGTACCACCACACTTGGCTTCCCAAAGACTTTCTTTAATCTTTTATAAAAGGTACCCAGTGATGCTTCTGGTTAGGACTGGTAGTCAGCACACAACTGTGCTGGGCAGGCTTGGGCAGTACATACAATTATGAGCAATACCTCCAGTGAAGGATTCCCTACGTACAAGTTAGCTGACAGATTTCCTTTAGTTTTCTCTCTGTACAAGCTAACTGATAAATTTCTTTTAATTTTTTAAATATTTTATTTTTATTTATTTGTGTAGACACGTGCCTTATCTGCTAAGCTATCTCTCCAGCCCAAAGTTATATATTTTGAACATATCTTCTAATACTCAGGTTTAGACTTTTCTGGTGAGTAATTTTTAGTATTCTCAAACACAATTAATTCTTCATTTTCTGAGTAATGAGTACTTTCAGTGAAATAGAGGACAACAGGAGTAGAAAGTCTGGACTCCCTTTTTAAACAACTAAGTTTTTAAAATTTTTTCCCATTTTACTTTTTAAATTTTATTAGAGACAGACAGAGAGAGAGAGAGAGAATGAATGAATGGGCATGCCAGGTCCTCTAGCCACTGCAAATGAACTCCAGATGCATGTGCCACCACGTGCACCTGACTTATGTGGGACCTGGAGAATTGAACCTGGGTTCTAAGGCTTTGCAGGCAAGTGCCTTAAGTGCTCAGCCATCTCTCCAGCCTCAACTAAGTTTTTTGAAACAGTAAGTTATTTTTAGCTACTTTTGTTATCTAATCAGTTTTAAATTATCTTAAAGTTTTACTTTAGTTAAAGAACCATCAGTCCCAAAGGTCACCTCAAGGCTGACTCTGAGTGCGGTCACAGCTGCATCCCAGGGCCTCGCACATGGGTCCCACTGATCCTTCCCCACGAAGCTTCCCACTGTGTATTCAGAGTTTTCATGGTTCCCCAGAACAGCATGCCTTTACAAGGTCCCCGGGCCTGCAACACACACCTCAGCAGCTCCTTCTACTTGGCAAGTGCTGTCACTTCACTCGCCCCAGCTGGGAGGTCACTGTGCTAAGCCCAGGCCTGGGTGGCCCCAAAGCCCCCGCCTCTTGGTGCACTCTTCCAGGCTCTTGGGCATCTCTGTCCTGCAGCTCTCATCACAGGACCTCACAAGGATCTGCTTCCACGTCTGTCTTATTTGCCTGTGACCTCCTTTAGGTGAGCCAGGGCCATGGCAAGTCCTGAAAGTTCGCTGAACTGTATCCAGGTCTCAACAACCACATGTTGACAGAAACAGATGCGTAAAAAATGGCTGTCAAGTAAATTAAACTTCTTGAAGGTAACTGCACCGATTCATACTGACCTGTGAGATCCTTTTCTCGAAACTGGATAACGGGTAGAACCATGGTGTCTGCTAACTGCCTAGCCAGCTCTGTGTGGAGAACATTAAGCTGAAAGAAAAACAGAACTCTGCTGAGGAAAATTATGCACATTACCAATATTGCGATCACCATGGATCGCAGAGGACACATCGGCGTGGTCAGGTAGCTCAGCTGGACTTCAGCAAACGAACACCTCCATAAAGCACGGACACAATACGCCTGGGGTACTAAAGCGGAAATGCAGGTTCTGACTAACTGGGGCATTAGTGCAGCTTGCTAAAGGCGTCTCCGGCCCACAGCTCTCTTTGCTCACTGGGCAAACCCTGGCTGTGTGCTTGGCCTGGGCCACGCCCGCTGAGAGACTGCATTTGCTGGCAGGGAACCCGGCTTGCTGGCAGGACTCAGCGTGGCTAGCCGCCTCCCCGCCGGTCTGCAGTCCCACTCTCAGAGGGCTGCAGTCACGCCAGGAAGGAATGGCCTGCTGAGAACCAACTGGTCCTACCCAGCAGGCAGGGGGTTTGCCTGCAGAAGGAGGGTTCCTACTGAGACAAGCCAGCCGGACCTCAGGCCTCTGCCTGTGAACGGAGGCCTTCCTAACGACTGTCCCGGAGCGGGACCCAGCTCTCGCTTCCTTCCTTCAGGGGCTTGTAACCCGGTGTGGAGCTGGCCTGCGGACATGAGGGGCAGCGCGTCAGCACCCCCGCCTGAGTGCCCGCATCACGTGCTTCACTGGCTGCTGGGCTTTCTCGGACCTCCGTCAGCTCAGCTTCCGCCCAGAGGAAACCGCCTCTCAAGCTCCTCTCTCTCCTCTGTCCCAGTCCGCTGCAGGCAGGCCTGTGCAGAACCGAGGCTGCACGCTGACAGGCATTTCCCTCCTTCTCCTATGGGGTTGACTCCCTCACGCCAAAGGAACCTCGCTCTGCCCAGAAAAGCAGGGCTGGGAGGAAACACTGGAGGCTGGGGATGCTAGTGAGGGTTGGACAAGGAGCCTCGCTCCCTTAGCAACTCGCCTGCCCAGGATCCCACGTGACTTCAGTCCGCTGCCTCTCCCCTGTGTGACTTATTTTCTCTCAGTAGGAGAAATCTGTCAACATGCCTGCCCAAAATCACTTTTTTCTCCTATGTAAAATATGTCTTCTACTGGTCCCATATTCTTTTCAACAGATTTTGAAGAGCCCAAATACTGTGTGATATAATGAAAAATACATGTTTGATATCAGTCCCCCTTTCCTGGCCCAGAGCTCCTAAAACTTTGTAACTTCCTGAGCATAGAGTACATAAGACACTATGTCCTGGGGGAAAAAACTGTCTTTTTGTTGTTGTTATTTGCTTTTTTTTTTTCTTTTTTTCATAGTAGGGGCTTGCTCTAGCCCCGGCTGACCTGGAAATCACTCTGTAGTCTCAGGCTGGCCTCAAACTTATGTCGATCCTCCTAATCCCAAGTGCTGGGACTAAAGGCGTGTGTCACAATGCCTGGCAAAAATGCCTTTTGCTCTAATAAGGCAACCCTTGGGTGAGCTCTGTCATGGGTGACAGTTACCAGAAAGGTCGGGCCATGATTAGAAGCTTGGACTTTGCAGCCTCACGAGCATGCCCTGGGGAGGGCAAGAGAGGCTGGAGCTCGAGTTCTTAACCCACCATGTCTATAGGATGCAGCGTTGCAGAAACCCTGAAGCCACAGGGTCTGACAAACTTCCAGGAGGTCTTGGAGGGGGCATGCCCATAGAGGCGTGGAAGCTCTGTGCCCCACCCCATGCCTTGCCAAAGAATCATTCCATCTGGCTGGGTCATCTGCCTCCTTGGTCACCCTCTTTTTTAAACTGGTGAGCACGAGTGTGTCCTTGAGTTATGATGACCAACTCCGATTTAGAGCTACACAGTGCAAGTACTGGAGGTCTAGACTTATAACTGGTATGCACATGTTAGGTAGCTTTTGTAGGACTGAGCCCTGAACTTCTGGGACCTCAGGCTTCCTCCTGGTAGACAGTGTTAGTACTGGGTTAAATTGGGGGCTGGGGTGATTGCTTAGTGGTTAAGGTGCTTGCCTGCAAAGCCTAACGATCCAGGTTCAATTCCATAGTACCCACATAAAGCCAGATGCACAAAGTGGCACATGCCTCTGGAGTTCGTTTACAGTGGTTAGAGGCCCTGGCACGCCCATTTTCTCACTTGCTCTCTCTTTCCCACTCTTTCCGTGTCTCTGCTTACAAATAAAAAATTTTAAATGTCATGCATTATCCCAAATTAAGTTCATTGAAAACAAACAAACAAAAAAGATTGAGTTAGCCGGGTGTGGTGGTGCATACCTTTAATCCCAGCACTTAGGAGGCAGAGGTAGGAGGATCACCATGAATGCAAGGCCACCCTGAGACTACATAGTGAACTTCAGGTCAGCCTGGACTACAGTGAGACCCTACCTTGAAAAACTAAAAAGATTGAGATTGAGTTAAATTGGTCCCCAGAAATGTGTTGAGAATATAGTAGGAGCAAACTCTGGTTGTCTTTTTCCAGCTATCTAATAGGACGGGAAACAGAGCTTAACGAGACCTTGCTCCCTGCTCCACCTCTACTGCCTACAAGAGAGCCTGCTGACTACCAGGTGGTCGAGCATGGCCGAGCAATGCTGTGCTGAGCTCCTGAAATGCAGCCAGGACAGTTGTATATGGATGTTTATATCCAGTATCTACAGTAGCTCAGTGGTTACCTCAATGTCACCTGCACATTTGTTTTTGCTTAGTCCATCCTGGTTTTCTTTCATACACACACACTGGAAATGCCTTGCGGGTGGAACTGAGTATGCTGGCCTATTAGTGCAGCAGGGGCTGCCTGGCACCAGTAGAATTTGAGCTGTTATGACTTTTTTCACAGTGGTGGAATCAAACGCAGACCCTTCTACATGTTATGTAGCAGCACTCAACCACTGAGGAGCATTCCCAACCCTTTCGAGATTTTTATAATTAGGATTTATACAATTTACTATAATAGTAAGTTTTCCACAGATTGAGTATAGCCACAAGAACACTTGCATGGAACCCTTTGCGACAGGTTCAACTGTGAGAATCCCCTTCCCACCCCCACAGGATATGTGCAGTCCAAACATGTGAGGATTTGGAAACAGGGTCTCTAGAATGCAATGAAGGGACTGAAACTGAGGCCCTCATGAATTCTCCAGGGGACCTCCAAGTCCAATGACGCCTGTCCCTATAAGAAGATATAGGTAGAAGTAAAGAAATGCAGGCAGCAGGAAGACCATGTGAAGTCACAGTCAGCCTTCAGTGATGCTGCCACAAGCCAAGGCACACAGGAAGCCACCAGATGCTGCAGGGAAGAAATGCCACTACAGCCTCTGAAGGGAGTGTGGCCCTATAGAGGCCAGAGAGAATAAATCCCTACTGTCTGAAGCCATCTTGAGGTCACAGAGGATTAAAGAAGCCCTGAGAAACTAACCTACACCCCTAGGCAACTGGATTCTTAGATGTCCCGAATCACAAATACCAAGCCTCTCCCTCCAAACTCCATATACACGTAGTGCTGTACCAATACCACCCCTGCTATGGATGAGCTTGGGGAATCACGATGTTATCTTCTCAGATGGTTAAGAAGATATTTTAAAATTAAAACTCAAAACTAGGATAAAAGAAAGCCAAAAAAGAATCACAGCCATTTCCCGTGTTGCTCTCTTACCTCATCCACCACCTTGGAAAAATAGTGGAGTGTAGAAATCACTTCTTCATCACCTTTGCCGAGAGCAAAATTCTATGACCAAGCAGAATAAACAGCTACATGTTAACTGAAGGCGGGAATCAAGCATGAGACCCCCCCCCCCATATCTACTTCCTTTCTTCTTCCAAGAGCACGCCCTGTCAGAGTTAACCGGAGCGCCCTCTCCCTGTGTGCTACCCCAGAGTGTGCTCAACTTCTTGGGCCCTTCCCTCCTTGGCTGTGCCACCCGTCTGCACACACCGGTATCTGAACTGGGGGCTCATGTCCTGGATGGCGGTGCTGATTCACACGTCTGGAGACGAGGAACCTGCAGGGACAGCTGGTTACTTCTGAAGACCATCCAGTACCTAACACGGGTTTGGGGATGGCCCCCAGTTCCAAGTTGTCAGTGAGAAGGGAATAGAGGGGCAAAAGGAAAATCCATGAGAAAAAGATAGGAAAGGTAGGGAGAGGTGGAGGAAGGGCAGGAGGGAAGGACAGATGGAAGGAGGGAAATCTAAAGGGGGCCACAGAACTCCTTGAAAAGAAGCCACTGAGGTTGGAAGTCCTGGTGCACCCATTCTCTCTCTCTCTCTCAAATAAATAAAAAATAAGTAATAAAAAAGAAATCTGATGTCCCCCTCATAAAAAAATAAAATAGAAGGCCGGGCATGGTGGTACACACTTTTAAGCCCAGCACATGGGAGGCAGAGGTAGGAGGATCGCCTTGAGTTCGAGGCCACCCTGAGACTACATAGTGAATTCCAGGTCAGCCTGAGCTAGAGTGAGACCCTACCTTGAAAAACCAAATAATAATAATAATAATAATAATAATAATAATAATAAATAAGTAAGTAAAAGAAGCCACTGAGAGACTCAAGCACAGCACTGAGGACCATGTAACCATCACGTTACCTGTTTTTCATATGCCAGTAGTTGTTTAGAAAGCTGCTGGGTGGCCAGGCACATTTCATTCTGCAGGGAAAACAGCAAAAGCAAGTGAGAATTGTGCAAGGAACATTCAGACACTGAAGAAGCCCCCCAGAGCAGCTTTGTGTGTGTGTGTCTGTCTGTCTATGAGGAGATACATTTTTCTGTAGTCTTTGAGAGGGGATGAGAGTGTACACTCTGCAGCACTCTGATCCCCAGGAGTTTCGGCCTCCAATGGGCTGAGGTTATAGGGGTACACTCTTTTGCCGGGCAGTAACACATTTTATAGAGGCATTATTTAGAAATCAAGACTGATACTAATCAGAAGGTTAAAGCTTGCTTTAGAAAATTAAACTAGGGCTAGAGAGATGGCTTAGCAGTTAAGGTGCTTACCTGCAAAGCCTAAGGACCCAGGTTTAATTCCCCAGGACCCACATAAGCCAGATACATGCACAAGGTGGCACATAACGTCTGGAATTCGTTTGCAGTGGCTGCAGGCCCTGGTGTGCCCATTTTCTATCTGCTTCTCTTTCTCTTTCCTCCAAATAAATAAATAACTTAAAATTTTAAATTAGGCTTTTCTTTTCCTTTTGCGCCGTGACTTGGCCTGAGCATCCACGGGAGTCTGCCCTCCTCCTCAGCCTGGCTGGGAAAGGGAGAACACTTACCTTGGTTTGAGTATTTTTCTTTTTGCCTTTTAACTGTGCCATGCTTTGGGAGTATCCTCTCACTGTGATTACATGTAATATTGATCTTTGAGTCCTGCACTATTTCTTTTTTCTTTTGTTTTTTTGGCTTTTTGAGGTAGGGTCTTGCTGTAGCTCATGCTGACCTGGAATTCATTATGGAGTCTCAGGGTGGCCTTGAACTCATGGCAAATCCTCCTACCTCTGCCTTCCAAGTGCTGTGATTAAAAGTGTGCACCACCACGCCTGGTCCTTCACTATTTCTTAATCTTCTCTGGTCTGTTACTTTTTTATTTTTATTTTTATTTTGGTTTTTTTCGAGGTAGGGTTTCACTCTAGCCCAGGCTGACCTGGAATTCACTATGGGGTCTCAGGGTGGCCTTGAACTCATGGTGATCCTCCTACCTCTGCCTCCCGAGTGCTGGGGATTAAAGGCGTACGCCACCACACCCGGCATTGATCTGTTATTTAAAGAGACATCTATGTCTAATCTTCCATGTGTGTGTAGAACTGCCCAGCCTTTTCCTAGATATGAAGTTCCCCTAAATAAACCTCATGAATAATGACTTCTCCATGAATAAACTCAGTAATTCGTAATTTAAAATTGTTTTATTTATTTGAGAGACAGAGAAAGGGGCAGACAGTCAGAAAGAGAAAATGGGAGCCCCAGGGCCTTCAGCCACTACAAAGGAACTCCAAATGCATGCGTCCCCTTGTGCATCTGGCTTACATGGGTCCTGGGGAATCAAACCTGGGTCTTTTGGCTTTGCAGGCAAGTGCCTTAACCACTAAGCCATATCTCCAGCCCTCATAATTAAAAAAAAATTAGTCAGGTGTGGTGGTGCACGCCTTTAATCCCAGCACTCTGGAGGCTAAGGTAGGAGGATTACTGTGAACTCGAGGTTAGCTTGTGATTACATAGTGAATTCTAGGACAGCCTGGGCTAGAGAGAGACCTGACCTTGAAAAACAAAACAGTGGAACAAAAGAAAACCTTTATCAGCTATTGTCCCTTCTGGTCAGTAAACACGTACGGGCAAAGACACGGGAAACATATCAAAACAATTACTCCATTGTACACTGAGCCTGCCAAGGGGGAAGCTTGGGTGCACAGAAGGCCTGAATCATCTTTAGCAGACCCCTGAAGAAAGACTCGGGGTAGGTCGGCAGAAGGAGCTTTCTGAGAGGGGCACCCATGTATGAACAGCACACAGCCTGTCCTGTGTTGAGAAGAGCTGCACATGTGCTGCAGCAGGGGCGAGGGGCGGGCAGCGTGAGTGTGATGGACCCAAGGTGGAATGATGTGGCCCTAGGACCCGGGGTCGCTGCTGGCCTAGAGCACCAGGCCAGGCGTGAGGGCAGCAGCAGAAGCGAAGCCAAACTCAAGTCCCAGAAAACCCGAGGGAGGTCCTGCCACACAGGCTGCAGGGACCAGGGACCACCTCAGATGATTCACGGCCCACTCTGCCCGCTTCCCTCTCCTTACGGCATCGAACAGACCCCGGCTACACCATGGTTCTTGCCCATCATCCTGCCACCGCCAAAGCAGCCAGCCTAGAAAATGGGCCTCATGCTTCCGAAGCTGGGTTCAGGCTGCTTGCCTGTACAGGCTCAACTCTGAGCACGGCCGGAGCACAGGTCTGGCCTGCTGCGGGCAGGGAGCCGCTCACCTTTTGTGGCCTTGGTCTCTACTGAAGGTGCTGCTCCTTTAGAGGTAAGCCCTGAGCTCAGCAGCTTTATTTTTTCATGGACTGCTCTTTAAGGACCCATCGGAGCCCAATCCCACTTTCTGGAGCCTTCCCTGCCCCAGAATATGGGTCATATTATGTTCCCTGATTTTCTGCACCTGCCCTAAGGCGCGGGCTCAAACTGACCAGGAAGCATGGCTCTCCCGTTCTTCTGCACAGTAAAGTCCCATGGGAGTCCCTGCCTTTGACCTCATCCTAATGCCCCTTCAGAACTGACCAGAGCTGCAGCCAAAGAGCCCAGCAGGCACCAGAACGAGCACACGGTGCCGGCCTTCTGTACATGGCCATGGACAGGTCCCAGCACCCAGCAGACATGCACTAAGTATGACAAGGTTGTACACACAATATTAGAAGCTTCCACTACATTCCAAGTTTAAAACAATGCCTGCAGTTATACCATATGGAAAAAATACTTCCCTACTGTACAAGGAAATGACCCAAATGGGAATAATAAAATGCAAAAGACGAGGCTAAAGCTGCCAGCCAGGAAACACTGCCTGCTGACCATCTCCAGCAGTGCCGCGTCTGCGCTCACTCCATTTAAAGTCCCCATGCCTCCCCTCTGAGTGAGTGACGCTGGTGTAAGATGGGTTTAGGTGACCATGGCATCTGCTTGAGGGCATCTCCCTGTGGAACAGGACTTGCACGCCACAGAATCATTGACGAGCAGCTAACATTTACAGACCTAATTTACACTAGCAACTATACTCCATGCATTCTGCGTTATCTCATTCGATTCTGAATTATTAACATGGCTTTACAGATGAAGAAACAGGCATGGAGAGGTTGGGCCGCTTGCCTAAGGTCACAAAGTTAGAAGCAGGGCTGGACCGTGAAGCCAGGTCTGCTCACGCTAAACTCTCCACTCTGAGACATGACTTTCTATGATCCATGACCAAAAAGGCCCTGTAAAAAGACAGAAAGTACAGAGTTTGGGCTGTGACTCACATGGCCTCTCTCAGGTCCACTCAATTCTGATATCGCAGAATGGAAGAAGCGACAGCCAGCAGATAAAGGAATGTAGCGCTGTCCACTACAACTTTACTTGGGAGATAGAAGCCAGCCCCAGGGCAGTACACTGCTCATCCTGCCTGGACCCACGTCTCCAGGGCCCATCCTTCTGCCGCAGCCTGCTCGGAAGATATTCCAGGCTAAGGGGACACTCTCTACTCTGCATTCTTTTCTTTGCTTTTTCAATGAAGCCCAGACTGGTCTCAAACTTGCTTTGTAGCTGAGGATGGCCTTGAACTCCTGATCCTCTTGCCTCCACCTCCCAAGCATTGGGATCACAGGCATGCACTGCCACTTCTTGTTTACTTAGCTAATCTACAACAGTGATCAACAGATCTGCATCCTGCACAGACCCGTCAACAGATACGACAAGAAACCCAGGCTGCCAAACCAAGCAAGGACTGCAGGCGACCTGAATTCTCAGTGTTGACTGCCAAACACTCTGAATGTACTGGAAAACCTTCCGTGGAGTTGTCAGTGTGAGGCCAGTGAGGAGCAGGCGCTCAGATACAGCACTTGGAGCCGTGGGGACATAGGGCTTGTCATTCAGCAGCTGCCTAGCATAGCAACCGGTGGCCTCTGCAGGTCTCTCCTAGAAATGCCTTCATATCTGTGACATGAGACGCGGTGCACTGGGAAGAGGCCACACTCGCAGGTGGCCTGCCACCTTCCAGGATCTGAGCACACTGTGGGAGGCCTCACACTAATCTTACTTAAGGTACACATGGGCTTTAGAAAATGCCCTGCCAGCGTCAGCTGGGGACCCACACCCTGGGAGGCCACGGCACTAGGGAAGAGCCATCGGCGCTCCGCTGAGAAGCTGACACGGCTGCCAAGCGTTCCTCACACATCACCACACTTGCTCCTTACAGGTGCCCATGAGGAAGGAGCTGTGCTTATCCGCCCTTCTCACATAAGGATGCTAAGAATCAGACAAACAAGCAACTTATCAAAAACCACACAGCCAAGAACTGCCAAGACAAAGACGCAGCGCTGGGCTGCCAGGCTCTAAAAGCCAAAGTCATTAAACGTTCTGCTATTTGGATTCAAAGTCCAAAGTTGCAGCCAGTCAGTTCTGAGGCAGGCAGGCTTCAGAGGGCCTCGAGGGAGGAACCAAGATCTCACACTTCCCTAGCTTCAGCCCAGCAAGAGAGGTGGTCTAACATTAACGTTATAAATCGAGGTGCTGGAGAGATGGTTCAGTGGTTAAAGAAACTTGTTTGCAAAGCCTGAGGGCACGGGTTCAATTACCCAGCACCCACATAAAGCCATATACAAAGGGGCACATGCATCTGGAATTTGTTTGTAGTGACAAGAGGACCTGGCATGCCCATTCCCTCTTTAAAATTTTTTTTTTATTTTTCTAGGTAGGGTCTCACTCTAGCTCAGGCTGACCTGGAATTCACTATGTAGTCTCAGGGTGGCCTCGAACTCACAACAATCCTCCTACCTCTGCCTCCCGAGTGCTGGGATTAAAGGCATGTGCCACCACGTCTGGCCCATTCCCTCTTTCATTCTCTCTGCTTGCAAACAAATAAATAAATAATTTCTTTAAAAAGATCATAAATGGAGGTCTGCGAGGAGCATGCTACTTTGTGAGTTGTGTGTGTATGTGTGTGTTGCTGGGAATAGAGGCCAGGGCCTTGAATGTTAGACAAGCGCCCAGATCTGTGACATTCTTTTCAGCACCCTGCAACAGCACTCAGGATACCTTCAACATTTCTTTAAAAAGCCAAGCCATAGGCTGGGGGTGTGGCCCAGTGGCACGGTGGTGGAGTGCACTTTGCATGCATCAGGACTTGGGTTCAATCCCCAGTACAGGAAGGAAAGAGAAAAAACAAAGACAAGCTGGCGAAGATCTTCAGATGGCACCTCCTGCATTCGTGAGTTCTCTACACTGCTGGCAGGCTTCAGAAAGACAAGTGGCTAGCAAGCCTGACTGGCAACCTGAGCTTTTGGCAAGGGGATGTGATCTTGCCATGGCACAGAGGCCGCCTGACTGCAAGCGCCACCTGAAACCACCGAAAGCCTCCTGGGCAGTACTGGCCACGGTGGCGATGACTGGCGAGGTTGGGCTGAGGCAGCGGAAACCCACCCAGCGCCAGTCACCGTGCAGGCATGTGCTTAGACCTGTTTGTTCCAAGTACGTGGTGCAGATGTGGCCTGGAGTCAAGAGGTTGAAAATCACATGTGTCACAGCGCTTGCCAAAGCTGGGGACAATGGCTGAACGAGCAGGGGTCGCTTCAGCTGCACACAGGGAAGGGGGCAGCTTGACAACATGGGGGGATAGCATGTGTGCCTGGGCAGGCCACGGGGGTACCCGCTGCAGATGTGACTGTGTCCCGGACCATGGGACATGCTGAGGCCGTGAGAAGCAGGCATCATGATGAATAGATGAGATGCGTGGACGCAAAGCTATGGTGGGAAGAGCTGACCAGGGACGGGTCAGGAGATCACACGAGAAGCTGAATGAGAGGCAAAAACTGGGCCTCTAGTTCAGATTGCATAAGAGTGACAGGTCTCAGCTAAGGAATAAGGAGGGGTGGAGTTTTGGGAACGACCAGAGTACCCAGCTGGGGTGCTGGCTTTTAGGTGGAAAGGCCCTTCTGCAAATGCAGAAGGGGCAGGGCATGCGCTGGGCACTGGGCCAAGATGTGCTCCTGTTGCTCAGAGTTCACAAGGTGCCAAGGAAAGCCTTCACTAGCCCTTACGTGCTCTGACCACCAAGTGCACAGGGCATCTGGGCACACAGGAAGGGAAAAGAGGGAGGCAAGGAGGGAGGGAATAGCATTAAGAGACACTGTCTCAGATGTGAGGTCAGCAAGGGACTAATGGGGATTCCAGGCCCAGCACAGTGAGGTGTGGAGAGGCCTGGTTCACTCGGGGACAGCCAGAGACAAGCAGGCGGAGCACGATGGCACTCAGCTCCCGGAGGGCTCGGCACGCCTGGCTGAGGGGCTCTCCTTTGCCGGTGGCTACCCCAGTCACAGACGTGTCTTCATGGGAAAGAGAGGGGGTGACAGGGCTTAGATGTCAGTAAAGTGGATGTGGGGTAAAGAAAGAGCTGAAGCAGAGACCTGAAAACAGTAAGTGTAACTTGAAAACTCACTGCAAAAGTTACTGGGACACCTTCCAAGGCTCAGGGTGTAATATGGAAGAGGTGGCGGAAAGCATGTAAGAACCAAAGGAAGGGTAAGACTCCTTACGACGTGCTCCCTCCAGACATAAAATGGCCTGGATATCCATGACCTCACAGTGCCTGACACTACCTACACAAGACCATCATAAGAGGAGGAAAAGATCATGACATCAAAATAAGAGAGACTGAGATGGGGAGGGAATATGATGGAGAATGGAGTTTCAAAAGGGGGAGGGAGGGTATTACCATGGGGTATTTTTTATAATCATGGAAGTTGTTAATAATAATAAAAAAGTTATTGGGAATAAGGAAAAGAGACAAAAGCCATTGCTAAAGTGACCTTGCCCAGGGCAAGTGGAGACTAACCAGAGAAGGATGCCCACGGACTTTTGGAGAGCGCCAGGACTTAGGGGGCGGGCACCAGAAGAGCGCCCGGTGAGGAGACAACCAAGAATGACAGGCAGAAGCTGGAGGGAGAGCAGCAGAGTGCTTGTTACCAGACCCAAGGGAAGATAAGTCACAGGGTATTGTAAACAGATCAGGCTATGCTGCCGGGGACCGAGGGTGGAGAGAGGCTGGGGCATTGTGCCAGTCAGGGGCTAGGGTGAGACAGACTGGATACCATGCATCTCAGAGGCTGAGGGTGGAGAGGGGCTGGGTACCAGACTGAGGCAGGTCCGGAGGCAGGGGACAGAGAGCCAAGTGCTGTTTGTTCCTACACCACTTAGAAGAGGTCTCCTATCACTGGGAGTACTACGGGCCATGGGCTGAGCTTGGCATTTTCCAGTTATGCACGCTCATGTCAACTCTCCCAACAGCCTTAGGAGGCAGCTTGGGCAACACAGTGCCTTGGCTTGTCCAAGGTCACACAGCAAATGGCCAAAATTAGAATTCTCATCTGTTGAGGTCAAGGTCACGCAGTTACCCGTGAAGGTCTCCAAAGGCTCTGGGAGAGAGTGCTATGGATTTTACATGCAGATGAGGCCACGTCATCTCTGTAAAGCTGTTTCCAGAGACCATTCGGATGCCACCCCTCACATCTTAAGCCATACATTACTTCTCAGTCTCTGGCAGATAAATAAACCTGTTTGATGGGCTGTTAGGGATGACTGAGACAATTTGGATAAAAATTAATAAATGAAGAACAGTGCTGGGGATACAGCCAGTGGTGTGGCCTTTGTCTAGGATGCATGAGCCCCTAGGTTCAATCCCAAGCGTGACCACAAAAGATTTCGGCATTCAAAAAGGAATTGGAGCCGGGGGCAGTAGTTCACGCCTTTAATCCCAGCACTCGGAAGGCAGAGGTAAGAGGCTCTCTGTGAGTTCGAGGCCACCCTGAAACTACATAGTGAATTCCAGGTCAGCCTGGACCAGAGTGAGACTCTACCTCAAAAAAAAAAAAAAAAAAAAAGGGACTCATCTCTAACAATCGCAGATTCTTCAGGATGAGACACAGGGCGTGTTCTACACTGACAAGAAAAGCTGTGGAAGACATACACTTAACATCCTTAACATCCTTACCATCCACTGCCATTCGTGGAGACCAGAGGCAGGAGCAGAGCACCACGCCCAGAGATCTGTATCCAAGTTCCAGTTCTGCCGGTATGTGACCTTCAGCAAATGATGCAACTGCTCTGAGTGTAGCTGCCTCACTGTGTATTGTAATAATTCCATTCCTGTTCTGAAAACCACTGAGATAATAGACAAGAGGTGCTTAACCAAGTGTGGCACTTCTACTGTGTTTACTGTGACCTGTCTACATCCCATAGCTTTCTGTCCAATCACAAGGCCCATCCTGGCTGCCCACTACTCTCATTTCATTTCCCAACAGGCACATTAATTTGTTTAACTTGGGACCTACACATATCATTATTTAAATAAAACTATTTTATCATATGAAATGTTTACATATTATTCAAATTATTTTACTCCTACTCTCTCCCACTGTCTTTGCTCCAACATAAGAATATACTCTTTTCAACTCCAATTTGGGCTTTTATTTATTTATTTTTGTTTATTTTATTTATTTATTTATTTGAGAGCGAGAGAGAGAGAGAGCAGAGAGAGAGAGCGAGAGAGAGAGAGCGAGAGAGAGAATGGGCGCGCCAGGGCCTCTAGCCACTGCAAACGAGCTCCAGACGCGTGCACCCCCTTGTGCATCTGGCTAACGTGGGTCCTGGGGAATCGAGCCTCGAACCGGGATCCTTAGGCTTCACAGGCAAGCGCTTAACCGCTAAGCCATCTCTCCAGCCCGCCAATTTGGGCTTTTAGAATCAATAATTTTAGATCTGTTTTGGGGTTGAGTAGTTGTGTACTACACAGGTTTGGTGTAGGACGGCTATAGAAATGCACTCATTAAGCTGGGTGTGGTGGCACACACCTGTAATACCAGCACTCGGGAGACAGAGGTGGGGGATCACCACGAGTTTGAAGCCACCCTGAGACTACATAATGAATTCCAGGTCAGCCTGGGCTAGAGTGAAGCCCTACCTTGGAAAAAGAACCAAGCAACCAAACAAACAAAAGAACAATGATAACAAATAAAAACATTTTAAATGAACAAAACATAAGATTCCATTTAGACCAAAGGCACCAACCAGAGAGGCCTGTCACTTGTTGAAGGAAAAGATGGGTGACAACAGCTACCAGTTTCACTGGTCCTGGCAAGGACAGTTAGCTTCCTGCCTGTGGCCAGAACCAATGAGTACCTGGCACCAATTTCTCAGGACCACAGTCTTGAGAGGATGATCTAAGTATCTTTCATCATAATTTAAAATTTTAATTTAAAAATTAAAATTAGCTTGTAGCTGGGAAGATGGCTTGGTTGGTAAAGAGCTTGGTGTGCAGGTATGAAGACCGGAGTTCAGATCTCCAGAATCCATCACACCACACTGGGAGCAGTACCATGCACCTGTAATCCTAGTGCTGGCGAGGTCGAGACAGGCTCCCTAGGTTCAGTGAGAAACCCTATCTCAGAAAAAAAAAAAAAAATAAATAAATAAAAAGAGCTGGGCGTGGTGGTGCACGCCTTTAATCCCAGCACTCAGGAAGGAGGCAGAGGTAGGAGGATCACTGTGAGTTCAAGGCTACCCTGAGACTACAAAGTGAATTCTAGCCCAGCCTGGACTAGAGTGAAACCCTACCTTGAAAAACCAAAACAAACACACAAACAAACAAACAAACAAAAAAATGAGGTGAAGGGCTGGGGAGATGGCCCAGTGGTTAAAGGTGCTTACAAGTCTACCAGGCCGAATGCAAGTCCCCACACACACTGAGTGGTGCCTGTGTCTGTGACGTGCCAGTGGCAATGGGAGGCAGAGTCAGAAGCTCATGACTGGTGCACACAAAGTGAAGTAGCAAAACCAAAAAAATCCAGGGAGACCCTGTCTCAAGCGGGCCTAGGGGGAGGGAACAAACACCGAGCTCGTCCTCAGACCTCCTCTGGAGCATTAGGACCTGCGCATGCCCCCACCCTCCACAGAAGTAAAAGGGGAAAAAAAACAAACAAATAAGTTTGAGGGTGATTGGGAAACACCTGCCATCAATCTCTGGCTTCCACACACACATGTTCATACCTGTACTTGCACCAACACATGTGCACCCACACATACAAACACACCTACACACATATACCTCACACATGCACCAAAAAAATAAGTTTAAACATTCCTTGAAAAGAATAAAAGTATGTCAGCTATAGAGATTCAAAGAAAGTATCAGATCAAATTTATTGAATGCAAAATTTGTGTTGCTAACTCCTTTGTGCAGTGTTTGAAAAGCAGCAGCGTGGGCTGGGTAGCCAGTTAGCGTCCACATGTGCACAGCTTCCTGCACTGGGTGGGGGGGTCCCTGATGGAGGACTCAGCCCCCACCTCAGGCAAAGGCCTCTGCCAGCTAAGGGACCAGAGGGGCCTCCCGAACCGCCGCCATGACAAGCCTCCACAACCTACAGGCTCCTTCCAGAGGTCAAAAGCCAAATAAAGTTTCAAATTCTCGTCAAACCAGCCACAGTGAGGAGAACTTCTCATCGAGCCTTCTCTACTTCTCCTGGAACTAAGACCAGAACATGTACACTACATCTAATCCCAGAACTTTACCATGTGGTCTGATTAAAAGATCCACTGCATAAATCTGTTTTTTTTTTTTTTTTTGAGGTAGGGTCTCACTCTGGTCCAGGCTGACCTGGAATTCACTATGTAGTCTCAGGTGGCCTCGAACTCACAGTGATCCTCCTACCTCTGCCTCCCGAGGGCTGGGATTAAAGGCATGCGCCAACACGCCCGGCTATAAATCTGGTTTTTAAAACTGCCAAAAGTCAGCTAGGCGTGGTGGTGCATGCTTTAATCCCAGCACTCGGGAGGCAGAGGTAGGAGGATCACTTTGAGTTTGAGGTCACCCCCTGAGACTCTGAGACTACATAGTTAATTCCAGGTCAGCCTGGGCCAGAGTGAGACCCTACCTTGAAAAACCAAAAAACAAAAAAAAAAAAAAAAAAAAAAAAAGCAAAAAGTCATGGCTTGCTATTGCTATTTAAAAAAATGGAAGTACTGGGCTGGAGAGATGGTTCAACAGTTAAAGGTGCTTGCTCGCAAGACCTGACAGCCTGGAGTTCGTTTACAGTGGTAACAGTGGTGTGCCCATACACTCTCTCTGCTTGCAAATGAATAATACACTTTTTTTTTTTTTTTTTTAGATAGGGTCTCACTCTAGCCCAGGCTGACCTGGAATTCACTAGGTAGTTTCAGACTAGCCTCAAGCTCACAGTGATCCTCCCACCTCAGTCTCCTCACTCAGGATTAAAGGCATGCGCCACCACGCCCAGAAAATAATTTTAAAAGATGAAAGTATTAAACTCTACTATTCTAATTCAGCATGTTTAAGTGTAAAGGATTAAAGGAATAAAATGAAAAATTAGAAAACCTCACAATTCAGGAGAAAATACTATCTTTTTTTTTTTTTTTTCGGTTTTTCGAGGTAGGGTCTCACTCTAGCCCAGGCTGACCTGAAATTCACTATGTAGTCTCAGGGTGGCCTTGAACTCATGGCTATCCTACCTCTGCCTCCCAAGGGCTGGGATTAAAGGCATGTGTCACCATGCCTGGCTGATATACATGTATCAAAAAAAAAAAAAAAAACTGATTAGAAAAGTTCCCCGAATTCTAAGCCCTTCAAATAAACCAGAAAAGCCATCACCCCACCCCCGCAAATTTGGATGCAGCTGGCAAGAAGCTGTGTTTCCACAGCTCTGAAGTAGAAGCAGGCCAGGGGAGGATGCTGGCCAGGGGGACAGCCCACGTGACAGTCATGTGCTATGAATTAAAAGCTGGGCTCCAGTCTCTTGGAATGTAAGACCTACTTAATTTTGGCACCATGTAGTTTTTTGGCTCAAAAGAAAAAAACTGCATAAGGAAGTAGTCCAACTGTCCAGTGATCAGTTGTGACAGACATGGAAAAGCAGAACAGAGTCTCCTGGGAATGGCAGACACACAGCCACTTATCATGTGGCTTTTAAGTCTTAAACAGAAGACAGATTTATATGATGACTACATTCAAATCACTGAAGAGCAGGCAAGGTCAGGTGTAAGTCCAGTGGGAAATAATTCTACTTATTAAAATTGAAACATTTAGAGAAAATACAAAAATATACAATATAATCAAATGAAAACTTTAGAAGTCCTAAGGTTCCCAAATGCTGAATGTCTTAACAAGACAAATGAGCACAAAAAAATCAAATAAAAATGAACATTAAATAAAAGCAGATTTGCGGGTTGGGAATACAGCTCAGTGGTACAGTGTTTGTCTGGCATGCATGAGGGTCCTAGGTTCAATTCCCAACACTATAAAAACAAACAAAATCCCTAGTTGTATTTATTAAGCTATCCTTATGTAACACTGTAGGGTTTTTAAATCTATATCCCTAGCCATGAACTCTGTATCTAATCTTTCAACAAAATTCTTGCCTACCTTGAAGCCCATGGACTCTGAACCCTAGTGAGTCAAGAGAGAATTATGGAGCTATATGTGGTAAAGAGGGCCTATGATCCCAGCACCTGAGAGGTGGAGGCAGGAGTTGGAAGGCCATCTCTGATACAGAATTTCAGCCCAGCCTGGGCTATATGAGACCCTGTTGAAAGAAAGAAAGAAAAACAGAAGGAAAGAGAGAAAGGAGGGAAGAAAGAAAGGAAGAAGGGAGGGAGGAAGAAAAGAAAGAGGAAAAGCAAGAATTAGGTAGGGGGCATCCGATCATATGCGCACACGCACATGCACACATGCACACATACATGTCCTGTTCTCGTCCTGCATCTTCATTTGTCCATCCTATTGTTCAAGTCAAAGGCCTGGGCTTCTTCCTTCCTTCCTTCTCACATGTGTCTTATTTTTAAATGACAAGAGCACCTGTCCACATGTATGGAGAAAGCATGACATCAGCACATGTGTGCGATGTGCAATGACCAGGTGAGGATACCTGGCATTTCTAACTGTCACCTCAGACACTGTCATTTCTTTGTGTTGGGAGCATTTGACCTCTTCTCTACTAGCAATTTGGAAATGTTCCATTACCAGCTGTCAGTCACAGTTTCCCCATGCTACAGAAACAAGTTATTTCTCTGGTTTAACTGCACTCTTATGGAACTCACTCTTTAGTCTTAGGCTGGTCTCAAACTCAGAGCTATTCTCTTACCTCTGCCTCCCAAATGCTGGGATTAAAGGTGTGCATCACCATGCACGACTTCTCTCCCTCATTGTTTTTTTTTTTTTTCTCGAGGTAGGGTTTCACTCTAGCCCAGGCTGACCTGGAATTCACTCTGTAGTCTCTCAGGGTGGCCTTGTACTCATGGCAATCCTCCCGAGTGCTAGGATTAAAGGAGTGTGCCACCATGCCCGGCTCTACTCTCCATCATTCCTGATTCACCTTTTATCCACTTACCCTGTCAACTCCTGGTCATTTGCCTCTCCACTTCTTTCCACCTTGAACATCCCTCATCCTCCTTTCTGCTGCCCCTTCCTGAGCTCAGGCTCATCCCACGTAGTGAGTATGAGGAGTCAGCCATGAGTTAACTAGGTGGATTTGGGGATGTTACTCCCCATCAAAATCCTTAGTCCCTGACCTATAAAATGGAGATATAGCAGCAGCAGCCACCCAGAGTTGCTGGGGAATAGAAATGAAATCATCTTTGCATAAGCCCCTTAAACTGCCTGGAGGCCATCAGTATTCAGTAAATAAACCTCGACTCTCACAAACCCCCTCCTTTTGGATGCCCATCTGTTGTGGCTTGGATCTGAAATGTCCCCAAAAGGCCAAAATGCTCAGCTGGCTGTCAGCCGGCTATACTATATGAGGTGGTGGGACCTTTAAGAGACAGGCTAGTAGAAGGAAGTTAGGTAACTGGGGATATGCCCTCAGCTCCTTCCTCTGCCTTTGCTTCCTGGCCACCATCAGGTAAGCAGCTTCCTCTGTCACACCCTCTTCTGTCAGTCACTGTATGTACTTCCTCACTGTAGAAGCAGGAACGAAGGACCATGGACTGAAAACCAAACCAGTGGAGAAAAATCAAATGAATCATATAAGATGGGCTGGAGAGGTGGCTTAGCCTTTAAGATACTTGTCTGTGAAGCCTAAGAACTCATGTTCAACTCTCCAGGTCCCATGTAAGCCAGACACACGAGGCGACACACTCAGGCAAGGTCGCACATGTGCACAAGGTGGCACACATGTCTGGAGTTCAATTACTGTGGCTGGAGACCCCAGCGCACCAATTCTCATTCTTTCTCTCTCTCTCTCTCACAAACACACTAAAAAAAAAAAAAAAAAAAAAAAAAAAAAGGCCAGTCTGTTGTGGGTGTGACAGTCTGTTGGGCTTGCCTCAAAAAAATCATACATGATGATGTTCTCTGGTATTTTGTCACAGTGACTGATGCTGACAGGGCTGGAGAGATGACTCAGCAGTTAAAAGGCATGTGTTTGCAAAGCAGGTTCAACTCCCCAGCACTCACAGAAAGCCGATGCAAAGTGGTGCATTCACGGTGCATGTGTACCCCTCGCCCATATATACACACGTGAATAAAGTTTGTTTGTTTTTTTTAAAGAAGAGGCTGGGCTGGAGAGATGGCTAGTAGTTAAGGTGCTTGTCTGCAAAGCCTAAGGACCCAGGTTCAATTCTCCAGGACCCATGTAAGCCAGATGCACATGGTGGCATATGCGCCTGAAGTTCATTTGCAGTAGCTAGAGGCCCTGGCACACTTATCTCTCTCTCTCCCTCTTCCCCCCCCCCCCCGTCTCTAATAAACAAATAAATAAAAATAAATCAGAAAAAAATTTAAAAAAAGAAAAGAAGAGGCTGACTAACAAACCAGCCAACTCAGGAGCTCTTTCAGCACTTGCTTGTGACAGCACCTGTCTTACTTGATTGCAAGCTCCCTGATGGTGGGGACTATGGCTTCTTCCCACAGTGAATGCTGACAAGTGAGACAGGGATTATTAAGAGCTATATTCTGCCAAATGTGGCATTTAAATAATTACATACCAAAAAATTATTACATATCACTGATGAGAAAAAAATTAATAAAGGTTTAAGCTGGCAAGAAATCAATAATGAAAATTATTGCCGTAATATTAATATGCAATGCAATTTTATTTTATTTATTTATTTTGGTTTTTCGAGGTAGGGTCTCACTTTAGCCCAGGCTGACCTAGAATTCACTAGGTAGTCTCAGGGGGGCCTCGAACTCACAGTGATTCTCCTATATCTGCCTCCGGAGTACTGGGATTAAAGGTGTGTGCTGCTATGCCTGGCCAATTTTATTTCTTATATTTAACAATATTTTATTTATTTGTGAAAGAGAGAGAGAGAATGAATAGGTACACCGGGGCCTCTAGCCATTGCAAATGAACTTCAGATGCATGTGCCACCTTATGCATATGGTTTTATGTGGGTACTGGGGAATCAAACTTGGGTCCTTTGGCAAGCACCTTAATCTTAATCACTGATCCATCTCTCCAGCCCCATGGAATTTTATTTTATATACTTTTTGCTTTTACGAGGTAGGGTCTCACTCTAGCTCAGGCTGACCTGGAATTCATTATGTAGTCTCAGGGTGGCCTCGAACTCATGGTGATCCTCCTACCTCTGCCTCCGAAGTGCTGGGATTAAAGGTGTGTGCCACCATGGCTGGCTGTAATTTTATTTTTAAGTGACTTGTGAACCTTCCCTTGGAAACTGACATCCATGGCACTTCTTGATCTCAAGGGGCTTTGTTTGGCTACTCAGCAGTTTATTTTCCATGGCTTTGCAAGCCAGAGATTGTTGTTCCTCAAAACAAAGACGCCACCCCATCGTTCCAGGACTGTGACTCAAGTATTTTCAAAGGAAGCAACTCAAAAACCATCTGTACCCTCCCTCACTGACATCCAAGACTGCCCATTTATGAGAAAGACAAGGAGCGTGTCTTGAGATACTAAGCCCACTCATTCACAAGTGGGAAGAGGAGATTCCAGTATTTTCCTTTGGAGCTGATTTTTTTTTTTTTTTTAAAGTTCCAAAAGCAGTTATTTGGTCCTTCATTGATTCTCATTACAGGAAAATTATTCGCTTTTCAAACAAAGCAAAGAGACTGTACTTAGGTTTCTCACGTGTGTGTTGAATAAAAGTAACAACAATTCAGATTTTTGTTGTTGTTGTTTCGAGGCAGGGTCTCGCTTTAGCCCAGGCTGAACTGGAATTCACTATGCAGTCTCAGGCTGGCCTGGAACTCATGGCAATCCTCCTACCTCTGCCTCCCAAGTGCTAGGATTAAAGGTGTATGCCACCATGCATGGCTTAACAACTTGGATTTTATTTCAAGCTTTTTTTTTTTTTTGTTTTTTTTGAGGTAGGACCCATCTCACCCTAGCCCAGGCTGACCTGGAACTCACTCTGCAGTCCCAGGCTAGCTCCAAATTCACAGCAATCCTCCTACCTCTTCTTTTTTTTATTATTCAGTTTTATTTGAGAGTGAGAGAGAGAGAGAGAAAGAATGGGCGCGCCAGGGCTTCCAGCCACTGCAAACGAACTCCAGACGCGTGCGCTCCCTTGTGCATCTGGCCAACGTGGGTCCTGGGAAACTGAGCCTTGAACCAGGGTCCTTAGGCTTCACAGGCAAGTGCTTAACTGCTAAGCCATCCCTCCAGCCCCTACCTCTTCTTTAATGAGGGTTTTCTGATTCTAATTTCTCCTCCTCTGGGAGGAGCCAGCGCATACCTGTGCTCCATAGACACGCTGCATGGCCTGCAGCAGCTGGTTGGTGTAATCCGTGAGGGTGCCGGCATCTTCTTCAAACACACTCAGTAAGGAGCGAGTCTGCAGGCAAAGAAGAAAGGAGTGTTAGTTAGCATAGGCATGCTTAGCACAGGATCTGGCTGGACCTGGGAGGGAAAGGTGTCTGGTGAACCCTTACCCAGCCGTTTCCACTACAGTGCAGGGGCAAGCTAGAACAAGCATCAGGGCCAGAGAAGGAAAATCAGTTTTTAAAAATGTGTATACACATGTGTGTCCACATGCGCGCGTATGTGTGTATCAATGTGCGGGCCAGAGGATGACAGTGGGTGTCATTCCTTAAGAGTGCCATCCCCCTGTTTTTGGGACAAGGTCTCTCACTGGCCTGGAGGTCACCAGGTAGAGTTACACTGGCTGGCCAGTGAGCTCCATGGATCCTCCTGTCTCCACCTCCCGAGCGCTGGGATCATAAGCATGTGCTACCGCACCCAGCGTTTTTACATGGGCTCTAGGGATTGAACTCAGGTCTTAAGTACTTTACCAACTGAGCTCTCTCTCCAGCCTGAAAGGCAGTTTTTATAAGATAAAGATGAGGCCAGGCGTGTGGTATGGCTCAGTGACAGAACATTTGCCTAGCATGTGGGAGGCACTGGCTTCTAGCCCTGGCACCACAGGGGACAAAAACACTAAGACTGAAGGGCTATTTACCCTGACTTCAGCCCCTACCTATTTGCAAGTCCTCTCAGTACAAGTGTCAGAAAGGGCAGCCTTTTCTTTCAGTCCCATGACAGGAACACCAGGTCCCACAGGTGTGTGTACTGGGGTGGGGTCACCCAGCACTGCCTGAACCAGCTGCTTGGTCCTCTGCAATCTCCAGTGTCCCACACAGTATTGTTCTTTCCTTTTAAGACATGAAAATCAATTTCTATGTTTTTTTTTTTTTTTCCAGAATAGAGGACCCAGATGTCAGTCTGGGTAGCTACAGCCACCTGATATTCGACAAAAATGCCAAAAGTACTCATTGGAGAAAAGATAGCCTCTTCAGCAAATGGTGCTGGGAAAACTGGATATGTATCTGTAGAAGGATGAAAGTAGACCTTTATTTCTCTCCATGCACAAGAATTAAGTCCAAATGGATTAAAGACCTTAATATCAGACCTGAAACTCTGAAACTGCTAGAGGAAAAAGTAGGGGAAACCCTTCAACATATTGGTCTTGGCAAAGACTTTCTGAATATAACCCCAATTGCTCAGGCAATAAAACCAGATTAACCACTGAGACCTCATGAAAGCACAAAGATTTTGTATGGCAAAGGACACTGTGAATAAAGCAAAGAGGCAACCTACAGAATGGGAAAAAATCTTTGCTAGCTATACATCTGATAGAGGATTAATATCTAGAATATACAAAGAACTCAAAAAATTAAATAATAAGAAATCAAACAACCCAACTAAAAATGGGCTATGGAACTAAATAGAGTTCTCAAAAGAAGAAATATGGATGGCATATAAGCATCTAAAAAAATGTTCTACATCCCTAGTCATCAGGGAATTGCAGATTAAAACTATGTTGAGATTCCATCTCACTCCTGTCAGATTGGCTACCATCATGAAAACCAACGACCATAAATGCTAGCAAGGATGTGGAAAAAGAAGAACCCTTCTACACTGTTGGTGGGAATGCAATCTGGTCCAGCCATTGTGGAAATCAGTGTGGAGGTTCCTGAGACAGCTAAAAATAGATCTGCCAATGACCCAGCTATAGCACTCCTAGGCATGGGTTTTTTTGGTTATATTTTATTCAACCAACTTTCAAATTCATAGCCAGGAATTTTGCATCTCCTGGGCCCATGGTGGAACTCTGGGCACAGAATGCCAGGGCCAACCGGAGTGCAGCACCCTGCTCCCGGAAAGGCGGGCTCCTCAGTGCTGAGTGCAGCTGAGCGGTGCGCATTACCTGCAAAGCAGTTCCTCTTGTTTCTGTGCACAGTGCTGTCACACAGCAAGTTCTAAAGAAGCTTCACATACTAGATGGTGTCTGAACAAGTGTCACGTTAGACACACCCACCCACTTCTGTAGATGTGTCCAGCACAGGAGGAACTCCAGCTGCTGCACTAGCAACCTCAGCAAATAACATATCGGGCGAAGAATGGAGGGCACGTCACAGAAATGCCTTGAGTGAGGCCATGTACGAAAGTGTTTTACAAAGAACTGGTCATCAAGCCTCGTTATTTTCCTGCAAACGAACGTCAGTGCCTTCTTGTCCTAGTCGATCTTAGGTAAGAGAAGAACAGCAAAGTGGCCTGTGCAGCCACTGTGTTCTGCCATCTGTAGCCTCTGTAGTGTCAGGGCCCCTACAGGCTGCACGGCCCAGGGACCTGAGTCTTTGCCAGGCTGCCTTGGCGCTCAGGCCTGAGTTGAGGTTGTAGCCGGACCAGCATCTGTGGCACAGAGCACCGCCCTCCCCAGAGAACTGGGGCAGAAGCAAGGCATTGGGATATCCACTGCCCACCACCTGATCTGTCCTTGACTTCGTTCCACAGACTCTGGGCACTTCACAACGGCACATGCTTATCCTGCTTTGCCCGGACGGACGCACTATCGCTCGACAATGAAAGAATTACCAGGTGATGAACAAGGAAACCATAAAGAGCCTTGTAAACAGCTCTCAGTGAGAGCAAACACCGTTACAGAGCTCACAAGGTGGATGCAGAATTCTCCACACACAGGATGTCTCCCGAGCGAGGATCTGAGTTTGATCCCGCTAGCATGTAAAATGCTGGGCGTGTGGTATGCACCTGTAACTGGAGCTCTGAGGCTTGTTGGCCACTGTAGCCCAATGGTGAGTCCAGGGCCGTGAAAGCCCCTGTTCAAAAGACGTGGTGGATGGAAGCCAGGCATGGTGGCTCACGCCTATGATCCCAGCACTCAGGAAGCTGAGGTATGAGGACTGCTATGAGTTCAAGGTCAGCCTGGACGAGAATGCAACTCTGCCTAAGAGGTGGGCAGCATCTTTGAGAGTAACACCTGAGGGTTTCCTCTGACCTCCACAAATACACACACAAAAATGCATCCATGCACACATAAGCATGCAAACCAACCAACAAACAAACAAAACACAAGGGGACTGCAGAGATTGCTTAGTGGTTAAGGCGTTTGCCTGCTAAGCCTAAGGATCCAGATTCAATTCCTCAGGACCCACATGAGCCAGATGCACAAGATAGCACAGGTGTCAGGAGTTTGTTTGCAGTGGCTGGAGGCCCTGGCCCATCCACTCTCTTTCTCTGGGCCCCCAAATATATAACTAAAATATGTTTTAAAAAAAGAAGTGATGGGCTGGAGAGATGGCTTAGTGGTTAAGCACTTGCCTGTGAAGTCTAACGACCTCAGTTCAAGGCTCAATTCTCCAGGACCCAAGTAAACCAGATGTACAAGGTGGCACATGCATTTGGAGTTCGTTTGCAGTGGCTAGAGGCCCTGATGCACCTATTCTCTCTTTCTCTCTGCCTCTTTCTCTCTCTGTTGCTCTCAAATAAATACATAAAAATAAGCAAAAAATAAAAAAAAAGAAGTGACTCTTTGCAGGGGCTAACTCTGCTAGAGCCTCTCAACGGAGGTGACTGCCTTGGATCACATCAGCCCGGGGTCCACATCTGGGCCCTGACACTCACAGAAGGTTAAGGAGATAATGAGCGTGTGCAAAAAGCCTCCCAGCAGCAAGCATGTTGCTCTGGCTGGTGATGCTGATTATCGTGTGTTCAAATGTGTGACTTTACTAATACGACAGAGCACTCTGATCTAGAAATGCCATCTAATAACAGTCGTCCTTGTGTGTGGTGCATCCATGTGTGCACGCGTGTGCAGGTGCGCGCAGGGAAGACTCCAGGTATTCTCTATTGCTTCTCTACCTCACTTCCTTCACACAGCCTCTCATTGACTCTGGAGCTTACCCCCAGACCCCCAGTGGTAACCAGCCAGCTCCAGTGATTTTTCTGTCTTCATCCTACTCTGTGCCGGGGTCACAGGCAGGTACAGCTAGGCCCAGCTTTTTATGTGGGTGCTGGGGATCCAATCAGGACCTCGTGCTTGAGCAGCAAGTCTTCCTCCCCGCTGAGCCATCTCCTCCAGCCCCTAGTAGGACAGTCAGCTAGCAGCGCAATCCTGGTGCTCAGTGCTATAGGATCCCACCGCCGTACATAATGGCTTGGATCCCTTTCTTTGGTATAACCAGCACGGCCTGCAGCATGGGAAGTACTGGATCATGGCTATACTGTTTTTAAAATAAAATACTACTACTGTCCATTTAGCTGAATCCCATTTCTTGCTCTTGGGAATAAAACAGAAGACGAGAGATAAGAGCAAAGAAAAGGCTTGCGTAAATGTCCCATGGAAAAGGGCAAAAGTGACCGTTTTACCTCCCAGGTGCCAGACACTGGGCTAGGCATTGCATACTTGTTACCTCATCAAGTCTAACAACTGTTTAAGATACCACAGTTATATTAACCCTAGTTTACAGAAGATGAAACGAGGCTCGTGGACGTTAAGAAATGTATTCAGCTGCCCACTGCTGGGCAGCAGCAGGGCTGGGATACAAACCCAGGTCCACTGCAGGGACCACCTTGTCACCAGCAAGCAGGGCCTCATCAGTGGGCATGTACTGTGGCACAAGGCCTGGGACAGGCTGACTGGCGCTGGATTCTCTGTGATTCCACGGTCATCCTCTCACTGATGGTAACTGCCAGAACTGCGTCACAGTGCTTTGTTTTACTATTCTGGACATGTGACTGTGGCATGACCTAAGAACTGGCAGGAAAGGAAGACTCCAGCCTTCCCTTTTGAGTTTCACTAGACAATGACCACCCGTGGACAAAAACATACCCAGCTTTAGGTATTGCTTTCCCAGCAGTCACTCTGCTGAAAGTTATGTTTGGAACAATGGGGGATTCTGAGACACAGAAGGAATGAGAATAGGAGCCAGGCAAAGGCATGCTGGTTTTCTCAAAATCCCACAAAAGGTCTGCTGTTAGAACATATCATTTATAAAGATAATAGCAGTCATGTGTGGAGTTACTACGGCATGCAGGTAGAGAGACACGACATAGGCTATTCGTTCTTCATAACAACTCGGCTGATGTGTTCTTATTGTCATGTTATTCACATTCAAACACAAGCTCAGAGAGGTTGAATAAAGGTTGAAGGTATCAGTGGGAAATTCAGGATTTGGTCTCCATCTTCTTTACTACCCTACATTCTCAGGAGCATCTGTAACCAGAGAGAGAAAACCAAACACTCTAATGGGTCTTGCCTCAGCTCCGTGGCATTCCTTTACCTTGAATAAACAATCTGGGCGCTACCCAACCAAACAGTCCTAGACAGTCTCAACAGCATGAAATTATGCAATGGCCCAATTTCATGGCATTGATTACTTGCTTCTTTAAAATGTAAGGTGAAAAACAGGAGTTCTTATCCTGACACTTTGGTGTGGTGCAGAGACAGAGAGAAAACTATCTTAGCTGAACCAAGCCTACTGAATGGGGGGAAAAAAGAGTGTCACAAACAGGGCTTCAGGACAAGCCCCCACTATAATGAATCCATACAAAGTCATCCCAGTTGTGTTTTGAGGCACCTTGCTGGGATAAAGGCCTGATTTGCTTGGAGAGAGCTGATCCCAGCTAGGCGGCTGCATAATCTTCAGATCCAAGTCTTTTTGTTTCTCTGTTTCAGTTACGCCAACTCCCAAGAAACAAAGCACAAAACAAAACACTGAAAAATGCAAGCAACAGCGCTTCGGCGTCACTTTATCTCCCAAGTGTTCCACTTGCAGGATAAGAGTACATAATCTCTAAGGGATGTGCTGCCGAGGCTCAAGGCTGGGTCTGTGCCCCGTCTATCACAGAGGATTCACAATGTACTGGAACGCCACCGGCTGCCTCACTTATCTGCCCTGGAACGGACAGGGAGCCAATCAAGGGCAGGAACACGAACCTGGTTGATGGTCATGTTCCCAGCAGCTGGCAATGCCTGGTCAGTAACAGATGCTCACCAATGGCCATGGAGGCAGGACTCTTCACCCCTAAAATACTCCTGGATGATGAACCAGCAGAAGGAACACATATGTATGCCCACAGACCACTTCTGCCGCACGACGTGCAGCGCAGCAATGCGTGCTCAGAGGAGGACATGAACAGTGCTGTCTGAGGTCACTCAAGTTCAAAAACAAAAGCGTTTGTGTGTATTTCATTAGTCCTGTGCAACCAGGTTACTCAAGCAATCCACAGTTCTACATAAAACCAGAGGAAACAAACAGTACATGTTTGCTTAGGATTTTTTTTCCTTCTGGTGAAACATTTCTACCAGCGACAGGATAGCCAGGTGCCAGGTACCAGGGCTAACTTCAGCAGTGCCCCAAGGAAAGGGAGGTAGCTCAGCTGGAGAATGCTTAGACTGTTTGCCTACCATTGTGCAAGGCCTTGGTTTCAACCCCCCACACCACAAATAAAAAACCCTCCTATATGCATGTTGCCTGGTTTCCAGTCCTGGCTCTTTAGAGTATACAATCCTGGGGCTGGAGAGACGGCTTAGCGGTTAAAGGCACTGGACTGCAAAGCCTGATGGCTTGGGTTCAATTCCCCAGTACCCTCGTAAAGTCAGATGCAAAGTGGTGCATGTGTCTTTAGTTTGTCTGCAGTGGCAAGAGACCCCCCTTACACACATTCTCTCTAATTACGTAAAAATATTCTAAAAAAAACCAAAAAAACAGAGTACAAAATCCTGGACAAGTCATTTAACTTCGGTTGCTTGTTCATTTTAATAGATGACCTACTTCAAAGGACTACTGGAAGGAGTAAGTGAATTAATATACATGCAAAGCATTTAGAATATTACCTGGCACATGAAACACAGGATTCAGGCATTTTCTACAATTTTTTAACTCTTTCACGTTTTAGAAAGAAATGGATTATACTGCTTCCAGTTTCAGTGTGTGGATGTCCTTGGAGCCAAACTCACTAGGCACGTGCCACATCCAAGAGTGCTAAGCATGCTGTGGGCATGATGCAAGACCCTCACGCTACTGGCTCCAACTCTGCACAGCCACCACTCAGCCAAGTCCCCACAGTCATGAGAAATGGTCTGCATTAAAAGGAACAACATGGGCTGCACACTTTTCCTTTCGCACATAAGTTCAAAGCTATAAACTATACAGATGTGTCAGAAGTTTCAGTTGCTGAAGTACTTTGATGACTATCTGCTTCAGGTCCCTCATTTTCTGTTGAGTTTCTGCCGATGAGGAAACCGAGCTCACCCTGGCAATGGGGATTAAGTGACTTGCTCAAATCACACAGTAAGGTAGTATTGAAGCCAGAATTGCAACCCGGGGCCTCCTGACTTAGTTGCTAGTCTCTTTGCTCTTCCTCTGTAGCTGAACACACCCTCTATATCACTCAGAAATACTGGGTCTGGAGAGATGGCTCAGAGGTTAAGGCACTTGCCAGCAAAGCCAAAGGACCAGGGTTCAATTCTCCAGTACCCATGTAAAGCCAGGTGCACAAAGTAGCACATGCATCTGGAGTTCATTTGCAGTGGCTGGAGGCCCTGGCATGCCCATTCATATTCTCTCTTTCTGCTTCTCTCTTTCACTCAAATAAACAAATAAAAAATATTTTAAAAAAGAAATGGTGCACATTCACTCACAGGCGCCCAAAACTTCAGACTGTTGTTCTAGGTCCTTGAGGACAACAGGGAAAATTAGTTCAACTTCCCTCACCTGGCTTGGGCATCGCCATGTTCGGCCAGGAAAGCAATCAATCTTTGATTTCAGTACCCCAGCTACAAATGAAGTGGAAATCTCTGTTCACCATAAGCATTATTATTTTCATGCTATTAGGTTCAGATCCCAAACAACAGGTGCGAGAATGGGCAAAATGCCTTCTATTATAGGCTTTGATCCAAATTAAATATCCAAAGTCCAGTGGTATAGAAAGAGGTCTTTGAAAAGTTAGCCAAATGGATGCCAATTAAAAAAAAAATGAAGGTGCTCTAGGCTGGAGAGATGGCTCAGCAATTAAAGGTGCTTGCTTGCAAAGCCTGATGGCCGTAGGTTAGAATTCCCCAGCACCCACATAAAGCCAGATGTATAAAATGGCACATGCGTCTGGAATTTGTTCTGGCACGCCTCTCTCTTTCTCTCTCTCCTCCCTCCTCCTCTTAAATAAATAAGTAAAGTTTAAAAACTGAAGTGGATATGGTGGCACACGTCTGTAATCCCAGCATTTGGAGAAGCAGAAGCAAGAAAATTCCTGGAAATTCAAGGCTGGCCTGGTCTACATAGCAAGTTTCAGGGCTACACAGTGAGTCAAGATCTCAATAAAAGCAAGTAATAATAACAAAATATAATGGCAGCTTGCTTACAGTCCCTTGTCTATACAAGGATGGGCCAAAGACACTGGCTTTTTCTGAAAGGGAGAGAGGCAGAGTGTCGTTAAGTCCATCCTCCGGGGAAGTACAACTCACTCGGAAGAGAAAGGAAGCCAAAATGAGAGGAGAAACTGAGAGAGAACACCTTGATCTGATTCTATTTTTTCAAAGGGTGAACACTAGGGAATAGGGATACTTACTTAGATAAGCATGGATTTCTGAACCAGATAGGAGACGGGAGGGGGTGGGAGGGTATTAAAGAAAGAACAATAGATCTCCGGGGAAAGGTGTGCTCAAATGATGAACTAATGACATTCTGAACTCTGCTGGTTTGTGCACACCCGTTTTCACCACCAAGCTCAAAGGACTTGGGCCAACGTCTCCGGGGTGCGAATGAAGTTTCCTCGTTTCACAGATGGGGCAAGTGTTGTAATTTTATCTACACAAATGGAAAACACTGGCATAGGGAGGCCCGGGGCAGCCAAGCAATTGATCCAGGTTTTCTGGACTTGCCAGTCTGTCCCCTCAATCCAAGTGTCAGCAGTCAGCAGTAAGAGTAGTGACAGTAGGGCCCGGGGGCGACGAGGCTGACGTGTTCCTCGACACCAGACACTGCGTACTACAAACTTCTCATTTGGTTCTCCTATCGGCCCTGCGCCACTGGGGCAATTACCGCTCCGACTTTGCGGAGGACGGGGCGCAGGCACGGGGAGGGTGGTATCCGCCGGAGGCACTCCGCAGACAAGTGATGGAAATAGTTGCAGCAGAGCTTGGGGGGGGGGGTCGGGACATTGTGACTCCTGTGCGGAGGGGGAGGGCGGTGAGGGGAGAAAGGAGAGGCTCCTGGGGTCCCCCAGCTCTGCCCGGACTAGGGACGCCCCCCGCCCGATGCGCCGTCCTCTCCCTGGGGCGAGGGGCCTGCACCGCGGGAGGTACCTGGGGGCTGTCCTGCAACGCCTCCTCCAGCAGGAGCTTGTCCACGGCAGGCATGGTGCGGCGAGCGCGGCGGGGCCGAGGGTGCTCGGGACTCGGGCGACTCGGCCGATGCTCCGTGCCCGCGGCCGCCCCGCGCGTGCCCACGCCCGCCCCGAGGGCCGTGGCCGCCCTCGGCTCCTCCCTCTTCCTCGCAGCCCCGCCCCGCCCCGTCCACGCTGGATCAACAGGAAGTGTGGCGAGCGCGCCCGGAGGGACACCGGAAGTGTGGCGAGCGCGCCCGGAGGGACACAGGAAGTGTGGCGAGCGCGCCCGGAGGGACACCGGAAGTGTGGCGCTCGCTTTTCCCCTCGGGTCTGGGCGGCTTGGTGGGAAGAAACCCTGACCCTTTGAGCGCGCCTGTAGGCTCCGCCAGGAAGGCTTCCCTCCTCGCGTGCCTGTGGCAATCACTGCGTGTCATAAAGCCCAAGAAGGGTCAACTCGAGGGTGGAACGTTAAGTTTATCCTCCTCGGCGGTTGCGCAGACGGAAAGCCTTTGAGTGGAAGGAGGAGATGGCGGAAGTTGTGGCGGTGCTTGGCGCCTCTTAGTGTTATCAACACCCTACTCTTCTCTCACCAGCTACTTCGATTTGAGCCATGGAATTAGGTCTTGTCCTCTTGAGTTTGTTACGGTTCGTCGCTTTGAAGAATTTTATAATGGAAATTTTCATATTTGGAAGGGATAACGTAGTCCAATGTTGTCATTTGAAGATGAGAAAATGGACCCCCCCCCCCAGAGAATCTTTTAGTTGGAATCATGCAGTAAAAGTCTGGGAAAGAAGAAAGGGAGAGGGATGAGGAAGATCAGCAGCTTGCCAGTTTTTTCAACTTAAAGGCGAGGGACTCTTTTGGAAGCAGTGAGATTTGTCTAATAGGACCTTTTCAAAATCAACAGGAAGAATTTTGATAGTACACTGTGTGTGGGGGGACTTCCAAGAACAATGAGAGAGTGCACTGCATTGTTAGCATATCTGAAAGCAAACTTTACTGTCAGAGTCCCAGAGCGTCTCCCTTCTCCCACCTGACCATGCCTCTGGGATTCTGAAATTAGCTTCTGTTCTGGTAACTGAGGATACCAGAGGTGAGCCCCCACCTCCAGCCCGTACTTCAGGATATCACCCAACGTTCTTCCCTCCTCGTCCCACAAATCTTCAAACCATCTCTCCATCCCTCTCTCACTCTCTTGGGTCCTCTTGCTCTTCCCTCGGTTCTTTCTACCTCTCTCTCCTCATCCATTACAAATAAAGTCTTGGACTCACGCTTTGTGCCTCTATCACAAACCCAAATTATTCCCTCGGTTCCGTCCAGTGCCAGCTTGTCCTGGGCTATTTTTGCCTTTGATCCAGTACCTGACCCAGTTTCACAACACACACCATGTTATTTCTTCCCTTTAGGTGGAAGCATGCTCCCATCATGTTACTTCCTTTTCCTTTATTTTTCTACCAAGTGCTACTGGGTTAATTTTACCTTAATCTTCCAGACTCTCTCTTGACCAAATCTCCTTCCTCAAGGCCAGACTCAAACACTTCCTTACCTCTGATTATAAAACTTAGTACTAGGGATGGAGAGATGGCTTAGCGGTTAAGGTGCTTGCCTGAAAAGCCTAAGAATGCATGTTTCAAATCTCCAGGTCCCATGTAAGCCAGACACAGCACACAAGCATGCAATGTCGCACATGTGCACAAAGGGGCACACACATCAGGAATTTGTCTACAGGGGCTGAAGGCCCTGGCATGACCTTTCTCTTGCTTTCTGCCTCTCACAAAAATCAAACAAACAAAAAAGTACTATCGTTATACCAAAGGGAAGATATATATATATATATATATATATATATATATATTTCATTGAAAAGTGGACATTAAAAGGAGACGATGCCCTCCAGAACCCTTGAAAGGGCTCCAATATCCCATTGGGAATATATATATATATATATATATATATATATATATATATACACATATATATATATATATATATACATATATATATTTTTTTTTTTGGTTTTTCGAGGTAGGGTTTCATTCTAGCCCAGGCTGACCTGTAATTCACTATGGAGTCTCAGGGTGGCCTCGAACTCACGGCGATCCTCCTACCTCTGCCTCCCGAGTGCTGGGATTAAAGGCGTGCGCCACCACGCCCGGCTTGGGAGTTACTATATTTTTGTATTCCATATGACTTTCTAATTAAAGTTACTTTTCCTTAAACACCAATGTTTAAAATTTAGACCATGATCATACACAATTATATTGCTTTTCTGCATTGTATTGATACATTATGTCCCAAAGAGCTTTAGTGGGATTTCTTGGTACTTAAGTATAATTTATAACATTGTTTCTATGGAAAAATGTATCCCAAATTCAAAGCTAGTTATAAAACAAAATCTGAGAATATGTTTATAAATTGTTTGAATTCATTATTCATTTTATCCAATCATTCATGTAATAAATACAGACTATCACCATTAAGCACAATCATTCACTTATTTTCCTGTCTTAATTATGGAAGAGGAATTTTATGTAAGTAGAAGACAAATTTAAGTGCTTCATTAAAGCACGCACGTCCCTATGACACCATCATGAGGATGATTTCAGACATCCACCAACTGTATCTGAAATTCCTGGGCACATTGGTGACAGGATGTGCAAAGGTGTATGTCTACAATTTCCATGGCCCTGGGAAGACAGGATGAACTTCATGGAATTAGGCAAGTCAGAGACTGACTGGGCCACTCATAGTTGGCTCTGGAATAAACTTTCTCTTATTGTCCTCTTTGAGGTGAGAGCTGTGTGTTTTGTATTGACAACTGAAGGCAAAGTCCATAGGAAAAGGCGTGACGGAGCCTGTTTGTGCCCTTTGCCCACCTATCATGTGAAGACACAGCAAGAAGGAACCACCCAGAAGCAGAGACACACACCTGCTAGTGCCTTGATCTTGGACTTCTCAGCTACCAGAAGTGATGGGAATGGCTTTCTGTTATCTGTAAATTTCCAAGTCTAAAGTATTTTGTTACAGTAGCCTGAACAGAGTTAAGACAAGACCTCATTCATTATTTGCTGGTGTAGTTCCTGTTTTAAAGAGGAGGAAACTGGGACCCTCAAGAGTTTGCCTACCATTGGCTAACTAACTTCAGAGGTGGAGTCCCCACCAGGCTGCTTTACTCTGGAATACATGTTCTCACTTCACCCTCCCAGAAATTCCCTTCTGTGGCCCCTGATGCCTATAGCAGGAAGTCTATATTCCTCAGTAAGGCATGTGTGCCCCTGTGTGGTACAGCCCCTGATAAATGTCCCACTGTCATCCACTGTACTGCTCAAAACAGTTCATTGTTAGCCTTGAAAATGTACTGTTTCCTGTAGCCCCAAATGCTCACACCCCAGTCTGCTGCCTGGACTTTGTCCCAAGCATAGAGCTGGGCAGTGAAGGGACCTTTAATGCCCCGAGAGACACAGGCTTCCTGAGCTCAAGAAACTTTTAATCCACCGTGAACAGAGACTAGAGTCCTCACAGAGACTGTGCCCAGGACCCAGGGAGTGTGTGGAGAAGGAATCAGAGGCCGAGGTCAACAATGTCTTTCTGAGAATTGGAAAGTGAAGAGTGGAGGAGGAAGGCAGCCACTGCCTCGGCAGTCAGTCTTGCTCGTGGCTATTGTCACCTGCAATCGTGTCCCAATCTCCTATAATGATGAGTCATTGTAAGAGCAAATACAATAGATATTAGTAAGAATTGTATATCTGGTGTGCTTAATTAGTAGAATTATTTTGAACAATGTTCCAAGAAGTAATGAGTTTTTTTAATTGAAAAATATAATGTAGCCCTGCCAGGAGAAACCAGGGCTACATTTACTCAAATGCCACCCACGGAGTGCCCTAGTATGCAGATGTACATTGCAGGCGAATGCTTTTCATAAATACTACTAAGCTTATCATTTCTTATAAATTAAGTTACATATTTTCATGATAATAAGTAAAAAGTCTATAAATTGGAAATATATTGAGGATGACATTTGTTTTCTTTTTGTAAAGGCTTTTATTTATTCACATCTTTACATTGCATTATAAGCTGAAGGGCTCAGCTCAGATCATCTTCCATGACACTTAATTTATATGTAGTGATAATAACAACAAGAACAAGTAATCCACTCCTTTCTTGCTTAAACATTTTTTAGTGAAATTTCATACTTGTACATAATGCATTTTTAAAATATTTTATTTATTTATTTATTTGAGAGAGAGAAAGAAGGAGAGAGCGAGAGAGTGCACCAGGGCCTCCAGCCACTGCAAACAAACTCCAGATGCATGTGCTCCCTTGTGCATCTGGCTTACATGGCTCCTAGAGGATCGAACCAGAATCTTTTGGCTTTGCAGGCAAATGCCTTAGCCACTAAGCCATCTCTCCAGCCTTACATAATGTATTTTGATCATAATCCCCTCCCATTACCTTCTTTTGTCCTCTCTTTTCTGTCCCCATTCCACTGAATCCCTTCTTCTTTCCAGTTAGTCCCTTTTCTGCTTTAATGTTTTTGGTTTTTTTTTGTAATATTCCATCATCCATGGTGAAATGTTGATGAGTCCAATGTGCAGTTCTTGTACAGATAACAACAGTCACTATGATGTTATGAATGTAACAGCCACTTTGTGTCCAGAATGCAGCATGTCAAACCACTCTTTCTCATCCTCTGACACATTCTTTCTGCGTCTTCTTCCTCAATGCTCCCTGAGCCCTGGAGGGGGCATTATAGATTTCACTTAGCACTGAGCACTCAACAGTTACTTGTTCTCAGCACTTAGGTGTATTTTTCAGTCTCCCTAGTAGTCAAAAGAAGTTCCTCTGATTAAAAGTGTGAGCAGCACTATTTGTGGGCATAAACATAAATATTTAGAGGGCAAATTTATGGGCACAACATATCCATTGAGCTAAACAACAGCAGTAGCTTCCCCATTAGAGTCTATGACTAGTTTAGCCATAAGCTTTTGACTAGTACTCATTATCAGGCATGAATTTTCTACCACGGAGTGGCCCTCAAATCCAATCAGAAAACAGTTGGTTAACCCTATAACAGTCATGCCACCATTGCACCCACCAGTGAGCATATCTTGCCTGGTTGGCCAGTTGGGTAGCTTTTGGGATGTACTGCTGATTAAGACTGCTGATGACTTTTGTCCCCCAGCAGCCTGCAGGGTACTTTCCCGCACTGTGACAGCTAGCCAGCAGGGAGGAAGCATCCAGCTCAGTTCTAGCTTGATTTCTCAGTGTCCTGCAATGGCACCATGTGGTGTCTTTAACAATAGGGTCTTGCCATCTAGTCCTGGTGGGCAACCAGGATCCTTGCCAATAGTCTGTGTCGTTATGGGGACCCCAGGAAACTCTCTGACTAGGAAGTATCCCAACCCTGGTACTGGGATTTGAGGCTAACATGATAAGAGTTTCTGAAACGTCACAGGAATTGTGACTTCTTGTTTCCAAATCTAGATGATTAACATCTGTTGGGAATTCAGAAAGACTGGTGGGACAAGTGTCTTAGTTACTTTTTACTTCTGTGGAAAAAGACCCGATAAGAAGCAGCAAAAGGGAGGACAGGGCTTGTTTTGGCTTACAGTGCCATGGGTGCGGTCCATCACGGCTGCGACATCATGGTGGCAGGAGCAAGAGGCTGGCCAATCACACTGCATTCACAGTTAGGTAGCTGAAGGCAAACAGGAAGTGGGGACAGGCTATGAATCCTTATCGCCAGTCTTCAGTGACCCATTTTCTCCAGAAAGACTCAGCCACGTACAGTTTCCTCAACCTTCCCAAACAGCAGCCTGGGGACTGAGTGTTCAAACACTTGAGACTGTGGGGGACATTTTATAGTCAAACCACATCAAATAAGAGAAAGTAGACCTTGGTCAATGGTTATCTGTCTTTCTGCCAACTGCCTCTAAGACTTAACTCCACACTTTGAGTAGCACTATGCCATTTTCTTACTAATTCCTAAAACCATCCTTCATGACTCAAGTGTGAGACTCTAAATTATAAAGTCTTTTTTTTTGTTGTTTTTTTCGAGGTAGGGTCTCATGTTAGCCCAGGCTGACCTGAAATTCACTATGGAGTCTCAGGGTGGCCTCGAACTCACAGCGATCCTCCTACCTCTGCCTCCTGAGTGCTGGGATTAAAGGTGTGCGCCACCACACCTGGCTAAATTATAAAGTCTTTATGTCATATATTCTTATTTTTTTTTTCAGCACCAAGCTCAGAGTCAGGCATTTAATTGGCATCCAGTAAAAATTTCAGTGAGTGAAGGAATTCAGTAACTGTATCATAGAGTTAGTTTTGGCTACATAGCTATTAAAAAACCAGTGTCTAAAATATCATAGAAGTTTATTTTTCTCTTATGTCCTAGAAACCCAGGCATGATCAGTCTATGGCTAATATGGCCACCCACAGTGTCAGTCACAGATCCCTTCTGTCCTGCACTCTGGCTTTTCTTTCCATAGCCCCAAATGGTTGTTGACATCTAGTCATTAAGTCAATGTTCCAAACAGCAGATCGGAGAACACAACAGAGGACATGTTTCCACCAGAAACTGCACATGCTGCCTCTACATTTACCTCATCCATATAAGGTAGAGCTTACTCTTATGACTGCACACTGCTACAAGGAAAGCTAGAGTTGGCCATTGTAAGACTTGGGATGCCTAGCAAAGAGCCAAGGATTCTCATACATAGATGGTGGGAATGGAAAATGGAACAGCTACTGTGGAAAATAATTTGGCAGCTCCTCAAAAAGTTAAATACATAGGGCTGGGGAGATGCCTTAACAGTTAAGGCACTTGCCTTCAAAGCCTAAGGACCCAGGTTAGACTCCCCAGAACCCACGTAAGCCAGAGGCACAAGGTGGCACATGCATCTGAAGTTCATTTCCAGTGGCTGGAGGCCCTGGTGCGCACATTCACTCTATCTGCCTCTTCCTCCCCCTCTCTCTTTTTCTGATAAATAGATAAATAAAATATTTTTAAACGTTTAATGTAAAGTATCACATGACTCAGCAAATCTATCCCAGTATAGACCCTACAGAAATGAAACCATCTGTTTATACAAGAGCTTGAGCATGAATATTTCCAGCATCATTAGTCCTAACAGCTAATAAACAAGCAAGAAGGGATGCTTCAGCATCCCCACACAATGGAATACTATCTTCAATGATAGCAATAAAGTTCCCACACAAGCTACAGTGTGCATGAGCCATCAAGCATACTAATCAAAAAACTAGATACAAAAAAATTACATATTAGGTGACCTCAACTTTATGAAATGCCAAGCAAATTCACAGAAATGGATGTTATCTAAGCTACTCAGGAGGCGGATGCAGGAGCATTGCACATTCAAGACTAGCCTGGGCAACTTAATGAGACCCTGTCATAAAATTAAGAAATTAATAGTGGCTAGGGATAGGAATATAGCTCAGTAAGATTCAGTCCCCTGCGGGGGGTGGGGAGGGAGAATGTAGTTGCTGTTGCCAGGATCTGGAAGCAGGAGAGAAGGGGCGGGGGACTGCTAACAGCCACGCGGGTTCTTTTGGAAGCAGTGAAATATATAGAATTAAACACTGGTGATGGTTGCACAACTTTGAATCTGCTAGCAACCATGAGATTATATACTTGAAAATCAGAAATTTTCTATGCCTTATGTGACATTATACTACAGAGCCACAAATGACACCAACGGCATGGTATTGGTGCGCGCACCCCCCCCCCCCACACCAAACATAGAATAATGGTATAGAAAGGGAGACCCTGAAACAAATTTACACAGCTATAGCCACCTAATTTAGACAAAGGTATCAAAAGCAGACAGGGAAAAAAGTTCCATCCATATTTCACAAATGGTGCTAGAAAAACCGGGTGGTATCTATATGTAGAAGAACAAAATTAGACCCATATCTTTCACACTGCACAAAAGTCAATTCAACCTGAATGAAAAACCTTAATGTAAGTAATGAAACTTTGAAACTTCTAGAGGAAAGCACTTCAAGAAACAGGCAGAAGCAAGAACTTTTTAAATATATTAATTAATTTTTTTATTAACAACTTCCATGATTGTAAGCAATATCCCATGGTAATTCCCTCCCTCCCCCCACTTTCCCCTTTTAAACTCCACTCTCCATCATATCCCTTCCCTTTCTCAATCAGTCTCTCTTTTATTTTGATGTCATGATCTTTTTCCTCCTATTATGATGGTCTTGTGTAGGTAGTGTCAGGCACTGTGAGGTCATGGATAGCCAGGCCATTTTGTGGAAGCAAGAACTTTTTGAAAAGAATTGTAATAGCTCAGGAGGTAATCTCAGGAATTGAGCAGTGAGATACATGAATTTGAAAGCTTCTGCCTTCAGAGCTATCAGCAGAGTGAAGAGAAAGCCTGCACAGTGGGAAGCTATCTTTACCCCTGTATCTTTACTTTATCTTTATATCTTTTATAAAGATATATAAATATCTTTATAAAAGATATTTATAGTAAATATCTTTTACTATACATCAGACAGGGGATTAAAATCTAAAATATCTAAGGAACTGTAAACACAAAACACCCAAAACTACGTCAATCCGTCGGCCACTGGCTAATTAACTGAATAGACAGTTCTCAAAAGAAAATTACAAATAACCAATAAATATTTGGAGAAGTATTCAACATGCCTAGCCATCAAGGAAATACAACTAAAACTGCTTGGAGATTCCAAGAAAACAATCAACAACAAACTGGTGTGAATGCTGGGAAAGAGTGCTGGTGGGAGTATAAACAGGTATAGCCATTACAGAAATCACTATGGCGGTTCCTCAAAGAACAACAACAGCAACAACAACAAAACTCTAAACATAGAACTACCGTATGACCCGGCTACATTTCTTCTAGGTATATACCCCGAGGATTCAAAGTCTCCAGAGAAACCTGCACAGTCTCTATTCACAATAGACAGGGCTTGGAACCAGCCTAGATATCCATCAACAGATGAATGGACAAAGAAAATGTGGTATGTAAACACAATGGAATTCTATCTAAAGAAATATGAAACACATGCAGGAAAATGGATGGAACTGGAACTCATTATGTTAAGTGAAATAAGGTAGCTCACAAAGAAAACTATGGCATGCTTTCTCTCAATATGTTGAACTTATAATTAAAATTTTAATATATTTTATTTATTTGAGAGCCAGAAAGAGGGAGAGAGAGAGAGAGAGAGAGACAGAATGGGCATGCCAGAGCTTCCAGCCACTGCAAACAAATGCCAGAAGCATGCACCCCCTTGTGCATCTGGCTAACGTGGGTCCTGGGGAATCAGACCTGGGTCCTTTGGCTTTGCAGGCAAACGCCTTCACCGCTAAGCCATCCCTCCAGCCCTGAACTTATAATTAAAATTTTAAGTATGAATGTGTATGTGTGTAGATCATGAAACTACAAATGGGAGAGATCTTAGGGAAGGAGAAAGACAGAGGGTAGTGGAATATATATATAATATTCTTGAAAGCAGGAGGAGAGGATGCTTTTAGAGGAGAAAGTGACTGGGTGACTGTCCATACCTTATATAGACTGTCTATAGCTTATATAGGATGGGATAGGAAAATGGGAGAGAGAGGACAATGGGGAGGGGAATGATGCAGAACAAAATATAATGATACATATGTACAAAGTGCCACCATGAAACCCATTATGTTGCATACTACTTAAAACATTAACAAAACTCATTTAAAAGTAAAATGGTGATTTTTTTTTGTTGTTGTTTTATTCAAGGTAGGATTTCTCTCTAACCGAGGCTGACCTGAAATTCACTATATAGTCTCAGGGTGGCCTTGACTCTCGGCGATCCTCCTACCTCTGCCTCCCGAGTGTTGGAATTAAAGGCATGTGCCAAAATGGTGAATATTTAAGTATTCTTTTTATTTATTTGAGAGAGAGATAGAGATAGAGAGAGAGAAAAAAAAAATGGGCATGCCAAGGCCTGCAGGCTGCTGCAAACAAACTCCAGACACATGCATCGCCTTGTGCATCTGGCTTACGTGGGTCCTGGCTCATCAAACCTGGGTACTTTAGCTTTGTAGGGAAGTGCCTTAACCACTATGCCATCACTCCAGTCCTAAAATGGTAAATTTTATGGTATGCAAATTGCAGTTCAAGTAAACAATGACTTAACGTAAAACACTTGATGTCCTGTTGTTGGAAAGAAAAGAAAAAGACAATTTGGAGACAAGGGTCTTGCTGGGGTGCCTAGAATGAATGTTAGAAAAGTTTCTCTTTAGAATACATTTGGGTTAGGGCAACAGAAGAGAAAGAAGATAAATGATAAAAGATAACGATTAAATAACAAAACAAGAGACAAGCCTGAGGAAAGGTCAGAGGGTGCTGTTCTTGAGTTCTGAGGTCTCGGGCTCTGTTTTTATTTATTTATTTTTAATCACCTCCCTGGGACTCAAACTTTGCTTTGCAGCCGAACTCCTAAAGCAAGACAAAGTTTAGGAAAACAATGTTTCAGTCCTAAGATTGCTGAGTACGAGCTGGTGTAAAATTAGCAACTGAGCCCTCTGCGGCCAGCAGCTCTGACAGAGCCAAGAGTCAGAGCCTGGGAAACACCCCAGAGAAATCACTCCCAGGTCCTAATAATTATTGGTCACTGAGAAAACGCCTCAGGGCTATGGTCACATAAATATCCCTGAGTGTGGACATGCCAGCTTATGGAATAGAATTGCTAACGTTGGTGAATGGATGAGGAGGGCAGTGGAAAGGTCATGGGCACTGATGTTAGATGGACCTGAACTTGAACCTGCCGTTCCAGCTTGCAAATCCGAGGACCGCTGGGCATGTTTTATAACCCTCTGGGATCTCAGGTGACCTCTGATAGGAACCTGATCGTACCTGCCACACACTCTTCCATAGGCAGCTTCCCTGGGGGCTCTGTCTTCACGGGCTTTCTTCTAGTTGCTGGAGACAGAACCCCAAGGCCAACTAGCTCAAGGAAAACATCAAAGGTCAGGATTGAGGGAGGTTGGGTTTCTTCCATTGTACACAGACAAAGGCGCAAATAAAGCTAAAACTCCCTGGAACTAGGAGCTTAGAGACCCCCCACCCCACCACAGGGCTCCCTTTCCAACTCTCATCTAAACACTTTGCCCTAAACTGAATCTCAGGGTGTCTAGAACTATGTCAGTGGGGAGCTGCAGGCTCTTCCCTAACATGAGAGGAAAATTGAAAATCCAAGCCAGGTGGGGTGGAGTGTACCTGTAGTCCCAACGGCTCAAGAGACTGGGAAGATCACTTGAGCCCAGGAATTGAAGACTTTGTGTGGGGTGTGGAGAGGAACAAAAAGAAAATTCCTAGCAAAAGGCTCTAATGAGTCTGTCTTGGTGGGTGGGTGGTGGGCATTGACCGTGCTGGGGTTCCCCCCTCTTGCTAATCTCCCACACCAAGCCCTTCGGGCCTAGAATTTGTACAACCTTTCACTTCCTCCCCTCCCCTCCTTCTCCTTCCGGTCTGCCCTCTCCCTTTCCTTCTCCCTCTCCCTCTCCTCTCCTCCTCCTGCTCCTTCCCATCTGTCTTCTCCACAATAATTGCTCTCTTACGCCTATGGCATCTCCTTCCACTCTCACTTCCATCATTAAGAGTTATTTTTTACAGGGCTGGGGAGATGGCTTAGCAGTTAAGGCATTTGCCTGCAAAGCCAAAGGACCTCAGTTCAATTCAACAGGACTCATGAAAGCTAGATGCACGAGGTGGCACATGTGTCTGGAGTTCATTTGCAGTGGCTAGGGGCCCTGGTGCACCCATTCTCTCTCTCTCAAATGAATAAATAATAAATAAGTAAATAAAATATTTAAAAGTTATTTTTTTCCAAAATGGTAATCCTATTCTCTTTTCTAATTATGCTTTCTTTTCTTTCCTTTGTTTCCTTACCCCCCTCTCTCTTCCCTTTTTTTCTTCTTCCCTCCTCCTTCCTCCCATCCCCTCTCTCCTGGGGATCTATCTCCAGCGCTGCTGATGATATAAATATATATATTTTTAATCCCATAGTCAAAGCCAGCAACATAATTTGTGGTCCCAGTGCAAAATATTCAGGCCACAAGGGAAAAGTGCCACTGGACTGTCTTTCTGTCTCTCAACTTTGCTATGGTCTTTAGGCTTCTGTACTTGATCTTGATCTTCAACCATGTCTCAAAGAAACTGATGAGCTCTATCCACTGAATCTGTATTCCAAGCAGTCAAAAGTAGACAGGGACAAAGAAGAGATAGGAAACTATATTCAGCAGCTCTTTTAAAGAAGTTGCCACATGATATTCCCAGTTACATCCCATTCACTAGAACTGAGTCACATGGCCAAACTTAACTTGCAAAGGAGGCAGAGGAATTTGATCTTTATTTTTAAAAATACGTTTTTATTTATTTGCAAGCAGAAAGATAGATAGAGAGAGAGACACACACACATACACACATACCGAGAGAGAGAATGAATATAGATGCACCAGGGCCTCTAGCCACTGCAAACAAACCCCAGGTACTTGTACCATTTTGTGCATCTGGCTTTACATGGGTACTGGGGAATCAAACCCAGGTCGTTAGGCTTTGCAGGCAAGTGCCTTACCTGTGGAGCCATCTCTCCAGCCCCGCTCTTTATTTTATATTGCCATGTGCCCCACCAAAATCCAGAGTTCTATTCCAGTGGAGGATTGGAAAAATTAATGTTGACATCCCACACTTAGGGAACACAAATGTGGTTCCTCAACTTTCACTGGGTCCATATTATTATTAATCAATAGTAATAGGACCCAGTATCGTGCTTGGTACTGATACGTAGCCAACACAGGTACTGGAGATACAGAGACTGTGTAAGAACCAATTCCTCTCTCAATAAAAATAATGGTTAATGCACTGTATCGGTAGTAGTTGCAAAATGTTATGGGTTGTGAAGGAAGGAATAATTAGGCCTTCTGGGGGCATCATAGGAGGTGGGCTGAGGAGCCTTCACAGAGAACAGCTTTTGTTTGTGAGGACCTTGGTGGATGAAGAGCAGATACAAGCCAAAGGTCTTCTGTACTGTTGGGCTCATCCACATGAGTTGTACCCATGAGAGACTTGGCTCATATAAATGGATTCAAGCAAAACATTAGGAGACGTGCACAGGGGAAATCCTTTGACTCCTCCCACTTCTTTTTTATTAAATTTATTCGAGGTAGAGTCTCAGTCTAGCCCAGGCTGACCTGGAATTCTCAGGGTAGCCTTGAACTCATGGTGATCCTCCTACCTCTGCCTACAGAGTGCTGGGATTAAAGGTGTGCACCGTCATGCCCGCCCCGTGACTCCTCCCACTTCTATGCACCCAAGGACTCAGGAGGAAAGAGTGCAATGCCATGGCATTCCTTCACTTACGTGAAATGTAGCTAGACTTGTTGCCATGGTCCAAGTTTTTTCTTTGACATACTGGGCACTTTTTCATGCTGAAAAACAAACCTAGTGTAAAGTGAGTGGAGCAGACAGCCCCCTTTTAGAGACATGTTAAAACACTGAGCCTTGGGATTGGAGAGATTGCTTAGTGGTTAAGGCATTTGCCTGCAAAGCCAAAGGATCCAGGTTCGATTCCCCAGTACCCATGTAATCCAGCTGCACAAGGCGGTGCATGCATCTAGAGTTCATTTGCAGTGGCTAGAGGCCCTGGTGTGCACATTCTCTCTCTCTCATAAATAAATAAAACTTGGGGAAAAAGAAATATATCCTATTTAAAAAAATATTGAGCCTTGGGGTTTAGGGAGATGGCTCAGCAGTTAAAGGTGCTTGCTTGTAAAGCTTGCCAGACTGGAATTCAACTCCCTCAGTCGCCCATGTACAGCCAGAGGGGCATTCACTTGCAGTGGCAAGAGACCCTGGTGTACGCCCTCACATGTAAAAGTAAATAAATCTGAAAATCACCGAGTTGTGGAATCAGCAGAAGTGTGCATGATACAACATTGGACCTAAAATGCTCACAGTCTCATCAGGGAGTGGGCAGAGCTCCTGCAGAAAAGCTAAGCGATCTTGCTCAGTTTGTCATCACAAGCACGGAAGTAGAATGAGAAAGTAAATAAAGCGTCTTCCCAACGTCACATGCTATTCCTGTGGAGGGAACCCAGGTCCCATGCCTGGGAAAGGCTGGTTCCCTTGGTTACAAAGCCTCTTTTGCATATGGAAAGTATTTATTTTTCACTGTGCACCATGTAAAGTTTCAAATAATGCCCTTGATTTCTATTTTGCACCTGCATACATGCATTTTAATATAAGTTCACATGTACAACCTGAAAAACTAAACACGACAAAGTTGACAGTAACATTAGGCAGCCAGACAGCAGTTTAAACAGCATGGACAGCCAAGTTACAAAAACCATTATGGTAAACAGAGGTGCTGTCACATGTCAAAACCTGATTCAGGGTCTGGGGAGATGGCTCAGTCAGTAAAGCACTCACCTTCCAAGTGTGAGGACCTTGGTTCAGGTCCCCAGCACCCATGTAAACTGCCAGGCAAGTGTAGTAACCCGACATACTCCCAGTGGAGAAAGTGACTAGCTAGACTAGCTGAAATGGTGAGCTCTGGGTTTGAGTGAGAGACCCTCTTTTCCTTTCTTTCTTTCCTTCCTTCCTTTCTTTCTTCCTTTCTTCTTCCTTCTTCCTTCTTCTTTTTTTTTTTTGTTTGAGGTAGAGTCTTATTCCAGCCCAGGCTGACCTGGAATTCAGTCTCAGGGTGGCCTCGAACTCACGGTGATCCTCCTACCTCCGTGTCCTGAGTGCTGGGAACAAAGGTATGTGCCACCACCCTCTTTCAATAATGCCAGTCAAGGAAGAAACCAGACATCAACCTCTGGTCTCCACATGCATGTGCACACACACCTGCATATAGTGGTCCCACACACATGAAAACATTTAGACACATATGCATGTACACCACACACACAAAAAAATGTACATAGGCCAAAAAAAAAAAAAAAAGATTCAAAATAAAGTAATGATGTTGCTTTCTAAACGAACACAGAATAACTCCAGCTTGCCGGGCTCCGCCGGCGGGGCAGGTAGTGCCGAGGGAAGGACCAGGCCCGCTGGTTCCTCCCGAGGGGCTGAGGAGGAGATGAGCGTCCGACGACTCAGACCTCTCCTGGCCACCGGAGAAAAACCACACTGAGCGGGAGTCTTGTCGAAGCAGGAACTCGATTTATTGCTATGAGCAGTTGCCTATATAATGTTGGGGACGAAGGTGGGGATTTTAGGACGGTGGGGAAAGGTAAGGGCCAATAGTAAACTGTGACTATTGAGATGATAATTCTAAATCCCATGCGGAAGTAGCAGGTAAGAAGCCATTAGGTGTCTTGCTGAGTCACGTCTGGCCAGAGGCAGATCACCAAACTTTAGCTAGGCTCAGGAAGTTCCACTAGGCCTCACACCTGGGCCTTTCAGAGGCCAACACCAGCTCACCAAAATCCAGGGAAGAAAAGAACCCTTTCCAGACTACCAAAGCACTGCTAAGTCTGTGACATTTCCATTTCCTCCCAAGGCTGCAGTGGTGCGGGGGTTGTGAGAAGCCCAGGGGCACATCCAAGGGAAAGATGTAAGTCCTTGTGCAAATGTGCTGCTCCCAGGAGGAAAATCAGATCAAATCACACAGCAGTCTCTGCCTCCTTGGGCTGCTTTGACACACCTCACAGAGGTTGTTGTTGTTGTTGTTGTTGTTATTGTTATTATTATTATTATGAGGGCTGGAGAGATGACTCGGAGGTTAAGGTATTTGCCTGCAAAACCTCATGACTAAGGCTCAGTTCCCCAGTGCCTGTGTCAAGCCAGATGCACAGAGGGGTGCAAGTGTCTGGAGTTCATTTGCAGCGGCTGGAGGCCTTGGCATGCCCATTCACTCTTTCTCTTTCTCTCCTTGCAAATAAACAAAAAATAAAAAAAAAATGGGGCTAGAGAGATGGCTTAGCAGTTAAGGTGTTTGCCTGCAAAGCTAAAGGACCTTGGTTCAATTTCCCAGGACCCATGTAAGCCAGATGCACAAGGTGGCACATGCGTCTGGAGTTTGTTTGCAGTGGCTGGAGGCCCTGGTTTGCCCATTCTCTTCCTCTCTCTCTCTCTCTCTCTCTCTGCCTCTTTCTCTCTTGTTCTCTTACATAAATAAGTAACAGATGCTTGGATTTCTGTTGGTGGGGGGAGGAAGTTTGTTAATAAAATTAAGAAGCTAATGAACTCGAATGGCTTATGGTGAAATAAGTTCATGATGTAATTGCAAAGAAATGCCACAGTTGTTTCACAGACAATGATGTCCTCTTGTAAACCTCCTTGTTACCTGCACTTGTATTCTGCATGGTACATGGCTTGATGCATCTTCTCCATCTGTAAACTTCTTTCTCCCTCCTTGCTTTAGTATTGTTAAGTCAGACATGGTTTTGCTCTTTCCTCTTCAGTCTGTTTCTCTCTCTCTTTCTCCTTTTTCTTGCAGTGCTAGGGGTCAAACCCAGGGTCTTATACACGCTAGGCAAGCACTTTAGCACTCAGCTACATGCCTAACCCTGTTTTTGACTCTTGTGCCCGGGCAACTTTTGGTTTTGACTTCCAGGAACCCGTCAACCTCCTGGCGGATTCTTCCTCTCCCTGAGCTATGTCTTGGTTTCTGATAGAAGAGGTCAGGAGATGGCCAACGAAGGCTGCGTTGCAGAAAGGATACGGATCCTAGTGGGGAATCCTGTCGCTGCTACCTTTAAGCCTTGTGACTTTGGCTAAAGCTACTTAACCACTCTGTGCCTTGGTGGCCTCACCGCACAATGAGGGTAATGACAGTGCCTCCCTCGGAGGGTTGTTGAGAGGATGAAATGGTTGTCTCCCAGTGGCTGCACAGGGAAGTGCTGACTACTGATATGGGTTAGGAGCGAGATAGCTTTGTTCTAGTAAGTATTGCCTAGAGACTGGCCCAGAGAAACATGGATGCCACCTTACCTGCCCTGGCAGGACTAGAACCCACGTCTGATCCAGTCCATCCAAGACGGCAACAACTTCTCAGCAGTAGCTTCCTGCTTCCTCCTCAGTTTAGCACACCTGGGGGCTGGCCCTTCCTCAGTTGGCTTTTTGAACCCACCAACCAATCAGCAACCTCCCTTATGCACCGGAGTCTGACATTCTAATTGGATGTTCATGAGCCTAACTACATGTGTGAATCTCTCTTGCTGCCATGCCTTTTTGCCTCTGGGCTTTTAGCCCCTGTTTTCTTGGTTCTGGCCCCTTTGATAAGCTCTTGGCTCTTTCTCTGTGAGGGGAATCTTCTTGGTCTCCCCTCCCTCTTCCCAGTTTGGCTAGGAAGGGGGAGAACTTCTCTGGGGCTTTCCTTAGGAATCCTAACTCTCCCTAAAATAAATCTTGAAATTCATAATTTTCCCTTCTCCGAGTCCATGTTTCCAATTGTTTGGTAACTTGGACTAGGAACCAAAGTTGGGGTCCATGGGGCTGGGGTCTCCTGTATCTTTCTATACATCTAATCCCTCCCTGGACTCCAGCTGCATCACTTACCTTGTTTGTGTTCTTCAGCCCCAACCAAGTGCTTATGGCTGTTCCTAGTATTTCCTTACAAAGTTCTGTGAGCCAGGCAGGGTGGCGCATGCCTTTAGTCCCAGCACTTGGGAGGCTGAGGTAAGAGGATCACTGTGAGTTCGAGGACAGCCTGAGACTATATAATGAAATTCCAGGTCAGCCTGGGCTAGAGTGAGAGCCTACCTCAAACAAAACAAAACAAAAGTTCTGTGATATAAAGCATTCTAAAGTAGAGGGTCTGGTGGTAGAAGTTGAAGGATTTGGGCTTGAGGTTCAGCATTGCACATTCTAGATATATGACTTTGGACAAAATATATAAACCTTTTGAGCGTTGGTTTTATGACCATGAAATATGTGTGGTGGTGGCGGGGAGGGCAGGGCAGGACCTCATTCACTCATTCAAACAGCACTTGAGCATGTAATACTGGCTTGCAAAATCTATGCAATGGCTATAAGCACTTGATTCGACAGATTTCACCTTGCCCAGTTACTGCTTCTCTACGTAGAGGGTTTCCCCCCACACAAATTGTCCCCACGTGGCTGTGATGTGCCTAGCACTCAGGAATCTCCCTGTGAATCTGCTGGACCTTGAGGGGCCACACCACGCACAGAGGGACACACAGGCCGGACAGATTTGGACTGGCTGTCAGTCTTGCACTCCATTCACAGACTGTCTAGGGCGAGCACAGGTGGGGGGTCCCCTCCTCATGGTGGCAAGTCCCTATTTATAGGCGCACTGGGTAAAACGTCAGCGCTGTGGAAAGTTTCTGTCAACCCGTGAGCAACATCTGCTGTAAGGTGAAGGCAGGGAATGAAAGCATTAAAAACAATGAGAACTAGATCCTCTACTCCCTCTGGTGCGTCTTGGCTCTGCTCCTCATGAATCGAAGCCCTGTCTGGCCCAGAGGAGCGCTCCTTGACTCGGTCACCCTTGCTGGACTCCAGCAGTGCCATCCTGGAGACCCTTCACACACACCCAGCTGCACCCTTTCCCTTCTGCCTGGGGCCATCTGACCCCAGATCTCTTGACCTGGGTTTATTCTTGTCCCTGAGGTCTCAGCCCAGATGTCCCCATCCTCTGACACTAAAATGTTCCTCTGGACCCTCCCTGTCATTTGCTTCTTATAATCCTGCCACTTGCCACTGTTTTCTTAATCTTTGGAAGGGTAAATTTTGAAAGATTTATTTTAAGAGAGAGTAAAGATAAGAGATTAAAAAGGCAGAAAAGCTTCCAAGCTAAGAGGGGTTGTCCCCCTCGTGGTTGGGAGGGGTCCTGTGAGGGAAAACTCAGTGAAAATTCCTGTAGTTGATTTTGACTGCAAAGCAATGTGCTTGGCGTGACAGCAGGAGGGACCTTATCTGCCCCATTCCCTGGTCATCCTCAAGCAATAGGGAGCAACACATAATAATAAATAAATAAATACAAGAAAAGGTTTTTCTCTCTACTCCCTATTAGACATAATCATGGTGATGAAGGCCTGACAGAACCACCTAAACGGAGGAAAGATTTATTTTTACTCATGACTTCAGAGGTTTCTGTCTGTAGTTCTTGGATTCACTGGGGCCAGGCCTATGACAAGGCAGGACGTCATGGTGGCAGGAATGTGTGGCAGAGGCTGCTCGTCTCATGGTGGACAGGAAGCAGAGAGAGGAGAAGGGACCAGTGACCAGGTATAACCTTTAAAGGCACACTTCCTCCAGCTATGTTCTATTCTTTCTAAAAAATATTTTATTTTTATTTATTTATTTGAGAGAGATACAGAAATAAGCAGGTAGAGACAGAGAGAGAGAGAGGGAGAGAGCAAGAGAGAGCGAGAGCGAGAGAGAGAGAGAGAGAATATAGGCATGTCAGGGTCTCCAGCCACTGCAAACAAACTCCAGATGCATGTGCCCCCTTATGCATCTGGCTTACATGGGTCCTGGGGAGTCGAACCTGTGTTCTTTGGCTTTGCAGGCAAGCACCTTATTAACCATTAAGCCATCTCTCCAGCCCCTATGTTCTATTCTTAAAGCTTCTACCACCTCTCCAAACAGTTCCACAAGCTGGGGGTGGGGTGGGGCAAGCCTTCCACACATGAGCCTGCAAGAGGCATTTTAGAGTCAAACCTTACCAGTTTCCAACAAGGAGAATGAATGAAAACTAAGTAAGATTAGTGGTAAGCAAGCTTCCCCGCTCCATTCTAATTTTGTTCCAGGAACTTAAGACATGGTTTGGGGAAAGAGATTACTCTGAGACCCTGAGCAGAGTCATAGCATGAAAGTGATACGGTGTAGTGAGGAGGACGGAAGCTGGAGAGAGGCTTGCCGGGTTCCACTGTCTGCTTGGCTGCCCAGTGACATTGCCCACTTTCTTTAAATGCTCTGCAAGGTGGAGGTTGTTTTGAGAACTAAATAAAAAACTCAGGATAATGATCAGCTCAAAACACAGCGCTGCTCTATGGCAGCTGCTTGAAAAAATGTCCAGCCTCCCTCTCCCACTGACCAGAAAGACTAGAGCCCGTCCCTGGAGAGCCTGTCTCCCCACACACCTCCATTTATCAGGAGAATTTCTAAGTCCCTTAGGCTTACCTTTGACTCTAGTTCTTTACCTCTGACGAAAGCAGCTTGGAAATCAAGTAAAAGTCAAGTGATTGTAAGGATAATCTTACATCTTCTCCAACTTAAAAATAAATGTGTAAATCACTAGAAAATTTGGTTATGCTTCAAATGGCCAAGACAAATGAGATTGAAAAACAAACAAACAAACAAACAACAACCCCAAGGATTCATAGTGTGTTCTGACCTAACAGAAAGGTTTTGAAAATGGGGTTCTGGAAGATGGCTCTGTGGGCAAAGTGCTTATCTTGCAAGCACGAGGACCTGAGTTTGGATTCCTAGCACCCACATAAAGTGCCAGGCATGGTGGTGCTTATCTATAATCCCTGCACTGGGGAGGCAGAGATGGAATCCCTGGGCTTCACCACCTAGTTAGTCTACTTGAATGGGTGAGCTCTAGGTTTAGTGATACATCCTGTCCCAAAAAATAAGGTGCAGAGTTTCTGAGGAATACCCCCATCGTTGACTTCTGCCTTCTACATGCATGCACACCATACACCCCCCCATATGAACGTACATACACATGGACACCCCCCCCCACACACTTTGAAAATAAAAGGGGGGAAATATAGCCCTGAGCCGTAACGTCTACAGTCCCTGGCAGAGATCACCAATGTGACCTGAAAGTGTAGGAGCCAGTTTCCAGAGAGGGACATTTCTGTACCCCAGCCAGGAAATCACATTGATCACTTCAAGTGATGGAGCTGGTTCTCTTCCCCTCTACAGGGGAAATACCAGAGTCCTGTCCTCAAACAAACAGAGCAAGATGTTTCTTTGGTAGTAAGTAAAAAACAAGATTGATGGTCTATACAGCCAGCCTTTCTTAGCAGTATGATGGACTAGAAACTGTACCTAAATTAGAACAAGGGTTGCAGAATTGGCTGAGTGGATAGAGTGCTGTGTGAGCACGAGGACCTGGATTTGGATACCCAGCATCCATATAAGTGCCAGTCAGGTATGATGACTGCGGTACTTTCAATGTATGTCCCCCGATAGACTCGGGTGTTTTGTTAAAGCTTGTAACTTGGATTTCCAGCTGCCTGGCTGGAACAGGTGTCACTGTGGGCGGATCCTGGGTTCAGCCTTAAGGTATGGAGGCAGATCTGAATTCTCAGCCCAAAGGTAAGGCAGAACAGTCTGAGCTCTGCCTCTCCCTGCTGTTTGCTGCCCATTTGTGCTTGCTTGTGGTGATGGCTGTTGGGTGGTCTCTCTCTCCCTCTTTGGATTTATGAATGGAAGCCAGCAGCTTCTGCCATTGCGGAACTTCCCTTGGATCTGCAAGCTTGAAATAAATCCCTTCCTTCCATTAGCTCTGTCTTGTTTGTATTTTCATTTCAGCATTGGGGAGATGACTACAATAGTGGCCCATCTATAGTCCCAGCATTTGGGAGGGAATTCCCAGGGCAAGTTGGTTAGTTAGACTAACTGAATTGACAAGCTTTGGGTCCAAGTGAGAGAACCTGTTTTAATAAATAAGGTAGAAAGCAATTGAGGACAATACCTGACATCAACCTCTGGCATCCATGTAACATGTTCACACACATGCACATGCACCCTCCATATGTGCCCACATGCATATAATACACACACACACACACACACACACACACACACACACACACACACACATTGTTTTAATTAAAACAATGATGAGATGTCACTATGCACATATTTAGCATGGCCAAAACAGACAACATCAAATGCTGGTGAGGATGTGGAGCAACGGGAACTCCTCTCATTCGTGACTGGTAGAAGTGCAGAACGACTTTGACAGACAGCTTGGAAGCTTCTCAGAAAACTAAACCTACTCTCTGTATAGGAGCAGCAATTATGCTCCTTGGTACTTGATCAAATGAATTGTTAACTGTTTCTCCCACAAAAACCCTATACATAGATGAAAACACAAGCATTGTTGATAATTGGAAGCAATCAATATGTTTTTAAGTAGGTGAGTAGTGGACAAATGAACAGGTCCATCCAGAGGATGGACTATTAGTCAGTGCTCCAAGGAAATGAGCCATCTAGCCATTGAATGTCATGGGGAAAACTTAAGTGAGTACTCCTGGGTTTAAAATAAATGCCCATCTGAAAAGACTTCTGCTATGATTGGAAGTCTATAACATTCTAAAGAGGAAAAGACTATATCCAAAGATGGCACAAAGATTAGTGGCTGTCAGGGTTGGGGGAGGGATGAACAGACACCAGAGGGTTTTAAGCATCAGAACTATTCTCTATGATATTAATAGTAGATTCATATCTTAATGCATTTGTTGAAACCCATTGAACTTGAGCCACAGTAGACTCTGGGCTTTGGGTTATAGTGACACAGACCCATCAGTTATCACAAATACATCACTCTGGTGGGAGATGCTGACAAAATGGGAGGCTGCACTCATGTGGAGGCAGAAGGTAAGTTGAAACTTAGTACTTTCCACTCCACTTTGCTGTGAACTACTCTAAAAAAAATATTGAACTGGGCATGGTGCTGCATGCCTTTAATCCCAGCACTTGGGAGGCAGAGCTAGAAGGACTATTGTGAGTTTGAGGCCACCCTGAGACTACATATTGAATTCCAGGTCAACCTGGGCTAGAGTAAGACCCTATCTTGAAAAACCAAAATAAAGTAAAATACTGGGTTGAACAAATGACTTTTTGGTGAAGTTTTCTTCCTGAGCAAGCATGAGAACCTGAAAGGGCCTGAGACTGCCTGATTTTGAATCTCCAGAACCCATGTTAAAAAGCTTGGTGTATCAACCAATGTGATATACTGACTTAAATTTTTTTAAATTTATTTGACAGAGCTAAAGAGAGAGAGAGAGCGAGAGCGAGAGAGAGAATATGGGTGTGCCAGAGCCTCCAGCCACTGCAAATGAACTCCAGATGCATGTGCCACCTTGAGCATCTGGCTTAGGTAGGTCCTGGGGAATTGAACCTGGATCCTTTAGCTTTGTAGGTAAGTGCCTTAAATGTTAAGCCATCTCTCCAGCCCAATATACTGATTTTTAAGGGATATTTAGATAATCCAAATAACTGTATATTTGACAACTTATTGAAATGTTTTGCACTGGAAAAAAAAAAAAAAGCTAGGTGTGGCAACACACCTGTAACTCCATTCCCGTAAGGGAGCAGAGACGCAGGAATCACGGAGCTTGTAAAAGAATTGCAAGCTCCCAGATCAGTAAGAGACTCCAGCTCAAATAAAAACGTGTTGAAGAGTGATGGGTAGTTAATGTTCCATTCTGGCCACAGCAGATGAATGCGCCCCCACCACAGATGAGTGTGCCCCTTTGCAAGTTCATGGGGCACCTCAAGGACACAAACATGTGCGTACACCCCCTTCCCACATACACACAGAAAAAAATCTATTTTTAAGCCGGGCGTAGTGGTGCACGCCTTTAATCCCAGCACTTGGGAAGCAGAGGTAGGAGGATCGCAGTGAGTTCAAGGCCACCCTGAGACTACATAGTTAATTCCAGGTCAGCCTGGACTAGAGTGAGACCCTACCTCGAAAAAAGTAAAACAAAACAAAAATCTATTTTTAAGAACTGCATCTAAGTTAGGACTTGAAAAGTCCCAGAGGGAGGATCAGGAATAATGGGCTTGTTGCAGGAAGCCCCATCTGGCATGGCAGAATGCACACACAGGATGTGAGCAGAATCTGAATCCAGCGGAAAGACTAGCAGACAGAGAACGCGCTCGTTCTTCATCTTAGACATCTTTTCTTAGGGTTGCGCTTCCTCTGTGTGGAGAAAATTGGGGAAGTGACAGTGAAACCCCATAAAGTAGTTATGGATATATTTTTACTCTAAAAATAATAACTAAATGTGTGCAGTTCTACTTCCTACTGTGTTCAATTGAACTCTTCATTTTGTGGTTTTTGTTAAATCCTGAAAGGAAGTCACCCAAAAGCCATAGCCATGGGTCACTATTTCCAAAGTGTGTCATGTGACTGGGTTCTTCTCAAACCATACCCTAAGGCAAGGATTTGAGGGTTAGTTATCTACCTCAAAATGTATGTAATACTGGTAGGAAGAGGAGGAATGTTACAAGGAAGGAAGGCAAGAAAGAGTTCATTATTAAAGAAGCTACTGGGGGCTGGGGAGATGGCTTAGTGGCTAAAGACTCATGCTGGCAAAGCCTGTTGTCCTGGGTTCAGTTCCCCAGTACTCACATACAGCCAGTTGCACAAAGTGGCACCTGCATTTGGAGTTTGTTTGCAGTGGCAAGAGGCCCTGGTGTGACCATACTTTCTCTTAAATAAATAAATATTTTAAAGAAGCTACTGTAGTGAGCAATTCAAATGTAATCTCTCTGAGAAAATTCTAAGTAATAAGGTAAAATATAAAAGTCAGAACAATCCTATCCGAGCTGTCAGAGGTACATGGAGTGGAGAGCTTTCAGACTGGGGAGCCGTTGTAAGTGACTTCCTGGTGCTGCTGGCCCGAGCAAGCACAGGCAGTTAAAGTAGCTGTACTAGGCAGCTTTCCATTGCTTTAATGACACACTGAGTGTCTTTATAAAGTACAGGGGCTTATGCAGCTCGCGGTTGTGGAGGTTCAAGCGCATAATGCTTGCTAAGGCACCAGCCTTCAAGGTGAATGCCATTACAATGGCCGCAGTGCACGTGTGAGGGAGAAGTCCTTTGGACACCAAGGACACCAGAGGGGAACTCAGAGGTCATATTCGGGCTCACTCGTGTGAGAACTAACTCAGGGTCTCACAAGAACTACCTTCATCCCTTCTGGGGACAGCATGCATCCTCAGTGACCGAAGCCTTTCCCACGGGGCTCCACCACTTTGACGTCACACTGCCTCCAAATGTTGCCGCACGAGGAACCAGTCTTCCCACATATGGACCCCTCGGTGAGCCAACCATAGCCAAACCATAGCAGTTGTTTTACATGGTTTACAGAGGAGCCTCAGGCCCCTGGATGACCAGTGTCAGCTGCAGCACTCTGAAATGGTGACAGTGGTTAGGAGGATAAGCGAAACTGTTATGTTAACCATTGAAATGATCCATCATTTAAAAAAATATATTTAAAAATTTTTTTATTTTATATATTAAAGACTTTAAAATTTTATTTATTTATTTGCAATGAGAGAGAGAGAGAGAGAGAGAGAGAGAGAGAGAGAATGAATGGGCACTCCAGGGCCTCTAGCCACTGCAAATGTTTGCAGTGGCAGAAGGATCTAGGCACACCTATACTCTCTGTCTTCTTCTCTGTTTCTGTCTTTCACAAACAAACAAACAAACAAACAAAATACTGTAGGAGCAAGGCAGAGCCTAAAAACCTACTGTTCTACACAATATAGAGTAACTTAGGGAAGGGCACAGCCTGATCTCAACACTATCCTAGAATTTACCATCTTCTTGCCTCATCCTACCCAGTGGTGGCATTACATGTGTAAGCAACCACAAATTTTCTAGTGGTAGGGTGACCTTCCTTCCCAGAAGTAGAGAGGAGGGACCCAGAAGTGTGACAGGTTTTCAAGGAAAGCATTTACTTTAAGACACCTGAGGAGGTTCCTTCATATTCTCATCTCAGTTTGTGGTCATATAGCAGGCTGGCCCTAGTATAATGAAATATGCCCTTGGAGGATAGTTCTTTTATGAAAATAAAAATGTCATCAAAAGTGAAGATGCCCACTGTTTTTGTAAAACCTCTGAAAGGTTATAAATGGTTTATTTACCTTGTGTTTGCTTTTCAAATGAAAATAAAATGTCTTTTAAAAATTACTTTTCAGACTAAAGACATTGAAAATTTGCTGGGTTTTATTATTACTTTTTTTTTAACTACAAAGTTTTTCTGACATGCTGAGAAAAGGGCCTGCCACATTTAAAGACATTTTATTTTGTTTTGTACTAAAAATGGACTGAAAACAGGGGTGTGTGGGTCCTTTCTGAATGGCACATTTGGGAATTTGTTCTGGACTTTAAAGTCAATCAGTGTTTCAGCTGACATTATTGAAAATCCACTTGGAAACAGTACAAAGTAAAAGAATGGAAAAAGATTAAATAAGATGGATGGTTACTGGGTTTTCAAAAGGCTTCCATTTTCCAGCAATTGTTCTGGATATGGGATTTGCAGTCTCTTCTGGGTAGTTTTAAGAAAAGAACCAAAATTTTGCTTTCTGGTTTCTGATGTCAGAGCAGATTGAGGCAGAATGGTTAAACATAACTGGTTCTGTGTGTGTGTGCATGTGGGTGTGCGTGTGCGTGTGTGTCTATACATATGAACATGTCAATGCCAGGGAGCGCAGCTGGAGGTCAGAGGACAACCTTGGGTGCTGGTTCCCACCTTTCACTGTGAGACAGAGTCTCCTCTTGTTTACCGTTGTGTATACCAGGCTGGCTAATCAGTGAGTTTCCAGGGAGTCTCCTGTCCCCACTTCCCATCTCACCACAGGACTATAGATGCTTGCACTGTATCCAGCTTTATGTGTGTTCTGGAGACCTGAACTCAGGTCTTCATGCGTGTGCCCTGTTGTGGTCAGCTTCACGTTGTTGGCAGAAAACACCCAACCAAGAGTGGCTTGTGGGAAGAAAGCATTTATTTTGGCTTACAGACTCGAGGGGAAGCTCCATGATGGCAGAGGAAATGGTGGTATGAGCAGAGGGTGGACATCACCTCCTGGCCAACATTAGGTGGACAACAGCAACAGGAGAGTGTGGCAAACACGGGCTATACCATCCATGAGCCTGTCCCCAAAAATACATTACCTCCAAGAGACTCCCATTCCCAAATTGCCACTAGTTGGGGACTTAGCATTCAGAACACACAAGTTTACGAAGGACATCTGAATCAAATCACCACATTCTACCTCTGGTCCCCCTAAACTGAAAATTATCCATGATGTAAAATGCAATGCATTTGGTGCAACTGTATTTTATTTATTTATTTTTTTTAAAGACAGAGAGAGAGAGAGAGAGAGAGAGAGAATTGGTGCATCAGGGCCTTAGCCACTGCAATCAAACTCCAGATGCTTGTGCCACCTAGTGCACATGTGCAACCTTGTGTTACTGTCACCTTTGTGCATCTGGCTTATGTGGGATCTGGAGAGAGATGGAATATGGGTCCTTAGGCTTTGCAGGCAACGGCCTTAACCACTAAGCCATCTCTCCAGCCCCAGTCAAACTTTTAAAAGTCCCCATAGTTTTTATCAATCCTAATGATGTTCAAACATCCCTATAGTCCAATGTCTTTTAACTGAGCTATAATACAAAAACAAAACAAAACAAAAAAAAACCCGTAATGGCATAGAATAAAAATTCACACTGAAAAGATGGCATTGACATAGCAAAGAAATATTCAATCAATACAAGATTTAAAACAAACAGGGCAAACATCAAACTCTGTAGCTCCAAGTCTGATAGTTCTAACCAGTGATGTCTCTAACTCCTATAGTCCTAACCAGTGACAAGTCTCTGGAGTTCTAATCCTGTCCCTCCAGCTAGGCTACTCACTGTCTCACTTCATCTGGAGCTGGCAGCTCTCTTTGGCAGCCATCTCATAGTCCTGGCATCTCCACTGGGTCTCTACCACACCATGTGATTCCTCCTCATGGCTCCATTGGGTCTCCACACAGGTATTCCAACAGGCCTGCTTCACATTGCTAATGGCCATTTCCAAAACCACAAAACTGTCTTATAAATTCAATAACACTGTCTTTCTTGCATTTGTTATGCCCCATAGTACCAGGTGGGCTACCAACTTGTTAATCCAGGGGGGAATAAAGCAGACTTTGAAGAACAGGACACTCCTTCAGCATTCAGGCCCCTTTGAAAGAGTTGGCATTCTTCCTGTTGCAATGCAGGCCATCTGGCCCAATCTCAATGGCTGTAATGTCTTAAGTAATTGCAGCCAAATGGGCAGCAGTTTTGGCCCAAATATTTCATTTCTTTCTGTGTCATATTCTTCTGCTCACATCAGTCCATTTCTATGGAATGCAACCCTGCGCAAGTTCTCAGGACATGGGCATAACAAGCAAGCCTCTCACACAACTGCTCCTAGCCCAGTCCAGGAAAAGCTCTTTTTCCCCTTATCAGACAAACCTCATAGTCCTTAGTTCTTACTGCATTCAAGTCTTTCAACTCTGAGCAGAATAATCCATCAAGCTGTCCTTACAGCACTGCAAGGCATCTCTTAGGCCAAGGTTTCAAATCCTTCCACATTCCTCCCTCAAGTCAGTTTCAAATAACCAAAGCCACAGTCAGGGTTCTAGCATTGACAACCTCACCCCTCTGGTACCAATTTACTGTTGTGGTCAGTTTTGTGTTGTTGGCAGAAAACGCCTTGCCAAAAGCAGCTTGTGGGAGGAAAGAGCTTACTTTGGCTTACAGACTTGAGGCGAAGCTCCATGACAGCAGGGGAGATGATGGCATAAGAAAAGGGTGGACATCACCTCCTGGCTAACACCAGGTGGACAGTAGTAGAAGGAGAGTGTGCCAAACACTAGCAAGGGAAAGTTGGCTACAATACCCGTAAACCTATCCCCAACGATACACCACAGCTGGGGTCCTAAGCAATCAGAACACATAAGTTTATGGGGATACCTGAATCAAACCACCACAAGCAGCCAGCACTTTAACCCACAGAGCCCCTACTTCATTTTTTGCTCTATTTTTTTTGGGGGGGGAGTGGTGGTGGGGTAATCTTAATTTTAATTAGGTTCCCAGTGAAAATATTAGTTTTTTTAAAACTTAAAAATTTATTTATTTATTTATTTGATACAGAGAAAGAGGGAGAGGGAGAGGGAGAGAGAGAGGGAGAGAGAGAGAGAGGGAGAGAGAAAATGCTGCTAGGGCCTGCAGCCACTGAAAATGAACTCCAGATGCATGCACCATCTGCACATCTGGCTTATGTGGGTCCCGGGGAATCAAACCTGGGTCCTTTGGCTTTGTAGGCAAGTGCCTTAACCATTAGTCCTTCTCTCCAGCCCCTCTTTTTAAAACTTTTCATTGACAGTTTCCATAAGTATAGACAATATACCATGATAATTCTCACCCTCCAACCCATTTTCCTCCTCCCAAATTCATCCTTTACTGAATTCCTTCGTCTTCCCAATTAGTCTCTATCTTTTTTTTTTGTTTGAGGCAAGCCTAATAGACTGGCCTTTTTTTTTTTTTTTTTTTTTTAATGTGAAAGAGTGAGAGCAAGTGAGAGAAAGAGAGAAAGAGAAAATTGGCATGTCAGGGCCTCCAGCCAGTGTACTCAAACTCCAGGTGCATGCACCACCTAGTGGGCATGTGCGACCTTGTGTGCTTACATCACCTTGTGTGTCTGGCTTATGTGGGACCTGGAGAGTCCAACATGGGTCCTTAGGCTTCACAGGCAAGCGCCTTAACCGCGAAGCCATGTCTCCAGCCTTCTGTCTCTATTTTGATATGGTCACATTTTTCCATCTATTATGAAGGGCTTGTGTAGGTGGCGTCAGGTGCTGTGAGGTCATGGATACCCAGGCCTTTTTGTATCCAGCAAACAGCACTGTAAGCCGTCTTTCCCTCCTTTGGCTTTACATTCTTTCTTTCCACCACCTCTTCCCTGAGCCTTGGAGGGTCTCATGCTGAACACTTCAGTGTCTCTTCTTCTCAGCACTATGGTGACCTTTGAGTCTCCCCAGTGGTCACTGCCATGTGACAAGAAAAGCTTCTCTAACCAAAAGTGAAAGTAGAACTAACATATGGGCATAAATAGAAACATAGAAAGTGCCCAGAGGCAGTTTGGCACAGCATATGCATTTAGCTAGACAACAGCAGGTATTACTCCACTAGGGCTTATAACCTCCCTGGCAATAGGCTTTTCATTAGGTTTTCAATACCAGGCATGTATTTGCTTCCAGTACAATCAGAGAGCAGTTGGTGTTTCCCCCATAACAGACATGCCACCATTGCACCAGCTGACACATTTGGCCTGGCTGGGCAGCCTTGAACCTTGGCAGGCTTGCAGGGTCCACTGCTGTTTAATATCACTGATGACTTGTCTGTCCCAAAAGCTGCATGCTGCAGAGCTCTTTCTGGCATCTTAGTCAACAGGGAGGAGGCTTCCAGCCCAGCTCCTGCTTGATTTCTCAGTGACTTGCAGCCCAAGCATGTGGAGTTTTCAGCAATACGGTTATACCATCTAGTTCTGGTGGGCAACCAAGAGTCTTGGCAATGCCTGTAATGTTTTGAGGGCATCAGGGACCTCCCTGGCCAACAACTCACTGGAAGGTATCCCATCCCTGGCACTGAAATTTTTCTAATAATAATCTATGGCTTTTGGGCACACTATTATCCATGTTCATAGGATACTTCTGTCAACACTCTCTCTCTTTAACATATGTAGTACTAGCTAGCAAAGAAGTGGGCTTCCATATGGTTTATTCATAGTATCTTAAATTTTGATTAACCTTCTTCCTACCTTTTCTTTCTTCCATCCCTTTTACCTGATCCTCCTTAGACCATTCCACTTCCAGTATTCTGCCCCTCTACTTACATATCTACAATATCACCCTCCCTCTTCCCCTCCCTCCCTCATAGCCCCTTTCTAGCTTGCAGGCTTCTACTTCTGATTTTTACTCCAAGTCACAATCAAATCTAAACATCTTCAGCCACGATCCACATATGAGAGAGAACATGGGGCCTGGGTTACCTCACATAGTATAATCCTTTCCAGATCCATCCATTTCCCTGCAAATCTCATAATTTTATTTTTCTTTCCCTCCGAATAGAACTCCATTGTGTAAATGTACCATATCTTCATTATCCATTCATCAGCTGAAGAACATCTAGGCTGGTTCCATGTCCCAGCTTTTGGGGTGGCTTCCTGTCCACTTTTTAGTCTATTCTTATTCTACACTACTATGACTTGACTGTAATAAGGGCTGTCTTAGTTACTATTGGGTTTCCTCGCTACCTTCACTAGTATTCTTACTTTGTTCATACAATGATTTCTTTCACACCTAGAACCAGAGTCGAGTTTGCATGTCAGTTTCTCCTAACATGTTTTTTGTCTCCCCCCGGCCCCGTAATATCATATATAAGGTTTTTTGTGGTGCTGAAGATCAAACACAGGGCTTCACACAGGCAAGCATCTTGCGAGCTGGTAGGACATATTATAAACAAGCTAGTCTTTTTTCTGGTAGAGACTTAGCTAGGGGCTGGTCTACAGAAGCATGGTGCCACCTTGCCTTCCCTGGCAAGACTAGAACCTATGTCTGATCTGGTATCACCCAAGATGGCTGCAAACATCAACTTCAGTGACAACTTCCTGTTTTTTTCTTAACTGTTCCCAGGCCTGGCACATCTGTGGGTGTGCCCTTTCTCAATCAAAGCGTTGAACTCACCAACCAATCAAGTGCCTCCTTGAACCCACCAACCAACCAGGACCCTCCCTTAAACACCCGAGTTTAATGGTGAGGCTCACTCTAATTTTTATTTATGTTAGATAGATAGAATGTATGCGTGAAACAGGGCATCCTGCCATTGCAAAGAAAAGAAAAGAAAAGCTCCAGATGCATGAGCCACTCTGTTCATCTGGCTCGGTGTGGGTACTGGGGAATTGAACCCTGCTGGCAGGCTTTGCAAGCAAGAGCCTTTGATCGTTGAGAGGCTTATTCTAATTGGATGTTTGAGTCATTAAAAAAAATGGGCCTAAGGGCTGGAGAAATGGCTTAGTGGTTAAGACTCTTGCCTGAAAAGCCTAAGGACTCATGTTTCAATGTCCAGGTCCCACGTAGCCGGATGCACTTTAACGCAAATGCACAATGTCGCACATGTGCCACAAGGGGGCGCACGAGTCTGGAGTTCGTTCACAGCTACTGCAAATGAACGCCAGGTGCATGTGCCACCTTGTGCTTCAGGTTTGTGGGAATTGAACCTGAGTCCTTAGGCTTCACAGGCAAATGCCTTAACTGCTAAGCCATCCCTTCAGCCCTTTTTAACTTTTTTTTTTTTTCAGAGGTAAGAGTCTGAGTCGAGCCCAGGCTGACCTGGAACTCTGTAGTCTAGGTGGCCTCAAACTCACATTAATCTTCCTACCTCAGCCTCTCAAGTGCAGGGGTTGAAGGCATGTGCCACCATGCCTGGCTGCATTTTAACTTTTAAAAAAGATTTATTTTTTTCTTTTTTCTTTTTCTTTTTTTTTTTTTTTTTGGTGTTGTTGTTGTTTTTCGAGGTAGGGTCTCACTCTAGCCCAGGTTGACTTGGAATTCACTATGTAGTCTCAGGGTGGCCTCGAACTCACAGCAATCCTCCTACCTCTGCCTCCCAAGTGTTGGGATTAAAGGTGTGTGCCACCACGCCCGGATTTAGATTTTTTTTTTTTTTATCAGCAAGAGAGAGAGCTAGAGAATTGGTGTGCCAGGGCCTCCAGCCACTGTACTCGAACTCCATGTGTGCTTTCTGATGCACATGTGCAACCTTGTGCGTTTGTGTCACCTTGTGCACCTGGCTTATGTGGGGTCTGTAGAGTAGAACATGGGTCCTTAGACTTCTCAGGCCAGCACCTTAGCCACTAAGCCATGTTTCCACCCAACTTTTACATTTTATTTTAGAATTTTACAGTCACCTCTCCAAAAACATGTGACGTTCAAAGTCACACACCCTGTTCTGTTGAGAAAAATAACCAAAAGCTCACCGTGAGTCTTCCACATACACACGCTGAGTCCTACGAGTGTGGGACTGACGTGTCCCGATCATTTCCCTTCATCAGAGCTTTGAGTTTTAATTCCTGAGCTGCATTTTCTTTTATGTCACACACTGCTCTTGTTTGATGCAAAGCCCAAAACAGAAAATTATTAGCCTTTATACCTTATCTTTTTAAAAGTAAACTTTATGGATTTGGTTTTAATTATTTATTTATAAGAGAGACAGATATATGAGAGACAGAGCATGCGTCACTTTATGAATCTGGCTTTACCCGGGTACTGGGGAATTGAACCTGAGTGGTTATAGGCTTTGCAGGCAAGTGCCTTAATCTCTGAGCCATCTCCCCAGCCCAGCTTTCATCTTCTTTAATGCATGTGTGATCAGTGCTTCTGCTAGATCAAGGAATTGGACATTCCTAACAAATGGCTGGCGGTAATCATCTCCGAGGTGTTTGAAATTAGCTTGGAGAAATGTTCGGCATCTTTACAAAAATGGCCATTTGTCTTTTTTTTTTTTTTTTTTTTTTGCCTCTTCTAAGAATTTTAGAGTTCTTGAGGATAGACATTTAAGGTTTTAAAATGTTCCCCATCCAACTGTGCTTACTTTTGTACTTACCTTCATTACCATCATTGAAACATCTTGTTCCTGCTATTTTTCCTGCAAGTGCCTGAATTTTCAGCAACATCAAGGCATAAATAGGCCTTTGGGATTGAACGGGGAGTCCTACCACCTAGAAATTGTGTCTGCGAGAACACGCTTCAGTTCTAGCAAATTGGAACATAATTCTTTCATACATCAGACATGGCTGGGTTGGCACATTAAGAGGGCAAATTTGAAGTAAGGCTAGTCAAAAATCAAATCCTGGCTCTGCTTCCAGCTAGCCGTGCTATCTTTAGCAAGTTTCTCACCCCCTCTGAATGGTACCTATCACTGTGAGTACCTCATTCTGTAAGGTATGAAGGAAATAACATACATGGAGCCCACGGTAAAAGCTTAGCACATGTTACCTACTGTGACCATGTTTTCAAGGTTCCCCTTCTGCGTTCATATTGATGTCCAAAATCTAGAACCACATAAGAGACAAATCTCTGAGCAGGTCTGTGAGGGATTTTCTAGATTGGGTTAATTGAGATGGTAAGACCCATAATAGTTGTGGGCAATGATATTTCATAGGCTGGGGTCTTAGACTGGATAAAAAGGAGAAAGATGAGCTGTGGAGATGGCTCAGCAGTTAAGAGTGCTTGCTTGCAAAACCTGATGGCCTGGGTTCAATTCCCCAGTTCCCCCATAGATCACAAAGGGGCATATGCATCTGGAGTTAGTCTGCAGTAGCAGAAAGTGTGCCCATACTCTCTCTCTCTCTGTGTGTCTGTCTGCCTCTTTCTCTCCATCTCTCTCAAATAAATATTATTTTTTTAAAGGAGAGCATTAGCCGAGCATCAGTATTCATTTCTCTCTTCTTCCCAACTGCAGAGGCAATGCGATCACCTGCTTCAAGCTCCTGCCACCGTGACATCCGGCCTGATAAACTGTGCCTTCAGACCGTGAGTCCAGATAAACCTTTCCTTCCTCACGTTGCCTTTATCAAGCATTTTGTCAGAGCTTTGAGAAGAGTAACTAATGCACCTTCCCTGAGCACAGAGTTTGGAAGTAAGAAGTTTGGGCCCTAAAGCCACCACACCCTGCTAGTGCAGTATCTGGTCGTTTATTTCAGAGAGCTTTGCCCTGGCGAGCATCCCCTGTGTGACTCTGGAAAGTGGCCCGCTCTTCTGTGCCTCTGCCTTTTCTAGCTGGGTGGGTATGAGCCAATCTCGAACCGGCTTCTTCTTAACAGAACTACTGAGAAAATAAAGGTGAGAATCTCTGTTTAAGGTTTTGGAAACAAACCATTCTACATCAGATGTCGTGAATTCCAGACTTGTGCAAGCCTGCATACACGTTTTCCTCTGGAAGGATAGGTTGGGAGACTAAGCTTCCAGGCGTGCAGAAGCCACATCCGGGGACCTCTGCTGGGATATTTGGATTGTTCACATTCAGTGATGACTCAATAAGCTTCTTCTGCATTGAGGAACTTGAAGATAGCGCCACTTGAGATCTGGCCCCAACTTGGTCACTTACCAGCTATGTGACCTTGAACAAGAGGTACTCTTGGGGGGTACTCCCGGTCTCTCCCTCAGAGGTCCATAGAGAAATGAGATGAGGCATACTGCACTCATTTATAGTACTCAGCGGATTTGATGATGATGATGGTCAGGACAAGACTTTTGCCAATTTACTGCTTGAAATTTTCCAATCTTAAACATCACAGATGTTTATCTTTTCTGAGTTTTTGTTGTCACTTTAATGACTTGCAACACAGATTTGAATTCCCGAAGGATATTCCCTTCTCTGTTTTCTGATTGTCAGTTTGAAAACTATTGTCCTAGTTAATTACAGTGTTGGATGCCAATATGCCTTCTGTTTTATGGACCATATAATTGTTGAGAAAAAGAGAGAGAGAGAGTGAGAGAGAGAGAGAGAAAGGATGCCAAACTTATCTTTCTACATTTTTTCAATCAAAGTAATGAGCTCTATAATTGTTTTAGAGAATTAATTTTGTTGGCGTCATGAGCAAATTGTCATTTTGATGGATTATCATAGTGTATGACAAGATCTGACACAGAGTTTTCAAAAATCTTTGGGCTTGTCAAAATTCTATTCTGTGTTTTGTCAAAGCTTACTACCATATGTTACAAATCTTAAAAAAAAAAAAAAAAAAAAAAAAGCTCGTCAGATAGGAGATTTGTGGTAGGACTGAGGAGATTGTTTAGTCAGTAAAGTTCCCGAGTTCAAACCCCAAGACCCACAGAAAAAAACAAACACACCAAGTGTAGTGGCATGTAAGCCCAATGCTGGGGAGACAAGGACAGAAGGATCCTTGGGGTTCACTGGTCATTGAGTCTAGCCTATTTGGTAAGCTCCAGGCTGGAGAGAGATCCTGTCTTAATGGCTGGAAAGATTCTTAGCAGTTAGAAACCCTATCTCAAAAGCAGTGGACGGTATCTGAGGGGCTGCACCTGAGGCAATCCTCTGGTCTCTACATGCACCCTCAGATATGTGCACCTGTACATAAATGAACGAAAAATCCACACACACAAAATGCACACACAAAAGAGTTGTGCTAGCAGGATTGTGTCTCTGCTTCTCAAGCCCCTGCACCAGCATGTTTAGGTAGCTACAACTTCATATCCTGGAATTCCAGCTAAGATTTCATTTGAAAAGAGGTTCCATGGCTGAAGGGCCTGTGCTCAGTCCACATATCTCTCCCTGTAGGCTTAGACAGAGAAGCCTAAGAGGAGTACTAGAATTTGTCGTTTGTAGTAAGTCAGAGGGTGATGAAAGAATGAGGAGAATTGGGTTCTGATTTGAATGAGAAATGTTTCCCACAGGCTCGTTTGTTTGAACACTTGCACTCCAGGCTGTGGTGCCTTTTGGGGAGGTTGTGGCAACTTCAGACGTGAGACCTGGCTGGTGGAGGGAGCAGGCTTTGGACCATAGCTTGGCACTGCTTCCAGCCCCAGTTCTCTGATAAGATGCAAACTCAGGCTTCCACTGCCACAGCCGTGAGCCGCATGAACTCCTTCGTGCCTTCCCACCACCATGGACAGTATGCTCTCAAACCACGAGCCAAAATGAGTCCTTCCTCCCTTAGGTTGTTCCTACCAGGTATTCTGTCACAGTGACGAGAAAAGTAACTAACACAAAGTACAAATGAGAAAGAAAGTAAAAAAAAAAAAAAAAATACAGGGAGACAGAGAAGATACATATGAGTAGAGAAATAAATTTAAACATGTTTTTTTGTTTGCTATAATTTTAACCTATCTGTGTGTGGTGGTTAATCTTGTGAACTTAATGGACTGACACTATGAGTGTGTCTAGGAGGGTGTTTCCAGAAAGATTTAACTGAGGAGGGAGGACCCTTTCTGAACATGGGTAGTGTCATACCATGGGCTGGGGTCCCAGATGGAATGAAAAGGAGAAAGAAAACTGAGCTCAGGCATTCATCTCTCTCTGCTTCCTGACTGTGGACAAAATGTGACCAGCCATTTTGCTCCTGCCACCATGCCTCTTGGGCCATCGTGAACCGTGTCCCCTCAAACTGTCAGCTAAAGTAACTCTTTCTCTTTAGGTTGCTTCTTATCAGGTATTTTGGTCACAACAGTGGGAAAAATAACTAATATTCCATGGGATCTAAGTGCAGCCTCCAACTCCTTGAGAAGAGAAACTGGATTTAGAACTCACTTTTACATTATTAGGAACTGGTCGGTGAAATGTTCAGGCATGAGTGGATCTAAAAGTTCAAAAACCAAATAGTTACTGGCCCTCTTCCCACCTGCAGGTTCTGATTTCCATGTTCAGATAGGAGTTCATGGTTCCTAGTTAGTTATCCTGAGAGCAGAAGAACAAGGAATAAAACAGTATTTTTTTCCAGTATCACTAGGAAGAGTCCTAGGCCTGACCCTTGGGTTGGCCTGATGGGAGTCATGTGCCCATCTCTCAGCCAAGCAGCTGTTAGGGAAGGAGGTGTCCCCTTGGGTTCTTTCTGGGCCACATGTTGACTGCAGGAGCCGGGCTGGGGGTGGTGAATCCTGTTGATGTACATGGAGGTGGAGCAAGGGAGGGAACTAGAGTGTTATTCCCAAGAGAAAAAAAATAACATATACATTCTATTCCCGAGGCCACCCTCTTATCTCTCTTATTCTTCACTCCTAGAATTTTCCCAAGGACATTTGTATGGGAACTCTAGGCACCAGCTCCGGAACAAGACACTCTGTGTTTAAATTCCATTGTTGCTACTTATTAGCCTGGTGTGTCCTGGAACAATCACTTCACCTCTTTCAACGTTAATTTTCTTATTTCTGAAAGGATGATAATGATTACTTGTACTCTGTGGGCTGCTGAGAAGATCGTGCGAGTTGCTGAAGCAACACTTGGATGTCTGGGCTCAGTCAGACTACAGTCAATGTGACCTATTGCATAGAAGCTCTCTTTACTAATTTCTCTCTAATTCCACCCATCTGATTAAACATCATGTTCCATTTCCTCTTAAACCAGCATGATTTAGATAGAATTTGAGTGTGTCCCCTAAGGGCTTAGGGGTTAGAAGCTTGATTCAGTATGATGATGTGGGAGGTGATGGAACATTTAGGAGTGGGTACCGAGTGGGAGGTCCTTGGGTGACTGGGGACATGCCTATGGAAGATGACACAGTCCTCAGGGGATCACTTAGTGAATGCCTGTGAGAGGGTTGTGAAAAGAAGCCTGGCTGTGCCTCAGCCTTTCTCTGGTTTCCTGTCTTATGGGATGAGGTCTCCCTCTCATATGTGCTCTGCAAATAGTGATGTCATCAACAGTGACATATTTTTTTTGGACTTTTAAAACTTGTTGCAGTCAGGTTTGCATTGCTGGCAGAAATCACCTGACCAAGAGCAGCTTGTGGGTAAAAAGGTTTATTTTGGTTTACGGACCTGAAGGGAAGCTCCACAATGGCAGGGAAAACAATGGCATGAGCAGAGGACATCACCAACATCAGGTGGACAACAGGAAAAGGAGAGTGTGCCAAACACTGGCATGGGGACACTGGCTATAACACCCATAAGCCCACCCCCAACAATACACTGCCTCCAGGAGGCGTTAATTCCCAAATCTCCATCAGCTGGGAACTTAGCATTCAGAACACCTAAGTTTATGGGGGACACCTGAATCAAGCCACCACAAAACCTAAAGTTAAATAAATGTCTGTTGACAAGTGCTTACCCTCAGGTATTTTATTATAGTAACAGAAGATGAGCCAGTCAGGACACGCATGTCATGCTGACAGAAAACGGAATTCTTGGACACATCTGTTTCTATTCTGTGAGCTGCAACTGGCTCACGCCTGCTTATTTCTGTAAGCATGCAATCTGAGGCATGGAATTCAACAGTACTAGAGCAATGACCTGAGAGTGTGGAAAGGACTTCATTCCTAGAGAATCTCTGCTGACGGCTCTGAATTGTTTGCCAAGAGTTGATGAAAGTTTGGCTGACAAACATGGCTATGAAATTAGGTAACAGCCAAGCAATATAAAATGGAAAAACTGTAGAAGACTTCTGCATGTGAAATGGTTTATGAGTATGGTTTTTTTTCAAGAAATGTGGTCCAGGGCTGGAGAGATGGCTAAGTGGTTAAGATGCTTGCCTGCGAAGACTAAGGACTTGGGTTTGATTCCCCAGCACCCATGTAAGCCAGATGCACAAGGTAGCGCATACATCTGGAGTTTGTTTGCAGTGACCTGAGGCCCCAGAGTGTCCATTCTCTCTTTGTGTCTGCCTCTGTCTCTCTAATAAATAAATAAGTAAATAAGAAAGAATTTTAAAAAATGTGGTCCAGAACTCTAACCACGGGGCTGCATTTAAAGGCTTTGTTAATGGAGTCTTAATTGATGAGTGACTGTATATACACAAGTGGGTATTTTATTCATTCATTCATTTATTTATTTTCAAGCAGATAGAAAGAGGGAGAGAGAGAGCGAGCGCCACGGCCTCCAGCCAAGGGAAACAAGCTCCAGATGCATGTGCCACTCTGTGCATCTGGCTTTACATGGGTACTGGGGAAATTGAATCTGGATTGTTAGCCTTGAAAGCAAGTGCCTTAACTGCTGATCCATCTCTCCAGCCCCACAAGTGGGTATTTTAAATTCAAATCATGCTTAATTCTGTTTGTATTTGTTTATGATTCTATGCTCTAGCTTTCTTTTGTTTTTCAGTTAGTCATAAGCAGCCCCATGCTAGTTAGACACACTGGGGAGTGTCATTTGCTATACTGCTGTTGTGACCTTTCCTCACATTTTAACTTTCTGTTCATTTCTCAGCCATTCACAATCTGGCTTCTATAACCAACACTCTCTTGAAACTTACATAGTGCATGATATTTTTTAGAAGTTTTTGAAAAAAAATTCATGCAAGCTGGGGATTGAACACTGGGCTTTGTGCATGGGAGACAGATACTCTACCCACTGAGATATATCCCAGACATCCCTCCACCTTCCCTGAGTACGGTATTTTTTTTGATTTTTTTGAGGTAGAGTCTCGCAGTAGCCCAGGATGACTTGGAATTCACTTGGTAGTCTCAGGGTGGCCTTGAACTCATGGTGATCTTCCTACCTCTTCCTCCTGAGTGCTGGGATTGAAGGTGTGTGCCACCATGCCTGGCTGAGCATGTTTTCTTGTTTTTTGTTTTTTGAGGTAGGGTCTCACTCTGGTCCAGGCTGACCTGGAATTAACTATGTACTCTCAGGGTGACCTTGAAGAGTATGGTATTTTTGAGTCAGGATCTCATTATGTAGTCCTAGCTGGCCTGAAACTTGCTACATAGACTGGGATGGCCTTGAATTTGCGGCAATCCTTCTGTCTCCCAAGTGCTGGAGTTACAGGCCTGAAATTTCTCTCTTAAAATTCTTGCTTTTGCCTACTTGATCTAGACATTGAGGGCTTTTTAAAATTTATTTTATTTTATTTTTTGGAATCTGTCTCCTCTGAAAGAGCTCAGAGTCCAGGGAGACACTTCCAAATACCCCATTAGGTTAAAGAACCAGAAAGTCTAACCAGCATTTTAAGGATCCGACTTTTAGCCACTATCAACACTACCAGTGTCAACCTACGCAGTACAGCCACTGGGTCCTTCCCACTGCCGTAGCAACACACTTCTGACTGGGACTTTTTGGGGGGCCTGTAACAGTTCAGGTCCTGGAAGCGTATTCACAAATTCTGTCATTGTTTCTACAGCATGCACTCCTTTGCCATGGACTTAGAAGCAGGGCTGCCCTGGCCACAGACTGGGCCAGCCCTCTCTCCAGCACTGGTGTTGAGCCTAGGTACTCCCTTCCCTTGCAGAGTTCCTCCCTGGCAAATTACCTTTCGCCCTCCTTTCTGAGTAGGATACAATAAGAACAACTTCAGTGTCCTAAAGTGGTTTCATGAAAAAAAATTTGCTGGAGTGAGGAAGACGGCTCAGTGGGTAAGAGCACTGCTGTACACACGTGAGGGCCCAAGTTCGATCTCCAGCACCCACGTAAAAAGCTGGGACGGGGGTGGGGAGATTGCTCAGTGGTTTAGGCACTTGCCTGCAAAGCCAAAGGACCCAACTAAGCCGGATGCACAAGGTGGGGCATGTGTCTAGAGTTTGTTTGTAGTGGCTAGAGGCCCTGGGGTGCCCATTATCTCTCTTTCTCTCTCAAAATAAATAAACAAATCAAATAAAACAAAACAAAAGTTTAGAAAAAGGAAAGCTGGGCATGGAGGCTCTGGGCTGCCCACGAGAACTAGATGTGAAGACTGTTACTGAAGACACCATGCGCTTCAGTTTCCAGGACACCGAGGAGTCAGGCCAGAGCGGAGCTAGAAGCACTCCTCCTCGCGGACTGTCATGGCGCTGCAAAGTGCTGTGCAGTCTGCTGGGCAGAAAAGTCATCCGCAGTTTTATCCAGTAACGGGCCCTGCAAGTCACAGCACTATCTAGTCAGGCAAGAAGTGCCCGCTAGGGCAATAGTGGTATCTCTGTTACGGGTGTCCAACTTGCAAGATGTGCACAATATTGGCCTCATCAACATGTTGTCATGGATGATGGAAGAGAACAGAACAATTACATCGAAATAGAATAGGGACTTGGAAAGAAGAGAGGGTCTAGTAGAAGGGGGTGGGGGAGAGACAAAAAAGGGTGGTGGAAAGGGATTATGATCAGGGTACACTGTCTATGTGTATGGAGTTTGTCAATAAATTTAAAAAAAGAGAGGGAGAAAGGGGAGGGAAATAAGCATAGATTGATGAATGATTGATTAGGGGACTAAACAGAGATCGATAAAGATGGATAATAGAATAAATATTAGTTTTCTCAGGCTAAATAAAGAAATAAGTATCTAGGCTGAAGAGATGGCTTAGCGATTAAAGCACTTGCCTGCAAAGCCTAAGGACCCAGGTTCGATTTCCCAGAACCCACATCAGCCAGATGTACGTGGTGGCTCATGCATCTGGAGTTTGTTTGGAGTGGCTACAGGCCCTGGTATACCCCATATATTCTCTCTTTCTCTCTATTTCTAATAAAGTAATAAATAAAAATAAAGTATAAAAAAATCCAAGCATGCTTATGCATGCTTATCAACCCAGTGCTGAGGAGGGATGGAGACAGGCTTACTGGTCAGCCAGTCTAACTGAAAAATGGTGAGCTCCAGATTCAGAAGAGAGATAGAGAACAACCAATGTCCTCCTCTGGCCTCTGCATGTATGTGTCTAGTGTGTGCATCTGTACACATATGCACACACACACACACACACACCATTAAAAAAATTTTGTTTGTTTGTTTATTTATTTATTTGAGAGCAACAGAGAGAAGGAGGGAGAGAGAGAGAGAGAGAGAATGGGCGTGCCAGAGCTTCCAGCCTCTGTAAATGAACTCCAGATGTGTGTGCCCCTTGGGCATCTGGCTAACGTGGGTCCTGGGGAATTGAGCCTCGAACTGGGGTCCTTAAGCTTCACAGGCAAGCGCTTAACCGCTAAGCCATCTCTCCAGCCCACACACACCATTTTTAAAGTATGTTATTTATTTATTTGAGAATGAGAGAGTGAGAGAGAGAAAAAGAGGCAGATAGAGAGAGAATGGATGCACCAGGGTCTCCAGTCACTGCGAATGAACTCTGGATGCATGTGCCACTTTGTGCAGCTGGCTTACGTGGGTCCTGGGGAGTCAAACCTGGGTCCTTAGGATTCGCAGGAAAGCACCTTATCTGCTAAAGCCATCTCTCCAGCCCACATATCAGTATTTGATATAAAAATTGGTTAAGCCTTTAAAGGGAAACAAAAGGCTGAATAAATGGTTCTGTGGGCGAGGATGTTTGCTGTACAAGCATGAGGGCCTGAGGAGGCCCAAGTTCAATGTCCGGTACCCACATAAAAAGCTGGGCTCAGCCATGCATGTCTGTAACCCCAGTTCTGCAGCAGGTAGAGACAGGAGATTTGCTAGGGCACATTGTTCAGCGAGCCTGACCAAAAAAGTGGCAGCTGTAACAGGAGACCCCGTCTTAAGGAAACCACGCAGGGGAGTGACAGAGGATCATTCTTCTCTGCCCCCACATATGTGCTCTGGGGCATGCACATTGACACACACACATTCATGTGCTATACAGACACAAGCCACCCATACTATACAAGTACAACATAGAAAGTGACACACAAGATTACAGGGTATCTTCTTTGAAGACAAGGGTTGTGGTGGAGGGACAGAGAAGAAGGAAAGGAGGGTAAAGAGTGGATGTAGCGAAAGTACGCTGTATGCATGTGTGAAAATCTCATGACGAGAGGTCAGGGAAGAGCCAATCAGTAAAAGGCTTGCTTTGCAATCTTGAGGGTCTGAGTTAGATTCCCAATACCCATGTACAAACGCCAGGTGTGGTGCTATGTGCCTGTAATGCCAGTGTCAGGGAGGCAGAGACAGGAGGATCCCTTGAGCTCACTGGCCAGCCAGGTCTAACCTAACTAGGTGAATTCTAGACCCTGTCTCAAAAGGAGGAGGATAGCATTCCTGTGGATGACACCCAAGCTTGTCCTCTGGTAGCCACACACATGCCCACACATCTACAAACACCAATATATGCAAGCATAATAAACACATACATACAAAAAATACAAACATCATGATGAAACCCATTGAAAAGAAGTTTAAAAAAATAAATCAGGATGTGGGGCTGGAGGTGCAACTTGGTGGTAGGACATTTGCATGTGCAAAACTCTGAGCTCAATCCCCAGCATTGGGGATAAAGGGAGGAAAGAAAGAAGAAGAAAGGAAGGAAGGAAGGAAAGAAAGGAGGAAGGGAGTTAGGGAAAAGAAAGACAAGGTGTTATGTAGCACATAGATTTCTGATTCTGGAGAGACAGCCCCTGTGCCTTTTATTGTCTGGCTGACTTTATACTCATGTGATTTGTCCTCACAGATGATAGAAATGCTAACACAGATACTGTTGGCTGTGAAGACTATTAATCATAGTTTCATATGTATTTATAAATCCATTTTAGCATTCATGATTTACTTAGGTGAGTGTGGAACCTTGAATTCTCTTTTAAACTGATTGCCATGTCTTAGGTTTTCCTTGCTCATTAATGAGTTAAGTAAAATCTTTGACAAATATTCATTTTGCATTTACATTCGAGTCATGACTATAACCAATTTTCAAATTATCCTGGATGGCTTTGCACACCCTTAATCCTTCCAAAGGTGAGCTTTGTCAGACCAGAGTCCCATTACACTTTCCTCCAGCACAACAGATGACTTTCCCCTTGATTTCTACCTCTAAGAGAGGTTGGCTACACCATTCTTCTCAGAACAGTCACCCTGTATACTGAGGTGCTTCACTAATTATAGTTAAAGATGCAGTTGGCAATTCTCCACCAGTCTTCTTCTCTTCTCTTCTCTTCTCTTCTCTTCTCTTCTCTTCTCTTCTCTTCTCTTCTCTTCTCTTCTCTTCTCCTCTCCTCTCCTCTCCTCTCCTCTCCTCTCCTCTCCTCTCCTCTCCTCTCCTCTCCTCTCCTCTCCTCTCTCTCTTCTCCTCTCCCATCCCTTCCCACTTCTTTCCCTCCCCAGCCCTGCCCTGTCCTCTCCTCTCTTCCTTTCTCTTTCTTTTTTTAAAAATTTTTACTTATTTTTATTTGGGGGGGAGAAAGAGAGAGAGAGAGAGAGACAGAGAGAGAGAGAGAGAGAGAGAGAGAGAGAGAGAATGGGCACATCAGACCCTCCAACCACTGCAAACAAACCCCAGATTCGTGCACCACCTTAGTGCATCTGACTTACGTGGGACATGGAGAACTGAACTTTGCACATCTGGCTTATATGGGATCTGGAGAATTGAACCTGAGTCCTTAGACTTCACAGGCAAGCACCTTAATGCATCTCTCCAACCCTCCCTTCTCTTTCTTTCTCCCTTTGTAACAGGGTCTCATGTAGTCAGACTGACCTCAAGCTCACTATGTATTTAAGGATAACCTTGAACTTCTGATCCTCCTGCGTGTTAGGATTACAGGTGCGCACCACCATGCTCAGTTTAGGCAGTGTTGGGAATGGAACCCAGGGCTTCCTGCATGCTGGGCAAACGTTCCAATAACAGGCCTACATCCCCAGCCCCAGCTGGTAATTCCTACAAGGCAACTTCTTTCCTTTCCCTTTCCTTCCAGTCAGGTCCCTCCCCACAGGGGCCACAGCTCCTTTCCTACTTTCAGGAATGAACCAGGTCATGTGCCCTTCTCTGTCACCTCATTGCACACACCCACTCTAGCTCTTCTAGGATAAGGACAGTGTGATACATCTTTAAAGTCTCCTTGTGCTTCATGCTACACCTTGCATGTAGAACACACTCACATGTTTGCTGAATTTATGTTCTTTATTTAAAGAAATATTTTATTTATTAACTTGCAGGCAGAGAGATAGTGAAAGAAAATAAGAGAGGGAATGGGTGTGCCAGGGCTTCTTGCCACAGCAAATGAACTCCATATGCATGCACCTCACTTTGTGCATCTGGCTTTATGTGAGGACTTGGGAATTTAACCTGGGCTGTCAGGCTTTTCAAGCAAGTGCCTTTAACTACTGAGCCATCTCCCCAGCCCAAACTTATTCTCCATTGTAGGGCAAAGAGAAACACAATGGCAGTCCATTAGAGCAAGGTCCTTAAAGCTCAGATTGCTGGGTGTTAGGCTTAAAGGGAGCCTTACAATCTGCTGGTGGATATGAGGAGATTAAACCATCAAGGAAGAGGGCCGGGTGTCCCATGAGCAGCTGTCTCAGAGGCTCCTTCAGAACTCAAGGTCATTTCCTCCCTCTTTGCTTCTAAGGACCAAGATGTTCCTACAGCCCTAGGTAGTTTTCATTGTACTTGGATCGGGAATAGACCTGTTCAAAAACCCAGGCTGTAACCCTGCACTGTTTTAAATCTGGGACATTCTGAACTAACAAGGACCAAATGACTATGAGCCAAGTCACCACCTGGCACTCGATGTACAGAGATTCTAGACAAAGAGGAGTGCACTCCGTAATGCCTCGAGACTCCTTTTAGCTAGCACTCAGCGATCTCAGAAGAGAGTTAAAATGCCATCAACAAGTTTTAGATTTTTTTTTTTTTATAATTTGAAAATGGTTTACTTTAAAAAATTTGAAGTCCTCTGTTATCATTCAAACAATATCCTTTTTAAATAGGTTTTATTGACATTTTCCATACATGTATATTTTGACCATAATCATAACCCCTCCTATTACCTTGGTTTGTCCCCTCCCCACCTTCCACAGAACTCTTACTTCTTTCTAACCAGCATTTAAAAAAAATTTTTTTTTATGAAACCAACCCACAATGTCATCAGGTTAAGGTAGAACTTGTGGCCTTTGGGCCATTCTTGTGAAATTTATATTACTGCGAAAATCTATGCAGAGGGCTCTGGGGAGATGGATTGGTGGATGAAGGCTCACTACTCAAGACTCAGTATGAGTTTCACCCTCCCCAGACACTCCATAGAAAGCCAAAAGCTGTGTCTGCATCTGTAATCCCAGCAGGCTGACAGCAAGACGGGAGGTGGAGACAGGAGAAATTTCTGGAAGCTCATAGCAAACACAGCCAAGAACCACAGCAGAGTAAAACTAAACAGTAGAGTGAGATTGAGAGAAACCATGTCCCAAAAAGGTGGAAAGAGCTGGGCGTTGTTGTGCATTCCCTTAATCCCAGCATTTGGGAGGCAGAGGTAGGAGGGTCACCGAGAGTTCAAGGCTACCTTGAGACTACATAGTGATTCCAGGTTAACCTGGGCTAGAATGAGACCCTATCTCAAAAAACAAAAAACAAAACAAAACAAAAAAAAAGAGGTGGAAAGGAGAGGACTGACCACACACACACACACACCCCTCGGCACAGCACCTGGGTGTATCAATGACATATTTGCTTCCTATCTGTCAATGAAATCATGTAAGAGTAGGTGAATGAGGTTCATTTGAGAATGCTGAACATTGACTTGGGAGCTACAGCAGCACGTGACCCGGCCAGTCTGCACAGCATGCAGAATGCCTGCTGCTCCCCAAGTTAGGGATTTATTGAGTGTGAGCGAGTTCCTGAATACTTCTAGAACTGTGCTTCCACTCTCTCCCACGACATGTCTTCCTGACTGGCAGAGTGGAAGGATGATGGTGTGTGGCTGACTGTTGGCTGACCTCCTGTTTCTGGGGCTGGTCATTGCTGGTGAAGCTTCACCTGGAAAGAAAATACCCACTTTGGGTCATTGCCCAAGGCCTGCTGTGGCCCTGTCCCACCTCCGGATGTGAACTGCGCCCATCGATGGGTCAACCTGTGTGCATCACCACCATCTGTGTATGTCCTTGACAAGGTGAGGAAGTAATAAGACTACTTTACACATATATGACCTATTTAAGTAAATCTTCTACAAGTAAGTCAGTCCACAAGGAAATCTAGGGCTTTGTAGATTTCCTGTAAGATTTTTGGTGGCACTATTTGTATTTGTACCTGGTTTAGGCTCTGGTATGCTATAGGTAGTAAATGTTGAATTGAATTGCATGGATTACATCTCAATTTGGCACTAATTTTGTGTACATATGTTTCTTCTTTGTCTTATTCCAAAGAAGGGCTTTAAGTTGTTCAATTATGTTCCCAAGTTGTAAGCCTCCATAGAGACAAGTCCCTTTCCCTTGTAATTCAACAGAAACTCAGACTATATTTTACTTTTTTTTTTTTTAGCCTGTGTGTGTGTGTGTGTGTGTGTGTGTGTGTGTGTGTGCGTGTGAATCCATGTGGTGTGTGAGTGTGGGCACATATGTGGAGGTCAGAGGACAGCTTCCGGGTGTCGGTCCTTGCCTTCCTCCTCGTTTGAGGCAGCGTCTCTTCTTCTTGCTGTTCACTGCCCAGTTTGCCAGGCTGGTCGGTCCACGAGCTTCCCAGACATTCTCTCGCCTTTGCCTCCCTTCTTGTCCTCAGCGTGCTGGGCTTACAGGAGCCTGCCAAGGCTTTTGGCTTTTACATGGGGCCCGCAGACCTGAACTTGAGTACTCAGGTTTGAGTGTCAAGCGCTTTGTCCACTGAGCCATCTTTCCACTTGTGACCAGGTGGGCTTACAACAGCTTATGGCCAGAGAGATGTAACGATAAGTGGTCTGAGGTGAGGTGGGATGGGAACAGGATGCATCCCAGTCATACGACAGATGCCCCGGACCCCGAAATCTGTCCTTGTTCTCTCTGCCTGCATGCTGACGAGATCCTAGCGGTACAGCAGCCATCCTGTGGCTGGGAAAGGAAAGCTAAGAAGGGAGGAGGGGGAAGAGAAAGAGCCAGGTAATTATTTAATTGTATTGCATCGCTTCTGCTGCAGCTCTGGATGTTGGTCAGAAATATGATCAGAAATATGAACCATTCATTAATCAAGCCCAGGTAAATTTTGTTATTTACAGTGGAATGCATGGATATCTAATATACTTAGTGTCCAATTTATAAAGTGAGAATAAAACTAGTAGCAGTAGCTGAATGTGGTGGTGCACACCTTTAATTCCAGCAGTCAGGAGGCAGAGGTAGGAGGACTGCCTTGAGTTCAAGGCCACCCTGAGACTACATAGTGAATTCCAGAACAGCCTGTGCTAGAGTGATAGCCTACCTTGAAAAACCAAAATAAATAAATAAATAAATAAATAAATAAATAAATAAATAAACCAGTTATATTTAAAAAGCTAGAACCAATCAGAAAGAAAAATGTACAATTATCTCTTTTCACAGAGGACATAATCTCATGTACAGAAAACCCTAAATATTCCACTATTCAAACTCCTGAGCAGATTCTGTAAAATTGCAAGACACCAAGTCAGTGAGCAGAGATCCGCTGTTTCTTCACACTAGCAATGAAGATGGGGGGGGGGAGTTCTTTTTCTAATAGTATCCAAGAGAATAAAATACTCTGCAATAAACATGAGCACTGAGAAGACTCACGTGCAACTACAAAACATTGCCAAAAGAAATTGAAGAGCTCCTGAATAAATGGAAAGACATCCTGGGTTCAGGGATTGAAAGGTTTGATGTGGTTTATTCATTTGTTTATTTTTTTTAGAGAGAGCGAGCAAGAGATAGAGACAGACAGAGAGGAGAGACAGAAAATTGGCACACCAGGGCCCCAGCCACTGCGCTGGAACTCTGGATGCTTGTGCCACCTAATGGGCATGTGTGACCTTGCACTTGCCTCACCTTTGTGTGTCTGGCTAACAGGGGATCTGGAGAGTCGAACATGGGTCCTTAGGATTAGCAGGCAAGTGCCTTAACCGCTAAGTCATCTCTCCAGCCCGATATTGTTTATTTTTATCCTTTAACACAAAGCAATCTACATATTCAATTCAATGATGATCAAAATCCCTCTTATTTTTCCAGAAATAGGAAAATCTAGGTATGTAGGGGCACACCTGTAATTCTAGCACTTGGGAAGCTGAGGCAGGAAGATTGTGAGTTAGAGGCCAGCCTGGGCTACAGGAGACCCTGTTTAAAAAAACTAAAGAAAATCTATCCTAAAGTTCATATGGTATTTGAAGGGATCCCAAATTGGCAAAAAATAGGCGTGTACCACCATACCTGATCCAGGTGTCTTTTTCTACTTTTAGTGACACTAAAAGTATGGGCAGTAAGCTTTTCACAAATCCAATGATACCATCACCAGAGAGCACGGGTGCAGATACAGTAGTTGTAGGAGTGGAGCAATGGTTCAGTGGTTAAAGGTACTTCATTGCAAAGCTTGACAACCTGGGTTTGATTCCCCAGTATCCATGTAAAGCCACATGCGCAAAGTGATGCATGTGTATAAGGTGCCTTTGCAGTGGCAGGAGGTCCTGATGAGCCCATACTCACTCTTAGTTAGTTTCTCTGTGTCTGTCTTCCTCTTTGTCTCTTTCAGATAAGTATATAAATATTAGAAAGGAAAATGATATATCTGATGAGGAATTAACAATCAGAATATAGAAGCTATCCTCCAACTCAAGAATAACAAAACAAACATACTGACTTAAAAAGTGGACTTTTATTAGTTACGTGGACTTCACTGAAGGCCTTGAATAGATATTTCTCCAAGGGATATATATATATATATATATATATATATATATATATATATATATATATATATAGCCAGTACACATGTGAAGATTCAATATTAAAAAATCACCAAATGCTGCAGACATGGCTTAGCACTGAAGGCACTTGCCTGCAAAGCCTAAGGACCTAGGTTTGATCCCTTAGGACACACATGAGCCAGGTACACATGATAGCACATGCATCTGGAGTTTGTTTGCAGTGGCTAGAGGTCCTGGTGTGCCCATTCTCTCATCCATCTCTCTCAATAAATAAAAATAAGAAGTTAGAACTACAATTTAAATATCATCAAATTATTAGGAAATGCCAGTCAAGACCACAATGCGGTAGCACTTTGTTACCCTCTAGGTTGGCTATTATAAAAAGCGAGGAGGGCTGGAGAGGTAACTTGGTGGTAGAATGCTTGTAATCCCAGCACTTGGCAGGCTGAAGCAGAAGTATTATTGTAAGTTTGAGGCCAGACTAGGTTACAGAATGAGATGCTATCCCAAAAGCAAAACAGACCAATGACAAAAAAAAAAAAAAAAAAAAAGAGAGAGAGAGAGAGAAAGAAAGTAACTGTTGACAAAGAGGTACAGAAATCACAATCCTTGTGCACTGCTAGTGTCTGTTTGGTGAGAGATGGGAGGAGCACGTGACCCCACGTACGCATAGTGGGAACCAGTGACCCAAGGGACCTGAAGGCTGGGGCAGCAAGTGTATGATTGTGGCCCTGTGCTGAAGTCTACATGTTTTTTTTTTTTTTTTTGGTAGGGATAGACCAAGAACAGGGGTCAGAAGAGGAAGGGGGTCTGAGGTCACTCTCTAAGGCCAGTCAAGGCATAGTTCAACCAGGCAGCTAGCACCAGCAGGTTGTCTGACCAGGTCACTGTGGTCAGCAAACATCCTGTGTTATTTTCCTACAAGGTAATCTCAGACAGCCTGGTGGTGCTAGATTGCAGGCTGGTGTCCAGGTATAACTACTGTGTTCGGCACCTGCTACCCTGCCGCGTGTCTGTTGCCACAGAGGTGGTTGGCATGGCGACTTAGGAATCTCCTCCATGCTGGTGGGAATATAAAATTGTGCAACCATGGAGGGAGATGGTATGGCAAGTTTCTGAAACATCACACAGAACTGTCAAATGTGCTAACAATTCTGGTTCAAAAGAACTGAAAATAGGAACTGTTCCAGTTCCTAGGACAAGCATGCAACCGGATACAGCATATGGGAGCAAAGGGGTTTACTTCAGGCTTACCGACTCCAGGGGGACCCCATCAGTGGTGGAGAAAGCTGGCTCACACATCCAAGCAGAGGCATTGCCAACAGCCAGCACTGCTAGCAAGCACAGACGACCAGAGCTCCAACTGCTCCCTAGTAGCAATGGACTGAAGAGCTGACCCCAAACACGCCTTAGGGCTGGACTCCAGGATCTGTTCCCCGTGACATTCCGCAGCCCCCAGCAGGGATCTGCCTGCTAGGGGCTCATGTAGGAAGTTTAATCAAAAATGACTGAGTGTAGGGGCTTGAGAGATGGCTCAGTGGTTAAGGCACTTGCTTGCAAAGCCTACTGGCCAGGGTTTGATTTCCCAGTACTCACGTAAAGCCAGATGCTCTGAATGGCACATGACTCTGGAGTTCATTTGTAGTGGCACGAGGCCCTGACAGGCTCATTCTTTCTCCTTTATCTTTTTTTTTCTGCTCACAAATTTTTATTTTGTTTATTATGTATTTATTTTAAATAAAATTTTAAGAACCAGTGGTTCAGCAGTTTAAGGTGCTTGTTTCCAGCTTTAAAGCTAGCCAGCCAGGCTCAATGTACCAACTGGTGCAATGGTGGAATATATGGTATGGGGAAGCCAACTGCTCTCTGACTGGACTTGGGCCTGTTGCATGAGAGGCAATGCCTGCCTGGTACTGAAAACCTAATCAAAAGCCTATGGCTGGGGAGGTCATAAACCCTACAAGGGAAACTACTACTGTTGTCTGGCTAAATAGATATATTACACCCACCAAACTGCCCTCTAAGTACATGATCTCCAGTGAACAAAGACGACTTTCACTAGAAACTCATGTAAGAGACCAATAGTTTATATCTGAGTTTGATTTGGGCGTACATTCATTCAAAATGCTAAATGGCAAAAGGCAAGCATTAGCTTTCACATCTGCTCTTTGGTACCACGGGTAGGGTTGAAGCATCGTTTCTTAATCGTTAAATGAAGTGCCCACCACCGCCAGCAGTTTCCTTTCAGTTTTCTATAGAAAACAACAATCAGCATATGTTACTTTCAGTTGTTCAAATGAATAAGCCTCATTTACAGACAGTCCTGGAACTCATCCAGAATTACTCTACATAAGTTATTAAACTTCATTAAGGCATGAAGCAAAAGCTGATTTTAAAAAATTCAGCCAGAAAAAAGGGAAAAATTAGCCTCTATGATATTTGTAATTTGAAAACTACTTAACATACAAAGACCTCCCTCCCATTTGGGAAATTTCTCTGCCAATTTTACAAGTGGCTCTAGCTTCTGAGCAATGAGGACCTGTGCTCGTGAAACAAAGCCAGTTATATAACACGGAAGTTGAATATGGATCTCCTTGGTTTCAAAAACAAACATTCCCCCTATCCCCCCCCCCATTTCAAAATGATCCCAGTGATTTTCCTGCAATAGTGTGACAAAAGTCCAAAGAATAAAATTAAAAATTATCAATATTGGGGCCAGTCTGCCTGGTTCTCTCCTTTCAGATCTGAGTTTGTTTGTATACATAATGTTATGGGGTTTCAGTTGTTACTGAGAGAAATAAGGAAAAGTGCATTTACTCTGTCTTCCCAGAAACATAGTTGATCATGTTTGCGTTTTTAATTTTCTGACAATCTTAAGTGCTTAGATAATGTATATACAATGTAATTACTGATATATTGAGATTTAATTCTTCAGTTATAGTATTTGTTTTACTGGTTGTTTCCCAATGTCCTGTCTGTTCTTTTACCTTTCAGTTATTTAAACAGTTTCTACCATTAAATTTTAATTTACTGAAAAAAATATCAATACTTCCCCCAAACAGGCAAATTTAGTTTTAAATCTTGTTGATTGTACATTAATTTTTTAATTTATTTATGAGAGAGAGAGAGAGAGAGAGAGAGAGAGAGAGAGAGAGAGAGAGAAAGGGAGAGAATGGGCAAGCCAGGGCCTCCAGCCACTGCAAACGAACTCCAGACACATGTGCCACCTTGTGCATCTGGCTCCTTAGACTTTGCAGGCAACTGCCTTAATCACTAAGCCATCTTTCCAGTGCAGCTTGTACATTAAAAAAAAAAAAAACAACATTTTTTTTTACACTGGGTACTCCATTCTACTAAATTATTACAAAAATTTCAGAAAATCATTGGTAGAGAAATGAATGAAGCCAGCCTGGAAAAGGGAGGTACATTCTTCCTGAGGTCTAAAGCGGACACAGTTGTCACTCAGTCACTGGGGATCACACTGTAAGGAACTTGAGGACAAAGCCCGACATTCGTTTCTGATTTCTGCTTCTCTTCCTTCATGTCTTTCATGCACCTGTGCTGCTCAAGCCCTCCCAGAAAACCTGTCTTTTGAAAACAAGAGTTTATATTTACAAAGAACCAAAGGAAATATCAAGCCATGTCTTCTAATAGTTCCCCAATCACCCAGTTCCCCTAGATCTTTCTGGAAAAGACCCACATTTTCAGTTTGCCATATCTATCTTCTTCCCTCCTGATATTTTAAGCATTCACATACAAATACATATAACTATGCGTATATACATTCCAATTTATTTAAAAACCAACTTTACATCTTGAATTAGGTTATGAATTACAAAGAGTTGCAAAAATGGCACAGGGGGTTGGAGAGATGTCTCAGTGGTTAAGGCACTTGCTTGCAAAGCCGAACCACCTGAGTTTGATTCCCCACTACCTCTGTAAAGCCAGATGCACAAAGTGGCACATGCATGTGGAGTTTGCATTGGAACTATACCCTGGCATGCCCATTCTCTCTCTCTGCTTGCAAATAAATAAATTAATTAATTAAAAAATAATTATAACAATGGGACATTTCACTGGGATTCTGTATCTTACTTCAGCATAGCACGCTGTCAGTTCCAAAGAAAAAGACATTGGCATAGCTCTGACAACTCAAACTCATTTATTACTCCATCCGTTCATTTTTACCATCGTATTCTCCTCCAAGTAATAGTAGACCCCATTAACTTGTTGTTTGACTTGTGAAAAATATGGAAAAATTTAATAATCTTCTCCCAGCTTCTGGGGATTATTTCATATTTAGAAAAACTTTCATGCTCAACATTACAAAAAAATCGTTCTTTTAAGTTTTTTTTGTAATTTTTTTTTTTTTCAAGGTAGGGTCTCACTCTAGCCCAGGCTGACCTGGAATTCACTATGGAGTCTCAGGGTGACCTCGAACTCACAGCGAACCTCCTACCTCTGCTTCCCGAGTGCTGGGATTAAAGGCGTGCGCCACCACACCTGGCTAGATTCAATATTTTGGTCCATAATTTTAGAGGCTTCAGGAGATGGTCAGTTGGTCCTGTTACTGTAGGTCCATGGCAGTAGAGATAGAGGAGGCTTGTTCACCTTAACGCAGCAGGAAGTAAACAGGAAGTAGGATGGAGCTGGGTGCCTGAGATCCCCATAAGGGCAACTTTCTCCCATGAAGCCCCACCTTCCAGAGGTTCTACTCTCTCCCAATAGCACCCCAGGACAGGGACCAAGTCTTTACCCCATGGGTCTTTGGGGATATTTTTCTAAGTCATGGCACATTTCAATTACCCATGGTGGGGTGATGGGTAGTGGAGTCCTTGAGTTGTAGTCTGTGAATGGCACACAATCAACACAGAACCTGGGCAAGTGTTTGACAGTGGGAGGCCCATAAAGTTTAGGGACACAGTGATGGAGAGATCCCTCAGGAGGCACGCGACTCATACCCTCCCTGCTTCCCAAATAAATACACAGAAAAAAAACGTACAGTACATGTTGCAGTTAGCTTCTCGTTGTTGGCACAGAGCGCCTCACCAAAAGCAGTTTGTGGAAGAAAAGGGTTTATTTTGGCTTAAGACTGGAGGGGAAACTCCGTGATGGCAGGGGAAAAGGGTGGCATGAGCAGAGGCTGGACTTCACCTCTGTCACAGCAGGTGGCAAATAGCTGAGCCCTCTTTGCAGCCCACCATCTAAAAACTTAAACCTGTGTTTCTCAGCGAAGGATAACAAGAGCCAGTGACACTGTCCCTGGTCCCTTCCCGTGAAAATGCTCTTTGATATTAACCCTAGTTTTAGGAGACTGAAGAAAAAAATATCTAGAATGTATTTTTTTAAATCATTGCACACCATAATAATCCTGAAATCATTAACTCAGATAAACTCTGATATGCAAGACTTGCATAAGTCTATTGTTATGAATAATCTACTAGGTAGACTTATTTTTTTCAATATTTTATTTATTTGTTTTTTCGAGGTAGGTTCTCACTCTAGCTCAGGCTGACCTGAAATTCACTATGTAGTCTCAGGGTGGCCTCAAACTCATCTTGATCCTCCCACCTCTGCCTCCCGATATTTATTTATTTATTAGAGAGAGAGAGAGAGAGAGAGAGAGACAGAGAGAGATAAGGAGATATGGCTGCCTCTAGCCACTGCAAATGAACTCCAGACACATGTGCCACATTGTGCATCTGGCTTACATGGGTACTAGGGAACTGAACCTAGGTCCTTAGGCTTCACAGGCAAGCGCCTTAGCTGCTAAGATATCTATCCAACCCCTCCTTTTTTTTTAAAGCATGTTTATTTATTTATTTGGGCGGAAAGAGAGAAGGAGTGAGTATGGGAGTGCAGGGCCTCTGGGCACTGCAAACAAGCTCTAGATACATGCTCTACTTTGTGCACCTGGCTTTATGTGGGTACTAGCGAATCGAATCCAGGCCAGCACTCTTTACAAGCAAGTAAGCACCTTTAACTGCTGAGCCATCATCCTAGCCCCCTACTAGGTAGATTTCTGACCAAAGAATAGTATCAGATATAGGAAAGGGTTATAATATAATATAATATAATATAATATAATATAATATAATATATTCATATTATGATATAATATATTATATAACAAATTATTATATAAATAATGAACAGGTCAATGTTTTTTAAATTAAAAAAATATTATTTATTTATTTATTTATTTAAGACAGAGAGAGAGAGAGAGAGAGAGAGAGAGAGAATGGGCACACCAGATCCTCCAGCCATTGCAAATGAACTCCAGACACATGTGTCACCTTGTGCATCAGGCTTATGTGGGTTTTGGGGAATTGAACCTGAGTCTTTTGGCTTTGTAGGCAAGTGCCTTAACTGCTAAGCCATCTCTCCAGCCCATTGTCTGTTTGCTTGTTTGAATCAAAGTCTCAAGTAGCCCAGGCTGGCCTTAACCTTGCCATGTAGCTGATGATACACTCAATTTCTGATTCTCCTGCCTCCACTTCCTAAACGCACACATCCAATTTATGTGGTACAAGGTCTCAAACCTAGGGATTTGTACATGCTGCAAATTGTGATACATCCCCAGCCCATTTGACTTTTTTTGTTTTGTTTTGTTTTGAGACAGGGTTTCACTCTGTATTTCAGACTGACCTTGAATTCACAGCAATCCTCCTGCCTCACCCTCTTGAATTATATACATCCAGCCAATCATGGATGTTTGAAAGAGTCAGATATCTACCCCAAATGTTATTTTATAAAAATTTTTATTTATTTACTAGAGAGAGAGAGAGAGAGAGGGAGAAAGAGAGGGAGAAAGAGGCAGATAGAGAATGGGTGCTCAGGACCTCCAGCCACTGCAAATGAAGTCCAGACGCATGCGCCCCCTTGTGCATCTGGTTCTGTGGGTCCTGGGGAGTTGAACCTGGGTCCTTTGGCTTTGTAGGCAAACACCTTAAAGGCTAAGCCATCTCTCCAGCCCTATTCTGTTTTAAAAAATATTTTGTTTTTATTTATTTATTTGAGGGGGGAAGAGAATGGGCACACCAGGGCATCCAACTGCTACAAATGAACTCCAGACACATGCACCACTGTGCATCTGGCTTTACGTGGGCAATTTACTGGGGAATTGAACCTGGATCCTTTGGCTTTGCAAGCAAGCACCTTAACCACTAAGCCATCTCTACGGTCCCTACCCCAGATATTCTGATAGGAAGACACCAATAAAACCAGCAGGAGCGGGGGAGGGTTACTCTCACAAAGTAGGAAAGGTAGAAATGCTCAACACACACACACACACACACACACACACACACACGAAGAAAAAAAGATGCCCTTGCCTAGATGTTTGGTTTGATCAGTCCACAGACAGGTAGAGAGAGAATGGTATAGAATACTGGACAATGGAATTTTTCTGGCAAGCTCAAGGGATACCTTAAACAAATCCTTGAGATAACCATTTGCTCCTTGTTCTCAAGGGTATTTATTATCATCATTCATAACTGAATAGATGCTGTCAGTTACAAAAAGAAATCAAAGATTTTATTTATTTTTCAGGGAAAAACAGATAAACTATTTTATGGTAGGGAAAGTATGACTGACAGATGATAAAGAAATGCCTTTTTCAAAATATTTTTACTTATTTAAAAAAGCAGCTACTTTTTTGGGAGCGTGGGGGGGTTTGAGGTAGGGTCTTGCTGTAGCCCAGGCTGACCTGGAATTCACTATGTAATCTCAAGGTGGCCTTGAGCTCACAGCCATCCTCCTACCTCTGCCTCCCAAGTGCTGGGATTCAAGGCATGTGCCACCACGCATGGCTAAGGCAACTCCTTTAGCGAAATAGCTTTTAATACTTTTGGAGGTTATGTTTGTACTACTTTAAATCTATAGCTTCTAGGCTTGAAGGGGATTCGTGAGTGTACAGTGAAAAATTCCTGGGTTCTATTTCTATATTTGCCTGAGAGCAATTACATAGCTTTATATTTACTGCAAGTTCTCAGCCTCTGATGTGCTTTTACATATGCTATTTGTAGTTGAAGTCTGGCCCCCACATTTGAAAAGGTCGTGTTTCGCACTGTAGGGAAGTCATCAAAGGCCACTCTGCATTCAGTGTGGTCAGTGTTAAATACTTCGTACGTACATACCCAGGGTATGGCAAGGAAGTCACTCGCATCCCAGCTGCGGAGTTCGAGTTTGCAGGAATGCTTTGGAATCGAGCTCTGTTCACTTCAGATTTAATAGGCCATTTGGGAAAACTAACAAGAAGTTTGGAACTAAGGGTTGGACATGGAAACATTTGATTTCTTTGACAAATATTCTGTCAATCCTCTCTCTCTCTTTTTTTTTAAATTATAAATAACCCTCCTTGTTCCAAAATAAACTATTTTCCCTTGAAAAATTTGTCCCAAAAGCTTGATTTGCAGAAACAAAGCTTTTCTATAGAACAGGCTGTCTAGAAAACTGTTCTGACCCTTGGCATTTCTATTCTGTCTGAATTATAATATATTTTTAGCAAATTCTTCTCGTTTATCATTTGATTGCCTGCCTGTGATTCTCTTGCATGAGTCTCTGGTTTTCTTTGATTTCCCAGCTCCAAGGAAGAAGTTGGGCTTTATTCCCTTTCAATACCTTTCTGTAGTTAGCATGCTTATCTGCTATAAAAAGCTAATGCATGACATATGTTTGATAAATGAAAAGTTAAATGATTGATAAAAAGACCAACAGTTTTGGGGTTGTCTGTAAATATTTTCAATGTATTGTGGATTGTGGTATAATTTGTTTATAATAAATTAGATGTAGGTATCTCAGACTTAGGGATATTTACATTGAGGTCTACATTTTTGTATTTTACGTTTAAGAATACTAAGTGCAGGAAAAGGTAGGGCAAACTTCTTGGGACTAGGAAGGGGTCCCCAAAATGAATAGTGAAAACGGAGTCTTTGGGAAGAAGGGGGTGCAAAGGAAGGGAAGCTTATTTGAGAACGGTGTGCAACAGGTTTGATGGCTCATTTTTATTGTCAGCCTGATGGGATTTAGAATCGCCATGGAAACATACCTCTGAATATGTCTGTGAGGGTGTTTCCAGGAAGGTTTAGCTGAGCAGGAAAGACCCACCCTGAATGTGGGTGGCACCTTCCCATGGGCTGAGGTCCCAGACTGAGTAAGGAAAGAGGAAACTGAACACCAGCATTCATCACCTCACCTCCTGACTGTGGACGCCATGCGACCAACTGCCTCAAGTTTCTGCCCCCATGCCTTCCCTACCTCGATGGCCCAGGACCTTGACCCCTGAGCGGAAATAATTCCTCCCTCCTCCCTCCCTCCCTCCCTTCCTCCCTCCCTTCCTTCCTTCCTAAGTCACTTTTTGCTAGGTAAAAAGTGACTAATACAGCAGACATGGAATTTAAGTGAGCATAAGGGAGACATACTGGCCGACTAAGGAGATATATCTTTTTCTTTTCTTTTTTTGGCTTTTCAAGGTAGGGTCTCACTCTAGCTCAGGCTGACCTGGAATTCACTATGTGGTCTCAGGCTAGTCTCAAATTCACAGCAATCCTCCTACCTTAGCCTCCCGAGTGCTTGGATTAAAGGCTTGTGTCACCACTCCCAGGAGGGAGGGAGGAAGAGAGACAGAGAGAATGGGCACACCAGGGCTTCCAGCCACTGCAAATGAACTCCAGATGCTTGTGCCACTTTGTGCATCAGGCTTTATGTGAGTCCTGGAGAACTGAACTCGGGTCGTTAGGGATTATGGACAAGCGCCTTAACTGCTGAGCCATCTCTCCAGCCTGGGAGAAATACCTTTTACTAGATTGCATGAGTGGCTGAAAATCCCATTTGGTAGCTAAGATACAGAGGTTTATGGTTTCATGTCTCTGGACAGGTAGGGTAATCCATGGCTGACTCCATAGTACCTTCAGGATCCCAATATATTTTGTCTTCCCATTTTCCTATCATGAGCACATAGATATGCATCCTCATTTACCCTAAGAGTTTAATAGATTGTTGTGCCTTGTGTCCATATTCAAGACCAAATACCAAAACAATAGCAAAAGGAAGGGAAGAGGGGCAAAAGAATTTTTTTTAAAGTCAGAAAATGATGATTTCCCTGGGGTCTTCTGTTTATATTTCATTAGCCAGAACCGTGTCACATGTCCTAGCTATAAAGAAAACTGGGATACTGGGTAGTTATAGCTGCTCTGATAAGAAATGGAACTTCTCTCAATAAGGACCAGTGAGTAGGGATGGGGAAGAACGTTGGGTCAACAAGCAGATCCATCCAGCTGATTAGACAATTAAAGAGGCTGATAACGGCAACTCACCCAAGAGATCAGCCCAGGCCAGAAGAAAGATGCTAGTTCTGGGAGATTTCCATGGCTGCAAGGCGCACTGGAAATTACTCATCAGCACTTAAGGCAAGGCTGAGGTCTAGCAATGTCTGGCCTTCAATATAACAGAGACATATGACAGAAGGGACCTTCATTCCTTGCTTCCCAGCAGAGTCCACAAAGGATGTTCTTACATTAAAAGGGAGCAGGAACAAAAGAGGAAGTAGGAAACATGGAAAGGTTCCATAAAGGCCTGGTCCCAGTGTTAATAACTTCACAAAAGGTTAGAGGCAGAAGAGACCTCAAAGGTCACTATGACCCAATCAACGAGATAAATCTCTGGGTATAATGAAGTGATCGGACTTGTTCGAAATACCTCAGACTGCCCCATATCTCACCTGTCATCTTAGCTTTGCTGTCCTCACTTCCGACCTAGCTTCATTCCAAAAGTTCCCCTAAAAGAACTTCAAAATCATTTAGGGTGCTAACAAAATTCATACTTTTGAGTTCAGTCCTCAATTTATTGGATGAAAACAACATTTCTAGGTGGGATCAGCAGTCATCCGATCGTTGAACTGACAGTGTCGCGCTGGTGGAGGGCCTCAGTGCAGACTTGTTTGTGGCTCTCTAGGTTACCTACCACTGGAAGGACTTTTTGCCTAAGATTTTTCTACATGCTGGTAACTTTTTTTTTTTTTTTTTTTGATCTCTAAAAGGGTGCTTGCCTAAGAGTCCAATGTGGAGGAGAATGAAGGAAATCCAAAAATGTAAAGGAAATGTCTCAAAGATGATTTGAAGTGTAGAACATTTTCATTTCTTTGGATAGTGGCAGAAAAGCTTTTCAATTGTGGACTTTTCGAGGACAATCCATTTGGAGTGGACTCAGTCCATTTCCTTAAGATAGGCATCAAAGGCCGGGGGAATGGCTCAGAAGACACAAGTGCTTGGTTGTGCAAGCCTGACAACCCGAGCGCGGACCCCTGCAACCTATGTGAAGGTGGATGTGGCAGGGAGTGACCGCTATCCCAACCCCCCTATGGTGAGATGGGAGGTGGAGACAAGAGAATCCCAGAAGCTCACAACCCAGCAAGCCTGGTGTACACAGTGGTGAACAACAAACGAGAGATTCTGACCCCAAACAATGTCCAGGTTAGAACCAACCTCTGAGGTTGTCCTCTGACCCCACATGCATACGTGCTGGGGTGTGCACAGGCTCCTCCATACCGATGCACATACATGAAGACATGGAGATAATAATAATAAAAAATAGACACCAGGGCTGGAGAGATGGCTTAGTGGTTAAGGTACTTGCTTGCAAAGCCTAAGGACCCCAGGTTCAATTCCCCAGTACCCACATGAGCCAAATGCACATAGTGGCACATGCATCTGGAGTTTGTTTTCAGTGGCTGGAGGCCCTGGTGTGCCCATTCTTTTTCTGTTTCTCTATCTCCTCTTTCTTTCTCTCTCTCTCTGTCAAATAAATAAAATATTTTTTTAAAAAGACATCAAAATGATGAACAATTATACTGTTAAATAATAAGCACATTGGCTACCTGACAATCAAAATTTAATCTCTCCAGGCTTAACTTGTGGATCTTTTATTCAAGGATGTGAGATGAAACCGTTTGCATATTTAAATTGTAGATAGTGGGTGGGAATATAGTTTTCTATATTCTATACTGTATGTTCTAGATTGCATATGTCTATATTCTATACTATCCCTGCAAAAGTGGTTTTAGGTGTTTCTCCCCCTGAGCTAAAATGTTGCTACCTCCAAATTTCAACTTGCTGCTTGCTTTTCCCCTCATCAGTTCTTCTCCCCTATTATGCGCTGCGGAGACAAGTATTAGCAGGTGTTGATGTTGCTTGAGGCGTGGTAGCTACAGGGTAATTGGAACAACTTGTATCTTCAGGGAAAGTTTAATTTCTTTAACTGAGAAATTAAACTAATGGATTTTTATCTCATTTGCCTGGTGCAATGGTCCCCGACACTGGCTTGATAACCAGAATCCCTTGGGAAGCATTTAACATTTTTTTTCTCTGTTGATTAATTGATTTCAGTTATAAGAGGAGCACATGCTTTTGGTGAAAATAAGTTAAATAGTACAGAAGGATGAAAGTCAATTCCTTCTTTCTATACTTCCCAGGGTAATCCCATTATCCATTTATGCCTCTTTCCCTCTAAAGCCTTTTCTTAAAAAAATATTATTTATTTATTTATTATTTGCAAGCCGAAGGAGACAAAAAGAAGAGGGAGAGAGAGAGAGGGAGGGAGGGAGGGACAGAATGGGTCCGCCAGGGTCTCCAGCCACTGCAAATGAACTCCAGATGCTTGTGCCACTTTGTGCATCAGGCTTTATGTGAGTCCTGGAGAACTGAACTCGGGTTGTTGGGGTTTATGGGCAAGCGCCTTAACTGCTGAGCCATCTCTCCTGCCCCTTCTAAAGCCTTTGATGTGCAATTTATCACATGTGTACCTATACATATTTCACATTTATGACTACTGTTTAACTATAATATGTTTCGTAGGCGTCATTATACATAGTGCACATTAGCTCATGCGCATTTGCCCTAAGAGTTGTGTACCTTTCATTCAAATGATTCTGCTTCCAGCCTGGGCATTTTTCAAGACCTCCTGTGGGCATTTCTTTTTTAATGATTGTGTTATTCAGATTTTCATCCCTGTAACAAGATACCTGACATGAATCCACTTAAAAGAGAAAAGGTATACTTTGGTTCATGGTTTCAGTCTGTGGTCAGTTGGCCCCATTGCTTTGGGGCTGGTGCCTAGGAAGTATATCATGGATAAAAGTTCATGGCAGAGGACATTGTTCACCTCATGGCAGCCAGGAGGCCAAAAGAAAGTGACAGGAAGAGGCCACACCTCCAGTGACGTAACTTCCTCCTGCCTACTCGGCCCTAGCTCTCAAAGGTTCCTCCATCTCCTGATAGCACCACTGGCTGGTGACTAAGCCTTAAGCACATGGGCTTTGGGAGGATGTGTGAGGTCTCAAGTGTATACTGAGGTAGGCTAGGTCATGGACCAGAGACCACTTTTTCAATCATATTGTAAAACCTGTTTCAAGCCAGGTCATTTTCAAGTTCAGATGAAATTTTTCCTTACTGAGGACTAGGAGCTGTGTTTTCCTTCCTGCTGTCTAATAAGCAAGAGAAATTCAACACACACGTTCATGAGAAACTCAATACACAAGAGTCTTGAACAAGATGCTGTTGAATTCTACTACTACTACAAGCAAGCCTGGTATACATACACTTGGAAGAAAGGTTTCCTTGGCAACTCTGAGCAAGTGTGGAAGGTAATAGAATTTATTATAAGGATGAGGTGAGAATGTCAGAGTGAAGCAATCTAAACATGTCTGCATTGGAACCCTGAATGAATAGCTGGTGTTCATAGAACAGCTAAATATGGGTAAAGTCATTAAAACTAAATAGATTTTCTTTCTTTTGTTCTCTCTCTTTCTTTTTAAAAATTTTGTTTGTTTATTTATTTGAGAGCAACAGACAGAGAAAGAGGAGAGAGAGAGAGAGAGAGAGAGAGAGAGAGAGAGAGAGAGAGAGAATGGGCGTGCTAGGGCCTCCAGCCACTGCAAACGAACTCCACATGCATGCACCACCTTGTGTATCTGGCTAACGTGGGTCCTGGGAAATAGAGCCTTGAACCAGTGTCCTTAGGCTTCACAGGCCAGTGCTTAACCGCTAAGCCATCTCTCCAGTCCTTTCCTTCCTTCCTTCTTCCTCCCTCCCTTTCTTTCTTTCTTTCTTTCTTTCTTTCTTTCTTTCTTTCTTTCTTTCTTTCTTTCTCTCTTTCCTTCTTTCCTTCCTTCCTTCTTTTTTTAAAAAGCTGGCGGTATGGTCTTTTATCTAAATAATTCTTACTTGGGACCTGAGTCACGAATAATTGCCTTGATTATTTTTCCTTGTTAAGAGATAAAGACTCCACTTTTGGAAAGACCTGTGTAGAATTACATGTCAGTGACCTGTCGAGGACCTTCTCTGGACTTCCCTATGCTCTCAGCTTGTCATCCACAAGCATGAAACGCCTTTTGCCATAGTATTGCAAATATAGGTCAGAGTTTGGGGGGCACACAGTGAAATTTCCAGGCTCTTGTGTCCTGGAACTAAGGTTTGCACCAGTGGCACATGGTAAGGTCGTAGAAATAGAGACCAAACGGTTTATTATGGAGGACATAGGCATTCCTAGGAATGAGAGTGGGCTAGTGAGCTGTGGAAAGGCATTCCTTCATGACCTTTTATTGGTCATTTACATAGCACCACCTCTCCCACGTTTGTATGTCACAGGCTTTTACTGGGCATGCACTGTTTGTCACATGCAGCCACGGAAACGAAGGTTTCCAGTCTTTTTCCAGCCAACTGGCTTCTTTCATGTTCATCATATCCTGTTTGTGCCATATTCTGTTTTCATCATATCCTGTTTTCCCATGATAGATGAATGTTGATCAGTTAAAATATGACTTGCAAAGGACTCTAATTAAAGTAATTTAGGTGAGGGCTGAAGGGATGTCACAGTGGTTAAGGCACTTCCCCATAAAGCCTAATGACCAGAGTTTGATCCCCCAGTACCCACGTATAGGCAGAAGCATAAAGTGGCGCATGCGTCTGGAGGTCTTGGTGCACCCATTGCCTCTTTGGCTGGCATGATGGTGTGCTATGGGTCTTTAATCCCAGTACTCGGGAGGCAGAGGTAGGAGGGTTGCTGTGAGTTTGAGGCTAGCCTGAGACTACATAGTGAATTCTAGGTCAGCCTGGACTAGAGCGAGACCCTACCTCAAGAAACAAAACACATACAAAAAAATAGTAATTTTAAAGCTGGGCGCCGTGGCACCCGCCTTTAATCCCAGCATTTGGGAGGCAAAGGTAGGAGGATTGCTGTGAGTTCAAGGACACCCTGAGACTACACAGTGAACTCCAGGTCAGCCTGGACCAGAGTGAAACCCTACCACAAAAAAAACTAAAAAAAAAAGTAATTTAGTTAGAGTCCATCTTCTCTCTTAGGAATGATTATGAATGGAATGGTGGTGGGGGAAGGCTTAAGAATACCAGATCCAGGGCTGGAGAGATGGCTTAGGGGTTAAGGCGTTTGCCTGCAAAGCCAAAGGACCCTGTTTTGATTATCCAGGACCCACGTAAGCCAGATGCACAAGGGGGCCCATGAGTCTGGAGTTCGTTTGCAGTGGCTGGAGGCCCTGGTGCACCCATTCTCTCTCTCTCTCTCTAATAAATAAATAAAAATAAAGTGCAATTTTATTTAAAAACAGATTGTTAAAAAAAGAATACTGGATCCATAGTGAGTTCCCAAGTTATAAAGACCAAACTTTACTTACTCACATCGTGCTGTCTAAAATGCAAGAAAAAAATCAAACAAAACTTGTAAGACTTCCTTTAAGCATGCATGTTTGGCCACTTCCATGGGGAAACAACAGAAATAGATGCCTCCATATTCCAGGTGTGTGTGTTTTTTTTTCTAAGTCAGCCAGGAGCACTATCCCATTTCAGAAACCATCATTCTAAGAAATCAAATGGCTCATGCCTGTAAACTCAGCACTGAGAGGTAAAAGCACGAAGATCAGGAGTTCAAAGCCAGCCTTGGTTACATAGTGAGCTCAAGAGCAGCCTGAGTTATATGAGATCCTGCCTCAAACAAACAAACAAAGAAAAAAATCTAACAGAGGAATGGAGATATGGCTCAATGGTTAAAGGTGCTTACCTGTAAAGTCTGATGGCCTGGGTTTAATTCCCCAGTACCCACATAAAGCCAGATACACAAAGATGAGTTCCTTTGCAGTGGCAAGAAACCCTGATATGCCCATTCTCTCTCTCCTCTCTCTTTCTCCTTCCAAATAAATAAGTAAATAAAATTAAAAAAATATTTAAACTGGGCATGGTGGCATATGCCTTTAATCCCAGCACTCGGGAGGCAAAGGTAAGAAGATCGCTATGAGTTCAAGGCTACCCTGAGATTACATAGTAAATTCTAGGTCAGCCTGGGCTAGAGCGAGACCCTGCCACGAACAAACAAACAAACAAACAAAAAAGTCTAACAGTATGTGCATATTATAACTATGAGTAGTATGGAAGTAGTGGATATTTTACTTTGTATTTCTGAGTTGGTTTCTGAAGAAGCATTTACTGATTAATATCTTTACAATTAAAACAATATTTATTATTTATTTATATATTGAGAGAGAGAGAGAGGATGAGTGAGCAATGGGTACACCAGTACCTCTAGCCACTGCAAACAAACTTCAGATGTATGGGCCACTATGTGCATTTGGCTTACGTGGGTTCTGGTGGGTTCTGGGAAGTTGATCCTGGGTCCTTAGGTTTCCCAGGTAAGAGTCTTAACCACTAAGCCATATCTCCAGCCCTCTTTACAATTTTTAAAATTAATTTATTTGTGTGTGTGGAGGGGGAGGTGCATCAGGGCATCTTGCAGCTGCAAACCAACATCAGATGCTCACACCGCCCTTTGTGTTCAGATTACCTGAGTGTCTTGGGAATTGAGCTGAGCCCCGGCTTTGCAAACAAGCGCCTTTGGCCACTGAGCTATCTTTCTAGCTCCGCCAATTAATAGCTTTAGTAGTCAGTATATTGGTGACATTTGTTTGGTTACAGTGACAAAACAATGTTGGTTAATTTAGGGAAAATGGGATACACCAAAGGGAGACTGCATAATGTTATGGACTCAAAGAGGCTTCTGGAAAGAAGTAGCCAGGACAGCTCAGGAGGTTCCATGAACCAGCCTCTTGGGCATTGCCCTCAGGATGACTCAGCTTAAACTATTTCACCTTCTGAGTCACTTTGCTCAAGGTTTAGATCTGTGGGAGAGAGTTGGATTGGCCTAGGTCAGACCAGAGCATGGCCCTGGTCCTTCCTGTTGGTTAGCTAGTGTGGCTCCGAATCCCAGTGGAACCACGTTGAATGGTAGACAGCCAAAGGTATGTTGGGTTCTCATGACAAAAAGGGGAACGCTAGGCGGGTGTGGTGGCGCATGCCTTTAATCCCAGCACTGGGGGAGGCAGAGGTGGGAGGATCGTTGTGAATTCAAGGCCACTCTGAGACTACATACTGAATTCCAGGACAGCCTGGGCTACAGTAAGACCCTACCTCCAAAAAGAAAAAAAAAAGAAAAAGAAAAAAGGGTGTGTGTGTATGCCAGGAAACAATGCTGTGCAAGCAAAAACCTCAGCAGGTCATTCCCATGGCTTGGGTTATCAGTTAGGATGCTTAGCAGTACTGTGAACAGTAGTGGTTTGAACATCCCACCACACTTGGGGAAATCCCTAGCTTGGTGATCTCAGAAGATGCCCAAGAAATATTCAGGAGCAGATGGAGAGACAGGAGATGGTCCATGAACTGGGGATGTGAGGAAGGCTAGGGAAGCAATTCAGACAGGAATCGAATGGAATTTATTTCTACGGTCAGGAAGAAAAGACATAAAAAAGCAATGCTCCCCATAGGGGAAGAAAATGGTAAACATGTGAAGTCTTGCTGAGGAGACTAAGGTACAGTAGGAGGGTTAGTGGCTTGCAGAAAAATTGTATTTGGGCACTCTCATATGGGGTGTGGGTTTTCAAAAATATTTTATTTATTTATGTGCAAGGAGAGAGAGAGAGAATGGAGAGTGGGCACACCAGGGCCTGCTGCCACCGTAAGCAAACTCCAGATGCATGTGCGTAGCACAAGTGCTAGGGAATCGAACCCCAGGTGCCAGGTCCTGAAAACAAGCACTGTAACTGCTGAGCCATCTCCACAGCCCAAAGGTGTGGGGTTGTTAATGCCCATATCAATTTTGTAAGCACGGCCACATGACGATATCATCCCAACAGTCCAAACTTAGTGACCTAATAAGTGAGAATGAAAAAAAATTTGCTGATTTTTAAGTGCAAAGCAATTTAAAATTAGCCTGGGGAGGGAAAGAGGGACAAATTATTGGGGACAAGCATACAGTTTCCATAGCAATGTGCTTGCTTAGGGCAATGTTGACCAGGACATGGTCCCAAGGGGCCCAGTGTCTGTATCACCTGGTGAGGGATGGGGGTACACATAGGAACTTAAGATGCAGATTCCCAGGCCCATGTTGGATTACTGAATACAAATCTCTGAGTCTAAAGTCCCTGGATCTGTAAAAAAATTTTTTTTGGTTTATCTTTATTTATTTATTTCAGAGTGACAGACAGAGAAAGAAAGAGGGAAGGAGGGAGGGAGAGAGAGAGAGAGAGAGAGAGAGAGAGAGAAAGAGAGAGAATGGGTGCACCAGGACCTCCAGCCACTGTGAACGAACTCCAAATGCATGCGCCCCCTTGTGCATCTGGCTAACATGGGGTCCTGGGGAATCTAGCCTCGAACTGGGGTCCTTAGGTTTCACAGGCAAGTGCTTAACTGCTAAGCCATCTCTCCAGCCCTGGATCTGTAATTTTAATAAGAACCTCATTTAATTCTGATGATTATGAAAAGCTAGGAACTACTGATTTAGGTTTACTGGACCAGTGCTGCTGTGCCATATAACTCCAAGAGGTACCTCTCACTGTACTCCAAATGCAGTAGGGGATTTATAAGGAATCCAGATGAGTGGTGCCCCCTGAGTGAGTAATAGGGAGATTTTGCCTAAATTCATTCAACTTCTGCCTCAGGCCTTCTCCTCATACACGTTGTTCATTCCGGTGATGAAACCACCATTCACTATGGGGGGCTGAGGGCCAAATTCCTACATCTCATGGCAAAGCCTGAATTGATCTTGTATTCCTCCCTGGCAAAGTCTGGAGCATAGCAATTTTATTTGGTGCCAATAGGTAGGAATTACCTCCAATTTATTGTGCAGAGAAATCTAGGTCATGCTCTGTCACAACTTGTGAGTGCTCACTGGATGCAAAGAGATGCCTAAATGCCAGGACTGGGCACTCCATCGAGATGTGGGACTCTGAAGGTATAATTTGTTCCAATTACTTTTTCTTATTGGCTGTACATGTCAAAAGTGAGTGCTTGGGAGAGAGGAAGTCAAGAGATGCTGAACAAAATTGCTGTTTTCCGGAATGAAATTGCTTAGAACAATTTTCAATCTAGTTTATTGATTCCTTCTTCAAATGATTTCTACTTATTCTGACTTTGTGGATTGACGAAAATAGGTTCAGCATCCATCCGAGAAATAATAGATCAACTAAAACCCCGATCTTGTAGAATTTATATTTTAGTTGGGCAGGGAGGGTGAAAGGAGATGAACAAGACATAATGATACAATGAGATAAGGAATGTGTCAAAGAGGTATTGAGAGATGAGGAATTGATTCTTTATGGGATGATAGAACACTTTCTAAATAGCAGTACTGAATGGACTGGGCTAGCTTTCTTAATGCTACATTGAAATTACCTGGCAGAAACAAATTAAAAGAGGAAGGGTTTATGTTGGCTCACAGTTTCAGAGGATTCAGTCCATGCTACTTGGCTCCAAGTTTCTGGGCCCATTGTGAGGCAGAACATCACAATGACACAAGTGTACGGTAAGGAGCTTCTTCACTTAGTTGGGGACAGTAGAGGGATAAGGATGGGGAGAGTACCGAGACCTCTAGTGGACTACTTTCTCCAGCTCCGCCCACCTTCCAAAGTTTCCACAACCTCCCCAAATAGCACCACAAGCTGGGGCCCACAATTGCCAAACATGAGTCCATGGAGGGCATTTCATATTCAAGCTGTGGAAACTTGAATGTAAAATGTTCTCCCATAGCTTCATATGTTAGTGATGGAACCTCATTGTAAATCTCCAGCCGGTGGAGGGAGCTCCTTGGGGAGGCAGAGCACTGCTTGATGAGGGTGTCATGGGGGGGGGGTTCTTGATACTTTTAATGCAGCCTCTCTTCTAGTGCTAGCTAGCTCACTCTTGGTGTTTCTTTCCTGTGGACATGACAAGATGTGATGCTGGCTGTCTGCTCTGCCGTGCCTTCCCTGCCATGATGAAACTTTCCCTTGAACCCGTAAGCTGAAATAAACGCTTTCCTTCCGGGCATGGGTTTTGTCCCAGTAACAAGAAGGTAACGGCTACTGAAGCTGTAGCATGGGCCTTGATTGAAGGTTAAGGATGAAGGTGCTGGGTAGAAGACAAAGAGGTAGACACACCTGGCAAGAGCCCCTCAGCAAACCATGAATTGGCGGTGAAAGTCTGTGTGAAGGGCTTGTAACAGAGTCTCATGAAAAGCAGTAGCCGGAGGTAGGGCTGCAAAGGAAGGTCAGGGTCTGACTCTGAAAGGCTGTGACCACCAGATGGTAAGTTTGGCCTTGATCTTCTTGGCAGTGAGGAGCCAAGATCGGGTGTGCAGTAGGACGATCTGATCAGATATGTTGACAGAAAGCATCCACGTGGGCCATGACTGCCTCCCTCCAGACATGTCTCTCACTCCCCTCCATCTGGCTGGCATCATTCACGTCTAAAGATGCCATTTGTCACCTCCCTCAGGGAGCCTTGTCTGGTCTTCTCTATGTCCTTGTCACTTTCCCTTCTGCGAGTCTCTACTGAATCCTATGTAAATGTTTATCAGAGCACAACTCATCACATGTGTTTCTCTTCCAGCCCTGGGATTGGCCTCCAGTATGCATGTTGATATGGTCAGTCCTTAGTTCAGTATCCTCTATTCTATAATGGTTCACTGAGAACATGCATTGTTACAGAAATGAGAATGAGCATTCTCTGCTTTGTGTTTTCTGAAGCCACACATCCACGCTGACAACCGGTGATTGGACTTAGTGTTTGTGAAGCACTTTATTTGATTCCAAACAACACTACTTACTAGGTAACAATGACAACACCATCATGAACCTTACTCCTACAACTTTAAATCAAGCCCTCATTGGTGCTGTTACCGTGTGCCAGGCACTGAAGTGGTTGACCTCTAGTAACCCATTTAATTCTCACAGCAACTTTATAATCCAGGTACCATTATTTGCTCTTTTCCCATTAGTCCTGGGAGCACTCGTGTCTTGGTTTTCCTTTCTCACTGCAGGTGCACTGGGATCACAGAAGCTTTCCACAATAGCTTTCTGCTTTTTTATGTAGGATCTGGGGATTTGAACTCAGAAAGTCAGTTTGTTGCAAGCACTTTATCCACTGAGCCATCTCCTCAGCCCTTATTTTCTCCGAGTAATTAATAGGTCTGGCTCTTGCATACAGTATGTCCACACTGTGGGCATAAAGAACCTAGTGACTGTTGCAGCAGCTTTGCATTGCTGGGACAAAGCACCTGACCAAAAGCAGCCTGTGGGAGGAAGGGGTTTATTTCAGGCTTACAAATTCCAGGGGAACACCATCAATGGCAGAATAAGCTGGCTCACTTCCATAGATCCATAACAGAGAGACATCACCAAACAGCCAGCAAGCAGGAACATCCAGAGCACCAAACTGCCCTCCACACACCTTAGGGCTGGACTTAAGATCCATTCCTAGTGGCCTACCTCTTTCCAGTAGGGCTTTGCCCACTTGAGACTCATGATTCATGCCCAAGTCTATGGGGCACACATTTAAACCACTGCAGGGACTTCAGAGAGCTCTGCTATCAGTGACAGGGCAGGAAACTGAGTCCCTGTCTGTGTGGCTCCAAAGACTCCAACCTTCAATTTCCTGCCTGTTCTGTTCTGGCCTAAACATAATGTGGGTGTTCATCGGGGTTATCACTAAGCCATTCAGACAACCTGATTTCAACTAATATAAATGAATCATCACAGAGAGAAGTCTGATTCATGGTGGGGTTAGAAGAAGCCAGTTCTGACCACTGCTTAGAGCTGGAATGAGGTGAGGCAGAAGAAAGCAAAGGTGGGAAACTGAGTGTAGAAAAAAAAGGGGGGACTCATAAGGTAGCTCTGCTCTAGAAGACTTGCAGTATAAAATCATATCTTAAGGCCTTTAAGACACTGCCATATATATATATATATATATATATATATATATATATATATATATAATGCCATCATGCCCAGCATTTCACATAGGTGCTAGGGATCTTAACTCAGGTCTTCATGTTTGCATGGCAAGCACTTTACCTACTGAGCCATCTCTCTAGTATATATATATATATATATATATATATATATATATATATATATGCCATCTGTTGTAGCATTTCAGATCAGATAAGGATGCCCTCATGATGTCGCTCCACCTGGCCAAATCGCCTGGCTGGATTCACAAATCACTTCCTGTAGAAATCCCTCTGAATCTAAGTTCCAGATGCTGAAGTCCAAACCCCTTCTGCTTTAGCTGACGATTGTCTCCTTTGAACCTCCCAGTTCCCTCCCTCTTTTCCAAGCAATTTAATCATAACTGTTCCTGGACATTGTTTAGTTAGTCATGGCAACGGAGCCATTTCATAGGCCAATTACCAAGTTAGACACAATATTGACATTCTGGCTCTGTTAGCCACATTTCTGAGATTCTAGCATAAAGGCTTGACTGCTTTCAATGTAATGTGCAATACTTGGAGGATGAAGGCGTTTTAGCTAAAGAAAAGTGTCTTTTGCATGCATGGTGAATACACTGACTTGGTTTTCAAATGCATTTGTAAAGCAATCACGAGGGGTGAGAATATAGCTCGTTTGGTTTCATTTAAAGTAGCTTGTAAAGTAAAAGTCCAAGAGAGAGGAATTTCTTTGGAGGAACAGGACTTTTTAGGAGAAATGTGCATTTCATAATTTCTGTGTGAAGCTTCCTTTTATTCCTGCTTAGAGAGACAAATATGGAATTGTTAAAATCTGATTTTTGAAAATTGAGCTTATAAAATGGCAGTCTGTTGTAATTAAGACTTCATGTTGGTGCACTGAAACTGTCACCCTGGCTTCCCCTAAGATTCCACAGAACTTTGTTATCTGAATATTAGATCCAAAATGAAATTCAAGAGAGAGGACATTCAGTTAATAATCACAGCTGAATGCTCAATCGTGAATGGATATATAACCTTGACAGTCCTTGGGCATGGTTTTAAATCATCAGACATTATTCAGTCGTAGTTCAAATCTTCAAAAATAATATGTAAAAATATGTAAATGGAAGCTAGAAGAAGGGAGTTTGAATGTTTTCCACTCTAAAGGAGTGGCAAACATCTGAGGAGACAGGAATGTTTATTATGATTTAAACATTATGTAACACATACATGCATTAAAGCATCACATGATTCCCCACATATATGCATTTATATGCTTTTAATATATCAATAAAAATATCTACATTGGGACTGGGGAGATTGCTCAGTTGTTTAAAAAAAAGCCTGCAAGTCCAGGTTCAATTCCCCAGTACTCACAAAAAGTCAAACACACAACATGGCACGTGCTTCTGGGGTTTGTTTGTAGCAGCAAGAGGCCCTGGCATGCCCATACTCACTCTCCTTCTCTTTCTCTTAAATTAATTAATATTTTCAAAAATTAAAAAATAAAATATCTAAATTTTAAAAATGGAAGCCAAAAAAAAAAAAAAAAAAATCAGGCACATTTCTTCCAGTTCACATTTGAGCTCCAGCTTGGTCTCTTTCAGTCATCAGGACAACCGTCCTCACTCGCATGGGCTAATTGATGGTCTATTCTATGCTGAGCATTACATGCCCAGGAAAAATGCTCTCATTTCCCTGAAAAGAGTGGGGTATTTTCTAAGTAGTCTTCTTCCAAGAAAAGGAGATAATGTTATTTTTACATGTGCATAAACTTTCATCATGGTGCTGGGCAACAAGTGACTATGGTAATCCTATTGTTTTCCTTCTCTCCTTCCTTCCTCCCTCCTCCTCCCTCCCTCCCTTCCTTCTTTCTTTCAGAGGGAAAGAGAGAAATAAAGAGAGAGAGAGAGAGAGAGAGAGAGAGAGAGAGAGAGAGAGAGAATTGGCACACTAGGGCCTCAGGCACTGCAATCAAGCTCCAAATGCTTGTACCACCTAGGGGGTATGTGTGACCTTGTGCTTGCCTCACCTTTGTGCATCTGGCTTATGTGGGATCTGGAGAATGGAACATGGGTCTTTAGGCTTTGCAGGCAAGTGCCTTAACTGCTAAGCCATCTCTCCAGCCCTTGTAAGTAATATTCTTGTTTCTGTTCATCTCCTTCTTGTGATAGAAATCCATTATTCTAAGCTGGGCACGGTAGCTCATGCCTGTAATCTCAGTGCTCTGTGAGGCTGAGACAGCATTGCCATAAGTTCAAAGTCAGTCTGGGGTACACAGTAAATTTCAGACCAGCCTGAGCTACTTAGTGAGAAGACATTGTCTCAAAAACAAAACAAAATAACCCAGTGACTCTAAACAAGTTTTTACTTTAGATTTCAGTTGGTCCTGTGTCTCACTGAGCCTATGGGGACCAGAACAACATGCAAGTTTGAATCAGGTAAAGTCTTTGGCCAAGAAGAGTGGCTGCACTTATCAAAATGTCTCTCAATTAACTATGCTTATCTCCTTGAATCCATGCTACTCTCACTCTTGGTTGGGAGAATCTGCTTTTTGATTTGGTTTATTTTTACAGATGGCAGCAACACCCAGAGAGAACCAAGATCTATCAGTATGATAAGTAAAGTTAGCCAACTGCCTATCCTAAGAGACAAGCCACCTCTACCACATCTGCCAGGGCCCTGGAGACATCACAGAGGAAGTGGTGATTTAAACACGAGTGCTGCTCTCACTGCTATCCTGACAACTAGCTCCAGGGAGATGTTGCTAGACACTGAGGACACTTATAACTCATCAAAGCAGAAATCCAGAGGTTGCGGTGAGCTCAACACTAATGTAGACTTATAACACACCCAGGGCTCAATGAATATTGTGGAAGAGGAGGCAGAAGGACTGTAAGAGCCACAGGGTAGAAGGGAGTATCCTGTAGCATTGTCCCCCTCGCCCCCTGAGACTAACTGATGCATTCATAACCCCAAGGTGAATACCAATAACCCTACTGAGGAGAGTTGTTAGTAGAATGGGGGCAGAGAAGAGGGGATATAAGAGAATAAGACATGGGGAATATGACCAACATGTGACTTGTTCATACAGTACAGTTCATACTAAAATAAAAAAAGTTCATACAGTAAAGTTCGTAATTAATATTTTAAAAAATGTTTAAAATAGTCTACAGAGGAGCCACAAATCTAAAATATAACACAATTGCTATTTAGATGAAAGTTCCAGGCCAGGTAAATTCTTGGAGACAGAAAGCAAATTAGGGGCATAATATGAGGAATGGGCTATGACTGCTTGATGGATGCGAAGCTTCCCTCGAGGGTGACGGGAATGTTGTGGAATTCGATAGTGGTGATGGTAGAACAGACGTGAGAATGGACAATGCTACCAAATGTGAACCAGATAAGGAAGGCTGGCAAAATGGATTGGTGAGGAAAAGAGTGCTTTACGAGGGGGTTAAGTGTCTGTGTTTGCCTCCACGGCATCCCATCCCCTTATTAAAAAATATGTACCTGTGTACATTTATGTGTGAGGGTGCATACGTGTGTGTACATGTGCACAAATGCATGTGGAGGCCAGAGGACAACCTTAGATGTTGCTTCTAAGAAGTACTGGTCTGCCTTTATTATTATTTTTTTAATTAAAAAAAATTTTTTTTTTTTTGAGAGAGACAGGGAGAAAGAAAGAAAGGGAGAGAGAGAGAACAGGCACGCCAGGGCCTTTCAGCCACTGTGAATGAACTCCAGACGTGTCCACCCCCCTTGTGGGCATGTGTGGCATTGCATGCTTGTGTCACTGTTACATCTGGCTGTATGTGGGATCTGGAGGATTCCAAGAGTTCTTAGGCTTCGCAGGTAAGTGCCTTATCCGCTAAGCCGCCTCTCCAGCCCCCCACCTTTATTTTTTGAGACAGGGTCTCTCATTGGCCTGGAGCTCAGTGATTAGGCCAGACTGGCTGGACAGTGAGCCCCAGGGATCCCCCTATCACAACTCCCCAGGGTTGGGATTACAAATGTGCACCACACAGTGGGCACTTGTCTTGTTTATTTTATTTATTTATTTATTTATTTATTTATTTATTTATTTGAGAGCGACAGATAGAGAAATAGGGAGAGAGAGAGAGAGAATGGGCGTGCCAGGGCCTCCAGCCACTGCAAACGAACTCCAGATGCGTGTGCCCCTTTGTGCATCTGGCTAACGTGGGTCCTGGGGAATCGAGCAGCGAACCTGGGTGCTTAGGCTTCACAGGCAAGCACTTAATCGCTAAGCCATCTCTCCAGGCTCTATGGGCATTTTTATGTAGTGATTGAATTCAGTTGTCATGTTTGTGAGGCAAACACTTTACTGACTGAGTTCTCTCTCCGGCCCTCATCTCTTTAAAAATGGCAAACAGCCTAGATACATTGTGTGGAATTAAGACGAGATCCCACCAGGAACCCAATAATAGGACTCTGGGCCATGTCTCCCAAGACCTTTCCAACAAACTGTCCAACCTTAGAGTCTACCTTCACTATGGTTCCAAGCCCCGAGTCCTGCCTTTGGAGACACCTATATCTCATTGAAGCTTTAAGAGCCCTGCATCTAGGTCGTCCCACCCATAGGTCTCTACTGTGGTGGTTTGAATGCGTGTCCCCATAGACTGAGGGGTTTTCTTAAAGTTTGTAACTTGGGTCTCCAGCCAAGCTGGCTGGAGGAGGTGTCACTGGGGGTGGAGCCTGGAGTCTAGCCCAAAGGTGTGTTTGGGGGCAGATCTCAATCCAGCTCAAAGGTATTCAGGGAAGTCAGCTCTGGCGGATTCCAGGTGTTTGCTGCTTTTGGTATTTTTCTGGCTGTTTCTCTCTGGATGTGTGGAAGCAGCTTCTCCCACCACCAATGGCACTTCCCCCCTGGATCTGTAAGCCTGAAATAAAACCCCTTCCTCCCATAGGCTGTGTCTGCTCTGGATGCTCATCCCAGCGACATGAAGCTGCCGACTACTTTAACCATCACCATCGCTGTCTTAGTGATTTCTGCACTTGTGTTCTTAATCCCAGTCCTGTGTGTGACCAGATACCTTCATTGCACTCCTTCCAACATGGTGGCTTGGGGGCATTGCTTGGTATTTGTTTCTTTTCTTGTCTGTCTCCAAAGTAGAGGCTCCCTTCTTTGGTGCAAACTCTGAGAAACATCAGTGAAGCAGAAGTAGGCCCGGCCTCAGCTTTATGAACTGCCCACTGGGAGAGACGGAGTTACTTACGATCATGTCAGTGCCTTGGTGCCACTGCCTTGAGGACCAAGGCTCTGTAGCAGGGACATGTGAGGTCACCAGGGAAGTGAGACCAGGGTTCTCTGAAGAAGTAGCACTGAGTAAAGCATGAAGACTGAGCAGAAGTTAGTTAGGCAGAGCGGAGAGGAAGGGTGTCCAGGCAGGGAGAGCAGCCTGCGGACAGGCCTAGTGGTGGGAAAGCACAGGGCCCAAGGAACTGAAAGAGAGAAACAGGATGATAGAAGTAGGAGAGGTGGCAGAGGTCAGACTGAGCAGAGCCTTGTTGGCCCAATTAAAGACTTCTGTGTGTCAAGAGAGCCATGGGAGCTGTAGGGAATCTGAGGAAAACAGGAGGCGGAGGTTTAATCAGATTTCCATTCTGAGCAGCTCCTCTGGAGCACAGGCAATGGAAAGGGGAGGACAGCTTGGCCGGATGCCCGCTAAGGGCCGCTTCCCTTCCCCACGCTAAGCAGTTCGGGCAGTTTGGGCAGACCACTGGCGAGAAACCACAGGTTCAAGTTCTTGCTCTGGGAACTAGAGAAGCAATGGTGAGCGTGACTTCTGCGGGCCTCTGTGTCCTTCTATGTTCGCATTCCCAAATGTAAGCACTGGAGTCGATATTCTGAAATCAAGTGTTTTACACACACTGTAGGGCGAATCGAACCACCTTTGCAACTACCCAGAAAATGAACCATCTGCCAAGGGCTTGGGGGAAATCATCTGTTGTTTAGATCACCATGGGATGCATACCCTCCTCTGCATTTCAGTTCAAGGGAGGACAAGCTCTCTCTCTCCTGTTCTCTCTCTCCTCAGAAAGCATTTCACCTTGATCTTCTCTGCTGGGATGTTGAGCCTGGAGAGCACAGCATATGGCTAAGTGCAGATGGGGTCGGGTTTGTACCATCAGTGGTGGTGGGTGGAGGCAGAGGCGAGGAGAGTGGCAGTGGGGACAGGCACAGCGTGTCCTGGCTGCATTGTAGGTTACCCAGCCTCCCTTGCTTCTTGCCTGCTTCCCAGCTCTGATTCTCCCGACTCTCAGATCTGGGGGAACCACCCAACAGCCTGACAGTTCATCTCTTTCCTGCTTACACAAGCCAGAGCTCAGTCCTACTGTTTATAAACAACTGTTCTGACTGGCACATAGAAAGTAGAGAACGAATATGTTATCAAACTAAAACTTAACTACAGAAATCTGTTCTTACCTATGCTTCTGTGTTCAAATAGAACATAGATAACTGAAAGCACACACCCTTTTGAATACCAGGGTTTGTTTTTTTTTTTGCCCTATACATACATACCTACAGTTTAATTTAATTTATAAGTTAGGAACAGTGAGAATGCACCAACAATAATTAATAATAAGAGGATACTTTTAAACATATAATGTAATAAAATGTGAATGTGTGGCCCTTTTCTCTCAAACTAGCTTATCATGCTATATTCCTTTTCTTGTGAGGATATGAGATGTCACAATGTCTGTGTGCAGATGATGATGCAAGCTGAATGACATTGTATATATTTTGTGTGTGTGGTGTGTGTATGTGTATATGTGTGTGTGCAAGTATATATGCATGTGTGTGCGTGTGTGTGTGCGTGTGTGCTTGTGGAACCCAGAGGTTGACACTGGGTGTCTTCCTCAATTGCTCCCACTTTATTAACATAGCGTCTCTTAGGCTGGGGAGATGGCTCAGCAGTTAAGAACACTTCTTGTGCAAGTATGAGGGCCTCAGAGGGCCTGAGACCACCTGAGTTTGAGTCCCAGCATCCACATAAGCAGTCGGGTGTGGCCACATATGTCTGTAGCCCCAGTCCTGTGTGGCGCAGAGAATGGGAAATTGCTGGGGCTTGTAAAAACAGCATCTCTGGGATCAATGAGAGACCGTCTCAAGGAAGACACCCAGGTGAGTGACAGAGCAAGGACACCTGACATTCGTCTCTGGCCTCTGCCCACATGTGCACAGTGTTGTGCATCTGCACAGACATGTGCATATACCACAAACACCCCTCAACATATACCACACACATACACACACGGGTCTCTCGTTGAACCTAGAGCTCACCAATTTGCCTAGACTAGACAGCTTGGTAGCAAGCAAGCTCTAAGGTATTCCCTCCCTCTCCTAGGATCACAAGCACTCAGCAACATACCTGGCTTTTACATGGGTGCTGGTGATCCAAACTTAGATCTACCCACGGAGCCTCTTCCTGATAGGTTACTGTGGACCGGAAGAACCATCAGGAGAAGGGTGTCCTGCCAATGAGGTGGGAGAGGAAACGTGCTGGATGCCTCCTGGTTTTGGAAGGACACAAGTGGGGAAGAATCACCTCTCACCAGAGTGTTCGCCTATACCAGCGTGCTTGGACACCATAGCCATCTTGCAGCCTGCTAACAGGGAAACAGAAACCCACGAATAAAACCCAGGCTCACACATTATGTGGGGCATCCTCGGTGGGAAGAGGAATCAGGAAAACTTGAACTTAACTCCCTTCGCTTCCTCCTCCCTCTAGCTTTTTCTCCTTGCATCCATTTCAGCCACATGCTTCTACTCTTTCCTTCCCACAGAGCAGAGATTACTCCAGAAATGGCGTGGGTTTGAGAAAGAAGCCACTGCTGACCGGTCAGGAAATCGGACATATATTAATGCTTTTCTTTTGACTTGCTGTGTTTAGAAGCATTCGGACGCAATGAACCATTGTCTATAGGTAAAATACAATAAAATCAATCCCCAAGAAGGCATTGTGTTTGCTCCTCCATCCCACAGCAGAGAGGGGAGGGGCGTTTCTTATGTACTTCCGTGTTATTGGGGAATTTTCAGTTTTCAGGTGCTGCCTCTTCCAATGGTCTTGCATTGCCCTTAAAAAAATAGTTTATTTATTTACAAGGAGAGAGAGAGAGAGAGAGAGAGAGAGGAGACAGAGAAAGAATGGGCACAGCAGGGCCTCTAGCCACTGCAAATGAACTCCAGATGCATGCGCTCCCTTGTGCATCTGGCTTATGTGGTGTGGTGGTTTGATTCAGGTGTTCCCCATAAACTTAGGTGTTCTGAATGCTAGGTTCCCAGCTCATGGATATTTGGGAATTAATGCCTCCTGGAGGGAGTGTATTGTTGGGGGCAGGCTTATGGGTGTTGTAACCAGTTACCCCATGCCAGTGTTTGGCACACTCTCCTGTTGTTATTGTCCACCTTATGTTGGCCAGGGGGTGATGTCCATCTACCCTCTGCTCATGCCATCATTTTCCCCTGCAATCGTAGAGCTTCCCCTTGAGCCTATAAGCCAAAATAAATCTCTTTTTCCCACAAACTACTCTTAGTTGGGTGATTTCTACCAGCAATGCGAACCTGATTGCAACAATAAAGGTACTGGGAATTGAACCTGGATCCTTTGGCTTTGCATACAAGACCCTTAACCACTAAGCAATCTCTCCAGCCCTTGCACTGCTCTTTGAATAAATTCCTTACCTGGGTTAGTCCTAGCCAAAGTGAGAAGGTCCCTTCTTGTCTGTGCTTCCCAGACCCCCATTTTGGCTCCACCTTGACCTACATGCTGTTGCATTTTTTCCCGTCTGTGGGATATACCCATGATGCTCCTGCCTCAGGACTCTTACACTTGCCACTGTCTTTGTCTGCAATGCCCTTTCCTCTTTACATGTCTACTTTCCTCTCACCCATCCAACACCAGCTAAATACCCTCCCTTGGCCATCCTACTTAAGACAGTGTAATTAACACTTCTCTGCACCTAGCCTCTTAGTCCAGTGAGGTGGCTTATTTTTTCCCACTGTATTTGGAGTGTCTGAAAGGATCCCATTTTGTTTTGATCTGTCTGCTCCCACTAGACTTTTCCTCTCTGTCTTGTTCATGGCCATTTCTGAAGCCCGCAGAGGTGACGGCTGGGACCAAGCGGATGCTGAGCCGTGTTTGTTGAAAGAATGAGTAGATTACACATGTTATAACATCAGGCAGAGCACATGTTATTGTCAAGGGTCAATTACCTCCAATCAAAGACTACCAGGAACACATCTGCTGTTGGGAAGGTTGGGTTTATTATTGCGGGAACGCACACTATGGGGAGCTGTGAGCTGTCTCGGAAAGAGGACATTAGGAGAGAATGTACACGACTTAGATTCCTATTAGGTGATTTTGTCGGGCGTTAGGAGGCAGGAGTTGTTTTTCTCGCTTGGCTATTGTCAGGAAGCAGGGATAATTCCATGGGTCTTCCGAATAACCCTCATCTGTAAGACAGAAGACCGGAAGTGGTACAAACTACAAACAGTACTTGGTAAGGCAACAGCAGGCACTCCTATTTCCTGGACAGGGAGATGTTTTGGTGACGTTTTGCCAGTACTTAGACAAGATTACTGAAGGGTCTTGTTGTTCTTTAAAAAATATTTTTTTTGAAAAAAAAACCTCTTGTGTGTGTGTTCATGTGTGTGAGGACAGATGTGCGAGTCCCATGGCACGTGCGGAGACCAGAGGACAACCTCGTGTGTTGGTCCTTGCCTTCCACCTTGTTTTGAAGCAGGAGTCCCGTGTTGTCCAGCATCGCACTTGCCAGGCTAGCTGGCCTGCGAGCTTCCAGAGTCTCCTGTCTCTCCCTCTATCTCGTAGAAGCTCTGGGATTACAAACACCCACGGAGCCATCTCCACAGCCCGGAGTCTTTGCTCTGTCATAAGTGCTTAGAGAGAGCTTGGGTGATACTGGAGTTTTGTGGCACCACATTGGACAGAGAATGCCAAGGTCTAGTTGGGAGTGCCAAGCTGTTTTCTGGATGTCAGGGTCTATTTGTGCCATCTCACTGGTCTCTAAGGGAGGAAGCCTAGTGTCAGGCAGCATAAAAATAAACAAAAGCGTTTTTTTTGTCTGTTTGGTTGGTGCCCACCCCCACACCGCTCCAATATGGAATTTGTTTTGGGGTGACCACTGACAGTGGAAATATGGAAACACAGGCTCATGTGTTGAACCACTTAGCTCTCAGTTGGTGGCACTGTCTTATAAGGTTGTGGTACTTTTAGGGGGTGGGGTCTTGCTGGAGTAAACGGGTCCCTGGGGGTGGACCTTGAGTTTTATGGTCTGTCCCCACATCTTGTCTGTGCTCCACTTCCTGACTGAAGATGTGACCGGTCACCTCATGCTCCTGCAGCCATGCCTTCTAGGTCATGATGGTCTTTATCCCCTCAAGAGTAAGCCAAAATAAATAAACCCTCCCTTCCTCCCTCCTTTCCTTCCTTCATTAAGGTGCTTCTTATTAGGTATTTGGTCACAGCAATAAGAAAAGTTAAGTCATACACAGTACTTCTAGAAGTCCACTGCAAAATAGCTTTACTTTTCCAAGAATTCATTGAGCACATGACCACAAATGCCTAATTTTCAAATAAAAGATGTATCTCTTGTATCTGGAAGATGGGATCTCCAAGTCCTCACCATCACCTCAAAGGTCACATTCAAAAGTCTTCTGGAGAGATGGCTTAGCGGTTAAGCACTTGCCTGTGAAGCCTAAGGACCCCGGTTCGAGGCTCAATTCCCCAGGACCCACGTTAGCCAGATGCACAAGGGGGCGCACGCGTCTGGAGTTCGTTTACAGAGGCTGGAAGCTCTGGCGTGCCCATTCTCTCTCTCTCCTTCTCTCTGTCACTCTCAAATAAATAAATAAACAAACAAAAAATTTTAAAAAAAGTCTGCCGCATGGGCTGGGGATGAACTCAGTTGGCAGAGTTCATGCATGAAGCCCTGAGTTCCAGCCACAGCACTGCACATGCTTGTCATCCCAGCGCTTGCGACGTGGAGGCAGGAGGATCAGGAGTTCAACGATCAGGATGAAGTCCAAGTCACCCTCTGCTCCACAGGGAGTTTGAGGCCAGTCTGGGTACATGACATGCTGGTTCTACAACAACAACAACAACATAAAAGAAAACACCTGCCTGAGTGTTGTACTCCTACACGGAGTTTCTCTGTAAACACACTTGTATGGTTTTCAGAATCTTTTAAGTAATGCCTCATGCGTGGTATTCGTCCTGTTAGCATTTCTGCTGCACTGTGCATAATTTCCTTATAATCTGTCTGCCTGCCGAGACTGTCTCCCACATATTTGTGTCCCCAAAACTTAACAAAGGACTTGGCACAGGCTGGTTCTCTATAAATACCCAGTGAGTTTAAAAATGGAAAGCCGGGTGTGGTGGCGCACGCCTTTAATCTCAGCACTCGGAAGGCAGAGGTAGGAGGATCGGCATGAGTTCGAGGCTATCCTGTGACTACAGAGTGAATCCCAGGTCAGCCTGGGCTAGAATAAGACTCTACCTCAAAAAAAAAAAAAAAAAAAAAAAAAAAAAAAACAATAAAATAAAATAAAATGGAACTAAGTCCTGGCTCGAGTTCACTACTCAACACATTTATTGAGTCTGTATCTTGAGCCAGAAAGCCACTCAGAGATAGAAGATTCTCACCTTCAAGGAATTTGTATCCACGCCTAATAGGTCCAACGTTTATAATGATAGCAGCCAGGGTGACCTAGAATCAGGCGCTGTGTGAGGTACCTTTAGAGATGCCGGCCATCGCCATGTCCCAGATACACAGCTCGCCTGAAGTCACACAGCTATCCAGAGTAGGGGGTTGTAACCCGGTCTGACCCCTGCTGCACCAGCTTTCAGTGCAAACAGACTAGGATTTGGGTTTTGGCTTCAGACCTGAACATCATTTAGTTAGTCAACTTTACTCCACGAAGTTCAAAACAAGATATCCTCCCTACCACTTCTCTCCTCCCCACATCCTGGGACAGGTAAGGGAACTGAGTCAAGAGAGGCGCTGGCACCGAGAGGACTGGAAGGGTGGGCATCCCGCGCGTCCCCGTGCAGGCCACGCCCCTCATTCTCAGCCTCACCCTTAAACCCACTTTAAACTCCCGCCCCTCGGAACAACCGCCAATGAGCGGCCGAGGAGCTCACAGGCGGCTGATGATTGGCCGGCTCCGCGGTTGCCGTGGTGACGGGTGGGTCCGGCGGGGTCCCCCGGGCGGGGCGGAGGCGAGGGCTGCCCCGCGGACTCCGCCCCGTCCTGCGCTCCCCTCCGCCGGGTCCCGGCCCCGCGCGCTTCGCCGCCGGCCTGCGTCGGGCTCTCGGCACCCCAGCACCCGCGGCCGCGGCGGGCTCCGGAGCGCGGCATCCCCGCGGGCGGCGCGATGGGCTGCGGGAACTCCACGGCCACGGGCGCGGGCGCGGGCCGAGGTGAGGAGCACGGGGCTGCGGGAACTCCACGGCCACGGGCGGGGCGCGGGTCCTGCGGGAGAAGCGACGCGAGAGAGGGACACGCGCTCGGGGGGTTGGGGGAGGCTGCTCTCCCCCGTGCCCGTGCCCATGCCCATGTCGGAACCGGGGCGCATCGCCCGTTTCGTCGCCGATCTGTCGGTGTCCCACGCGGGGGCGGTCATCCTCGGACCGAGCGAGCCTGCGGAGGGAGCTGGGCGCGCGGTGTCGGGTGTTGGGGCGGAGGGCGGCCCTGTAGCCGATCGGGGCTCAGTACCCTTCTGGGCACGGGGATCCCCCAGACGTGGCTCCAGTCCATCTCATCCCGTTCCACTCTTGTGCCTCCAGGCCTCGCCCCTTGGAAGCCAAACCCTGAACCTGAAAAAGTGCTACCGAGCAAGTCAGGACTTTTCTGGGGATGACCGATGGGGCGAGGAGTAGAGGGGTGACCGGAGAGCTGCCCCTGGGCTCCGGAAATGCTTCGATGTCTGTCCGCAAGCTCCAGACCCACTGGGTTGAGCTTAGGATTTCTCTGAAAAGCTGCGGTCGGGAAGGGGGGATGCTTAGATACGTGACCGAGCTTCCTTACTGGCACGTTGTTCCTTTAGCAACACATCGGAACTTCGTTGGGTATCACTTCATTTTGTTGACTGGCAGGCAGGGCTTTTAGATTCCCCAGGCTTTGTGTCAAGTGACTTCAGTGTAAAATCAGCCCTGGTGCTTAAACCTGGTTGATGCTACCCGACTGTACATAGTCTGGACTTGTTTAGGGTATTTTCTGCTTGCCTGTTTGAAGGCCCTTTTGGACAGGGTCCCCTCACTCCTCCAGTTGAGCTCAACCAGATGGCACATCCCACCCCAGCCAGCAAATGCTAACAGCAGGGATGCTGCAGTGTTTTCTAAGGTGGGTGTGGGTGCTCGCTGTCAATGACTTTGTAACCTTGGGCTTGTCACTTCCTTTTATTCACACCTGCAGGCTTATTTATGTTAAAATTAATTATTTATTAACTCATATTAATTATTTATTGCAGTACTGAGGATTGAACCCAGGGTTATGCATATGTGATCCAAATGCTCTAGCACTGTATATCCCCCCGGGCCTGCCTTTTATTGCATTATATTTCGAGACAGTCTCATTAACTTGCCCAGGGTGGCCTTGAACTCACTCTTTGTCACCCAGGCAGGCCTTGAAATTGCATTCCTCCTGTCTCAGCCTCTGAATTAGCTGGGTTGACTGACCAGAGCCATCAATGTGCTCTGTGAATTGGCTGTTGGTTTTTCCATTTTTGACTGTCAGTGATCACACAAGTGGGATATTCTGTTTCAAGAGACGTGAGGGCAAGGAGAGGTGGTGGGAAGCCGTGCCCTCCTAAAAGTTTATAGGTTACGGGTGATCTTTCTGGTCTTGAACTAAAAAGTCTGTCTGTGATATGCAAAGAGCAGATCTTTTCAATTCTTGCAAAAGTAAAGTAGCTTTGTATGCAAATGAGGGCAAGGACTGGTTCCAAACCTCACTGTGGCCAAAAAGTGGGCGGGAAAGAGTGAAGGCCACTTCACACTAACTGATGTTCTTATTGTACCAAGTGCTGTGCTCCATGTAATCCATTGCCTGTGCACCCTAAAAAAGACTAAAACTATTCTCTACATTTAAAAAAATTAAGAAAGACATAACAGATTGAAAGTGAGGTGAGGCTGGAGACATGGCTTAGCAGTTAAGGCGTTTGCCTGCAAAGCCAAAGTACCTCGGTTGGATTCCCCAGGACCCACATAAGCCAGATGCACAAGGGGGCGCATGTGTCTGGAGTTCCTTTGCAGTGGTTGGAGGCCCTGATGCACCCATTCTCTCTCTTCTTCTGTCTGTCTGTCTGTCTCTGTCTCTCTCTCAAATAAATAAATAAAAATAAAGTTTTTTTTTAAAGTGAGGTGAATTTAGCGTATTTACATTTCTATTAGTGGGCTACCTATGAAAGAAGATTAGAGGTGAGAAGACCCATTGTTAAATGAAAATCAGCGAAGGTAAGGTAGTTCTGCAATGTTAACATAAGGTTCCTGTTCTGGAGAGATGGCTCAGTGGGTAAGAGCACTAACCATGCAAGTGGGAAGGCTTGAGTTCAGTCCTCAGCACCCCTGTAAAAGACTGGGTGTGGTCACACACAGCAACATCAGGTGAAGGCAGGGCAGTCACTGGTGCTGGCTGATCTGCCAGTCTGACTGAAAAATGTCAGCTCTGGGCTCAGTGAGTGGAAGACACCCAGTGTTATATTTTGGTCTCCACACATGCCCACAGGGTACATGCAACTGCACACATATGTGCATATACTGTATACACACATATTTTTTGAAATCCTGTTTCTTTTGCTTGACCTGGTGGTGCATGCCTGTAACCCTAGCATGCTGGAGTCAGAGACTGGAGAATCACTGCAAGTTCAAGGCCAACCTAGTCTACATAGGGAGTTCCAGGGCGGCCAGGGCTGTGTCTTTACAAATATCTGATTGACTTTTATTTTATTTTGTGTGTGCATGTATGTAGTAGGTGCGACGTGGTGTGTGTGTGTGTGTATACGTGGTGTATGCCCATGTGAACACAGCTATGGCACCCTGTGCGTGGAGGTCAGAGGAAACCATTGAGTGTCTCCTGTGTTTATTTCCTTGATATGGAGGGCCTCTCTTCACTGGAGCTTGCCATTTTCGCCCGCCCAGTGATTCTCTGGTCTCTGCTCCCCACAAGATGGATGTTTGTGACCACACCCAGCTATTCATGTGGATTCTGAAGACTCAGCAGTCTCAGCTCCCCTCTGCCCCCCCGTCCCCCCGTCCCCCCCCGCCCCCCTACTAGCGCAGGAAGCATTCTCAACCACCGAGCCATCTCCAGCCATTGATTGACATTTTTAAAAGGAGTATAGCTCTTACTGGGTAAAGGGAAATATAGTTAGGTTGGAAAAAAAAATCACCCAAACTGCACGTCCTTATCCCTCACTTTTGTCTGTGAAGGACAGGCGCATAGGAGAGCACGCTGTTCTCTGCTTGCTCTTTGCTGAAAATTACTTTATGTTCACAGAGGAGCAAGATCACGGGTGCATACTGTAAACCGGGAAGGAGAAAACGTTATGAGTGGGAGTTACTGCAATCATCTCTTTGGAGGATCTGCCCTTGGCTTTGAGAAGTTCTTCCCCGAACATTTCCCCACTGGCTGGCTTTGGGATTTGGTTATTGTTATTTTCTTTCAGCTGGTGGTGGGAATTTAGTTTCAGAAAGGATGTGTGAGGAGATGAGAGGTAGAAGGGTCAGTCCAGCACACCACAGCGCAAACATACTGAGAGGGCAAGGAGAGGTGGTGGGAAGCCGTGCTGACGTTGGGCTTTGTTAGGGCTTGTGCTGGCTGGATTGTTGCCAAATTTGTTTCCTTCTTTTGTACTTCAGTCCCTTCATCTACACATCGGAGGTAGTTGGATGTGACCTGTTTCCCAAGGCCCGCGTGCCACTCTAAATCAGATAGACTTGGGAAGTACCCTGTAAACTGTGATGACCACATTGCAATGAAATAGTACTAGTATGTTGGCCACAAAGTGGCTTTCCTTGAATGTTTTTGATAAGAAAATGACAGGTCTACTTTCCTATCCTCACACACTGTGACCATGCCCCTGAACAGGAAATGGCCATTTTAGGCCCCATTTCATTGGGTGTGTAATCCAGGTAAACTTTACTCCGAGCTGTCTGGACCATCGCCTTTCTTGGCTTTTGGCTAATGAATTTGAACTTGGTTAACATGACAGACTGAAACACAGTCATGTACTTGAATCCATGTGATTCAGTAGGCCAACCTCAGTGGAGAAACTATGGAGAAAATGGTCTCACGATCTTGAGGAAAAAGAGATTTTTTTCAGCCTCACTTGGGTGCCTTTATCTGTGAGGTTTCTTGCTTCAGGCTCCCCATGGTCCACCCCACATGCAGGGCACTCTACCAGGACCTTTGGAACAAGGGCAGGGCTGCCAGCAATGGGTGATTGTAGAATGGAGCCCAACTTTCCAGCTGTGGAGAAGCTGAGAGTCTAGGTGGAAGGATTAAGCATGTGACAGCAACGTCTAGCAGCATACACCTCAGACAGCCGAGGGCTTCAGAAGGGGCGTGGTCATAAGGCTTCCTGAAGGAGGAGCTGAGTGGGCAACCCAGATGGGGTTGTGAGAATCACTTTGGAGCTCTCCATTTTAATATGCTTTTCGTTTTCCTGCATGGCTGGTCATCGAACCTAGGGTTTTGCACATGTTAGGTCAGCACCGTACTCTCCCATTGAGCTGCTGCCTCTGTCTGTCTGTCTATTTTTATATGTATGTATGTGTGATGTGTGTTCATGTGTGGACATGGGTGTGTGTGCATGTATACAAACTGGTGTCCTTTGTTGTAGGTGTTGTTGCATTTCTTTTATTTTTAATTATTTTTAGAGAGTGAGAGAGACATATACAGAGACAGAGAGAGAGAGAGAGAATTGGTGTGTCAGGGCCTCAGCCACTGCAATCAGACTCCAGATGCTTGCGCCACCAAGTGGGCATGTGTGACTTTGCACTTACCTCACCCTTGTGCATCTGGTTTATGGGGGAATTTGGAGAGTCAAACATGGGTCCTTAGGCTTCACAAGCAAGTGCCTTAACTGCTAAGCCATCTTTCTAGCCCCTGTCATGTTTATGTCTGTTGTCAAGTTGACAGGACCTAGAATCACCTGTGAGGGATTATCTCATTAGATTAACTTCTGGCTGGCCTGTGAGGGATTATTTTGATTGGGTTAATCGGGTTGGGAAGACCCACTTTAACTGTGGGTGACACAATTCCATGGGCTGGGGTCCAGGACAACCTACAAAGGAGAGAGCATTCATTGCAGTCTGCTTCCTCACCTTGGACCTACTTCAAGCTCCTGCTTCCATGCCTTTCCCACCACGATGGACTGTAACCTGGAACTGTAAGCTAAAATAAACCCTCCCTTCCATAAACTGATTTTTTTGCCAGATTTTGTCCCAGAAACGAGATGGTAAATGATATAGGTGCCTTTCACCTTATTTTTGAGACAAGGTCTCTCCTTGGCTTGGAACTTGCCTAAAATGGTAGTTTGCCTGGGATTATGAGAGAGAGAGAGAGAGAATGGGCACGCCAGGGCCTTTCATCCCTTGTGAATGAACTCCAGATGTGTGTGCCCCCTTGTGGCCCATGTGCAACATTGCATGCTTGGGTCACTGTGCCTCTGGCTACTTGGGACCTGGAGATTCAAACATGCGTTCTTAGGCTTCAGAGGCAAGCACCTTAATGGCTCAGCCATCTCTCCAGTCCTCTGCTATGCTTTTTAATGTAGGCTCTGAGGAGTAAACCAGGGTTCTCCTGCTTACAAGGCAAGCACTTTACTGACTGAGTGATGAGCAATCTCCCCAGGTCCCTGTCCCCTTTTGTTTTGAGGCAGAGTGTCCTATAGTCCAGACTAGCCTTGGCCCTCGATCCTCCTACATTAGCCCCTCCACCACCGTTGCTGGAATGAAATGCTTAAACCACCACCCTAAGCTCAGCCTATTTGAATGTTTTGATATGAACATTTGACTTCATGATTCCCCATCCTAGAACTAGAGTAGGAGGGCTTTCTGTATTTTCTATTTTGTGAGGATTTAGCATATTTCCCCCCCAAACATCTGGACTGAATAGTGATTTTGGAAGTGTACAGTTACTCTAAGGCAGGAAGCTCTTGGGTGGCCCTCCATGCAGTCAGATGCTGCAGCTCCGTTTGTCCTTGAACTCTCTCCCAAAGAGGCAAAGAAACAAGCAGCTCTGCAGTTTGTACTTAATTAAGTACGAGGGGTGATGCAATCCCGTCAGAAAGTTGCATGGGCAGAGAGTATTAAGTGAGTCTTTGCAGTGTAAACCAGAAAACCCTTTTATGTAAGCCAGAAAGTCCCTTAACAGTTCCAGTGGTTCCAGATACCTACCACAACCTGTTTCGGTGCAGAGTGATTACTTGGCAGTCATTCTAGGAGTATGTGGCATATGACATTTGAATCCATTGCCAGAAATTTGCAATTGGTGACTGTCTGGCCTTAATTTTGTGGGAAGTTTATTGTCATATTTCTGTTTCTGTGTTGGTTCTTCTTTTTTAATAACAGAGGAGGAGGACTTGCTTAATTACCTCATCAGGTACCTAGGGAGTCAATGCAATGCTTTTGGGTGCAATTATTTAGATTAGTTACTTCCTTGTCCTCAATTAGCTAGAAAATTGCTTTTCTTTTCTTTTTTTCTTTTTTTTTTTTTTTTGGTAGCCACATTGGTCCAGCCCAGAGAGACATCTGCAGCTGGTTTGATAGTGTTGACTGGGAGTAACATGTGTCCATGCCTGGTGGGGAAATGACAGAAAATGTTGATGTCATCAAGCTAGTCACTTACAGCTTACTTTCCTCCCTCCTCCCACCCTTCTTCCTGTTCTTCAAGCACATTGAAGACTCTTGCTTTCTGTATGAGTCACCTTTTGCTCTGGCCACCTTATTAGTTTCTCCTTGGTTCCCCTCCCCCACTGGGCAGCCTCCTCAGTGTCCTTACTCTTTACTCTCTGCTGGATGCTCAGCCTCTAGAGCAATCTCCAAATAATTTCAATGGAAATTTTGGGTTCTCCAAAAATATTTACTTAATGAGCAAGTATGTTTGGGAAACAAAGAAGATGGTTAGTGCTTATGGCCACACCCCTCTGAGCATGCTCAACCTCGTCTTAGAAGACGGTGCAGGTGCATTGTAAGTAACCTAACAGTTGACCAAATGAGCTCAGCCCGCAAGCACTCAGGGAAGCCGGCTTGGAAGAAGTGACATGATTCGGCTTTGAAAATTCCAAAAAATTTGGATCAGCAGAATATGGAAGAGCAGGCTTTTTTCTTTCTCTTTTTTGAGGTGGGAGAGGGCTCAGGAATTCGAACTCTGAGCCTCCCACATGCTAGGCAAGTGTTCTACCTGTGAGCCCGCCCCTAGCTGGAGGACACGTATAGTGTCCTATGAGGTCCAAGAGACAGGCATGGGTTTGGTGCGGATCCAGGCAGTGAGAAGCCTGGCCTGGCTGGCTCATTTGGTTCCTGTGATGGGAAGGAAGTCGGAGTGGTTGGGATAGGGTGAGGGAGAGGAGGATGGAGAGGCAGTGAGGGCTCAGAATCGACAGTGGGCTGTTGTAGTCAGTTCCATGCTGCTGGGATGAACACCCAACCAGACACAGTTTATGAAAGGAATGGTTTATTTCAGCTTACAAATCTTGGGGAAACTCCATCAATGGTGGAAGACGCTGCTTACTCCCATGCACTGAAGCAGAGAGAAACAGTTGCTGCAAGCAGAAACCTGTCAGAGCCGAATCTGCTCTCTATACACCGTTAAACTGGAATCCAGATCCACCCCCCAGTGACTTCAGTGCTCCCCCCCCCCCCATAGCAGGAATCTGCCTCCTAAGGGCTGAAGTTGCAAACTCAGTTTTAATAAAACATCTGAGTCTATGGGGCATACAATGACATGATCACATTCAAACTACCATATGGGTTTTAGAGCAAAAAGGCTCACTTTGGAGTCCTACCCTTCATCTGCTGTGACCATGGGCCCCTGCTTAAGGTCTCTGTGCTTTAGTTTCCTCAACTGTTACATGGGGAAGTACTAATCGTCCCTCCTGCTCAGAACAGTGTCCCTTACATTGTCAGTGCCAAGTGTACTTCCTATTGCTGGCTTCCCATAGGGAAAGACATTTACAACTGGGGTATAAAGGACAGTGAGCCCCTTCTGGGGAGAAGGTTGTACGCTAGGCAACTGCTCAACCAGCGAGCCTTGCCCCTAGCTGCAGGGCATCCTATGAACTTCAAGAGACAGAAATGGACTTGGTGCGTGTAAGATGTGTGCATACAAAAGTACATAACTTATAGCTCTGCTTGAAGTCATTGAAGTGTGCAGAGCCTGGACCCTGCTTCCAGAGGTGGAGGTCTTGATGTCAGACTCTTTGCACATGGGCAGACCTGCCAAGGCATGGGGAACTGGAGGGGAATGTGTACTGCTGTGAAGGTAAGGTGGGGGGTGGGGAGGAGGAGAGGGAATTTGTGTTCTCGGACATACTGCATTCATTAGAAGAGACCATGAGTGAAGAGAGATGTGGAAACCTGCTCAGACACTTGTCCCAGAGGAACAGTATCAGCTGTCACGTGCTTCCTCCAACTCCTGGAATTGCCATTGCACCCATGTGAGGTTCCTAAGGTGTCCTAAGTGAGTTAGTCAATTCCACCACAGGTGACTTACATGTAGCTCAGTCACAGACATGGCCGAAGTCGTATGTATTCTGGTGACTAAATGTGCATTAACTTATCTACCTGCCTTTATTTATTTTTAATGGATCAAAGTATAAGCACTTAACAAGGACAACCTGTGAAGAAAGACTTGTGTGTGTGTGTGTGTGTGTGTGTGTGTGTGTGAGAGAGAGAGAGAGAGAGAGAGAGAGAGAGAGAGCGCTTCTGCATTCATTGATATAATTTTCTGTTTCTGGGACACATTGACCTGAGATTTTCTTTCCATTATTTGAAGAAATATGGCTTATGAATCTGTATTTTTACTGCCTTCTAACAAATAAATGCTGTTTTGAATTGATGAGCTATTTTCCCACTAGTTTTGGCCAAACTGAGACCAGGACCTAGTTTTAGAAGTATTATAGGTCAGAGGAACCCATAGTGAGGTGCCAAAATTTAAGAGAATTTTTTCTCCTATAGTTCTGTTTATTCAGTTTCCATCATGACTTTTCTTTCATAAGACAATAAAATAGTCCTAAATGCTTTTATTTTTTTCCATAAGATCCATAGCAATTTGTGTTTCTGATTGTTTATGCTGTAAAAAAAAGTGATTTGGGGCTGGAGGGATTGCTTAGTGGTTAAGGCAATTGCCTGAAAAGTCAAAGGACCCAGGTTTGATTCCCCAGGACCCACGTTAGCCAGATACACAAGGGGGCTCATACGTCTCGAGTTTGTTTGCAGTGGCTGGAGGCCCTCACGCACCCATTCTCTTACTTTCTGTCTTCCTCTTTCTCTGTCAAATAAATAAATAAATAAAAATAAAATATTAAAAAAAACGATTTGTACATCTTTAGTATTTTTTTTTTTTTACAGATTCTTCGTGTACATTGTGGTGTGGTGTGCATGCATTGCCTGTATGCATGTGCATGTGTGTGTGCGTGCATGAGTGTGTGCACACGTGTGCGTGTGGATTATAGCCATTCAGTTTGAAGAGTAGAATATGATTTAATATGTAATTAAACAATTTATTCACCAGTAAACATTTCTAATATGTTTCATAAACTCTATAAAGTATATGATGGTAAAAAGACCTTAATAGGCTAATTTTTTTACTGTAAAATTCTATGTTATTTTTTCTTTTAAAAGCAATGAAGGGGTAAAATGAAGCAACCAGGGACTGGATGTGGCTCAGTGGTTGAGCTCTTACCTAGCATGTCCATGTCCTGGGTTTGCTCCTCAGTACCCGTAGGCAGAAAAAGAGGTGAGTATTTTCTTTATTTTAGAATGCGGCATGCTGAAGAATGTAGCTCACTCGGTAGAGTGCTTGGTCAACAGACAGGATCATTAGCACTGCATAAACCCAGTGTGGTAGTGTGTGCCTGTAATCCAACACTCAACCCAAGGCAGGAGTGTTAGAAGTTCAGGGTCATCCTTGGCTTTATAGCAAGTTGGGGGCCAGCCTAAGAAAAAATAAAGAGCAGAAGAAAAAAAATCAGCGTGAGTGAGTGTGAGGAGCTTTTCATATCAACATGCATGTGAATTTGGACAATGCTGAAAGAATTCTGGGCAGAGTGACTTCCTCCTTCTTACACAAAGTAGATGGGTGAGCCCAAGAGGTACATCTGTCCATTGGAACCATGGTGGTGCATGTGCTCCTTAGAGATGCCCAACTGAGGGGCTGGAGAGACAGATTAGTGGTTAAGGCACTTGCCTGCAAAGCCAAAGGACTCAGGTTCGATTCCTCAGGACCCATGTAAGCCAGATGCACAAGGGGATACATGTATCTGGAGTTTGTTTGCAGTTGTTGGTGGCCCTGGCATGCCCATTCTCTCTCTCTCTGCCTCTTTCTCATAAATAAATAAATAAGTAAAATATATTTTTAAAAAGATGCCCAACTGACTTGGTGTCTTGCATCTGGCTGGCTTTATCATTCATTCATTCAGTTTTGTATTTCTGGACTGTGTCATATGTCACACTGAATTTAGTCCCTCCCTAAAGTATTAATGTTTCCTTCTATTTCTTTCTAAAAAAGAATGTGTTTCTTGCTTATTTGCATTGGGGATTGAAATTGAACCAGGGCCTCATAGATGCTAGGTAAGTGTTCTACCACTGAGCTATATACTATCGACCTCCAGAAGGTGGTTTTTTTTTTTTTTTGAATGGGAAGATAAGAGTAAGAAATTGTCCTGGGGTACTGGGTTGAATGATGATCCCTAAAAAGTTATGCACATGTCCTAACCTCTAGAATGTGCAAATGTGGCCTTGTTTGGATATAGTCTTTGAAAATGCAAATAGTGAAAAAACTCGAGGTGAGGAGATATTACTAGATGGTTCAGTTTGGCCCTAAATCCATTGAGAAGTATCTTTTTTTAAAAAAAAATTTGTTCATTTTTATTTATTTATTTGAAAGAGAGAGAGAGAGAGAGAGAGAGAGAGAGAGAGAGGCAAATAGATAGATAGATAGAGAGAGAATGGGCGCACCAGGGCTTCCAGCCACTGCAAATGAACTCCAGACACATGCGCTCCCTCGTGCATCTGGCTAACGTGGGTCCTGGAGAATCGAGCCTTGAACCGGGGTCCTTAGGCTTCAAAGGCAAGTGCTTAACCGCTAAGCCAACTCTCCAGCCCCAGCCCCCTTTTTAAAAAGATATTTTATTTCCCTTAACCTTTTATTTTATTTATATTTTTTGGTTTATTTGAGGTAAGGTCTCACTCTAGCCCAGGCTGACCTGGAATTCACTATGGAGTCTCAGGGTGGCCTTGAACTCATGGCAATCCTCCTACCTCTGCCTCCCGAGTTCTGGGATTAAAGGCGTGTGCCACCATGCCTGGCGCCCTTAAACTTTTTTATGATGATCATCTATGTAGTTTGGAAACTAGTTGTTGACTTCTTTCAACTCACAAAATTTGAGATTCTCAAATTCTTTTGGTGCTTTTTTATAAGAGAGAGAGGGAGAACTGGTGCTCCAGGGCCTGTAGCCACTCACTTGAACTCAAGTTGCATGTGCCATCTTGTGCTCATGTGTGGCCTTGCATTCTTGTATCACCTGGTATGCCTGGCTTACATGGGATCTGGAGAGTTGAACATGGGCTCTGAAGTTTCGCAGTCAAGCACCTTAACTGCTAAGCCATCTCTAACCTTCCTTCCATCCCAGTTTCTTCTACAACCTATTATATTAACCCACTAATGCTATATTTTAAACAGTAGAGAGCCAGTTGGGCCAGAAATGAAGTGATATTAACAGGGATGAGTCGTGTATTTTGGAGATGCAACGCTATAAATATTTGCTAACCACTCATAAATCACATGGCTTGCAAACCCAACTTAAAACATGGTATTTTGTCACCAACTGAATGGTTCTGGAAATGCATTTTTTGCACAAATGAGAAATCTCAATCTGGTTAATTATAATTAAGCAAAATGTGATAAGAGTGTAGCAGTGAGGGTAATGACTTGTATTTCTGATCAGTTTGTGATGTGATACTTTTGTAGGACAAATAGACTGAAGTTTCATATCTATATGTCTATATACTGTGATAGTTTTGCTGAGCATCCAAACATTATGCATATTTATATTATTTATATAACATACATTAGTATATAATTAAAATATGTACTACATATATTTATACATACATACATACATACATATTTACTCTGAGAAGTTGTGCAGGGGGAGCTACGTTCTCTGTGCCCTGGTTGTATGTGGTTATTACCAACTTCCAGGTAATCTGGCCTCTGGGACATGCATTTCCTTCCCTTCTGAAAACACACAGTCACATATGTCCTTGATGTAGAGTCTGACTCCCCCGCCCCACCCCCACAGCTGCAATTATTAAATGGATGCTGCCCTTTGAAATGAAGCACTTTTTGGAGCAGAAAGAAAGATCTGTGGACTTCCTTTCGGAAGGTGACACCATTCATTTCCTCCGAGCCTGCTGGGTGGTTAAATGGCAAGCCCAGCAGGGAGAGGCCCTGATGGTGCCCACAGCTCAGTGCAATCAAGGTGAAGCAGGCAGAGAGTCCCTGATGCCTGACTGAAGCGTCGTCTGATTGCACAACACGCTGCCATTTTTAAACTCACTTCACACATGCTCGGGTACCTTGCCTCCTTAGCTGCCTCTCTCGGCCCAGGGTGTCCCCATTGATTAGACGCTGAAGAGAAATGATTTAGTGACTCTTAAACAAACACTGGAGCAGGGACCAGACTTGGGTCAGACTGTTACCTTCCACTTCCACGCCGAGTCTGCCTCACCTCCCTGCTGTTGTCCCTGAGACCCAGTGGGGTGACTTCTGGTCACTGTTCTTTCTGTGGATTGTATTAGATGGCCTTCATTAAGTGTGGAGGGTGCAGGTCTCTGCTCGACTGGGAGAATCAAAGCTTCCCTCACTCCCGCTCTCCTCTCTCTCCCCTGACCACAGCAACCCTGAGACCATTCTCTCATTCTTTTCCATGAACAGAAAATGCAGAGAAGCATAGTAGTTTCTTTCTAGACTTTCTTTCAGGTTTTCTGCTTGTTTCCACTGTGAAATAGAACGTGAATTTTCATGGGCTTATGGTGGCACCAATCTTTTAGTTTTTTTTTTCTATCAAAATATCCCAGTGTTGGCAGTTTAAAGTTTTTGTTTTAATGTGTGTGTACACATTGTTTGTGTGTGCAGGTGCGTGTGCACATGTTGCACGTGTGTGGAGGCCAGAGGACAATCTTGAGTACCATACCTTAGGTATCATTTGCCCTTTTTTTTTTGTTATGAGAGAGAGGGAGAGAATTGGTGCACCAGGGTCCCCAGGCATTGCAGTTGAACTGCAGACACATGTGCCACCTTGTGTGCATGTGTGACCTCGTGTGCTTGCATCACCTTGTGTGTCTGGCTTACGTGGGACATGAAGAGTCAAATATTGGTCCTTGGGCTTCACAGGCAAGCACCTTAACCACTAAGCCACCTCTCCAGTCCTCATTTTCCTTATTTTTAGACAGGATCTCTCTCTGGCCTGGAGATCACCAATTTTAGGCTAGAATGCTGGCTAACCAGACCCACGGATCTCTCTGCCTCCACCTCCCCAGTGCTGGATAAGAACATGCTGCCATGATAGGAACTTGTGTGCGTGCGTGTGTGTGTGTGTGTGTGTGTGTGCGCGCGCGCGGCGTGTGCATGCACACAAAGAGGCCAGAGGAGAATATCTGACATCCTCTATATTACGTTGAGACGGAGCCTCTCAGGAAGCCTAGAGCTGCTGTTTTTGGTCAGGCTCTGAATTCAGGTACTCACACTTGCATGATGTTGCAGTCGGGTTTGCATTGCTGGCAGAAATCACCTGACCAAGAGTAGCTTGTGGGGGAAAGGTTTATTTTGGCTTACAGACTTGAGGGGAAGCTCCATGAGGGCAGGGAAAACAGCGGCATGAGCAGAGGGTGGACATCACCTCCTTGCTAACATTGGGTCAACAGGAGAATGTGCCAAACAAGGGGAAGGGGAAAGTGTCTTTAATACCCATAATCCCACCCCCAACAATACACTGCCTCCAGGAAGTGTTAATTCCCAAATCTCCATCAGCTGGGAACCTAGCATTCAGAACACCTGAGTTTATGGGGGACACCTGAATCAAACCCCCACACATGACAAGCACTTTATCCATTGAGCCATCCTCCTGGCCAAAAGTGAGCACTTTACTGACTAATCTACCTTCTCAGTCTCAAGATTTTTGTTTTGTTGTTGTGTTGAATTTCAGGATTTTTGGCTTAAATAATATCAGATTCTAAAATACACTACCTTCTCTGTCTTTGTCTATCTCTGCTTCACCTAGATATCTGTCTGTGTCTGTCTGTTTGTCTGTCTGTCTATCTATCTATCTGTCTATCCACACAGTCTGCCTCTCAAGTGCTGGGATAAGGCGTGCGCTGCCACGCCCGGCTCTAGCTTCTAATTTTTATGGTTGTGTGTTTATGCGAAAGTGAGTATGGGTTGAGGTCATGAAACTAGAAAGTGGCCCATGGGAGGGGGGAAAAGAGGCTTTAAGGAAGAGTGAGTGGTGGTAAGGGTAACAGAACACTGGTAATATGAAATGGAAGGTAAGTACAGGGGTGCGCAATGGTATAAGGGAATGGGCTTGGGAGATGGGGACAGCTTGGAAGGATCAATCACATTGTTCTTTGTATGCTAATTAAAAATCACTCCTTGAAGTCTGTCATCCTGTCTGTACAAAAGGAGATTGGATCTGGCTCTTTTTCTGCAGGGTGAGGAGAAGACAAGGAGACAGGGTGTCATATCATATCATATCATATCATATCATATCATATCATATCATATCATGCTGTTCTTGAATTCAGTGCATAACTGAAGAAAATCTTAACTTCTGATCCTCTTGCTTCCTGAGAGCGGGGATTACAGGGTGCACCACTATGCCCTGTTTATTGTGGTATTGGGAATAGAACTAAGAGCTTGTGTATGCTAAGCAAACACTCCCCAACCAAGCCACATCCCAGCACCAGGAGATTGGATTGGTACAATCTCTTTTGGAACCTACACTTTCTGATTCATGTCATTGTTAAAAATGGGCAAAATGAATTCTCAACCTAAGATTTAAAACTTTGAAATTGAATTTATAATTTTCTTTCCTCACTTTCTCCTTTTTCGAAATGAATTAAACAAATTCTGTCTCTTTTAGAATATTATCCTGATATGTACTGGACTGGCAGTTTGTAGCAACACTATCACATTAACCCACTTTTCTTTCTCTTTTTTTCCTAGGCCCTGCAGGAGCAGCTAAAGATGTGTAAGTACTTAAAATTGTGACTTTGGAAGTTCTTCTTCTGAGGGACATGCTGTTTTTCCTGAGTGTGACCCTCAGTCTCTGTTGGTGTGGCTGAAAAGACACGAAAACACTTTTGTACTGGGCACATAAGAGCATTATTTGACGCACAGCTCAGTGCTACTTAAAGAACACTACCATCTGTGACTGTTCATTTCAGTCTCCAGGCTTTCTAACTCACAGTCTTAAGAAAGGGTGTGTTTAATCATCTTTACATCCCAGCTTGTGTCAAGAATTCCAGTAATCAAGCTGGGTATGATGGTGCCATCTTTAATCCCAGCACTCGAGAGGCAGAGGAAGGAGGATTGCTATGAGTTAAAGGCTACCCTGAGACTACATAGTCCAGGTCAGCCTGAGCTAGAGTGAGACCCTACCTCAAAACAACCAAAAAAAAAAAAAAAAAAAAAAAAAAAACAAAAAAACATGAAGCAAAAATTAAACTGGGCGTTGTGGTGCATGCCTTTAATCCCAGAACGAGTGAGACAGAGGTAGGAGGATCACCGTGAGTTCAAGGCCACCCTGAGACTACATAGTGAATTCTAGGTTGGCCAGGGCTAGAGCGAGACCCTACCTCACCCCCCCCCCAAAAAAAAGAATTCCAGCAATCATCACGAGGTAATGGAAGAGGCCAACACAGGGCTCCTGTGACTCTACAGTCTGTTAGAGCCAGCCCAGAGAAGGCTGGAACCATTCATTTCACAGGCACAGTGACTTGCTTCAAAGTCATGCTTAGACCTTCAGGTGACCTGTGTGACTATTGCTGTGGCTTGATTGGGTCCTCCAAAAGTTCATATGTTGACAAGGCAAATCCCCCAATTCCTACTTTGAGAAATGATTAGGGTTGGATGGGTTCATGAGGGTGGAGCCCCCATTGTGGAATTAGTGGCTTTATAAGCGGTGTCTCACCACGTGATGACATCTGCTGTGTTCTGACGCAGCAAGAAGTCCCTTAGCAGAAGCCAAGGAGCTGCTGGCATCCCATCCTTGAACTCCCTGGCCTTCATAACCATAAGCCAAATAAACTTCTTCATTCTTTATAGATTGCCTGGTCTCAGGTATTTTGTTATAGCCACAGAAAATGGATAGAGGCACCCTTCTTCATAGTCAACACTGAGCCAATCTTTGGGCCACAGGACATTAATAAACAGGCATCTCTCTATGGAGTTTCAACCTTTCAGTGTTTCCACTGTACCCTTCTCTGCATCTTAAGGATGTTACAGGAGCTCACTGTTTAAGAGTGTTTGTGGTTATAGTGTGGAGGTTGGGATCAATGGGCTGATGTCAGCACAGAAGGATCCACATGGTATCCAGAGAGTGGAGATGGTTTATTGGTGACACAGGGAGGTCTTCTGGGAGGATAGCACCTAAGCATGAGTGGAGGAGGGGCATGCCTTTGGGTTTGTACTGTGGCTGGGGGTTGGGCTGGGGTGAGGACTCCAGCAGGGGCACTGGGGTTGGATCTTCCTGTTGGCCCAGAGAAGATGTGTCTGGGCTTTCTCACTAACTTGCACAGATGGGGCTAAAGGGGGAGTGATGGGTGTTGAAAGCTGTCACTGGTCCAACATTAAAAATAGAGTTAGACTTATTACAAAGAATTCTTGGGCTGGTGAGATGGGCTCAGTGAGAAAGAGCTTGCTGCACAAGCATGCAGTCCTGAATTGGATCGCCAGCACCCACATAAAACTGAGCATGGGGGTGCATACTTGAATTCCAGTACTGGGGAGGCACACAGGATCCCAGGGACTTGGCTGGCTAGTTCAGCGGGATTAGTGAGCTCTAGGTCCAGTGAGAGACCCTGTCTCAAAAAATAAAGTGGAGAGTGATTAAGGAAGCCACCCAACATTGATCTTTGGTCTTCGCATGCACACAAACACCCTTGCATGTTCACCTACTTACACACACCTGTGCTCTCACACACTATGAATGCATATACACACATGACACATGTACATGTACAAAAACCAAAGAATTCAGAGAAGATTGAGGTGGGGGTTACATTTTCTGGGAATTAAATAGGCATTTTATATGAGACTTTAGGCACCAAAGAATCAGTAATTACTTGATTCAAACTCCCCAGTGAGAGTGCTTAAGTGTATTACAAAACGTGGCCACAGTGAGTCCACCGTCCCTGCCCTGGTCCTGGTCTCTCCAGGCCCTTCCTTCCATTTCTGTATGTTGTTGTCAGATTAGCTTTCCCCCGGCCCTGTCCCACACTTGTAATGCTTCAGCCTGGACCTTTTACTTAATATACTTTGCCCCTTGGATGGAGCTCAGATTCCCTTGGGAACAGGAAGGCCATTTGTTTTAGTCTTAAACTGACTGACTACATGCTATAAGAGGAGGCGCCATGAGTAGAGCCAGGGATGGGCAGGAAGCTTAAGACCTGACTGATGAGAGCATTCTTTGACCCTCACTGACCCCATGTTTTCTATCTCCTTTCCTTGTTTTTTTTTTTTTTTTTTTTGTGTTTTCTTTTTCTATTGTTTCTGTCTGTGATTGATCAGCTTCTTGTGACTATAACAATATACCTGAGGCAACTAACTTTATAAAGAGAAAAGCTTTCTATAGACCACACTTGTTTTGAAGGTTCAGCTTCCACATAACATGGACCAGGCTTGTTTTTGTGTTTCAAGAGTCATTAGAAGTTGGGAGATTTGAATGATTATGTATGTAGTTTGGGGTGATAGCTTCTGAGGCTGTGAGGTAGGTGACATGGGGAGAGGAAGCAGGCAGCGAGGAGTTAGGAAGGTGGGGCCAGGGAGGGCAACTGACAGGAGACAGTCACTGTGTTGAATGGCTGGATGGGAAAGGAAGGGAAAAGAATGGCAGGATTGCACCATGGTTTCTGACTTGAGCCAACGATGGGGTGGCAGATGCTCCAAAAAGGTCACAGGGGCAGGAGGAAGAAGAGAAGCACTGGATGTGGAGTGATGCAGGCATTCGTGCCCCCGTGGGGGTGGGGGGGCGGGGGGTGTTTCAGCTGAGTGGAACGGATGCTGACTTAGACAACGTGGAAGGAGGAACATTTTTTCAAATACACGGTTTTATCATAGAAGAAATCCCAAGCTGGACCTGGTGACACAGACTTATAATCACAGCTACGTGAGAGGCCGAGACAGGAGGAGAGCAAGTTTAAGGCCAGCTCTGGGCAACTTAGTAAAAAGTGCAAAGAGGCTGGGATGTGGCTCCGGGTGGAGTAGTGGCATGGCACGCACAAAGCCCTAGCTTAAGTCCCCAGTACTGCCAAAAACATCATCAACAACAAGGCCAAGAAAAGTGTTTCTTAAAGAGATAGAAATCAACTATGGGGGCTTGGGAGATGGCTTAGTGGTTAAGGCACTTGCCTGAGAAGCCTAAGGACCCAGGCTCAATTTCCCAAGTACTCACATAAACCAGATGCACAAGGTGGCACATGTGTCTGGAGTTCGTTTGCAGTGGCTGGAGGCCCTAGCATGCTCATTCTCTCTCTCTTTCTCTCTTCTTCCTTCCCTCCCTCCTCTAAAATAAATAAAATATTTTAAAAAATCAACTGTGGCCCTGCTATCAGAGACAACATCATCATTAACATTCTATGCAGGCTTTTCACCAGTTTTTAAAACTTTTATTGGGCTGGAGAGATGGCTTAGTGGTTAAGCGCTTGCCTGTGAAGCCTAAGGACCCCTGGTTCGAGGCTCGATTCCATAGGACCCACGTTAGCCAGATGCACAAGGGGGCACACGCATCTGGAGTTCGTTTGCAGTGGCTAGAAGCCCTGGTGCACCCATTCTCTCTCTCTATCTGCCTCTCTCTCTCTCTCTCTCTGTCACTTTCAAATAAATAAATAAAAATGAACAAAAAAAATTAAAAAAACTTTTATTGACAAATTTCACTCATGTACATAATCTATTTTGATCAAATCCCCTCTCATTTTGTTCCTTCACTGAATCCACTGAATCAGTCACCAGTTTTTGTTAGTGTTTCTCCCTCATGGTGTGTGCATTGTGTGACTTTGTATACTGCAGTCTTTTATTGTTTATTGTTTTAAGCATGGGAGACATGGAAGGACCTATACGCTAAAGAGCAGGAAAATCAGAATAAGGAAGTCTGGGACAACTTTGAGAGAAGGTTGTCTGTGCTGAGGGACAGAATCATGGACAGAAGTAGAGCCTTGACCAGGCTGGAGGGCTTAAATCACAGATGGAAGGGTGGCCTATGAAATAGGAAAGCTTGGGCCTAGGAAGCTAGATGTCTAATCTCCCTCAGACAGGCCCAGTGGGCAAGGAAGTGACCTCTTTACCCTCTCCCTGTCTCGTCAACCCCCAGTGCCACAACACAGGACAAAACAGAAGTAAATTCAACACTTGTCTGGTTTACAATCCTGCAAAAATCAACCATGTTTTTACTTTATTTCACTGATCTGATCTTAGGCATTTTGGCACCGTAGGTTGTCTTAGGATATTTTGGTTGGCAGTGGTGGGAAGCCCAACTTAAACTGGTCTAAACAAACAAAGAAAAAGGAATTCATTGGCGTGTGTAGTGGAAACGCTTCAGGGGTTTGACTTTAGTAATGGCTGGATCTTGGTGGCCAGAGGACAGGAAGAGACGCATGTCTGCTGTCCTGTTATTGGTGGCATTCTGTGGCTGAGAGAGGGTTGGTGGGTTTACATTTCATCAGCACAGTGATCCTGTGGGGGGGGGGAGCCTGCTTTCCGAGTTGGTTTATGAGACGGTGGGGCTGTGTGTCTACTCCGAATCAGTCTGTGGGCCAGGAGGATGTGGGATTCTCACTGGTCAGGTCCAAGTCATGTACCCTCTGGCAAGAGCCAGTTGGATAGGCCCACCTAACTACATGGCCAAAGCTGGCAACGTGGTGGTTTCCCAAATAAAAGCCACACTGTTACCGAGAAAGGGGGCAGCTGTAAATGAGCCGGAAGGCTCAGCGTGTTCTGAAGGTCTGTCATGTTAACAAAAAGTCTTGATTTAAAAATTAAACAATATTGGTAAGAACATTATGTTTCAGGTAAGAAACAGTATTAAACAAGTTGACTCAAATTTAGTGCTTACCACTGAAAGTAAAAAACAATCATAGCCTCAGATTTGAACAAGATAATTTAAGCATTTCTTTCACTTAAGACTTGCAAAGTGGCGTTTCATTAAGATTCGTTTCTTGACAAAGCCATTTTATTGTCATAGAAAGTAGCAAGTATCCAGAAAAATGGCTTAGAGCAAACTAGCATAAAATGCACTGACACACTGTCTTAAATTTTTTTTTTTTTTTAAATGAGAGGCCTGGGAGTTGGCTCAGCAGGTAAGAGCGCTTGCTGCACAAGCCTGAGAACCTGCACCCTACCCCCAGCACCCATGTAAAAAGCTGAGGGCACAGCGACAGGAGGATTGCTGGGACTTGCTGGTCGGTTAGTATAACTAAAATATAGGGAGCTCCAGGTTGTTCGACAGGGAGAGAGAGGGAGAGAGAGAGAGAGAGAGAGATCCTGTCTCAGAAACACAGGGGGAAGAACAATAGAGGAGAACACCTGACATCCTCCTCTGGCCAGTGTGCACACGCATGCGCACAAGCAAGCATGTGTGCCCACACAGTGCACACATCTGTACGCATACGCATACCTGTGCACACACCACATGTCACACATGCACATGAAACAGTGAATCTCGGCTTTCCCTTAGGAGCTCTGTTTCCCATGTCGGATGCTCTGGGTCACGTGAGCCCACTCCCCTACTGTGGCTGCGCACCTGAGGGTGCCTGACAACCTCCTCTGTGTGGTCTCAGCACAGCTGGCGGGAGGATGAGGTTGATATGACTGTGAAAGGCTCACTTGGAAGCAGAGAGACCTGTGTTTAGACCCTGTACCATGTACGTGTGTCCTTGATACTGTTCTGTAAAACCAGGTGATACTGTGTGTTGTCATAGTGTTCATTATCATTCATTTTTTTCAAACTTTATCGACAGCTTTCATACATGTAGACAATATACCTTGATCACAACCCCCTCCTACCATTCTCCCTTCTCTCCTCCAGAATCCCCCTCCGCTTAATCCCTTCTTCTTTCCAAGTAGTCTCTCTCCTAATTTGATGTCATCATTTTTTCATTTATTCATTTATTGAGGACTATGTGCCGTGTATTTACCCCAGCATTTTATGCACAGGATGTCATTCTGTACCCACAGCAGTCAGGTAGAGAGAGTAATGTTGCCTCACATGACAAATGAGGTGGGAGGCACAGAGAAGTACCTGGGGGCTAAAGGGACGGTATATTCAGTATCCTAGAGCCCCACTTCTTACACTGTGGGTCACAACCCCATACGAATGTGAAAAATTTGGCAACAGTAAAAGGCTTCTGACAGTGCAGTGACCGCAGATTCATTCTAGATGAGCTGTGTTGGAGGCTGAGATGTCTCTGGCAACACTCGCCGTGCTGCGTCCCACGACTTCCCCACAGCCTTGGTTCTGAACACCCGCCGTGGCAGCTCGCGAGCCTGTAGGGCGTCTGTGCTGCCGGGAACACCTTGGTCAGGATTGCAGTGAATTAACTGTCTATAAATTCTTCACTTCTGTGTTTACACACACAGCAGAGTCCGGAAGATCCTATGGACAATGACAGAGCAAAGCTTGAAAAAAAAGGCACAAGACAATATGGCTAATTTTAAAAGTGGGGGAGTCAGGGGATTCTCTGACACAATGAGGACCAGAGGCACTGAATCCTGGCCCGCCATGGTGGCTCTGTTCCCAGAGTCTTAACCATCTGGGCATTAAATAGGAGGCGTAATCACAAACACACGAAGCTATGAGGAACCTTTCACCTTTGAACCACCTCAGTGCTCTACATCCTGCAGTATCAGATTCAGCCACGATTTAATTCTATATGTAAAAGTTTTAAAAAGCCATACATATCTCATTCATATGAAAATTAGTTTTCATCTTTAATAAGTGGCAAGATTGTATGAATACCAAAGAAGTGTTTGAAAATAAATTTTCTTTGCTTTATTATCAGTAAGTGATTGACTTATATATCCATTTTATTACCTAGACTATCAGAAATTTCTCAGGTGAAGAGGGGTTGTGAGTGGAAAAAGTTTAAGAAGCCCTGTTCTAGGGCACAACTTGTTGCCCTGGCGAATGGTAGCTATAGTTATTAGCTGGTTTGGGGACTATCAGAAAGGTTTGCGGAGGCTCTGTTATGAATACCCTATGGCCGGAGGCAACACACACTGAGGGTCTTGCTAGGGTTGTTTTGAAGCTGTAATTCCCACTGGTCGCCATGGTTGTGTTTTCCTTGGGGAGGACCCAGTGGAGCAGGGACGGGAAGAGAGATTGCAGGTCATCCATGGATGGAGAGGGACGGGTGATGATCAGCAAGTGCTGCTGACACACTTGACTGAGAGACACAAGCCAGGGAGAAAGGGAAGGGAAGTCCAGAAAGCTGATGGATGGGGAAAAAATGAGGAAAAGTGGGTAGACTGGAAGCATTGGCAAAATAGAGAACGTTCCTGGGAGAGTCAGAGGGAAGAGGTTTTTTTTCCCCATCCTAAGTAGTGAGTGTGTCATTATCGTAGTGGGAACATTTAAAATCTGTCATGGCTGTGCTGATCACTGTCATTTGATTGTCATATATCAAAATGTCACACTGTACTCTGTAAATGTGTGCAATTATGTCTGTTTTAAATTGATGATTTATGTAAAAATTCAAAAAACAGAGGAAACAAAAATGAAGCAAGAGGTTGTATGGGTGCTTTTTCAAGGATTTTAAGACTGACCAATCTAATGATGGTTAGAGAGAAAGACTTTGGGTCAGGACCAAAAATCTCTAGTGCTTTTGGGGCTTTTGTAACATGGGCAGGAGTCCAAAGAAGAGAGCTGTTGAGTGTTGATGAAATTGGCATCATCTGAAAGAGCTCTGTGGGGAGCTCCGTGCCCTGTTTGAAGATCCTGGGATGTTTGCAGACATACCCCATGTGCTTGAGGTAGAAGAGTGGTACGTGTGAAGGCCAGGTTTCCTGAGGCCATAGGATCGCTCCACAAGCGACCTGAAGTGACCCTTAGCGCCGTGTGCACTCTCTGTGGGAGAGCAGTGGAGGACAGGGAGATGGCTGCTCAGCCTCTGCACCCGCAGACGCGAAAGTTAACCCGTGCTCTCCAGAAATACATTGCCGAAGCGAAAAAAAGCCAGTATTGACCAGCAGGCTCTCCAAGGAAAGAGACTGAATGATAACTGTTCAAAGACTTTTTGCAATTCTGAACAAATTAACAAGATTGAACCCAGGCTCCAACAGTCAATGGTCAAGCATGGATTCAGTCAGAAATCCTATGTAATTGTCTGGTACAATTGATTTCTCATTGCAGTGAACAAAATAGCCAGCAAGAACAAGGGAGGAAAGACTTATTTTGGTTATGGTCTCAGGCCATCATGGCAGCTCGGGTCATGGTGGCAGGGGTGTGTGGCAGAGGGTATTTACATCATGGCAGACCAGGAATCAGAGAGTGAGGCAGAGGCGAAGGGCCTCTTCAAAGGTGTGCTTCTTGTGACCTACAACTGCCAGTTAGGCCTCACCTCTTGCAGGTGCCACAGCCTCCCCAAATGGTGCCACCAGCTAGGGAGCAAGTATTCAAACAGACTATGGGGAACATTCTGGATTCATCCACCAAGACACACTAAGGAGTAGGAGGCACCATAAAAATCTTCTAGGGGGCTGGAGAGATGGCTTAGCAGTTAAGGTGCTTGTCTGCGAAGCCTAAGGACTCAGGTTCAATTCCCCATTGCTCATGTAAGCCAGGTGCGCAAAGTACACATGAGTCTGGAGGCCCTGGTGCTCTCATTCTCTCTCTCTGTCTTCCTCTTTCTTACAAATAAATAAATAAAGTATTTCAAAATATTTTAAAAGAACATTCTGGGGCTGGAGAGATGGCCTGGAGGTCAAAGGCACTTGCTTGTAAAGTGTCCTGGGTTTGGTTCCCAAGTATCCATGTAAAGCCAGATACACAAAGTGTCATATGTATCTGGACTTGGTTTGCAGTGGCAGGAGGCCCTGATGTACCCATTCTCTCTCTTTTGTCATCCTTCTATCTGTTTCTCTCTCTCTCAAATAAATAAAATGTATTTTCAAAAACACTCTGCAGAAGGTTAAATGATTAGATCTTCATATAGAGAATCACAGTGTAGACGAATATAAAATTCTGTCTGTTAATAAACTTACTCCAGTGGACATGATGGTTCATGCCAGTAGCCCCAGTATGTGGGAGCCTGAGGCAGGAGGATCACTAATTTGACACCAACCAGCCTAGAATATAGTGTAAGACCCAGACCGCCCCCACAGCCTGTTCCAAATAGATCAGTGGAACTACATACAGACTCCAGACACTTCCGTATTAAACTGCTTACACAAATCAAAATAAATTTACCCTCTTTAGTGGCACTACGAATATGAAAAAAAAGCAAAGGCAACAGGCTGTTTTTCTGCTTCTCAGAACAGCTCTAATAAGAATAGCTCTATATTTAGAACATTCTTCTTGATGAATACATGAAAAATACATCATGTCTTTTGTACATAAATATGTTTTTCTGGAAGGCAAAGGGAAGTGAGAACTATCTGAATTCTCAGGAAAGTTGTAGCTGGGGTGAGATAGAAAGTGTTAATTGAGCCGGGCATGGTGGCGCACGCCTTTAATCCCAGCACTCGGGAGGCAGAGGTAGGAGGATCGCCGTGAGTTCGAGGCCATCCTGAGACTACATAGTGAATTCCAGGTCATCCTGGACCAGAGTGAGACCCTACCTTGAAAAACCAAAAAAAAGAAAGAAAGAAAGAAAAGAGAAAAGAAAACGCTAATTGAAGCTGGGTGTGGTGGCACGCACCTTTAATCCCAGCTGGGGAGGCAGAGGTAGGAGGATCACCTTGAGTTCGAGGCCACCCTGAGACTACATAATGAATTCCAGGTCATCAGCCTGGGCTAGAGTGAGACCCTACCTTAAAAAACAAAACAAAACAAAAAAGTTAATTGGAGTATTGGAGTGGCTGGCTGTACTTTGATAACTTCCCATCTGTATTCATTCTTGAACATGGTATGGTTCCATTATTTTACTTTTGAAGTCTTTGGGTCATCTACAATAGCTATTTTATTCAATCTAGAAGCTAAGCCAATATAGTGATGAAAATATTTTGATTATCATATATTACTAGGGAGAAACAAGTTGTGTACTAAGGACTGAATCCACATCCTAGGCAAGGACACTACCGCTGAGCTCTATCCAAACCCCTCCTTTTACTTTTAATCCTGAGACAGAGTCTCATGAAGTTGCTCAGTCTGGCCTTGAACTCACTGTTTATCCCAGACTGGCTTTGAATTTGTGATCCTCCTGCCTCCAAGTCCCAAGGCATTGGGATTATAGGTCTGAACCACCAGGCCTAGTTGTAATTTGTGTTTGATCTTTTAACTTGGAATAAGTTGTCTTTTGTGAAAGTGGTCATTTATTTTTGCATGTGTCTGTGTGAGTGATGTACATGAGTGTGTGTGTGTGTGTGTGTGTGTGTGTAAATGCACATGGAAGTCAGAGATCAATGTTGAGTGTCTTCCTGAATTTCTCTCCATTTAAATTTTTAAAATGTGGGCTGGAGAGATGGCTTATCAGGCATCTGTGAAGCCCAAGAACCCAGGTTTGATTCTCTAGGACCCAAATAAGTCAGGTGCACAAAGTGGTGCATGCATCTGGAGTTCATTTGCAGTGGCTGAAGGCCCTGGTGCGCCCATTCTCTCTCTCTTATCTGCCTCTTTCTATCTCTCAAAATTAAAAAAAAAATAGGTCTGGAGGAATGGCTTAATGGTTAAGGCATTTGCTTGCAAAGCCAAAGGATCCTGGTTCAACTCTTCAGGACCATGTAAGCCAGATGCACAAGGGGGCGTATGCGTCTGGAGTTCATTTGTAGTGACAGTGGCTGGAGGCCTTGGTGTGCCCGTTCTCTCTCTCTCTCTCTCAAATAAATAAATCAAAGTTTAAAAAATTAAAAACACGTGCATGTGTGTGTGGCTGAGTGTATGCACACATGTGTGTGCATGCCATAGTGTGTGTGTAAATGTCAGAGGACTCTGCTCCACCTTCACCTTCTTAGAGACGGGGTCTCTTGCCTCTGTAAATGACCCTTGGACCGCAGTTGTTAGACTAGCCGGCCTGATAGCTTCAGATCCACCGGGCTTTGCCTCCCATTGCTACAGGTGCTTTGGAACAAACATGCATGTGCCACTTTGCATCTGGTTTTATGTAGGTGTTGGGGAATTGAACCCAGCTCATGAAACTTTGCAAGCAAGCACCTTTAACTGCTGAACCATCTCCCTAGTCCTCCATCTTATTTTTTATAAAAAAATTTTGTTCATTTTTATTTATTTAGTTGAGAGTGAGAGAGAGAGAAAGAGGGAGATAGAGAGAGAGAATGGGTGCGCGAGGGCTTCCAGCCACTGCAAACGAACTCCAGACACGTGCGCCCCCTTGTGCATCTGGCTAACGTGGGTCCTGGGGAATCGAGCCTCGAACCGGGATCCTTAGGCTTCACAGGCAAGTGCTTAACTGCTAAGCCATCTCTCCAGCCCCCTCCATCTTATTTTTTGGGACAAGGTCTGTCACTGAACCTGCAGTTTACTGATTCAGCTAGACAGGCTAGCCAGTGAGCACGAGAGGTCCTCCCGTCTCCACCTCCCTCACGTTTGTATTATAGGCGTGCCTTGCTGCACCCAGCTTTTACATGGATGTTGGGATTGTGAACTAATCCCCAAAGCGGCAGCTACCGGTAAACTGAAAATCCCAGTGAAAAAAATGATTGAAAGCTTGAGGTATTCCCTGCAGATGGCTGCTTTTAAATATGCATTCACAATATGTTATTGAAAAGCTAGGCAGAGGAAAGCCCATCTTCCACAGTGAACAACCACAGGTTGTGGTAGATTTGGAGGCAGTCCTCCCTCTGCAACTCTGACTTGCAAGAAACCAGTTTATTTATGGCTAAGGAGACATTCAGTCTGTGGTTTACTTGAGAAAAGCCTACAAGCTTAGTATGAAGCAGAAAGGTGCATAATTACCTGCATCCGCTGGATCAATGTGGGTATTCAATCTGAGCAGGGTAAGAGAGGCAGCACGCGGCTTTAGTGATTTACAAGAAGGGGGCTGGCAGTGGGGTCAATGGGCCCCGTTGGTAATTTCAAATGCAATGGTTGCCCTTCTTAATGGCATGTTCTTATATACTCTCTCTCTTTTCCTCCCTCTCCCTGCTTTTTTTTTTTTTTTTCTGTCTGTCTCTTTTCTTTCCTTCTGTCTTCCTGGCCTGCCAACTGTCAGGTCATCTTTGATAAGATAGTGACCACTGGGCTGTCTATTACAATACAGGAGTTAAGTCATGTTTCAACTGTCAACTGAGGCTATCAACAATCTCCCAAATGTTGCAAGCATGAGGAATTCAAATGACAGCAGTTTGCTCCACCCTCAGTAGGACTTGGTTCTGCAAATATTTTCATTGATATTGTGACTAAAATTCCAAATCAAAGTCATGGAATCTCGTGATCCTAGTCCGAGAGATCACTATGAGAGCAGTGGGTGGCTTTGACCTTGACACAGTCATTCTCCTTGAGCATCTGTTCTTTGATTTTTTTAATTTTAATTTTTTATTGACAGCTTCCGTAATTATAAACAATATCCCATGGTAATTCCCCTCCTTCCCCCACTTTCCCCTTTGAAATTCCACTCTGAATCATATCCCCTCCTCCTCTCAATCAGTCTCTCTTTTATTTTGATGTCATGATCTTTTCCTGCTATTAAGATGGTCTTGTGTAGATAGTGTCAGGCACTGTGAGGTCATAGATATCCAGGCCATTTTGTGTCTGGAGGAGCACATTAAGAAGCTAAGTGTTTGCTAACAAAAGAGGCCTAATTTAAATTAAATTCCAAATGTATTTTTTAAACTTGGTTCAAAATGGTTAGTACATGTGGCTTGGCTCTCAAGAAAAAGTTTCTGTGGTTTAGACTTTTCATGAGTAGCATATGAGGTTATGATTAAAAATATTCCTTTAATCCTAGCACTTGGGAGGCAGAGGTAGGCGGATCGCCATGACTTCAAGGCCACCCTGAGACTACATAGTGAATTCCAGGTCAGCCTGGGCTAGAATGAGACCCTACCTGGAAAAACAACAACAACAAAAAATTCACTCTTGGGTTGGAGTGATTACTCAGTGGTTAAAGGCACTTGCTTGAAATCCCAGGTTCAATTCTCCAATACCCACATAAAGCCAGATGCATAAGGGGGCTCACGTGTCTTGAGTTCACTTGCAGTGGCTGGAGGCCCTGGTGTGCCCATATTCTCCCTTTCTCTTCTCTCTACCTCTTTTTCTCTCTCAAATAAATAAATTATTTAAAAATATATATTTATTCTTACATTATTCAAATATTACATCACATTCCACAAGTTTTTCAAATGATGTGCATGGTCAAAAATTAAACATTGTCTGGATGTAAAAGAACGTGCCGTGGTCCCCCTGGGAAAGATGAGTGAGTTACACATTTTAATTTTAGGTTTGGGGCTCCTGCGTACTGTTGAGGACTCATGTCTCTGTGCGGTTTGAATGGGAAGTGTCCCCATAGGCTCGTGTGCTTCAACACCTGGTCTCCAGCTGGTGGCGCTGTTGAGGAAGGTTGTGGAAACTGGGCTTTGGAGCTTTGCTGGAGGGAGTGGGTTACAGGGTGCGAGCCTTAAGGTTTGAGAGCCCAGCCCCCACTTCCTGTTCCTTCTGTTTCCGGTCTATGGATGCCATGTGACCTGCTGCCATGCCTTTTCCTACCATGATGGACTGTGTCCCCTGCAACTGTAAGTCAAAGTAAACCCGTCCTCCCTTGAGCTGCTTCTTGTCAAGTTTAGGTTACAGCAATGAGAAAGTAACCAGCACACGCTCATTAAAATTAATGTCAGTCCCTTCAGTACTCCTCTCCTTAGACTAGAGAAGTCAGTCTTCCTCTAAGAGGGGTTCTGGGTGTGGCTGTGAAATGGACCCGGTTTGCACTCAAACCCTAGCTCATAGTTCCAGTCCCTTCTCAAGGTCCTTCCTTTTCTCCCACTAATATGCCTCTTCCTTCATTGACTCTGGGACATTCATGACTAATAGTGAATAGCTTGAATTTGTGTCTTCAGCCAACAGGTAATAAACTCTATTTAAATCTCCAGGTTTCTTAGTCCTTCAAAATACTCAAATAGGGGGTTGCAGCAATTGCTGGCTAGAAGAGGCCAGCCTACCTCCCTCTGTGCAAGCTCCCTTCCTCCCTTCACTCTTGGCTCACTTGAGGAAGAGGGAAATCAATGTGGGCTTGTTGCATCTGGTCCTGATGTTGAGGTCTACCCCAGTTCTGTATCACATGTGCTAAGCCCTGGGGTCAATCTGTGACACTGAAACACAAAATGAAAACAAACAAACAAAAAAACCGAACAACAACCCCTCCCCATGAAACCAAACCCAACAACCATAAACAAACAGTACCCCAGGCTGTGTAGCAAGGATGAGCTCCCGCTCTTGCTGTTTTAGGTTTAGTTCCACGATGCGCCAGAGTGTTGGCAGCTCTGCATAGATGAGAGGCAGCTATTGTAGATCGACACTGACCTGAATTAGAACTGAGGTGAAACTAATGAGGAAGAGATGATTTTCTTATTCCATTTTCCCAGCTAGAAACTGCTTTTCTGGCAAGGCCTTAGAGAAAGCACTGAGCAGCTGCAGGGGGTGGGGGAGCCCTGGGGGGCTTGGGTGCTTAGCCTCCGGAGCACCTGCTCCAGCTGTTCTCGCTCACGGGGACACGTGACATCAACTCCGATCTCTGAAGTCAGGACCATCGTGGCGGCAGGGGTCAGGACCCACAAACAGGAATGGATCTGTGAGCTCCCCAGGACCAAGGACACTGTCTACCAAAGGACCAGAGGATTCACATTGCAAAATAATTACAGGATTTCATAGTCGACATGATGGGAGTCTGGGGAATGTGTGGGAATACATTCTTAACACCAGACACGAAGGAGCCTAGACTTCACTTATGAACACCATTGTGATCAACCAAGACTCTAGGCAAGTAATTGAGAGGCATGGGTAGAATACTGCCAGTTGAATTGCTTTGGTTGCTGAAAATGAGACCTTATATAAGGGTCAGGGAGATGGTTCAGTGGTTAGAGTACTTGCTGTGGGAACATGAGGACCTTAGTTCAGATCCCCAGCACCCACATAAAAGCTAGGCTTGGTATCATGTGCCTGTAACCCTCGTGCTGGGAGATGGAGACCCCTTGCTTTTTCTCACCTTGCTGACACCCCACAACATACTCTATCTAGTGTGACGCTGGCCTTGTAATGATGGGAGCTGATGAACAGGAAGCCGGAAGTAACTTTGGTGCTTACTGTTCAACCCAGGGATGGGAGGTGAACCCCATTCTTTTTCTGTGTTGTCTGTGCATGTTCCGTGTGCATGTGAGCATGGGGGCACGTGTGCCATGGTGTGATCAGATCACGTGGAGATCAGAGGACAGCCCGCGGCCCAGTCCCTCACTACTCCACCTGCTTTGGGGTGGGGTTCCCTCTCTGGATCTTGCTCTGCTGTGGCGGTTCTTTGCTGCGCTTGCCTACACAAGCTTCTGAGAAATCCTCAGGTCCCTACGCCCTATCTCACCACTAGCACTCCGGGGATTCCAGAAGCCTGCCACAGCTTCCAGCCTTTTATGTGGAGTCTGGGGAGAATCAACCTCAGGGGCTCAGGCTCGAGTGGTTCCTGTGTTACCCACTGAACCATCTCTCTTAATGAGCGAAGGCCATTCCTGACACTAAGTAATGTGTCATTGGCTGGTCAGGGAAGATGAAAAAAAAAAAAAAACCACATTGGCCATTTTCATAGAATTTACTATGGGCAACTAACAGGTCATGGAGGGTCAGGATTGTAAGAAATAAAGGAAAAAACAGCAAAGATGGCCATGGTAGGAAATAGGTATTACCCCTAGGCCTGGGGAAACCAAAGCAGGAGATTGAGGGTATGTAAATAAGGCTTTAGAGGGGATTTCCCATGGAGCTGGGACCCACACTGCAGAGGCCTCTGCCAGGTATGAACTGTCAGATCTGAACTTTGTAGCCCACCAGTGACCATGCTGCAACCCTCCTGTGTCCATTGTCTGTCCATCCACTTGAGCTGTAGTGACCAGAGGGGAGTGTGACGGCCTGTTCTGAGTGTGCTGAGGAACGGCTGGAAATCAGGATCCTGGGCTGGGCAGTGCTGACCGGAGCAGCAGGCAGAGTGGGCAGAGCAGCCCCTTCCTCCCTTTGGACTGTGACGTCTCTGTAGCAACCCCCCCCCCCATGAGTTGGACCTGAGGGAACCCAGTACCGTCACCTCTCAGAGAATGTGGTTTCTGAGGCCCTCCCCCAACCTTCACAGAGAGTGGGTAGGGAGGATTGAGGAGAGAGGGACAATGGCTCAGTATCCAGTGCTGGTCGCCCAGCAAGAGCAGGCTTTTGTCCCAGCATGCTGCTTGTTTCGGGAGTGTTCTGATCCCGCAGTCGTTTGTGCTGGCTTCCATCCCTCTTTCCCTGCATCCAGCCCTGGCTCTATGGTAGTGGAACTGGTGGGGTAGCCTCAGTATTTGGGGCCTGGGAGGCAATGGACAGAACTTGCCAGTTTAGTTTAGTTTTGGGGGTTTGGTGTATAAGCACCTGGTCTCTTTCCTCCTACGGCTCTGTACTCTGGCTCTCTTGGTACAAGCCTTCTTCTCAAGGCTGCCTCCCTGTATGCTAGGTTAAGGGACGCTCTTGCCCCCTGCTCTCTCTGCTTGCAGTTAGTTTGCTTCTCGAACATTTCAGCGCCTCTGTTCGTAGGCATCTGACCTTGGCTCCTGACTTGCACCTCCTTCCTAAGGAGACCCTGGTGTAGCAGTGGATGCTGAGCCACCTGGCTCGTGGATGTCCACCGCTCCTTTCCTGCAGGACAAGATTAGGGCTTAGCCGAATTCACAGAGCTGTCCAGACCGGGTCACTCCCGGAGCGCCTTCTCAAGTACAGCAGACCTTCCTGGTCCGTCCACCACAGATTGGCCTCGTTTCCACTCTGTCTTCTGCAGCATGGGAGAATTCAATCTCAGGGTTCTCCTTTCCTAGGGGAGATTCTAGGCGGTGAGGTCATCTCATTCTCTGTCCTCACTCACCTGCTTTGGTCCTGAAAGCAGTTAGGCTGCCTGTTTCTGAGAACCTTCTGGACTGTCCCTCGGTTGCTGCTGTTCTCCAAAGGCTGGGGAAGGCGTGGCTCTATGTTCTCCTCCTCCTCCCTGCCTTCTTCACTGGAGTGGAGACAGATCTTGCAGCCCATTAGCAATCACAGCTGCAAGCCTTTCCCTAGTCACTGCCCTCCCACCGGAGCTGTCCTGGCCGCACAAGAAAAGCAATCAGGTCCTAGCTGGGGCGCAGCATGGCTTAGCGGCTCAGTGGAGCTAACATGACTGGATATTTCGGCTCCAGCGTGTTCCCAGCGTGGCATTCTGGCTCCTCGGCTCTGACGATGCACCATTAACCATTCGCATTACTTCCAAAATCGATCCGACACCTGCACGTGCTGTGCCCAGGCGCACTAAACTTGAACTTTGCCTTTGAGTCAAATTCTACATGGCTATGCCATGCTCATCAGACATTCTCTTTGACACTGCTAAGAAAATAATAGTAATTGTGTCATTAAAGCCGATTGATAACAAAAATCTTTGCAAGCATAGCATTCTACGGTAAGGGGAAGAAGTATAGTGATTGCTTAAAATGGTGTGGATAGAGCAACCCTGTTGTTCACAGAGCTAGGGCATGATTTAGAATTTGAGCTTAGAAATAAAAATTGAAATTGCAAAGTCTTCTTAGTCCCCCACACCATTGTCTGTGTGTGTGTGTGTGTGTGTGTGTGTCTGTCTGTCTGTCTATGTGTGTGTATGGTGGGCTCCTGTTAGACAATGGCACATTCCGGTTATATCCTCCATGATAGCCCAGCAGGGTAGCTGCCAGAAATCCAAAAATTCCCCCCTTGCTCTCTGAGCTCAATCAGCACCTCTTCACATGGTTCTTTCACGGCCTGGCAACCCTTAAGGGCTCACAGCAGACCAGAAGGTGCTTTCTTTAGATTTCCAGCTGGAGCTTAAAAATCCAGTAACCTAGAGACAGTCCCACTGGCCTGCTGGGCCCTTTGGATCAACATGTCCAGGCTTCCCTTTTCCTGGGAATCTGTGGCATGTTGAGGTCTCTTCTTCCCTGTGCTCTGGCCTAGGCAGCTGGAGCTGGAGGGATGCTCTCTCTGCAGTCTGCTCCGCCTCTTCCTTCGTAAAGAGATTAGACCGATCGGCCGCGTCTGTTTAGCCTCAGCCTGGACCTGCTTGTCCAGATGATGGGAAGATTCTAATGTAATTGTTCCTGCATAGAAAGGAGTTATCCAGTCATCTGACAAGTTCTTCAATGATTGATGGTTCCTTGCAGCTGCTAGAAGTTTCTTCTAGGGGCTGGAGAGATGGCTTAGCAGTTAAGGCACTCGCTAGAAGTTTCTTCTAAAGCCAATGAAACACAGCCTCGGATTCTGCTACCATCTTGGTCCCCCCTTTCCTTAAGTGGAACAAGAATTGGAAGGATGTGTGCTTCTCTAGTAAAAGCAGGAGTTGCTATTACAGAGATGGGAGTGAATGCTGGCTCTGTTAGTTTTGTAACCTTGATGCTGCTGCCAGCCTTCCAGAACCTTGGTTTTTCTCATTACTCTTCTTCCCTCCCTCCCTTCTTCCTTTAGCTATGTGTCTATCGTCTGTCTGTCTGTCTGTCTGTCTGTCTGTCTATCTATCTATCTATCTATCTATCTTGGTTTTTCTGAAGCAGGGTCTCACTGTAGCCCAGGCTGACCTGGAACTCACTCTGTAGCCCAGGCATTCCTCATAGCTCAGCCTCCCAATTAAAGACATGTGCCACCAGCCCAGGTGGTTTTTCATCTTTCAAAGGAGGCTAATAACCTGCCATGCAGGGCTGTTGTGAGGATGTGCTGGAATAATGTGATGGCATTAGCTAAGTGTGCAGGAAAGTCACACAGATGGGTTTGGGAGTCACACAGATGGGTTTGGGAGGCGAGTTGATGGTCAAAACCCTCCCACAGTAGGTGGGAGAAGCCAGTATCTATCTCTCCCTAGAGCTGGTTTTGAATTTTTTTTTTCCTGAGTAAAAGAATGTGGAGCATGGGGTTTGGAGATCAGTTTCTCTTGTCCATCTGGGATGTTTGCTAGTTCTGGGGAGCTCTGCCCGATTTGTGAGGTGGGCGCTTCCAGAGCTGCAGGAGGAACGGCATTAACGTGCCCTCACTGTGCGTGTCTCAGGAGGGACTTGCAAGTGACGCCATTGTTAAAGTACAGGTCTCTGTCCTAGAATTAAAAATAATTATTTGTGAGAAATGGATGAAGTAGGCAATTTCGTACCTGGGGTGTATGCGCATGGGCAGACTCTAGGGCTTAGTTAAAGGTTTAGAGGAGTTAGGCATTTTATAACTCATTATACATGGTGTTTTCTAGAAATTTTGTATTGTGTCTGAAGCTTGATTAATTATCTAGTATAACTACACTGTAGTTTTCTGTCAGATTTATCTGTAAAGATTGTTTACACTGAGAACACAAGTTGGGTTTTGGATAGATAATTAGTAAAAGATAATAGGTTTAAAATAATTTACCATTTTCTTATATTTGGAGAAGTTAAAATACATTTTAAGTAGAACTAGGTAAAAGGGGCAAAATTAAATTCATATGTAATTGAATGTGATAAGAATAGCTACATTTCCAGGCATGGCGACCTAAAACCTGTCATGCCAATACTTGGGAAGTAGAGATAGAGGGTCATGAGTTCAAGGACAGCCTAGGTTACACAAGACCTTGTCTCGCAAAACAAAACACAACGAAATGAAATGAAATAAAAAAGAATAGCTGATAATTAATACATGAGACATTGTGCATGTGCAAACGTACCAGTTACATGCAGCTTCAAAAACAATTTGATGGTGATATTAGTCACTCAGGACCAAGGTAAACAATTATAATAATCTCCATTGAGTTTGTCATCATCATCTATAAATCCATTTTAATTACAAGTAGTAAATATCACCCTATTAACCTGTGTCGATGAGCATAACGCCGTTACTAATACAGAGTGACTTTGACCCTTGAATGAAGGAAGGATTTCACTTTAGCAAGAGCAGGATGAAGGTGATAATTATCTGGCAAGCTTGAGTTCTGGGCTCAGGTTGGATAAATTAGATCTCAAGGTGGATTTCACACCCGGGTGCAATGTTTTCTGTGTTCACGGCAGCGCTCATCAGATAACTGTCAGATCTACTTAGAGCAAAGCAAAGTCACAGGCGTGTGTACAGCTATATTTGTGTAGTCTCCGCCTTTTATCTATTTATTTTTGAGGCAGGCTCTCATGTATACCAGGCTGGCCTCACACTTGCTCTGTAGTTGAAGATGACTTTGAATTTCTCGTCCCACTGCCTTCACCTCCCCAAGGCTGTGATGACAGGTGTGCCCCACCATCCTCGGTTTATGTTGTGCATGCAAGGCATGTACTCTGCCATCTGAGCTACATCCTACCCTCTAAAGTAGTCTCAACTTTTTAAGGCTTAAAAGGGATTTATATATGGTGGTGACAAACTCAATGAAGATTATTACAATTGTTTACTTTGGTCCTAAGTGAATAACATCACCACAGTGAGGCCATCTCTAGGGTGGGAAGATTCAGTAAGGATGTTCGGATGTGTTTGTTCAGCCCGTGTTCTTGACGGAAGCCCCTAGAACTGCACACTGAGGTTGGCTGGCTACATTTGCATGTCATCATGATGGTTCTGTTTCTCTAAGAAAAATAACCTGTGCATGCTAGCTTGTGCTCTAAGGATGACTTCCTGATAGCCTTAGAAATATGCTGAGAAATTCTGGTAGAATGCTGGCTCCTTGTGAACAAGGGAGAGTGCCTGTGTATTTTAAATATTTTATTTGCGTCTGAGAGAGAAAGAGGCAGATATATAAAGAAAATGGGTGTGCCAGGGCCTTCAGCCACTGCAAATGAATTCCAAACGCATGTGCCATCTTGTGTATCTGTCTTATATGGGTCCTGGGGAATTGAACCTGGGTTCTTTGCTTTGCAGGCAAGTGCCTTAACCAGTTAGCCATCCCTCCAGCCCCCTGTGTATTTTATATTTTTTCCTCTTTGTAATAGGATGTGTATTAAATGGCTCATTATTTAAATAGAAGTCAAATTGACATTAACTCTTATGTTCTTGTGGTGGTTTGAATGTGAATATCTGTCCCCCTATAACCTCAGGCATTTTTGATTAAGATTAAGCTTCCTACTTAAGTCTCCACCAGCCTGGAGTGGATCTTGTAGTCCAGCCTTAAAGTGTGTTAGTAGCAGCTGGAGCTCTGGCTGTTCGTGTTTGGTAGCTGGTTGGTGGTGTCTGTCTGCTATGATCGCTGGAAGTGAGCCGGCTTCTTCCACCATGAATGGTGTTTACCCTGGATTCTGTAGGCCTGAAATAAACCCTTTCCTCCTGTAATCTGCTTCTGGTCAGGTGTTTGTCCCAGCCATGAAAAGTAACTGCAACCCTCTAAAGAAATATTTATTTGTTGTTTCTATTTTTGTGTTTGAGGTAGGGTTTCACTGTAGCCCAGGCTGACCTGGAACTCACTCTGTAGTCCCAGGCTGGCCTTGAACTGCTACCTCTGCCTCCCCAGTGCTGGGATTGAAGGTGTGCACCACCGCTTACTACCCATAGCTGTGCCTGAGAGACCCTCAGTCACAGTGAGGACTGCGGGCCTTGGGGGCCACCTGGTTGACTCCTTTACTTTATAGATGAGGCCCGGGTATCTTGCCCATAATGTGCCAGTTGCCCCAGAGCGTGGGTGGCACAGCTGAAGAGAATTCAATGTCCTGACCTCGGACCCATGTGTCCTTTCCATTCTCAGCTGCCCTCATTTTTTCCACTGGGTTTGGTTTTGGGCTTTTAAGCATTTGCTGCATTTATCACTTTGGTAAGTAGGAAATTGCCCAAGTCTTTAGTGTAAGCCAGGGTGCTGCGCTATAGAAATAAGTTGGTAATGAAAGACTTGAAATAAACAATTTTAACTCAGTGATCCTTTTCAATCCTCTTATAATCAAAACTGAACTGGGTGTGGTGGCGCATGCTTTTAATCTCAGCACTTGGGAGGCAGAGGTAGGAGGATCTCCATGAGTTTGAGGCCACCCTGAGACTATATAGTGAATTCCAGGTCAGCCTGGGCTGGAGCAAGACCCTATCTTGAAAAACCAAAAACAAAACAAAAAACTGAAGTGCCTGACATGTGACTGAGTGGCTTTTCACAAATGTTTTTATTCTTTCAGGACAGAAGAATCGATGACAGAAGACGACAAGAGGAGGTATGTGAGATATTGTAGCTGGCGTTAGCGTGAGTCATTTTGGCCATACCACATGGGTTTAACACGTGGTAGCACAGGCCCAATAATGCAGGTTCCACCAGGGAAAACTTGGAGCACAGCAGACACATGCAAGAGCAGGAGACGGGTTCACGTGGCCTGTGTCATCCACTCGCACCCTTGATCTTTATGGTACTGTTCTCGACTGTTCTGACTCATCGATGTCTCCTCCTCATTCCCCTTTCTCTGTCCTCCAGCACCTTCTGGGGTACACTCAACCTTGCTGTCTCTCCTCCTTAGCCCTCTCATTTCACATGTATGCCTCCCTATGAAGAAGTGACTTTGTATATTCATATTGCATGATACCATGGGGACTTCTGAATTTGTGTTAGGTGTTGATGGAGTCCTGTAATGTATTTACTATTCATCACTGTGCTAACTTACACCAACTTTTCTTCCTTCTCACTGCAAATAATATATCTAAAAATCTTATGAATTCAGTCCATCTTTCTTTTTTTAGTCTTTTATTTGAGAGAGAGAGAGAGAATGGGTGTAACAGAACTTCTTGCCACTGCACACAAACTTCAGATGCATGTGCCACTTTGTGCCTCTGTCTTTATGTCAGTACTGGGGTTTCAAATTCATAAAGGCAAGGCTTTGCAAGCAAGCACCTTTAACTGCTGAGCCATCTCTCTAGCCTAGCCTTCTTTTTATAGCTTCCTTTTAACACAAAACAATTATATTTGAAAAATCATGAGTTGTTTTCATAACCATATAATCGTTTGGAGTGATCTATAAGTTTCTATGACTTACATGCCCCTTAAACTCGTCTTATTTCTTTTTCTTAAAGAAACTATGGAGGTGTCTATGTTGGCCTGCCATCCGAAGCTGTCAATATGGTGTCCAGTCAGGCAAAGACTGTACGCAAAAGTAAGCAAGTGCTGTGTGGTGCTTATTTCCTCAAAATATTTTGTTTAAATTTTATTTACTAGAGAGGGGGGGGGAGAGAGAGAGAGAGAGAGAAAGTAAGAAAGAAAGAGGCAGATGGAGACAGAGAATGGGTACTCCAGGGCTTTTAGCTGCTGCAAACAAACTCCAGACACATGAGCCACCTTTTGCATCTGGCTTTATGTGGGTACTGGGAAATTGAACCTGGGTTCTTTGGCTTCACAAACAAGTGTCTTAACCACTAAGCCATCTAATTCAACTCAAAATATTGTTTTAAAACTTAAAAAAATTGTTTGTTTGAGAGAGAGAGAGAGAGAGAGAGAGAGAGAGAGAGAGAGAATGGGTGTGCCAGGGCCTCCAGCCACTGCAAATGAACTCCAGATGCATGTGCCACCTTATGAATCTGGCTTACATGGGTCCTGGGAAATTGAGCCTGGGTCCTTTGGCTTCGTAGGCAAGTGCCTTAACTGCTAAGCCATCTCTCCAGCCCCCAACTCAAAATATTTTTAATGGAAATTATGAAATTCCATATTTCCACTTGCCTGACTCAAAACTATTACATCATTGTAGTCACGGATGTATAAATACTCTGCTTGTTGTGAGCATGTCTTGCAAATGCTACCCACATGTTAAAAGTCATTCCAGAGCCAATTTAGCTTCTACGTGTGGCTACATACTATAGATAGTCTTAATTTCTTGTTAATGTCAATGATGATCTGTGTGAAACTGAAAGTTGGCATCTAAGCAAGCGGATGGAATGTTTAATAGAACACTAAGGTGTGTTTCTTTAATGTAAAGATGATTAACTGATAAGCTGTCTGGTGAATAAAGGAAAAAGAACTGCCTATTGTATAATTTAACAAAGTATGGCTCCTGTTCCCAGCTTTAATAGTAATTAGAAGGCTAATGAAGTCTTCTCGAATAATAAGCTTGTGTGCAACTGTGTAGGTGGTCTCTGCTGCTAAAGACAACTTAAAGTGAGGCTTGTAGTAAGGAATGCTGGGTTTATAATCAGTCTGCTGATATATCATGTCATGTGTAATTTTAATGATTATTAGCTAATATATTTACTTTGCTCACAAGACCTATCACATTTTTTTGTTTGTTTTCAAGGCAAAGTCTCACTCTAACCCAGACTCACCTGGAACTCACTCTGTCCCAAGCTTGCCTTGAACTCACGGTGATCATCACACCTATGCCTCCCACGTGCTGGGATTAAAAGCATGTGGTACCACGCTCGGCAGTGTATCACATTTAAAAAAATTATATATTTATTTATTTATTTATGTGTGTGTTTATGGACATGCCAGAGCCTCTGCCCACTGCAAACAAACACCACATTCTTGCACCACTTTTTGGCATCCAGCTTACACGAGTGTTGTGGAATTGAACCCAGGCTGTCAGGCTTTGCAAGCAAGTACTTTTAACCACTGAGCCATCTTCCAGCCCATTCTCATATTATTTTTGAACATTTTAATTTATTTATGAGAGAGAGAATGAGAATGAATGGGTGTGCCAGTCTCTTGCCACTGCAAATAAACTTCAGATACATGTGCCATTTTGTGCATCTGGCTTTATTTTTTTTTAGGTGGGTGCTGGGGAATTGATCCCAAGCCAGTGCAGGCTAGCAGGCTTTACAAGCAGGCAAGCACCTTTAACCGCTGAGCCATCTCCCCTATTTTTAGCATACTGTAATTATTTTTTCTCACTACTATTTTCCTACTTTATGATTTAGATGTGCAAATACATATGTGTTACTACTGTTTGTAGCTTTGTGTGCAATTATAATATGCTTTTGTGAACCTGGACATTAAACTCTTATTAATTTTCTCTTTAAGATTAGAAGAAAATGACGTGACTCAGTAATCAAGAGGTACTGTATAATTTTCTAAATTATTTTATGTATTTAACCTTGATGATGAAGGAATGACGGATATGGTTACTATGTATTTCTAAGACACCTTGAACTTCAGGGTGATGGGGGTCTCATCCTATGAATTCCAGTAGAGTATGTTCTGCTGTGAAGAGGTTAAGGTCAGGCCAACTCTTTGCAGCTACTGTGGTTTGTTTTGTTTTGTTTTTTCCACTTTGCAATGTACTAGCAACAATGCAAGCTGTCTACCTAAACACTGAAATCTCGCCTTTCTTGACAAAAAACTTGTCACAGGACTTGCATAACAGGTGGGGAGAGATCAGAGAGACTCAGACTGGGTGTTAGGTTAGGCACCATACATGGCATGTGGCAAGAGCCCTGGTCTGAAAAGGAGATGTCAGCAGTAGGGCTGCAGCGTGGTTGGTCCTCACAGAGGCAGTCAGGTGTGGAGAAACAGGCCTGCCGCTTGGTCCCGATGCGCTCCTTGTTTGGGCTCCTGACTGATGCACCAGGTCTCTTCGAAAGCCTCCACTTTCAGGAGTGCAGTCTCTGCGAAATCCCATTCTCTTTTGGGAGTCAGTCCTGGACTGGAATTTGCGGTTTTACCTACTGGCTGGGCAAGTTTCTTTCCCTCTCTACAACCTGTAGAATAGGTCTGTGGCTTAGACCGAAGGTTGGTGTTAGGATTAAATCTGGGATATTGCTACCACCCCCCTCTGCCTTTTTATTTTTATGTAACTAGAGCCTAGCCATTAGCAGACTAGAAACAAGACCTTTTGGTACTGAAACAACTTCTTGCCCAGGGCCAGCACTGGAGCTGGTGTTTGGTGTGGGGTGGGGTACAGAACAGGCTCATGGGTGAAGGTCAGTTAGCTTCCCCACTGGAGGAACAGCGCACAGAGGGTGTGACTAGCTTCTGCCCAGAGGAACCATAGAAGGGTCTGGGTTCCACTCCATTTAAGACTTTCTCATCAGGGCAGTGTTATGGAGGTTTAGGTTGTAGTACCCATGACCACATTCTTTGAGAACTAACTGCAGATTTTCTAGGTCTAGTATTTATTCGACTTCTACTTCCTACCCCTCTTCGAGTTCTGGGTTCCCAGCCATCCCCTACATAGAAGTACTTTTTTTTTTTTTAACCTGCATCTGATAGAAAAAGTGACCTAGTTGAAAGCTACCCTACACCACTATTCTCCTGGAATAAGGATGTATTTCAAAAAGCACAGGAATGGAGTGGCAAGAGATGTCCTGTAGAGAGATACCCAGAGTCTGGGTGGCTCTGCCCAGATGGTAGGTGCTGTCCCCGCTTTCTCATGGGAGAGTGAGGTAAGGTGACTGCTCTTCACTGTGGGGAGCTAAGGTTGTGTAGTCACAGGTTAGCGGTGTTACTGATGAGCCAGTCTACTGACTGTAACAAGCTGGCTAAAATAGGTCCGTACTGTTCATGGCTCTAAATCTGTTGTTTTATGGCTACCCTTCTCTTTTCTGTTTTCTGCATTCTTTATTTCATTTTTTGTGGGGGGGGGGTTTGAGGTAGGGTCTCTCTCTAGCTCAGGCTGACCTGGAATGCACTATGTAGTCTCAGGCTGGCCTCAAACTCATGATGCTCCTCCTACCTCTGCCTCCCGAGTGCTGGGATTAAAGGCGTGCGCCACCACAGCCTGCTCCATTCTTCATTTCTAACTGACCATTTGATCCTGATTTCCCTTTACCTCCTTTGAATGATCTGAAAGGCCTTTATACATGTGTGTGTGTGCATGTATGAGTATATACATATGTGTATGCACGTGGGTTCATGGGGGTGTGTGGGTGCTCGCATATGCATGTGGGCCTGCGTGTGGAGGTCAGAGGTTGATATCGGATGTCCTTCTCTATTGCTTTGCTCCTTGTGTGTTTGAGACAGAGTTTCTCACTGGAACCAAACTGGTGGACTAGCTAGCCAGTGAGCTCTAGGGCTCTACCTGACTCTGCCTGTCCAGTGCTGGAATTCCAGGTGTACCTCCATGTCCAGCATTGGATGTGGGTCCTGGCGATCTGGACTCATGCTTCAGGTCTCCATGCTTGCATAGCAAGCACGTTACCACTGAGCCGTCTCCCCAGGCCCCGCTAAGTTAAATGACTATCTCTTGTTCTTAGTGACTGACCACATATCCATTGTGGCACTTGTGTGTGACACAGCTAAACTCATGACTGTTGTTAGACAGAACCTTGATGTCTATCCTTTGGATGAGCTATACTTTGGTGGCGGACACTGAAATCTCCCTGAACTCCCTCATGAGCTGATTTGGTTGCTTTTAGATAAAATTAAGGAATGACTTCAGAATCTCAACTCCTTACGTTGATACAAATGTGTAATGTCTAGCTGACTCCGAGTTTGGGTGACGGTCCTCAGGTACCAGAGGTGGACCAGCCCCTTCAGCATCCCCTGGGGGAGCCCCACATACCGTGTATGGCTGCATCCTTGGGGGTCCAATATCCAGAAGCGATGGAGTTGTTGCTGAGCAATCTATATATACTTTAAAAACTATTTTATATTTATTTATGTATTTGAAAGAGGGGGCAGATAGAGAGAGAATGGGCACGCCAGTGCCTCTAGCCGCTGTAAACAAACTCCAGATGCATGTGCCACCTTGTGCATCTGGCTTACGTGGGTCCTGGGGAATAGAACCTGGGTCCTTAGGCTTTGTAGACAAGTGCCTCAACTTCTAAGCCATCTCGCCAGCCCCAGTCTATATTTTTAATTTGGTGCTGGCATGCATGTGGCTGGGGTTGGGTTTCTCCTGTTGCATTTTAATTGTTAGTTGGTAAATGTTTCTGCTCCTGATTTGGTCTCTTTCTGTAAATGTCAACGATGCTCAGAACTAGATGCCAACATAATAAATCTTAACTAAGTATTGAGGGACATGCATACGTGCTGTATTTAAAAGCACCTCAGTAAGTCATTTAGATTGACATGTTTTTATCTAAGTCGTACCTGTCCAAGGGTGCTAATTTTTTTTTCTCCTGTTTTCTGTTTCCTTTATAGCTTGCGCATCAACTTGGAAGAAGTTGGCTCTGGAGACACTGTAATGTGTATAGAGTTTTCCAAAGAAATTCTAAAACCGTTGTCTCCACGCTGTGCCCCCTCCCCTCAAAGTTGAAATGAGTAGTTAAAGTCATGGGTACAGGTTGAATGTTGCAGCGATAGAAGGGAATTGGTTAGACACTGTGCTCATTTGTGGAGCTTCTTGCAGGCCACCAGCGACAGCCAGGCTAAGGCTCTTCCTTCCTGGCCAGGGATGCCTGGTTCCACAGTACCCCATCCTGACCATTCAACACAGTTCACAGAAATCATGTCTTTTCACTAATACTTTTTTGATAGTTTTTATATAACAAAATCCTTAATTCTATTTATAACTTAAAGTAATAAGGTACTATAAATGAATTACTTAAAGTAATATATTATCTCCTGTCTTTCACTATTTGTATTTTGCATTAATTTTTAGCTGTAAAAATTGATAAATGGATTCTTACTGCTACTATCTCTTTCCCTGTTTTTACTGTTTGGGTTTCAAATTTTATTTAAATGTCAGAGGATTTCCTTTATTAGAAACATGTACCACATTGCAATATTTAAAAATAAACTAGTGAAATCTGCATGGTATATGAACATGTTGATAAAATTCCTGTTTTCTCTAGCCAAAGGTTTATGTACTGCAAAAACTCCCTAGCCACAGAGTCTCCTATTCTGCCTTTGTGAATCATGGCATCTCCTCATGTTAACTCTATTCTGATTTCAAGCATTTATGGTTGGTGTTCAATGGGATATATGGAAAATACTTAATTTGCTAATGACGTGTGTATTTAATTATTACTACAATGTAAATTACTCAGATCACCATTGTATTTCAACAATTAAACATTTTATCCCTCTTTACCTGGATTTCTTACTTATTTTCAAAAGAACCCTTTCAAAGAAGCCATACATGGCATTGTCATATATTGCTGTAACATATGAATATGTAAATATAACCATGAAAAGCTGAAAATTTTCCTAAAGAGAAAAACATTGTCTTACATATTTGGCCCATATGATAACCACAAAACATTCAACTCATTAAAGCAATTAGTAATCAAAGATCACTAAGAAATGAGGCTGGAGAGGTGATCAGCAGTTAACGACACTTGCTTGCAAAGCCTGCCAGCCTGGGTTTGAGTTCTCAGTACCCATGTAAAGCCAGACACAAAAAATGGCTAAACATCTGGTGCTTGTTTGTAGTACCAAGAGACCCTGGCTTCCCCCACCCCCCACAACAGAGGTACACATGCAAATAAGTATTAAAATTTTTAAAAACTAGGACTGGAGAAATGACTTAGCGGTTAAGGTGGTTGCCTGCAAAGTCAAAGGATCCAGGTTTGATTCTCCAGAACCCATGTAAGCCAGATGCACAAGGTGGCGCCTGTGTCTTGAGGTCAATTGCAGTGGCTGAAGACCCTGGCATGCCCATTCTCTCTTTCTATCTTCCTCTCACTCTCCTAGATAAATAAATAAATAAATAAAAACGTTTTTAAAAAAACAACTAAGAAATTATGAAACATTTATTCCTAGCCTCTGTCAACAAGTTCACGGTGGCTTCTAGATACAACATCCATGCTCATTTCATTCAAAATAACAAGTTCCACTTGGGAGGCTGACGCAGGAGGATTAGGAGTTAAAGGCCAGCCTTGGCAACACAGTGAGTTGGAGGCTAGCCTAGACTACATGAAACCTTATCTCAGAAAACCCACAAAAAACAAACCAACCAAAAACTTAAAAGATTTTTTTTTTTTTTTTAAGTCAGCCAGGCGTGGTGGCACATGCCGTTAATCCCAGCACTTGGGAGGCAGAGGTAGGAGGATCGCCATGAGTTTGAGGCCACCCTGAGACTCCATAGTGAATTCCTGTTCAGCCTGGGCTAGAGTGAGACCCTACCTTGAGAAACTGAAAAATAAAATCAAATGAATGACTTTTGGAAAACCTTAATGTGGAAATAACTTTAGATTGACAGAAGAGCATAGGGTGGGCTGGGGATATCGCTCAAGCAGAGAACGGGGCCTGGTGTGGGGGAGGCCCTAGGTTCAGTCCCGAGTACTTAACAACCAAGTGTGTGATGATTGCAGAGCTCCCGTATCAGCTGCCTGTGGAGCCGCTTCCCCAGGTGAGTCCTCTGTGACCGTAGTACATTTGTCAAGATGAAAGAATTAAACATAGACACCGTGGCACTACAAATTACGACCTTTCGCTAGACTCATTGCCTTTCCCACTAATATCTTTGTTGTTGTTGTTGTTCCAGAATCAAATCCCAGATTATGTCATATCCCGTGACATTTGTTCATCAAATCTCCTTTCCTCCTCCTGCTGGTGGCATTTTCTCAGCCTTTCCTTGTTTCTGTGACCTTGACACTTTCCAAAGTCTACTGGTTAGGAATTTGGAGTATCCACCTCATTTGAATCTCTTGGTTTTCTTATGATTGGACTGGGGAGAGCACTATGGAGATGGATGGCCCCTCATCACATCGCATCATTAGATATCATAATCCCAATTTATGACTAGTCATGTCATCATGATCTTAACTTGGTTAGGTGGGGTCTCAGCTCTCTCCATGGTGAAGCTTCTGGTTTCCCCTTACTGTTCCCTTAAAGTGAGTCATTGAGTTCAAGATGGAAATTAAGTTCTACCTCCTAGAGGAACTTTGGGGCATTTGTTAAAAATACCAGATGGCTTAGCGCTTGCCTGCAAAGCCTAAGAACCCATGTTCCTCCAGATCCCATGTAAGCCACGGGCACAAAGGTGAGGCAAATACAAGGTCACACATGCTCACTAGGTGGTGCAAGTGTCTGGAGTTTGATAGCAGTGAGTGAGGCCCTAGCATGTCAGTTCTCTCTCTCTCAAGTAAAGAATATTTTTTAAAATACCATATTTGGGGGCTGGAGAGATGGTTCAGCAGTTAAGGATGTTTGCTTACAAAGTCTGATGGCCCAGGTTCAATTCCCCAATATCCATGTAAAGCCAGATGCACAAAGTGGCACATGTGTCTAGAGTTTGTTTGCAGTGGCAAGAGGCCCTGGGGTGCCCATTCTCTGTGCTCCCACCTCTCTGCTTGCAAATAAATGAATAAATCCCAGGCTTGGGGCTGAGAAGATGGCTCAGTGGGTAATGTGCTTGTCATGCAGGCATGAGGACCTGAGTTTGAATCCCCAGAAACCACGTGAAAGCTGGGCACAGCAGTGTGAACCCGCCATCCCAGTACTGCCACTGGGGAGGCAGAGACCAGATCCCCATGACTTGCTGGCTGGCTAGTCTTGACAAATGAGTGAGCTCTAGGTTCAGTGTGTAACTCGGCCTCAAAGAATAAGGCTAAGAGCACACACACATTTGTCCACATGAATATGAACATGATCCACACTCCAAACACATACAAAAAAACACCTTGGTAATAAATACTTTGGGATAGATACTCTGAGACTGCACATATCCTATTTCCTCTTTAAACTTTCCTTCACTAATGTGAACAACCATCCTTGACTTGGTGGTGCTGGGGATTGAACCTGAGGCCCTGTGTGTGTTAGGCAAGATTTCTACCACTGAGCTGTACCTCTAGCCTCATGCTCGGCTCATTCCTACAGCACTTATTGCTTTGGAGCTTTAGCCCTCATTTCTTCCTCCCCTAGTCCTTTGACATATTTTATTTAGAATTCTCTAAGGAGTATTATTAGTGTTTCTCTTGTTCGTGTATGTGTTGAAGCGTTTATTTATTGTGTTTCTTTGTGCATGCTTACTTTGTTATTTAGGTTACATTTTGCAGCTTGGGCCATTAAGAATTTTTTCAGTTTGGAGCCTGTTATTTCCCATACTTTTATATGTTGCATGTGTGTGTGTGTGGGGGGGGGGTTCAGTCAGACTGGCTGACCAGTGAGCCACAATGACTCTCCGATCTCAGCTTCCCACAGGACTGGAGTTACAGGCATGTGTGACCATGCCCAGCTGTTTACATTACAAGGGTGTTGGGGAATCACGTGCAGGGCCCTCTCGAGCCCTCCTGTTTGTGCAGCAAGCCCTCTTCTGCTGAGCCACCTCTTTAGCCCCCAACATTCTCCATACTTTATTCCCCTTAGGGTAACTTGATAGTAAGCAGGCCCATAAATAAAAATCCAATTCAAAAGTCAGTTAAAACACATTCCTAAAACGTCATCAAATTTCATCATTAGGGAATGGCGTCTTCCGTCAAGCTTTAACATTCTCCTTCAACTAGACATCATTTGAATTTATAACCTTATGAGTCTTTTTTAAAATTTATTTTTATTAGATGTGGACATACTTAGTATGTAAATAACATATGTTGGTACCATCCTTTCCCTCATCCCTGTCCCTTTTCTGAAGGAACCCTCCTCATTGGGGATTCAGGTCATCTCTACTGGGATTGTGGCTAATGCCTTGTGGGGCAGCAGTCAGTTATGGTGGAGAGGCAATGTCTCTGTGCATAATGTCCCTCTCCCTCTTCTGCAAAATTCCCTGAGCCATAATTCCCTAAGCCATGTTGGGTGCTTTTTTTTTTTGGTTTTTCAAGGTAGGGTCTCATCTAGCCCAGGCTGACCTGGAACTCACTGTGTAGTTTCAGGCTGGTCTTGAACTCATGGTGATCCTCCTACCTCTGCCTCCCAAGTGCTGGGATTAAAGGCGTGCACCACCACGCCCTGCTGGTGCATTTTAAGTCTACTTCAGTGATGGGCTCTTAGGAGCCTCTGGATCTCTGGTTTGGTAGGTGTTGAATGTTCTCTGTGTCTATATCCTTCACCCTTGTACTAACCTCACGTTCACTGGGAAAGCAGCACTCTTGCTCATTTCCCCAATTCCTCTGTGGCTTCAGCTGGGGCTGGGGTGAAGTGTGATGGGTCATTTATCTCCTCAGGTCCCGCTTCCATCTGACGAAGAGAAGCAGATTCTCCAATGGAGAGTGAAGTCAGCACAGGTTAAATAGGATGACCATTATTAGTTTAGAGAGAATTTACAGGGTGTATATCCTCTTATAGCCCAGATGTAAGTCCAGGTAGCTATAGCCACCTGATATTCGATAAAAATACCAGAAATACTCATTGTAGAAAAGACAGCCTCTTCAGCAAATGGTGCTGGGAAAACTGGATATGTATCTGTAGAAGGATGAGAATAGACTCTTCTCTCTCTCCATGTACAAGAATTAAGTCCAAATGGATTAAAGACCTTAATATCAGACCTGAAACTCTGAAACTGCTAGAGGAAAAAGTAGGGGAAACCCTTCAACATATTGGTCTTGGCAAAGACTTTCTGAATATAACCCCAATTGCTCAGGCAATAAAACCACAGATTAACCGCTGGGACCTCATGAAATTACAAAGATTTTGTATGGCAAAGGATACTGTGAATAAAGCAAAGAGGCAACCCACAGAATGGGAAAAAATCTTTGCCAGCTATACATCTGATAGAGCATTAATATCTAGGATATACAAAGAACTCAAAAATTAAATAATAAGAAATCAAACAACCCAATTAAAAATGGGCTATGCAACTAAATAGAGAGTTCTCAAAAGAAGAAAGATGGATGGCATATAAGCACCTGAAAAAATGTTCTACATCCCTAGTCATCAGGGAAATGCAGATTAAAACTACATTGAGATTCCATCTCACTCCTATCAGATTGGCTACCATCATGAAAACAAATGATCATAAATGCTGGCGGGGATGTGGAAAAAGAGGAACCCTTCTACACTGTTGGTGGGAATGCCATCTGGTCCAGCCATTGTGGAAATCAGTGTGGAGGTTCCTAAGACAGCTAAAAAAAGATCTACCATACGACCCAGCTATAGCACTCTTAGGCATGTATCCTAAGGACTCATCTCATTACCTTAGAGATACTTGCTCAACCATGTTTATTGCTGCTCAATTCACAATAGCTGTGAAATGGAACCAGCCTAGATGTCCCTCAACTGATGAGTGGATAATGAAGATATGGCACATTTATACAATGGAGTTCTACTTAGTGGTAAAGAAAAATGAAGTTATGAAATTTGCAGGAAAATGGATGGATCTGGAAAGGATTATAATTAGTGAGGTAACCCAGGCCCAGAAAGCCAAATGTCACATGTACTCTCTCATATGTGGATCCTGGCTAAAAATGATTGGACTTCTAAGTGAGTAGGAATAAAACTCAGTAGCAGAGGCCAGTAAACTAGAAAGCAGATATAAAGGGAATAGAAGCTCTGTATGGTGGTGCACGCCTTTACTCCCAGCACTTGAGAGGCAGAGGTAGGAGGATTGCCATGAGTTTGAGGCCAGGCCCAGAAAGCCAAGCATCACATGTTCTCTCTCATATGTGGATTCTAGCTACAGATGATTGGACTTCTATGTAAGTAGGAAGAAAACTCAGTAGCAAAGGCCAATGAGCTAGAAAAGAGATATAAAGGGAAAAGGAAAGGAGTGGGGTACTTAATAGGATGGTATTGTAAATATGTAAGTAGAAAAATAGATCCATGGGGGTAAAAAAGCCCAAGTGAGGTCAGGGGAAGAGATTGAGTAAAGGAAAGGTGGAGGGAGGAACAATCAAAATCTAAGAGGATATAAATAAATCATATGGAAACCTACTTTTTTGGACAATGGAACACTCAGGAGCCATAGATTGTTGCTAGAAAAATTTCAGTGCTAGGGATGGGATATCTTCCAGTGAGTTCTTGGCCAGGGAGGTCCCTGATGCCCCCAAAACATTATAGGCCATTGCCGAGGCCCTTGGTTTCCTACCAGGAATAGATGGTAAGACCCTATTGCTGAAGACTCCACATACTTGGGCTGCAAGGCCACTGAGAAATCCTGCTGGAACTGAGCTGATAACCTCCATGTAGACCAGCTGACAGAAAGCTAGAAGAAGCCATTCTGCATGCAGTTCAATGGGAGAAAGAGAAAACATCAGTGAAGATACTCAACAGTGGACACTGCAAGTCTTATAATTGGCCAGCCAGGCCAAATGAGCCAATGGGTGCAATAGTGGCACATCTGTCATGGTGGAAACCAACTTCCCTCTAATTGGACTGGAGGCCCGCTCCATGGGAGGGAATACATCCGTGATACTGAAAACTTAAAAGAGGAATAGTCATGAGCCCTAGGGGTGTAACATCTGCTACTGTCTGGCTAAATGTATATGCTATGCTTATCAAACTGCCCAGTAAGCACTTCTTTTAATGTTCATACCCTTATATTAATGCTGCTCTCACTTTTGGCAGTGAATCTTCTCTTCAGATGGCAGTGATGTTGGGATGACTCAGAAGGCATCATGGTGCTGGAAAGAAGTGACAAAGGAGTTCTCAGCACACTGCAATATCTCTATCACACCTTCCAAGGCTCAGGGTCTATTGTGGAAGAGGTGGCAGAAAGAATGTAAGAGCCAAAGGAAGGGTAGGACTCTTTACAATGTGCTCCCCCCAGACACAAAATGGCCTGGATATCCATGACCTCATAGTGCCTGGCACTACCTACACAAGACCATCATAAGAGGAGGAAAAGATCATGACATCAAAATAAGAGAGACTGATTGAGAGGGGGAGGGGCTATGATGGAGACTGGAGTTTCAAAGGGGACAGTGGGGGAAGGGAGGGCATTACCATGGGATATTTTGTATAATCATGGAAGTTGTTAATAAAAAAAATTGAAAAAAATAAACTACCTACATATAGATTTCTAAAAAAAGAAAACAGAGATTGGTAAAGCCTTAAAAATGCCCACGGTTTCAGAGTGTAATCCTTTTCAAACAATATATTCAAATGGCCAGCTAGTCATAGGGAGAAGATTCATCTTCATTCAAGTCAGACGATTGGAAACAACATTAATACCAGGTCTGTCAAATGGTGCCCCTTCCACCTGTCCTGTGATCGTAGGCTGGATGGCCGGTCACCGCTGTGCTGTGAAGATCACTGCTCCAGTCTTATGGTCATGACCCAGGCCATCAGACTTTGTAAGCAAGCACCTTTAACCACTGAGCCATCTCTGTAGCCCAAGTAAGATTATTCCTGACTCATGGTTTTAGAGGGATTTTAGCCCATCATAGTGGGGAAGGCATGGTGGAGTTTGCAGGGAGAGCGTATGGCCAACTTTCCTCATGATAGTGGGCAGAACCAGCATACCAGAACCAGAATGAGTATAAGCTTTAAGACCCACCTCTTGTGACTTCCACCAGCTCCACCCCCTAAAGGCTCTACCACCTTCAAAACAGCACCGTAAGTCTGAGAATAAGTGTGCAAACTGTGAGCCTGTGGGGGGCACTCCAGGTTCAACCGATATCATCCCAGCTTGCAGACCGGTGACCTCCCCTCCCCCAGCTAGCTTCTTCTCTATCCCACCCTGATATCCCCTCCTGTCCTACGCCCTCACTCTCATTAGTTATATTAGTTATGGCAGCTTCTATCCTGGCAACTTCTTTTTTAAAAAAATAATATTTATTTATTTATTTGCAGAGAGGGAGAAAAAGAGAGAGTGAGATAATGAGAATGGGCACTCCAGGGCTTCCTGCCACTACAAATGAGCTCCAGATGCATGCACCACTTTGTACATCTGGATTTGTGTGGGTACTGGGGAATAGAACCCACACTGTCAGGCTTTGAGAACAAGTGCCTATAACTACTGAGAAGTCTCTCGAAACCCTACCCTGACAACTTCTAACATCCCACACGCCGGCCATCTCCTCTTTCTTGTGACCCCAACAAACATTTACCCCTTGTGGGATCACTCAGTGTTGTTTTTGCTGCTAGCCCTTCATGTTTCTCCTAATCCAGGGTACACATCAAAGTTGCTCCCTAAGACCACTGTGCATACCTCTCTTGCGTCTCCTGTTGATTTCACTATGACTGGTGGAGACCGTGCCCCTGCATGTACATGTCCAGCTGAATATGGTGGTATCAAAACAGGTGATTGGGTGGACGTGGTGGTGCATGCCTTCAATCTAGCACTGGAGCTGAGGTGGGGCATAAAGGTAGGAGGATTGCTGCTAGTTCGAGGCCACCTTGAGACTACATAGTGAGACTCTACCTCAGAAAACCAACCAATCAACTAACCAACCAACCAGATGATTGTGCTAATAGTGACTCTAACAGCTCATAATGCCACCTGGCCACTTCAGTTTTTTGTCCATTCTCTCTACTCGTCTCTTCAACAATTCTTTCCTGTCTTCTCACTTCTCTTCAAACCTGCAACATATCCTCCCCATCCCTCACTGCCAGCAGACACTCTTGCTTCCTGTAAGACAATATTAAAAATAACTGACTGCGCCCATCATAGGGCTCATGACCGTGGCATCATGTGGGGCATGTGAACACTCCTACAGATGTCCATTGTATCCATTCTTCCTCCCAACAGTGGGCTTGGCTCCGACAATTCTCATCAACAATTCCCAGTCAATTTCCCCTTTACAAGATTATTTCTGTCATCATACAAATGTGATTTTATTTCTGCCACCTTAAAAAGACAACCCGAATCTCTCTTTCTGGCTTTTCGAGGTAGGGTCTCGCTCTAGCTCAGGCTGACCTGGAATTCACTCTGTGGTCTCAGGCTGGTCTTGAACTCCAAGCAATCCTCTCAGCTCTGCCGCCCAAGTGCTTGGATTAAATGTGTGCACCACCATGTCCGGCCCCAAATCTCCTTTGAACTAATAGCTATCCCCCCACTTCTTCCTTTGCACTAGAAATCCTTGTAACTGGTCTGTAATTTCTTTCCTGAACTACTTCATTCAAGCTGGATGGGCTCAGGAAGGGAGACATTACCCACAGGTCTCTTGTAATATGGAAACTCCCATGGGAAGGAATCCATCTCTCTTGTTTACTGTTACAACGCAGCACCTCGCTTAGGGTCTGGTACATCTTAGCCGCCCAAGAAATATCTTTTCAGTGACAAAGATATCAAATGTGATCACTGTCAGCCAGGTTGTGAAGTAGACACTCCTATCTTTGTTAGGAGTTGATTGCTGCAGCCTCTCTAGAGGGCATTCTGACAGTTTTGAATGAAGACCATTAAAAAATGTTCATAGGGCTGGAGAGATGGCTTAGCAGTTAACCAGTTAACGGCTTGCCTGTGAAGCCTAAGGACCCCGGTTCGAGGCTCGACTCCCCAGGACCCACGTTAGCCAGATGCACAAGGGGGCGCACGCATCTGGAGTTCGTTTGCAGTGGCTGGAGGCCCTGGCACGTCCATTCTCTCTCCCTCTCTCTATCTGCCTCTTTCTCTCTCTGTCTGTTGCTCTCAAATAAATAAATAAAAAATAACAAAAAAAAATTTAAAAAAAATGTTCATAGCTGGGTGTGGTGGTGCACACCTTTAATCCTAGCACCCGGGAGGCAGAGGTAGGAGGATCACTGTGAGTTCGAGTTTGAGGTCACCCTGAGAATACAGAGTGAATTCCAGGTCAGCCTGGGATAGAGAGAGACCCTACCTTGAAAACAAAAACAAAAACAAAAACAAAAACAAAAAACAAAACAAAACAAAACAAAACAAAAGTTCATGTCTGAGATCCATCGATTCAACTTCTAGCAATTTAAAGAAAATAATAAGACATGTAGAAGCAACAAAAAGTTCAAACAGTTGTTTACAATAAAAAGAAATTGGAAATTACATATAATTTCCAACCATAAAGGACTGCCTAGAACTGTGAATCACTGATATAAGTGAACATTATATTGTCATGACAACCATGCTTTTGGGACTGGAGAGAGGCTTCAACAGTTAAGTGTGCTTCCTGTGCAGGCATGAAGGGGCCTGAGGCTGAGTTTGAAGCTCTAGAACTTACATAAACAGCTGTCCATGCACATCTGTAACCCTAATCCTGTGGGCAGTAGAGAACAGAGAACAGCAGGGGCTTGCAAACAGCAAGCTCAAGAGTCAGTAAGAGACCCCGTGGCAGTCTGATTCAGGTGTCCTCCATAAACTCACGTGTTCCAAATGCTAGGTCCCCAGCTGGTGGCAATTTGGGAATTGGAGCCTCCTGGAGGTGGTGTATGGTTGGGGGCGGGCTTATGGGTGTTACAGCTAGCTACCCCATGTCAGTGTTGGGCGCTCTGCAGCTGCTGTGGTCCACCTGAATTTGGCCAGGAGGTGATGTTCACCCTCTGCTCGTGCCAGGCTTTCCCCTGCCATCTCGGAGCTTCCCCTTGAGCCAAAATAAACCCTTTCCTCCCACAATGCTCTCGGTCTGGTGTCTCCTGCCAGCAACATGAAGCTGACTGCAAGACTCCACTGCAAGGGAATACAGGCAGGTGAGTGACGGAGCGGGATCCCCAACACTCCCTTTGGGGCAGGTGAGTGACGGAGCGGGATCCCCAGCACTCCCTTTGGGGCAGGTGAGTGACGGAGCGGGATCCCCAGCACTCCCTTTGGGGCAGGTGAGTGACGGAGCGGGATCCCCAACATTCCCTTTGGGGCAGGTGAGTATATGAGGTGAGCCTATCAGCACATGTGCGTAGCACACACACCACACCACACACACTATGCACATGCAAAAAGTAATCATGTTTCTGAAGCAAATACAACTTCATGGCAAAATGTGCATAGTGTATTTCAGAATGCAAAGCTCATATTCAAAATATCTTTGTGTGTGTGTATATATATAAATACATATATTTATACATATATATAAATATGACTACATATAAATATTATGACTACAAAAGAGACAAGGAAATTGGTTTTTCTGTGTATGATGAAGTGCATTTCCTTATGTAGTTACCCAAGGTGTTGAAAGTAAAGCTTTGATTATCAGAAAAAGACATTTTTTTTTTTTTGAAGAAGGAAACTTGCATTATTTCTGGTGGTAGGTAAGTGTGTGGGGTGGGGCAGAGCAGGGAGGCAACCTCTCCTCCTTCCTTTCTTATCACCCAGAGGTACAAGGCTGTCCATGCTGTGAGCTGGGACCCTGAGCATTTCCTCTTCTTAGAATATGCTGCCCCTTCCTCTGTCTGCCAGGCTGCTCTATACAGGTAGAGTTCCAGAGCCAACCATCCACTTCCTACCCTCCAACACTCACTGCACTGCTTTCTTTTTTCTATTATTTGAGCGAGCGAGAGCGAGCAAGCGAGCGAGCGAGACAGAGAGAATGAATTGATACGTCAGGGCCTCAGCCGCTGAAATCAAACTCTGGACTCTTGTGCCACCTAGTGGGCATGTGCGACTTTGTGCTTGCCTCACCTTTGTGCATCTGGCTTACATGGGATCTGGAGAGTTGAACGTGGGTCCTTAAGCTTCATAGGCAAGCGCCTGAACCGCCCAAGCTGTCTCTCTGGCCCCGCACTGCTTTCTGAACCCACTTTCATTCCTTTGACCCAGATGTATTCTGCTCATGCCACCTCTGCAGATGCCAGCACCCTCCCTTGCTTGTCCCATCGCTATAGTCTTCCATCCAGAGGCAGAATGAAGGGTGAATCCTTGTTTTTAATTCTTCAGTGAATCTTGCTCCTGCATTCCCTGAGCTCCAGGCCCAGCACATGTTGGGCTCAACTAGTGAGTAACAATGGGCTATTGACTGTTGACAGAAGACATTCTGTTTTCCAGACACTTTTATAGACAGTCATATTGAATTTTCACACCAATTGTCTGCACTTTATGGTAATATAAAAATAGTTTGAGTCAATTTCTTCCTTAATAATTGACAAAATGTGCAATAAAACAGTTTTTAATGTCTCTTAAAAAAAATCAAACTTTGGCTAGTCATGCCAATGTAATACATGCGTATACTGCCCTCCTGTGGAAGCAACTTCTAACAGCAGTTTGATTTCTTTTCATAGGTGGAATGCTTAAGTCATGCCTCCTAGGAGGGAGCAGGCTTTGCCATTTATTAGCTGTGCATCTCAGACAATTGACTTTTCTGTGTCTCATTTGCCTAACCTGTAAATAAAGATAACATTTATAATAAAACTCTAAAAACTAACATGTGCAAGATACTTTCTACAGTTCATGAATTGACTCATTGAATCCCCCACTACCATCTTACTAGCAAGGTAACCTTGGGCTCAGAGAAAAATAACTTGTATTTCTCAGATAAACATGAGGAGCTAACAATTTAAGATGTGGACAGGGAGTAAAAGAAGAGCTGCCTTATTCAACAATGTCATCCCTGTTAACAGTTCCTTAGGATTGGGGTGTGAAAAAGACGTTGCTGCAGGACACAGTAACCTCATGTGCATTTGCCTGAGAACTTTTCTTTTTAAAAATATTTATTTATTCATTTATAAGAAATAGGCAGGGGAGAGAGAGAGAGAGAATGAGCATGCCAGGGCCTTTAGCCATTGCAAACAAACTCCAGATGCATGTACCACCTTGTGCATCTGGTTTACGTGGGTACTGGGGAACCAAACCTGGGTCCTTAGGCTTCACAGGCAAGCGCCTTAACTGCTAAGCCACCTCTCTGGTTCTTGCCTGAGCAATTTTTGTGTGACCAGGTTATATAGGTTTATAAAATAAATACACAAGCCAAGCATTTACTGAATTATGAAGAAATTTATCTTAAAGTCACTCTTTGGCATACGTTCCTACAATGTCACTTACTCAAGATGAAAGCAAATCTGTACACTACGGGATGGCTATGCTGTTCACTTTTGCCTAAGAATGAGACCATGACTGAATTCCTGGTACTGCAGGATGTAGTGCCTCATCAATGTTCTTTACCAATATTTTCATTTTATAATCATCAATGCTGAGAATGCCACTTTTCATAACAGGACAAAAGGTAAGAAGATGTTTAAGGCCATTTCAGATATTTGGTCCCAACCCCAAGCCAAAATTCATTGAACACTTTTTTTTTTTTAATCTTCGTGTGTGTGGTGGGGAGCGTGTGTGTGCATGGGTGTGTGTGATGTGCATGTGGAAGTCAGAGAACAACTTTTGATTATTGGTTGCCTCCCACTTAGTTTTGAGGAAAGGTTTCTTTGCTGTTTGCCACAACATTTACCAGGCCGGCTGGCCCATGAACTTCATTCTCCTGTCTCTTCCCCTGGTCCCATAAGTGCACTGGGATTGTAGACACTTGCTACCACATCCAGTTTTTGCATGTGTCCTCTCCCAGTGGGAAGCTGGCTCAGCGGTTGTCGCTGTCAGCTTCTTGTTGCCGAGACAGGGGACCTGACCTAAAGCAGCTAGCTGGTGGGAGGAAAGAACTGACTTTGGCTTAGGTGGAGGGCAAGCTCCATGATGGCAGGGAAAAGCATGGCACGAGCAGAGGCTGGACGTCACCTCCGCTGCAGCAGGTGGACAACAGCAGCAGGAGAGCGAGCTGAACTTTAGCCAGGGGGAGCAGGCTCTAACACCCCTAAATCTGCCTGCAGAAACACACCTCCTCTAGCAAGGCTTCACCTCCCAAATTGCCACCATCTCCTGACTGAGTGTTCAAAGCACACGAGTTTAAGGGGGGGACATCTGACTTAAAGCACTGCAGCACTTAAAGGTGCTTGCTTGCAAAGCCTGTTGGCTTGGATTCACTTCCAAAGCCACCGCGGTCATATCCTGCTATGAAAAGGAGAGAGAGGCCACACCATAGCACTGTTCTTACAGAGCCATTTGTTTCATAGTGACAGGTCTGCTAGGTGTTTTCTCTGATTTTTTTTTCTTCTTACTATTCTGTTTTTCTAATAAGCAGAGACTTGTCTCCTCTCAACACAATGACAGATTCAGCCCATGCCCTTACCAAGCAGCCACAAAGGGTCAGGCTGCCGAAATGGGAGGTTTCAGGGTAGGAATGGGATCCTCGCAACCTCAAAACTTCATCTTTTCATCATAGCATGGTGACATTTGTCCGAGATCTCACAAGCAGAGAAATGGCTAAAACATACAAGGAAAGAAAATAAGAAATGAGAGGAAGAAGAGGAGAAAGGATAGAGAAGGGGAATGACCTAACTGCGGTGTGTATATTGAAGTTGCAGTAGGTTTTGTTGAAGGTCACTATGATGGTTTTAGGAGGTAAATGACAGCCCTTTCTCTCTCTCCTAGGTAGGTGGGGATTAAACAAAAACTTAAAAAAAAAAAGCCTGGCGTGGTGGTGCATGACTGTAAGCCTGGTACTCTGGGGGTAGAGACAGGATGCTGGTCCATTCAAGGCTACATAGCTTGACTACATAGGAAGGCTTCGTCTTAAAAAGATCTACCTACCTACCTATCGAGTTATATTTTTTTGCATGTGTACAGGATGTGTAGTGTGGTATGTGATGTGATGCATGCACCTCTTCTGGGCATGGACTGAGGTAGGAGGAGGATGTTGGCTAACCTCTGTCACTCATCCATGTATTTCCTTCCTTAAGACAGAGTCTCTCCCTCAACTCAGAGCTGCTGTTTTCAGTTAGTGAGTCCCAAACCATTCTCTGGCCTCTGTCCCCTGCACGACTGAGGTTGCACATGTGTGTGGCCATGTCCAGCTTTTTATGTGGGTACTGAGGAATCAAACTCAGGTGATCCCAGGCCCACGCTTAAATGGCAAGCACTCTTGCCTACTGAGCCATCTTCCCAACTCAAATCTACATATCTTTTAATGGAGACACAAAGTCCTCCATGCATGCCCACTTTGAACCTCAGCTAAGGGGTCCTATTTGGAAATGGGGACTTTACAGATCAGTGTAAATGAAGTTATTCTGGTGTGGTAGTTACCTTTTCACTTCTGGGACAAAACACCTGACCAGAAGCAGCTCATTGGAATAAAGGGTTTATTTCAGGCTTACAGTTTCAAAGTGAAGCTTCATCGTGGTAGAGTAAAGCACTTTTTTTTCAGAATGTGGTGGTTTGAATGTAAATGTCTCCCATAGTCTCAAGTGTTTGTGGCAATGCTTCCTACTTAGTCCCCAGCAGGCAGAGCCCTCACAGGAAACAGGAGGAGTAGGAAATAAGAATTCCTGCCTGTGGAAACTACATACAAATGCCTATTTAAAAAAAACATTTTATTTATATATTTGAGAGAAAGAGAGAGAGAGAGACAGAGAGAGAGAGAGAGAGGGAGAGAGAGAGAGAGAGAGAGAGAGAGAGAGAGAGGGAGGGAGAGAGAGAGAGAGAGAGAGACTGGACATGCCAGGGCCTCTAGCTGCTGCAAATGAACTCCAGATACATATGCCACCTTGTGCATCTGGCTTACATGGGTACTGGGGGATTGAACCTGGGTCCTTAGGCTTTTCAGGCAAGCACTGTAACCACTAAGACATCTCTCCAGTAACTTTTTTTTTTTTTAAATCAGGAAGCAGCACTTGAAAGTTGGAAAATTTCATATAAAATCCTGATTCAAAGTCCTCTCAGAAGATGAAAAGTCTGGGCCACTGTAGGCCCACAGTCCCACAGGGCTAAGACTGCCCTTTCAGACAGACGTAGGCTTCCCAGATCACTACTGTGTCCCCACTGCCTGTGTCCCATCCCAGTGTCTCATCACTGGTTGTGCCACTCGCTCCTGTGTCACGGTTAGAAACCCTGAGTGTGGAGGCAGACGAGCCCTGTGTTCACACACAACTTCAATCACCTTCTAAATGCGTGGGCTTGGACAATCTTTTACCCTGCTTGAGTCCCCTCACTTGTAAAATAAGAATAGAATGACTTTACGGGGCCCCTGTGTGAATTAACTAAGGAAATCACACAAGTCATTCCGTAGACATACAAGACGTGTAACACACGGGCACTAGTGTTGCGCTCGGCACAGCGACGCTGATGGATGGGAGAAGAAACTTGGGTGAGAAGTGGAGCCTCTGGCCCGAAGTTCACTTTGTCTGGTTTTAGTCCTGCCTTCTGTCTCATCAGTTTTCAGAAAAAAATATTATAATAAACCAGCTTCTAGGGATCCCCTTTCCAGTAGTAAGGAGACAAACAGCAAGTTTGGGGAATTAGAGATCCAATTAAGGCAGGTCTCCCCCCCTGGAATCTCTTCTGGAAAGAGGTTGCCGTGAGGCAGGAAAGCTTGGATTCCACCCAAATACTTTGATGTCTGGGTCTTAAAATAGCTTCATGCTTAGCTGGCTCCACAGACTTCTAGCGGCCCTCGAAGGACAGCGTCTGCTTTGATAGATCACTTTCCTGGGAGGCCCAGAATGATGGAAGAAACTGTAGCAGCCAAGTGACTTCAAATAGCCCATTTCCAGGTAGAGGCGAGAAACCAGATGGAAGAGAGAAGGATACGGGGTGACAGGGAGGGAAGTTGTTTTATGAACATGAGCCGTTCACTGTGAGAAGGAATACCTAGGCAGGAAACCATCAGACTCTGAAATGGTTGCAAGCTATAGGCATCAACCCTGGGTGAAAAATTGAATTTCTCTGGAAGGACACTGGACGATTCCAAAGAATTCAAGCCTCCCCTGACCCCCACCGCCAGTCACCAGAACCCTTGATCAGGAAAACAATCATGTAAGGTACAAGGTGTGAAGTTTCAGTATAAGTTAGTTGTTGGGAACACAGATGACTGCTGGATTGTTCAGACACCATCAACTGAGTAATCCATCTTTTTTTCTCAACTGGGCTAAAATGCCAAAATGGGTCATTTTTTTTTCTGGTAATATTTTACTCCATCTGTTCCTCATCATTGTTAGTTACGGGTGGAAATGCGCCCTCCCCCCAAATACACACGTTAATGTCCCCAAGAGCAAAGAATATGACTTTCTTTGCAAATAGGGTCCCTGTAGAGGTAATTGAGTTAAATGAGATTATTAGAATGGGCCCTAATCTAATATGTCCATGTCTGGTGTCTTTTTATTTTGCTTGTGTGTGTGAATGAGTATTTGCCCACGTGCGCGTGCGTGCGTAGGCCAGAGGCCAGCCTTGGGTGTGAGCTTCAGGAACGCCGTCCACCTCTCACTGGCCTGGCGCTCAGCAGTTAGGGTGGACTGGCTGGTCAGTGAGTTCCGGGGAACTTCCTGTCTCTGCTTTCCCGGCACTGGGATTACAAGTGCGCGCTGCCGTGCCTGGTGATTTATGTACGGGCTGAGCGTCCCATTCAGGTCGTCATGCTTCAAGGCAAGCATCTTTCCCACTGAGCCATCCCTCAGCCCCTTGTGTCCTTGACAAAGGGGAAATTTGGACAGAGACAAACACCTATAGAGGAATGACAACATTGTGAAGGACAGCAAAGCCGTCTGTAGAGCCACCAGAAGCAAGAGGGAGGCACACAACAAGCCTTCCTCTCCAGAGGACTCACGACTACACCGTTTATTTTTATTTTTATTTATTTATCTCAGAGAGAGAGAGAGAGAGAGAGAGAGAGAGAGAGAGAGAATGGGTGCACCAGGGCATCCAGCCACTGCAAATGAATTCCAGATACATGTGCCACCTTGCGCATTTGACTTACATGGGTCCTGGGAAATCGAACCTGGGTCCTTTGGCTTTGCAGGCAAGGGCCTTAACTGCTAAGCAATCTCTCCACACATACCCCCATTTTTTTTTTTATTGCTTTCAGGCCTTTTATTGCTTTCAGGTTATCACACAAAAATTTCTTCCCAATTTGTGTGTGTGTGTGTGTGTGTGTGTGTGTGATGTTTGGCAGCTGTAGCAAACTCATACAGTGCCTCAGGGCCACGATTATATCTTCATCACTTTTCACAACTCCTCATCACAGAGATTCCAGGGGGGATAATTTTTAAATGGGTAAGATTAGGGCCAGTGTAAATGCTAAGAATTATCATCGAACTGGGTGAGGTGGTGTAAGCCAGGACTCCCAGCAGCAGCAAGGCTGAGGCAGGAGGAGCTCGAGGTCTGTGGCTGAGCCCGCATGGTCAGAAATAAAATAAAAAGAGAAAATTGTAATCTAGAAAATAAGTTTGAATTATTTAGAAAATTCATTAAAATAAGCTGTTACAATGGCTATGTTCCATTGCATGTTAAATACATACCTCAATAAAATAGATCAAAAAGAACTATAGAAACAAAAGATTGCAAAGTGCTATGCAATAGTTTGGATCTTGAATGTTCTTTAAGGGCCCATGGGGTAGACAGCGGGGGCCAACAGAGGGTCTCTAGGTCACTGAGAGTGATGGTGGGACCCCAACCTCCACTTCCTCGTATTTGCTTCCTGGTCATGAAATGAATGGGTTTGTTCTGCCCCTCAGTCCTGCCATGCTATGCTGCCTCCTGTGGGGCCACGTGGCATGGATTGACACCTGCATTACTGAATCACAGTAGTCCCTTTCCCTTTATAAGCTGACCATCTCAGGATTTTGTTATACTATCAGAAAGCTGAACAGCACAACACCAAAAATGCTGCAAAAGGGACCACCACCATTTTGCTTCTGGATGTGTGTCGTGTGGTTGACACAAATGCTGGACTAGAGCTCGGCAGGTATTGAAAACTCTTACGGAAACCCCGTTGACTTGTGGGGCTGGGGCAGTGCACCAGTGCTGAGAAACAAGATAGGCCAGCATTCACCAGCTTGCCAAACACTGAACATGCATATAAGTCCTCATAGCACATGTGCAGACCCTAGTACAGGCTAAGTGTGGCTCTGTCCTGACTTAATAGATCAACTGAGCAGGCATGGCCCAGCACTGTGACAGCATTGTGCCATGGACTCTTTCTGTAGTTAAGTTTGTTACCACTCTGATTTCAGTAAACAGAAAAGCTTTGGTGTAGTGGCGGGGGGCTCATGATATTTCCATGCCTGCGGGTCAGCCCTGGTTTTGTGAAAGTAATTGAAAGGTTAGATTTTAGAGCCCATATTCAAAACAAAATACATCAGATGGTTTGGAGGTGTTTTGTGATTGTCTGACAGAGGTACAGAGGTAGGAGTTGAGATTTCTAATAATTAAAACTGGTGGATATATCAGGATATATTCGAAAAGTTATTTTTTTCTTTCAAGAACATGTTGCATTTAAAAGTTGGCTGTGGATCTTATTCATTAAATCTCTTCTAAGTCAATACTTCATAATTAAAGAATGTTTGCCATAATTAGTGTTAATGATTTGTTACTAAACCAAAGCTTCTTTCTGTCTTCTGAATTCTGGAACCATGCTATCATATTTATGATTCTAAAAGGGTGAGATTCTAAAATGGGTACATGGATTGGAGTGTGGTCGCTCATGTCTGTAATCCCAGTGCTTGGACAGGAAGATTTCCATGAGTTTGAAACCAAGCTGACAGTGTGAGACCTTATGGCAAAAACTCAAAACATGAGGCTGGAGAGATGGCTTAGTGGTTAAGACGCTTGTCTGCAGTTTGTTTGCACTGGCTAGAGGTCCTGGAGCATCCATTCTCTGTCTCCTTTTCTCTCCCTCTCTCAAATAAAATAAAAATAAAAATAAACACTTAACAAATCAAAACACAAAAATGTTCAACTATTCACAGAAGTTATGTGAGCTGGGGTGGTTATGGGTTTTGTCTTGTCTGCCTGACACATGTTCCCTCTCCCCTGCTTCTTCCTCTTTTCCTCGTTCTTCTCTCCCTTAAGGGAAAGCTACTCCCCACAGAGATGGCATCATGATTCAAAGCTGACTGATCAGAGTTCCGCTCTGGGGTGAACTGTCCTGAGCAGAGCACTTCTGCCAGGACTCCCCAGCCCTGCAGGCGCTACGGAATATTTTTTGGAACTTCAGAGGAGAAAGATATGCCTTTTTCTTTGACGATCACAAGCTTTAACCATCTTTCTCTGTAGCATGGGAGGCTCCCTGAGAATAAAGTCAACTTGAAGGAGAGCAAGGCTGGGAGTGGGTGTGAGAAGGTGGCCGAATGGGAGCCCTTTATGCCCTTGACTTTTTTCTTATGCAAGCAAATAAACACTCCGTGTGTTTTTCACTTAGTCTAAATCGTCTTGTGTTATTGTTTGTAACAGGGTGTAATGAAGAAAAAATATTGTGAAAACCAGGATCTTCTTGCAAACATGCAACGAGAATATAAAAAGAAACTGGATCCGGAAGTTGATATGGAATTGATCTGTCGTGCAGAATCCCACAGTATAATTTGGCTTAGGGTCTTCAAAAGAACTTTATCAGACCCACTGACATCCCTATGGAAATAACTTGAAATTAAAACGACACCTTTATATGTAAAATATTGTTCACCTCTTTCATTATTTTTATATTTTATTTATTTGCAAGCAGAGAGAGACAGAGAGAGAGAATGGGTGCACCAGGGCATCCAGCCACTGCAAATGAATTCCAGATACATGTGCCACCTTGCGCATTTGACTTACATGGGTCCTGGGAAATCGAACCTGGGTCCTTTGGCTTTGCAGGCAAGGGCCTTAACTGCTAAGCAATCTCTCCACACATACCCCCATTTTTTTTTTTATTGCTTTCAGGCCTTTTATTGCTTTCAGGTTATCACACAAAAATTTCTTCCCAATTTGTGTGTGTGTGTGTGTGTGTGTGTGTGTGATGTTTGGCAGCTGTAGCAAACTCATACAGTGCCTCAGGGCCACGATTATATCTTCATCACTTTTCACAACTCCTCATCACAGAGATTCCAGGGGGGATAATTTTTAAATGGGTAAGATTAGGGCCAGTGTAAATGCTAAGAATTATCATCGAACTGGGTGAGGTGGTGTAAGCCAGGACTCCCAGCAGCAGCAAGGCTGAGGCAGGAGGAGCTCGAGGTCTGTGGCTGAGCCCGCATGGTCAGAAATAAAATAAAAGAGAAAATTGTAATCTAGAAAATAAGTTTGAATTATTTAGAAAATTCATTAAAATAAGCTGTTACAATGGCTATGTTCCATTGCATGTTAAATACATACCTCAATAAAATAGATCAAAAAGAACTATAGAAACAAAAGATTGCAAAGTGCTATGCAATAGTTTGGATCTTGAATGTTCTTTAAGGGCCCATGGGGTAGACAGCGGGGGCCAACAGAGGGTCTCTAGGTCACTGAGAGTGATGGTGGGACCCCAACCTCCACTTCCTCGTATTTGCTTCCTGGTCATGAAATGAATGGGTTTGTTCTGCCCCTCAGTCCTGCCATGCTATGCTGCCTCCTGTGGGGCCACGTGGCATGGATTGACACCTGCATTACTGAATCACAGTAGTCCCTTTCCCTTTATAAGCTGACCATCTCAGGATTTTGTTATACTATCAGAAAGCTGAACAGCACAACACCAAAAATGCTGCAAAAGGGACCACCACCATTTTGCTTCTGGATGTGTGTCGTGTGGTTGACACAAATGCTGGACTAGAGCTCGGCAGGTATTGAAAACTCTTACGGAAACCCCGTTGACTTGTGGGGCTGGGGCAGTGCACCAGTGCTGAGAAACAAGATAGGCCAGCATTCACCAGCTTGCCAAACACTGAACATGCATATAAGTCCTCATAGCACATGTGCAGACCCTAGTACAGGCTAAGTGTGGCTCTGTCCTGACTTAATAGATCAACTGAGCAGGCATGGCCCAGCACTGTGACAGCATTGTGCCATGGACTCTTTCTGTAGTTAAGTTTGTTACCACTCTGATTTCAGTAAACAGAAAAGCTTTGGTGTAGTGGCGGGGGGCTCATGATATTTCCATGCCTGCGGGTCAGCCCTGGTTTTGTGAAAGTAATTGAAAGGTTAGATTTTAGAGCCCATATTCAAAACAAAATACATCAGATGGTTTGGAGGTGTTTTGTGATTGTCTGACAGAGGTACAGAGGTAGGAGTTGAGATTTCTAATAATTAAAACTGGTGGATATATCAGGATATATTCGAAAAGTTATTTTTTTCTTTCAAGAACATGTTGCATTTAAAAGTTGGCTGTGGATCTTATTCATTAAATCTCTTCTAAGTCAATACTTCATAATTAAAGAATGTTTGCCATAATTAGTGTTAATGATTTGTTACTAAACCAAAGCTTCTTTCTGTCTTCTGAATTCTGGAACCATGCTATCATATTTATGATTCTAAAAGGGTGAGATTCTAAAATGGGTACATGGATTGGAGTGTGGTCGCTCATGTCTGTAATCCCAGTGCTTGGACAGGAAGATTTCCATGAGTTTGAAACCAAGCTGACAGTGTGAGACCTTATGGCAAAAACTCAAAACATGAGGCTGGAGAGATGGCTTAGTGGTTAAGACGCTTGTCTGCAGTTTGTTTGCACTGGCTAGAGGTCCTGGAGCATCCATTCTCTGTCTCCTTTTCTCTCCCTCTCTCAAATAAAATAAAAATAAAAATAAACACTTAACAAATCAAAACACAAAAATGTTCAACTATTCACAGAAGTTATGTGAGCTGGGGTGGTTATGGGTTTTGTCTTGTCTGCCTGACACATGTTCCCTCTCCCCTGCTTCTTCCTCTTTTCCTCGTTCTTCTCTCCCTTAAGGGAAAGCTACTCCCCACAGAGATGGCATCATGATTCAAAGCTGACTGATCAGAGTTCCGCTCTGGGGTGAACTGTCCTGAGCAGAGCACTTCTGCCAGGACTCCCCAGCCCTGCAGGCGCTACGGAATATTTTTTGGAACTTCAGAGGAGAAAGATATGCCTTTTTCTTTGACGATCACAAGCTTTAACCATCTTTCTCTGTAGCATGGGAGGCTCCCTGAGAATAAAGTCAACTTGAAGGAGAGCAAGGCTGGGAGTGGGTGTGAGAAGGTGGCCGAATGGGAGCCCTTTATGCCCTTGACTTTTTTCTTATGCAAGCAAATAAACACTCCGTGTGTTTTTCACTTAGTCTAAATCGTCTTGTGTTATTGTTTGTAACAGGGTGTAATGAAGAAAAAATATTGTGAAAACCAGGATCTTCTTGCAAACATGCAACGAGAATATAAAAAGAAACTGGATCCGGAAGTTGATATGGAATTGATCTGTCGTGCAGAATCCCACAGTATAATTTGGCTTAGGGTCTTCAAAAGAACTTTATCAGACCCACTGACATCCCTATGGAAATAACTTGAAATTAAAACGACACCTTTATATGTAAAATATTGTTCACCTCTTTCATTATTTTTATATTTTATTTATTTGCAAGCAGAGAGAGACAGAGAGAGAGAATGGGTGCACCAGGACCTCTAGCCATTGCAAAGGAACTCCAGATGCATGTGCCACCTAATGCATATGGCTGTACTTGGGTACTGGGAAATTGGACACTAGTCCTTAGGCTTTGCAGGCAAGTGCCTTAACCATTGAGCCATCTCTCAGCCCTCCTCCTCCATTTTTTTTAAAAAATAAATATTAGATTTCTGGGTAAAATTTTCTTTGACTAAAATGTTTTCTTGCAGAAAATTTATTAGAAAATGGGGCTGGAGAGATGGCTTAGTGGTTAATGTGCTTGTCTGTGAAGCAGAAGGATCTAGGTTCGATTCTCCCATACCCATGAAAGCTAGATGCACATGGTGGCACATGTGTCTGGAGTTTATTTGCAATGTTTAGAGGCCCTGGTGTGCGCCCATTCTCTCTTTTCTCTCCCTCCCCCCTCTCTTGTGTTTCTCTCTGCTTGCAAATAAAAAAAAATTATTAGAAAATGAATATATCAGCTGATCTCTTGGAGTTATCCTAGCCTGGAAACCTTGAGGTTCAATATCCTTCTCTAGATTGAGTGGAAGAAAGAAAGATATAGAAGAAAAATCAAGGTCACTAGGAGGAAATGTGAGCCTCCTGGGTTCTTCCCCGAGCTAACTCTCCTGTGACGGTCGTCAGATGAGGGGAGAGGGGAAGAGACCCCTTCAGAGCTCCTGGATCCCTGGAGGCTGAGGCAGGGCAGGATAGCCCCAAATAATCTTTGAAAGGCTGTGAGTGGAGATGACAGAGACCCTCACCAAGTTCCTCAGAGAGCTCTCCTTCCTTCCTTCTTCCCCCTCTCCCTCTGTCTCTGTGTGTGTGTTTGGTGTTGTTCACTACTGCATTGGCTAGTATAGCCGGTCAGCAAGCTTCCAGAAAATTCTGCCATCTCCGCCTCCTAGCTCACTGCCAGCATGCTGGGATTACGGAAGCCCATCACAGCTTCTGGCTTTTACGTGGTGGCATCCAAGCTTGGGTACTCAGGTTTGAGCCACAAGGGCTTTACCCACTGAGCCATCTGTCTCCCAGCGCCACTGCTTCTCATCTAGCAAATACACAGAAATGACTGGGTTTCTTCTAATTAGCAATAACACATTCCTGAAGCATCCCTGCTGGCTGCGTTCAAGGGCCAGGAGCTCCTTTCTGCTGCCCTGTGTGCTTGGTCTCTCTTTCAGAGGACTTGCTTTCCCTGTTTTCGGTTAGCCTCAGGTAGGATGAGCATCCGGCAGACAGGACAAGAGTGGCATGTTGAGTAGGAAACAAGCATTTGCACCACCTGCCAGCCCCAAGGCTGATGTCTTATGCAGCTGAATGACAGGAGCAGTGGCCATTTATAGAGCTCTGGCCACATGCCAGGCTCCTACTCACGTTTAATCCCCTCAAGAACGCATGAGGTAATATGACTATTATCCATGATTCTTCCAGGCTAAGTTAGTCTGTCCCATAGTCTCCCATAATGGTGTGTAATTTCCCCTTAGAGCACTTACGTCAGCATGGAACTATATCTCTCTCCATAAGATCATTAGCTCAGCAATGGCAGGAAGTGTATCTGTTAATTGTGGAAGCTCAGAGTTAACACAGTGCCTGGCATGTAGTGGGCACCCAACAAACACAACCTCCTGTGATACGGAGACATTAAAAGTTGGGGAGGGCGAGCACCTGACTTCTGGTCACACATCTAGCAAGTGGTGGGACCAGGATCAGAATCCATGCTCGGAAGTGTAGCCTGGTTCCCAGAGGCCCTCTGTCCATGCTGCTCTGGAGGAAGCCATGCACGCAGCATGCTCTCCACAGCATTGAATCACAAAGGTGAGAGTCTTGCTCCAGGTGATGGGACCCTGTGGGACTAGAGTGGAAAGAGTGGGCTAACTTGAGGGAGATGACTTTGCCTGAATTTGTTGTTGATCCATGAGCAGCTCTAGAAGTTTGACTTGGGTTGTTTCTGGAAGGCAGTCGCATCATATAAGTTTCCCTCAGAGGTGCTAGTATTGTAATAGAGCACAATTGTTTCACTAGTAGGAAAGGCTGACTTGAATTGAGACACCCAATTTATTAACTAGTTGCCAGTCATTCCTTGGTGGAGGTCCTAAAGGCATTGTCCTAACTGATATCCATGTATTTTTCTTGTGAGAAAGAATGGGGGAGGGGAGGATGCTAATAAATATACATACATATAAAAACATGTTATAAGACATGTTTTTAGATTAGCTTACAAAATTGAAATCTAACAACACTATTTATAAGAGGCATAACAAAAGTATGAGGCTATAGAAAGGTTGAAAATGAAAAGAGAAAATGATTTATTGGACAAAGTAACAAAATGAAAGCTTATTCAAGTTATATTAATATTTGACAAAAAAGAAAACAGGCCCCAAAAGATAAAATACTATGTAAAATATGCATGTATAAATTGGTAAAAGTTTCAAACACATAAATGAAAAATTAAATTTAAAAATGTTAAAAGTCAGGCTGGAGAGATGGCTCAGCAGTTAAGGTGCTTGCCTGCAAAGTCTAAGGACCCAGGTTCAATTCCCCAGAACCCATGTAAGGCCAGATACACAAAGTGGCACTGTTTGCAGGGGCTGGGGACCTGGGCATGCCCATTTACTCTCTCCATCTGCCTTTCTCTCTCTCTCATAAATAACTAAATAAATAGATTTCTTCAAAAATATTGAAAGTAGAATTAAAGAGAGAAATCATAAATCCATCAAAATAATAGATTTCAATACCATTCTTTCATTTTTATTGATAGGACAAATATAAAAGATTTTATCAAATTTATAGAAAATTTGAAAAGAAACCTTTAAAAACTTTAGAATGTATACATGATTACTAATCGTAATAGTAATTAACTCCTTAATTACTATTAACTCCTTAATTACTATTACGATTAGTAATTATCTAAAAGGCATAAAGTTAGTCTCAAATGATTCCAAATAAATCTCTGACGACATAATGCTAATTTAGAAATTACTGTTTATAGCCTTATCACCTTGAATGTGCCCAATCTGGTCTAATTTAGAAGTTATTAACACAGGGCAAATAAAACGCTTCATGTACTTGTAAATGGAAAAGCATTACTTCTGATGGTAATAATGATATAGCTTGATTAGAGTAATAGCTGGAAAATGTATGGGGAAAAAATCTGTTTAAAGGCATGAGTTTTAAAGGCATGATAAAGTTCAGAGGCAGCCAAGATTCAAAAGACCAAAAATCTTGGAAAAGAGGGACTCAAAAGAGGCCCACTGACATTCCATAGCCCCTTTTCCTCACAGGCAGCCACCAATTCTGGGCATGTGATAAACCTTGAGAACTCAATTGAGACAGAGGGTTTCAATCAAGAGGCAGAGATTTTGGTGGTCTTGGTCTCATAGGGCTAGAAAGACAAAGAAAAAAAAAAAAAAAACACCACGGGCCCGGAAGCCAAGGTCTCAGGGAGAAGGGAGGTATAGTGGACTAAACCTTTACAAGGCTAGTTTTCATCTTTGGATAGCTGCTGGTTTCTGAAATGCCTTGAGACAAGAAAAAAGCAGAAGGGCTCAAATGGCAGAGTGTGTACTTGGGGATGATCTTGCGATGCTGAAGAGGCAAGGGTGACGGTTAAGGGACTCTAGGGGGTGGGTAGAAAGGAATCCTGAATAAGCCACCAGGTTCTTTATTGCTGTTTCTGGATCTAATGGCATCTCTCTCTGCCGAATTGTGTCCTTAGGGTATTATCCCAGACTCTGTGCTCCTCCATTACTCACACCTGCACTTCTCAGGATCTATCCTCATATAGAAAAATATTTTCCTACTGCCCCAATCTAAGCCAAGCCTACCTTGACTTTGGTAAGTAGCCAGAGCCCATCAGCCTCATGTTTTCTTTAACTTGACATTAGAGTTGTATGAATCCAATTAGTGGCAAATGGAATGGTCTCCTTACACTGTTTCCTGTTTCCTCTCAGGAGTCAAAAAAGTATTACAGGGCGACAGAGATGGCTTAGCCAGCAGTTAAGGCACTTGGAAAGCCTCATGGTCCAGGTTCGATTCCCTAGTACCCATGTAAAGCCAGTTGCACAAAGTGGCTCATGCATCTGAAGCTCGTTTGCAGTGGCAGGAGGCCCTGGTGAGCTCTCTCTCTCTCTTTCTGTCCTTGCAAATAAATAAATTATTGTAAAATATATTGTAATCAATTAACATCCGAACACCTAGCAGGCCATTTGCATTACCTTACCTGCTGAGAAGCCCCACACATGCTCTTGGATATTATTGGAAGGATTGCCATTTACAACAATAGTAATTCAAATCTATTTGTAAGCAAACCTCCTTTCTGTTTGTCTGCCTGTGTCAGTTTCTTCTAAGATGGTCCCAGAGAATCCTGTGTCCTGTCTTTCATGCTCTGAAACCTCCCTTTCCATGTTGTAATCGCATCATCAATAGGACACTGCAGAAACGACAGTGTGCCCCTTTTAAAGTAAGGTCATCAAAGACATGTAGCTTCCATCTTGCTCTTTCTTGGAGCTTCTGTTTTGAGGGAAGCATTCACCATGTTGTTAGGACACTCAAGCAGCCTGTGCTGGAGAAGCTGAGGTCTCCTCTAAACAGCAAGTTCCAATGCATGAGCTATCTGGAAGAAGATCCGCCAGCCCCAGTCTAGTCTTTGAGTGACAGATCCCTGGCCAACATCATTGCACCTTGAGAGATTGTGCTGGAGCCACTTGGCTAAGATGCTCATGACTCCTGGCCTATCGAAACCATATAAAACACAAATAGTTGTTGTTTGGGGTTAATATGTTCTGCTGCAAAGATATTAATGCATGGTTACAGTTTCTCTTTGAATTTCTGGGTTCTTTTCTGTTTCTCTTTCATCCATTTTCTCAGATACACACACACACACACACACACACACACACACACACACACACACACACATATCAGTGCAATTGAGTGCTTTCTATGACTTCAATTTCTGCACATTGATTGAACACTCTTTTCTTTTTTGCATGTGGATGTGTATGATGTGTGGTGTGCATGCTCATGTATTTGCATATTCATAGGCATGCAGGTGAATGTGTGTGTGTATGTGTGTGTGTGTGTGTGTGCATTTATGTATAGGAGAGGTGAGGGGTTAACATCTTTTTTCAAACTATTTTAAATTATTTACTTGTGAGAGAGGGGGGAGGGAGAGAGAGAATGTTCACAGCAGGGCCTCTTGCCCCTGCAAATTGATTCCAGCTACATGTGTCATTTTATTTGTCTGGCTTTACATGGGTACTGGTGTATTGAACTTGGGTTTGCAGGCTTTGCATGCAAGCACTTTTAACCACTGAGCCATCTCCCCAGCCCCAGATATCTTCTTTAGTCACTGTGAACTTTATTTTTTGAGGAAAGGTGTAGTGGTTTGAATGTAGAATGTCTCCCATGGCCTCATGTGTTTGAATGCTTTATCCCCAGCTGCTGGTGTTGTTTAGGAAGAATGTGGCCCTCTGCAAGGTGAAACCTCACTAGAGGAAGTGTGATAGTGGAGATGGGCCTTGAGTTTTTATAGTCTAGCACTTCTTAGCCTTTGTTTTTAATTCCTCCATACTGATGTGAAGATGTGATGCCCAGTTGTCTGCTCCTGCCATGCTTTCCTTACCATGATGAAATTGTCCTTTGAAACTGTGCTGAAATAAACTTGCTCCATAGGCTGCTTCTGGTTCAGTATTTTCATCCCAGCAACAACAAGGAAGTAACTGATACACAAAGTCTTTCACTGAAACCTGAGTCTGCCAATTTGATGAATAAAGGTGATAGGCTGCTCACTCACCTGGCATTTATGTGGGTGCTGGGGACCCAAACTCTGGTCCTTAAGCTTGTGTGGCACACACTTTAGTTACTGAGCCACCTCCCCAACTCCTTTTTATTTTTTTGACATTGTCTGTTTGATGAAAAGATGCTCATGAAGACTGGTTTGTTTTCCTTCCAAGATACAGCTTAATTTGCAGTGCTAAATGTGGCTCTGGCGTCCGTGCCTGGAGAGTGCACCTGAAGGGGTTTCAGGTGTTAGTCTTCTTTAGTCATCTGGACAACTCACTAATGGAGCCAGTTGGCTTTTGGCTCAGGGATCAAGGCTGTATTTTCACTAATTGGTGAAAGGAGCAATGGGCCTTGGCTGTCGGGCGTGGATTCTTCTCTGCTGAACCGTGGAAAGCGACTTTCCTTTCCTGGCCAGCGTCTTTTCAGATAGCTTTTTAAGTGGAGCACTTTCAGCCGAGGCTGTGTGGTTGAGAGTCAAGTTGTTGCAGACATGCTGATGAACTTGTGTCCTCCCCCCCCCCCGAATTTTCCACAACGCTCTGCTGAGTTCATTTCACGAACACCCAGAAATGTTTGCTCAAGCTGTTCACTTTGCAGGCTTGGGAATATTATGTTCATTAGGATCAGCAATTTTGTCCCTCGTCTCAACATCTGGACATTCTTTTATAACGTGAGGAGGAAGTACATTCTATAGCCAACTGATTTTTAAACCTATGCTCCTGGTATTTGTGGAGTTGGGGGGCTTTCGTGGGCTCTGAGGTTTCTCTGACGAGATGCTTTTGTGACTTCCAGTGAAACAAACAGCTGCTCAGGGATGGCCTGCATTATCTCATGGAACATTCCACAAGCCTAAGGGGCCACAACCACCATGTTGTATATGGGGACCCCAAGGTTGGGATGTGTGAGGTCTTTTCATGGGCCCCCAGTTCATCAGTGAATGGAGAAAGATTCAGTCAGTCCTGAGACAGGGGGTCCTCAATGAGCTTTATTTAACCATAGAATGACCAGGACACTCCTGCTACACCAGTGGTCCTTTTCCCAGGACAGTATGCAGGAAAGCTGATGAGGAGGCAACAGAGTCCACCTCCTGCATGAAGCTCCCACCTGGGGCTCCTGGGATTCCTATCATTCCAATCCAGTCATGGCTTTCTGACATGGAAGAGCTTAACATAGTAACCAGTCGCCATTACCACGGCCACAGTCACAACAGCACAGGTGGTTCCAGCAGCTCCTTCTCAGGTGGAGCATACACTGAGGAGGTTTTATACACTCCATCCAGTTGCAATGAATCTACTGTGTTGGTGTATTTGTGTGTGAGTGGCATGTGTGTGCCGAGATAGGAAGGTGCATGCCTGAAGTCTTTGCTCAAACAACCCTGCTAGCTCTCCTCTGTCTGCCTGACCCTAGCATTCTGGGTATAGTAGCCTGGTAGGTTGTTGCCATCTGAAAGAGTACCCTGCACCCTGGATGTGTCAGCTGTCCCCAGCTGTTCATCCTTTGACTTTCCCCTGCCCAGGATGTTCTCTCCTATGCTTTGAGGGCCTCAGTGTTGGCACTGGAGACCACCTTGGGTATATTTTGCTAGGTCTCCTCTTCTAGTTTCCAAACTTTGTTTAATAGAGGCTTTTAAAAATTTATGCTGTTTTAAAGGGCCCCGGCTGAAACTAAGAAAAATTGGAGAAACAAGCAAGGGGGCTGTTTTCCTGATGAACCGGATACCAGCACATGGGGGAAGGAGATCAGCACAGAGAAAAATCAACTCCTACCAAATCAGAGAGCCAGAGCCTCAGAGGCCCCCAACACCTCATCACTGAAGCAGACCAAAAATGAACCCAACATGGCTCAGGGAAATTTTGCGGAAGAGGGGGCGGAAAGAATGTCAGAGCCACATGTTGGGTCATGATATGCAGAGACATTTAATTACCCATAACTGTGGGCTAACTCCACAATGCATGACCCGTATACCTCAACAAGGAGGGGCCAAGGGGAGGGGGTAGGTCACGGATGAGCCTAATAATGGTACCAAACTGACTGTATTTGCTGAATACAAAACTAACTAATAAAAAAAATAAAAATTTATGCTGTTTAAAAATTACTTATTATTTGCATTGTGTGTACTTGCACGTGTATGCCTGGGCCTCTTTTTATAAAAAATATTTATTTATTTATTTGAGAGAGAGAATGGACACACCAGGGCCTCCAGCCACTGCCAACGAACTCCAGATGTGCCACCATGCACATCTGGCTTACGTGGGTTGTGGGCAATCAAACTTGCATACTATGGCTTCACAGGCAAGTGCCTTAGCCACTAAGCCATCTCTCCAGCCCATGCCTGGGTCTCTTGCCACTGCAAATAGAACATCAGATGCTTGTACCATTTTTGGAGTCTGGCTTTATGTGGGTGGCTAGGGAATTGAACCCTGGGCTGGCAGACTTTGCAAGCAAGCAACTTTAACCACTCAGCCATCTTCCCTGCCTTTCCCCAGCTTTTCTAGAGGTGGAGGGTGTGGTCCTCCTGTGAGAGGCCATGGAATCAGGCAGCTCTCCTCCTTGCTCACTGTGAGTCCTCAAGCACGTTGGCTGATCTCTCTGGACTTCAGCGTCTCCATGTGTGAAATGGAGACCACGAATGGGGATCCCATCATCAGAGGTGGAGAATGACTGAGATGACTCAATTAAGTCTGAACAGATAACGTCTTCAGGGGGCTGGGGCCCTTTGTACTTCCATTCACATCTTACTTCCTGTCTCCTTCCCATGGCTGGACACCAGCAGTTCAGGTTCTTTGGAGAAGCTGGAGCTTTAGTTGCAAAAACCCAAACTTTTCTTTGTGGTTCTCCTTTTCTTTCATGGGCATGTCCAGGTCCGGCTCGGTGTTAGAGGACTCACTGTGTCAATGTCAGCATCGACCTTCCAGTGGGGACTCTAGCTCCCACAACTGTGTGACACTTAATGTGACGTCCTGGTGTATGTGTGTGTGTGAGAGAGGGGACACCTGGGTTATGTCAGTTTCACATTTTTATTTATTTGAGAGTGACAGAGAATGAGCACACCAGGGCCTCCAGCCACTGCAAACAAACTCCAGATGCATGTGCCACCTTGTGCATCTGGCTTACGTGGGTCCTGGGGAATTGAGCCTCAAACCAGGGTCCTTAGGCTTCACAGGCAAGTGCTTAACCGCTAAGCCATCTCTCCAGCCCCAGTTTCACTTTTTTAAACATTCTTTTTAAAATACATTTTTATTTATTTATGAGAGAGAGAATATGAATGAATATGGGTGACCAGGGCCTCTTTACATGCAAGCAAGCCCTAGATATATGTGCTACTTTGTGAATCTGACTTTAAATGGGTACTGGGGCACCAAACCTACGGTGGTAGGCTTTGCAAGCAACCACCTTTAATCACTGAGCCATCTCCCCAGCTTGTCAATTTCACTTTTTCCCCCCCAGGTAGGATCTCACATCAATTTCACTTTTTAAAATTTAATTTTTGTTTTTTTGAGGCAGGGTCTCGCTCTAAACCAGGCTGACTTGGAATTCACTATGTAGTCTCAGGCTGGCCTTGAACTCATGGTGATCCTCCTACCTCTGCCTTCTGAGGGCTGGGATTAAAGGTGTGCACCACCATGCCCAGCTAAATTTCACCTTAATCAGGCTAAGAAGCAAACTTATGAAAGGGGGCCCAGGAAATACAAACTGGCCATTCAGGCTGAAAGACATTTTCAACTATTCAGAAGCATGGATGGTAGCTTTTTAGTGCAAGCTCCATTTTGTAGATGGGGAAACTGAGTCAGTGAAATACTTTTTGTGTTGCTATAATGAACACCTGGCAAAGGAAGCTTAATGAAGCAAGGGGTTATTTTGGCTCACGGTTTGAGAGGACGCAGTCAGCGTGACGGTGAAAGCATGGCGATGGGCGGTGCGGTGGCCGTTCAGATTGGGTTTGCTCCTAGAAAGCGGGGCGGGGTGGGGGGATGAATGCTGCTGCTCAGCTCACTTTCTTTCTCTGCTTTTCATTTTGGCCCTGCCTATCCCCTGGGATGGTATTGCCCATTTTCAGATTGTAGTTGATCACCTCTGGAAACCTCTCACCCAGAGGTGTGTCTCCTAGGTGATTCCAAATCCAGCCAAGCTGATGATGAAGATGAACCATCACAATGAGGCTGGAGGAGGACATACCTGTGAGCGATCTCAACACAATGCAGTGTGGTCATGGGGACTGTTCATGTTGGGGTTCTAGTTCACTCACTTGCTTACTGTGTGATCTCCAGGGAGTCATAGAATGCCTCTAGATCTCAATTTCCTTATCTGGCAAATGAGAATGGTAATAGCTTCTGCCTCGTTGTGGAGTCATGGAGAGGACCAGGTGAGTGTCTCACACTGATACCCTCTCTCCCTGCCCCTCATCCCTGGCATCAAGAACATTCTCAGACAGCACTGACTCATGCATGCCCTCTAGTTATACTCTTCACTCCTTCCACTCCCTGTCCTTGCCTTGGGGATGCGCTCTGCCAGTGTCTGAGGGAGCTGTAGCAGGAAACTCACTCATTTAAGCACGAGCAGATAATGTCTCCAGGGAACTGGGGCCTTTTGTACTTCCATCCACACAATCCCCGTATTTGGGGCTAGGTGGTCATAAATTATAATAAATTACACACACACACACACACACACACACACACACACACACACACACACATATGGAGAGAGAGGCCTGAGGTCAACATTGGGTTTCTTCTTCAGTATGATATATATATATATATATATATATATATATATATATATATAATTTATTTGAGAGAGGGAGAGTATGGAGTATGCTAGGGTCTGTTGCCACTGCAAACCAACTTCAGACAATGTGCCACTTTGTGCATCTGGCTTGACATGAGTACTGGGGAATCAAGCCTGTGTTGTCACACTTTGCAAGCAAGCACCTTTAACCAATGAACCACTTCTCCATTCCTGTTTTTTATATTTTTAAGGTCTTCATAGAATACCGAATCATACAGGCTGCTTAATTAAGCTTTGAAGATAGCTTTAGTTTTCTTTCCTTTTCTAAATAAATGTGTCCACAGTAATCACAATGATAACTTTATAATGAGGTGCAATGAACATCTCTTGAGGACATCTGGTGTGCCCCTGTGAGAAGCTTCAGAGCATCTCTCAGAAGCAGGCTCCATTTTTAATTTTATTTTTTTAATTTGAGAGAGAATGAAAGAGAGAGAGAGAGAGTCAGAGAGAAAGAGAGAGAGAATAGGTGCACTAGGGCCTCAGCCACTGCAACCGAACTCCAGATGCTTGTGCAACCTACTGGTCATGTGTGACCTTGTGCATGTCTCACCTTTGTGTGTCTGGCTTATGTGGGATCTGGAGAGTTGGACATGAGTCCTTAGGCTTCATTGGCAAGCTCCTTAACTGCTAAGCCATCTCTCCAGCCCTCCATTTTTATCAATCTAATCACACAGATGAAGAAACAGAGGAGCTGGGGAGATGGTTCAGTGGGTGGAGAGCTCACTGTACCAGCATGAGAACCTGAGATTCCCAGCACCCTTGTCAAAACGCCAGGTGTGCAGGTGCGCACTTATAATCCCAGCTAGGGCTTGTGGGCTGGCTAGTTTAGCTGAACTGATGAGCAGTAGGTTCAGAGGGAAACCCTGTCTCAGAAGGTAAGGTGGAGAGCAACTGAAGAAGGAAGACACCCAATGTTGAACTCAGGCCTCCACGTACACGTGCATGCGTATGTACGCACAGCCGTATGCATATGTGCTTACGTGCATATGAACACGCATACACACACAAACACACACAAAGAAACAGACTCTGAGAAGGTCAGGCACTTGCTCAGGGTCACCAGCTGCTGAGCTCCAGAATCCAGATAGATTTATAGCCGTGTGTTATTGGAGCAAGTTTCTCTCTACAAACCCCAACAGCATGTCTTCAGTAGGCTCACTTCTTGCCCTAATTAAAAAAAGGACCATGGAGCTGGAGAGATGGCTTAGTGGTTAAGGCGCTTGCTTGTGAAGCCTAAGGACCCAGGTTCAATTCCCCAGGACCCATGTAAGCCAGATGCACAAAGTGATGCATATGCCTGGAGTTTCATATGCAGTGGCTGGAGGCCCTGTTGCATTCATCCTCTCTCCCCACCCTCTCTCTTTCTCTCTGTATCTGCCTCTTTCCCTCTAAATAAATAAATAAATAAATTTTAAAAGGACCATGGTCTCTTGTCAATTTAAATTCACATTCGTGTTCTGGGTGTTATGGGCCATTCTACTTCCCATTTGTGGTTCCTGGGATGTGTGGCCTGGTGGCTTCTGTTCAAAGGAGATGCCAAGCCATCTAGCTCCAGATACTCGACAACTGGTACCCTTTATTACACTCTCTCCTTCCATTTAACAACTCTATCTCAGATGGAAGAGTTTATACTTTGGTTTTTAAATGGCTTCTTAAAGACCTTGAGGGTTGGAGGTGATGGGTGGAAAAACAGGCAGGGCGGAGAAGGGCTTTATTTTCAAGTCTGGTCTCATTAAAACAACTCTTTTTGCTCTGTCCTTAACATTTTGGCTCTCCTATTTGGCTTGTGTTAGTGGTTTTGCCCTGTCTCTGTTTATTCTGTGATTGGCGGCTGAGGGAAGTTTTCGCAGAAGGAAAATGCCTTGCATCTCACTCTGGCCATGTCTTGACCACCCTCGCCGTTCAGGCCTTCTTCGTTCTGGGAGTTGTTTGTCCTGCTTTACGGGGATGCCACCAAGGGGCCCATCCGCAGAGAAGGAGTGAAATGAGCCCCTGTTAGAATAACCCAGCTTTGAGACGCGGTCCGCACTACAACATGTTTCTCCTGCAGCAGGGGATTCTAGCGGGGGGGTGGGCAGGGAAGCCCAGGGTAACTGCTGGTGTCACACTCCGAACCAAGGATGGAAAACTCCTCAAGCTGGCTCCAGTGAGGAGCTCATTCCAGGCTCTTCATGGAAAACAATAATGCTTGGTCTCTTGGGAATGGGGTAGACTTAGGAGCACCCGTCACCCCCCCTGGATCTCAGGCAGTTTAGGGGTTCCCCGAGTCACCCATTTTCCAGGACTCTAGGACCTTCTCTAGGCTCCCCTTCCTTATCCGTGTAAAGATGCCCCATGGCTGGTGAGGGGCACACACTCGCAAGGGGAAGGTCCATGTTTCCTACCCTGCCGTCACTGCTTCCTGAACCTTCGGTGGACCACTAAGTCTGTGGCCCTGTTTCCTCCTTGGTGAAGTGTCACGAGCCCCTGGCATGATTATGTCAAGTGGGTGAGTACCTCTCAAGTGCTGAGCTCAGTGCTTGGTGGCTGGGCTGTGCCCTGGGACATCCGTGCTGTTTGTCTCTTGTGACTGGCCACTTTTGCAAAGCTAGTGGGCCTTTTGACCTTTCACCATAAAGCATTTATAAAAATGCTCTTTTTGTCTTCATAAAGCCCACTTTGAAGTAGTTACCTTTATAATCCCCATATTATGAAGAAACTGAGATTCAAGATTCAGTAACTTGTTTTTCAAAATTAGCATACAAAGTAGTGGATTTCATGATGGAATTTTCATATCGATCTCTTTTGTCTTTATCCTGTTCCCCATTTTCCTGAACCCCCATGCTGGTCCCCACCCCCCCCACTAGTAGCACTCCCCTTCTGCTTTCATGTCACATATATTATGTTACCCTCTTCCCTGCCTCAAGATCTCTCTTTCCCTTCTCATGGCCCCCTTTCTAATTTCATGATGTGTACTCACCACACACATTTCTTTAAACCCTAGTATCAGGTATGAAGGAAAACATATAGTATTATCTTTCTGAGTCTGGCTTATTTCAGTTAATGTAATAATTTCCAGATCCATCCATTCTCCTGTGAGTGCCATGATTTCATTTTTATTTACAGTAGAATAAAATAAATAGAAAATAAAAAGAATATAATAAAATTCCATTGTATATAAGCACCACATTTTTAAAATCTGTTCATCTGCTGATGGGTATCTAGGCTAGTTCCATGTCTTAGCTATGAGTGCAATAATAAACAGATGTGCGGGGCTGGAGAGCTAGCTCAGTAGTTAAGGCACGTGCCTACAAAGTCTAAGGACCCAGGTTTGATTCCCCAGTACCCATGTAAAGCCAGATGCATAAGATGCATAAGAACGTCTGAAGTTCGTTTGCAGTGGCCAGAAGCCCTAGCATGGCCTGTCTCTCTCAGAAATAACTACACATGGGTGTGCAAGTTTCTCTGGTAGGACTCAAGAGTCCTTTGGAATGGTAGAGCTGAAAACACAGTGATTTTTTTCCCCAAAGTTATCCAGAGCCAAACCCATCTCTGTTGGACCCCATGGCTTTCCAGGCAGGGTGGCAGGGGAAGCAGTGTCTCCAGTCTACTGACTCTGGTGATGGAGTAGGTCACAGTCTTAGTCTTGGCTTCTTGGCTTAATTAGTTCAAGTTACCTAGAGGAATGTGAGCTCAGTTGGCAGATGTCTCCCCTCTTGAGTCAGGTGAACTCTCTCAGATCAACTAGCCATGGCAGAGGGGTGAGGCCATGGGATTCCAGTATGATCTCTTCCCAGACAATAAAACCTTCCTAAGACACACTCCCATTTCACCCCCAAATTGCCCATGTGTCCTTCCTCCTCAAGGGCGGAGGGCACCGCAGGTCGTTCTGTTTATCTGCTTCCTGCTGTGCTGTACTTCGGATGAGGGCTTTCACTGGTGGGTTTAGTCCTGCCCACTTCTGGAATCAGTCTGCCCAGTGTTGGCAGTACATCCAGTGCCCCGTGTCTGCCAGTGGGCGGGGTCTGGAAATTAGCCTGGCCATCCCAGGCAGCATGTATCTATGTGTCTACCATGCTGGTCTCCCCCTCAGCCCCTTGTCCAGTCTTTCTCATACCTGGTTCTTGGAATGTATTCTCGTTCTAATGCTGTTGTCAAACCCTTGTCAAGCCCTGTATTCCCTTTCTCCCCATTCTGCAGGCCCCAACCACTAGCCACGTCCTATCTTAGTCAAAACCTAACAACCGTGAAGCACGGATGTGCTTTAAGAATTCTTCCCACAGTTCTCCCACCTGCCAGACCAGGTCCCTTTGCACACACACTTTCAAATTCCTATTGTGGAGAATTCAAATGCAAACACAAAATTCAGGCTCATATAATAAATTAGCATGTATCCACCAGGGAGTTTCAACTGTGACCAAACCATGGCCAGGCTTGTTTTATCTGTTCTCTTGGTGCTCAATCTCAATCAGTGTTACTTTGAAACAAAGTCTAGTCTAGACATCATATCACTGCATCTGTAAAGATTTCAGGGAACATCTCTGAACCTTCAAACTGTTAGATTTTTTTAAATATTTTTTTATATTTATTTTTATTTACTTATTTATTTGTGTGTGTGTGTGTGTGTGGTGTGTGTGTGTGTGTGAGAGAGAGAGAGGGAGAGAGAGAGAGAGAGAGAGAGAGAGAGAACGGGCACACCAGGGCAAACAAACTCTAGATGCATGCACCCGTGAGACCTGGAGAATCGAACCTGGATCCTTAGACTTTGCAGGCAAGTGCCTTAACTGCTAAGCCATGTCTCTAGCCCTGAACTATTAGTTTTAACATCCTCACAACACCATGTCACACTTACATACACTAATAATGCTTGCTTAGTATCACTGAGTAATGCAGCCAATTTATATTCCCACTTGTCTTTTGTGTGCTTTAAATCTCTCCCCCCCTCCGTGTGTGTGTGTGTGTGTGTGTGTGTGTGTGTGTATCTAAGTGTATGTGTGTAAGGCAGGACAACCTTGGGGTGTCTGTGCTCTCTTTCCACCTTGGTTGGGACAGTCTCTCCTGTTTGCTGTTGTGAGTGCCTGACTCAGTGGCCCCGAGCTTTTGGGTTCTCCTGGCTCTTCCCCCCATCGCTGTAGGCATGTTGGGATCGCAGACGTGGGCAGGACGTGCGTCCAGCGTCCATGGGCTGTGGGAGCCTGCGTTCTCATCTCCAGGCTTGCTCAGCAAGCGCGTTTCACTACAGAGCCGTCTCAGCTCCTTAAACTGTTTTTTTCTTTTTAAATAATTATCTGAGTTGGTCTCCAAACTCACATATTGTGAAATCTCCCTATTTTTGTCTTCATCTCTTTAAAAAATATTTAATTTAATTTCTTTATTTAACAAGGGAGAGAGAACTGGGTGCACTAGGGCCTCCAGCCAATGCAGACAAACTCCAGATGCATGTGCCCCCTTGTGCATCTGGCTAACGTGGGCCCTGGGGAATTGAACCTGGGTCCTTTGGCTTTGCAGGCAAATGCCTTAACGGCTAAGCCATCCCTCCAGCCCTTCATTTCTCTTTTATTTAATCCTTGCAATTTATTTCTTTGTGAAATTGGGTTATTTGTCCTATAGAGTGTTCCAGTGAAGACCTGCCCATGAGACATGGCCAACATGCGGATAGAGTCATGATTCTATAACAATTTTGTTTCTCTTGGCAAGACTACTTGAAAGATAGTGCTGGGATCTTTTTACCAGGGACCCGGCACGACTGCTCATGTCTCCTTGTAGGTGTACAGCCATTAGCACTCAGTGCTAAGATGTGTTAAATTATTAGAGCTTACACAATGGCTAGGTTTGAATTCTACGATGGCTACCTCATTTGTTAGGTGGGATACTTTAAAGAAATTTCATCTCTCCTACCATCTGGTTCTCCAGTGGCACAGAATCAGAAACAAACAGAATGAATGCTTGGTTCTTTTTCTTTGTTCCCTAGCTTAATGAACACGGAGTTAGTTCATCCGCCATTCCTCAGCAGAGCAAAGGTTTTGGAAACACATTGTTAGAGCTCATAGAATTAAATGCGTGGGACATGTTCCACTTCATTTCAAGTATTCTCTTTCTTCATGTTCAAACTGTTCTCTCCTTGACCAGAAGAGGTCTTATCAACTTCAACACCCTTCCCCTGCCTGGAATATTTATGGAAGCCCAAGTCCCAGGGGCTGTCTGTATGTTTATGCCAATATATCTGGTGCAAGCAAGCATTCAACAAATGGTTGCTAGGAGTGTTTATGATTACAGAAATCTTGACCCCTTCATGACCTAGGACTGTTTCTATAGCTCGATTTCTCCCATATTGCCCTTCCCAGCCCTGACTTCTGGGGGAGGGGGAGAAGAAGAAAGAGAGCCACGTCCTTACCTGCAGTCCTTTGACTGCTCTGTCTCCCTGGAAGGGACCAAGACCAGGGGAAGGGAACACAGCGCAGGTCCTTCTCAACTCTCTCAAGGCCAGCTTTGTTCCTGAGCTGTGGCTTATTTTGTTGGTAGCTGCCTCATTGACGGGATGGGCATTCCGGGGCAGACGGAGCAAGTGCAAGGGTTGAAGGTGGGGCAGAGCATCCTGCGGGCAAACTTGAGAATGGGTAATAATTTCATTCGGGGGGAAAACAAGGAGAATCCTGCTTTTGGCTTCACACCCAAGCTGAAGCTCCCTTAAACTGATAAGTCAGGTCTTTTCTGAACCCCTTCTTTTCTGCTTGATTGGCTTACTATCTTCTTGATTGGCTTACTATCTGCTATGGTTTGGATGTAATTTGTACCCCAGCTACTCATGAGCTCTGGAAACAGTATGATGGTGTTGAAACAGAGGTGGTACCTGGTAAAGGTGGTAGCTCATGGGGGAAATACCTTCAGAAAGGATTAGTGCTGGTCACACCATCTGAACTAGTTCCCATGAGAATGGGCTGTTGTAAGGGAGCCTCGTGTTGCCTCTGAGTCTCCCTTCTTCCCGTGGCCATTTCTCTTTCTGCTATTTTGTGATGTGGCCAGAATAGCCCTGTGCTCTTTGGACTCTCCAGACACCAGAATCACAAGCCAAATACATGTCTTTTCTTTGTACATTACCCAGAGTTGGGTATTTTGTTACAGCAGCACAAAATAGACTAATACCTCATCCAAAGGGAAAAGGAATGTGATGAGTCACTACCTGAGAATGGCCACAGCCGCCTCCTCCCCTGCAGCCATCTGCTGTTGAGTGCCCTTCACCTCGCTCAGCAAACCCTGCCTAGGTCACCCAGAAGGCTCTTGTTTAAGCACAATTGTTACCTGGGGGAAGGGCTGCAAGGTACAGAGCTGAATAAACAAGCCATCCAGTACATGTCTTTTTATTTTATTTGTTGATTTTTTTGCATGTGTATGTGTGTTTATATGTGTGTGCACATGTGTGTGGAAGCCAGAAATTGATTTTGAGTGTATTCTTCAGTCATTCATCACATCAGCAGCATCATTATCATTGTCATCATTTTGAGACTGAATCTTGTCCTGAACCTAGGGCTCACCAACTCAGCTAGACTAGCTGGCCAGTAAGCCTCAGGGAGTCTCCTATCTCTGCTTCCTCAGTGCTGGAATTACGTGTAGGCACACACTACTATGCCTGTTTTTTTTTTTTTTTTAATGCGGGTGCTGGGGATCTGAACTCAGGTCTTCATGCTTGCATTGCCAACCACTTTACCCAGCAAAGCCATCTCTCCAGCCCCTGGTACTTTTCTTAAACAGGCATGGCAGCATCAGAGAGACGCTTTCTATTTATACAACCTTTCGGATATTTGGCCGAAGACTGTCAAGATTTACTCTGCTTTCCAGCCAGCTCTGGAGGTGTCTCCAATGTGTGTTTGAGGCAGGTCTTACTCTAGCCCAGGCTGACCTCAAACTCACAGTGATCCTCCTACCTCTGCCTCTTGAGTGCTGGGATTAATGGAATGCACCACCATGCTCAGCGTCTCCAAGGTCAGTGTGCCAACGGGACCTGAAATTTCAGAGCCACATGCTTGCTGTACCCAAAGCTTCAGTTCTGTCCCTTTCAGGTAGATTTAAGGTAAGCTTAAGGCTGACTGGTTGGGGTACAAGTTGGACTGGATGGGAAATAGACCCCAAGTAATAATACAGCAAAAGGCAGACATTTATTCTAGCAATTCTGTATGCTTGTCACAGTATGAGCTGGTATTAGTGCCTGTGTTTCACGGTTTTCGGAGCCCCTGGTCCTTCCTTGTTTGGTTCTGTCATCAATGAACACTTCCCTTTTCTTCATGGAGGGTCGTTGTTGCCCTCGGTGTCAGGTGAGGGCAGTAGCAGGCTTCCATTCCATTTTGCTTTCTATACCATGAGGTCCCTCACCCACTGGCCAAGAAACAAGTGTGAGGAACATTTCTCCCAGTTATTCTTCAGAGATGAAAGCAATGCCTCTGAGTGGATCTTGCAACTGTGGCATGGTTTTCCTCAGCACTCGGCTTCCATCAGGGAAAAGGACCTTGAGATGATTCGGGTCTTCAAGTATTAATGTTAACTGCAACCCTGTGTCAAAAGTCTTCAAGGGCTGGAGAGATGGCTTAGCGGTTAAGCGCTTGCCTGTGAAGCCTAAGGACCCCGGTTCGAGGCTCAATTCCCCAGGGCCCACGTTAGCCAGATGCACAAGGAGGTGCACATGTCTGGAGTTCATTTGCAGTGGCTGGAGGCCCTGGCACATCCATTCTCTCTCTCTCTCTCTCTCTGCCTCTTTTTCCCTCTGTCTGTCACTCTCAAATAAATAAATAAATAAATAAATATTAAAATAACATAAATTTATAAAAAAAAGTCTTCAGAATGGTGGCTTTTGTCGTTTCCCCACTATATACCATTACTGAATAAATGAACATAGGCTTCTCTGGGGAGAGATGGGAGGAACTCCACTCACACACACACTCTCACTGTACTGTCAGGGTGACCAGCCTCTCCTTTCCACAAGGAGACATGGATGGGGAGGACAACTGGCTCAGGGGTGACCAGAGGCCGGAGGCAGCTGTCCTCAGCTTCCTTAGCGTGCTGTTGGTTTGCTTTGGCTGTATAGGTTTACAACCCCCTTGTACCTTTAATCAACAGTCTTGTACCCCTGTCTTTTCTCTAGGCAGTGTGTGCTCCACTCATCTCTGTAACTGCCTCTGGGTCAGTCTGACTTTGTTATCCATTAGGAAGAAGCTGTGCCCACGCTGCTTTTGATGGTTAAGCACTACCGGCCTGCCTCCATTACTTGTAACATTCTCATTGGCTGCACAATGAGTCCTGCAATGACATCTCCCACGGTCACCAATGATCTACCCAGGACAGCCACATGGAGCTTCTCGGTGACACTGGTGCTGCTCTGACCAGGCATTTCTTTTCATTCTTTTTTTAAAAAAATATATTTTATTATTTATTTATTTGAGGGGGGAAAGAGGCAGATAGAGAGAGAGAGAGAATGGGCATGCCAGGGCTTCCAGCCACTGCAAAGGAACTCCAGACACATGCGCCCCCTTGTGCATCCGTCTTGCGTGGGTATTGGGGAATCGAACCAGGGTCCTTAGGCTTCACAGACAAACATCTTAACTGCTAAGCCATTTCTCCAGCCCTGTCCAGGCATTTCTTATTGCTTTAAGTAGAAGACCCCGCCCCCTGGCTCTTCCATTAGACCAAGGTCATTGATTTGGGTGGGCATTCAGGTTGTTAGAGCACAGCATATCACATGACCTCATCCCCGAGTCTTTGGACTTCTTTTTCTACCATCAGTCGTGGGATGCTGGCCTTTCCACGGCACTTAGGATGGGCCATCATTTCTAGGCTCCTAGGACTGACCTCGAGCAGCACTTTGTCAGCTGCTAAATCCTATGTGCAAAGCAAGTACCCCCAGATTGGTGAAATTTCCCTTGCCCGACCTTGTGTTCTATTTTCCTTCCTCCTTGGCCCATCACCTTTGGAGTGTGGTCCCTTCTGGACTCCCCGGTTCCTCCCAGTGCCGTTGGTAATCTCTGGAAGCCCCTCCAAGGCCGTTCCTCCTTTGGAGGGCTCAGCATGTCCCCAGGCCGAGTAGTGTTGGGAGTTGGGACTTTCAGAAGCTTAGAGGTGGGTAGGAAGGGAAGGCAGATCCTGAGCCCATGCATATCCCTTTGTGGGAGAGGTCTTTGCACTACTTTCATGGGAACACATGCTGATTGGGCTTATCAAGAATTAAGGACAGGGCTGGAGAGATGGCTTAGTGGTTAAGCGCTTGCCTATGAAGCCTAAGGACCCTGGTTCAAGGCTCGATTCCCCAGGACACACATTAGCCAGATGCACAAGGGGGCGCACGTGTCTGGAGTTTGTTTGCAGTGGCTGGAGGCCCTGGCAACCCATCCTCTCTCTCTCTCATTCTTTATTTGTCAAATAAATAAATAAAAATGAAAAAGAATTAAGGATGAAGCTTGAAATTTATCTCAACTGGTAGAGTGCTTGCTGAGTATGCATGAAAGCTCTGGGTTTGACTCCCAGCACTAAATAAACTGGGCATGGTGGTACCAACATATAATCCTAGCACTTGGGAAGTGGAGGCAGAGACATCCCAAGTGATGTAGGCCAGCCTGGGCTATGTGAGACTGTCTTAGAAATGAAAAAGAATGGCGGACTCTACTCAGAGGAACATAGGCTTTCATAGCTGTTCAATGCACTGGCTTTGTTGCTATCCAGCTCCTCAGGGTCTCGTGCTTTCTCAGGCAGCATCCTGAACTTTCCACAGTAGATCTGCTTAAGGTGGAGAAGCAAATCCTTCATTGCTGCAGACAAGAGTGTCCTCGTATGCGGTTAAGGAGGCTCTTCTGTTTCCATGTTTGGTTTTTAATAGACTGATAGGCACTTAGTCTCTCTCTCTCTTTTAAAGTTTTAAAAAATATTTTGTTTATTTTTATTTGTTTTATTTGAGAGCAACAGAGAGAAAGAGGGACAGAGAGAGAGAATGGGTGCATCAGGGCCTCCAGCCACTGCAAATGAACTCCAGATGCATGTGCATCTGGCTTATGTGGGTACTGGGGAATTAAGCCTCGAACCAGGGCCCTTAGACTTCACAGGCAAGCATTTAACTGCTAAGCCATCTCTCCAGCCCTGTCTCTCTCTTTTTAAATATGGGAGCCCCAGAACTTTAGCTACTGTAAACAAATTTCAGACGTCTGGGCCACCTTGTACATCTGGCTTATGTGGGTCTTGGGGAATCCAACTTGGGTCCTTTGGCTTTGCAGGCAAGCGCCTTGACCACTAAGCCGTCTCTCCATCCCAGCACTTAGGCTCTTAACATGTTTTTTTTTTTTTCCCCAAAAGCACGCATTTCTCTCTAGCAACGATTCAGTCCCACTGCCCTTACAGTGAGTACTTCCTACATATTTTTTTTTCAGGCACCCAATAGTTGCCCCTGCAATGGTTAATATGGATGGTCAACTTGACCAGATCTAGAATCCCCTAGAAGACAACCTTCTGGGCATGTCTGTGAGGGAGTTTCTAGATGAGGATAGTTGAGGTGGGAGGACCCTCCCTAACCGTGGGCAGTGCCATCCCACGTGCTTGGGTCCTGACCTCAATAGAAAGGAGAATTGAGCTGAGGCCAGCGTCAGTTACACTCTATGCCCTGCTCGCAAAGGCAATGTGCTCCCCTACCTCAGGCTCCCGCCGCTTGTTTTCTGAGCAGTGATGGGCTGTGTCCTCCAACTGTAAGCCCAACCAACCTTTGCCCCTTTTGTTGTTTTTTGTTTGTTTGTTTTGTTTTTTCATTTTCTGAGATAGGGTCTCACTCTAGTCCAGGCTGACCTGGAATTCACTATGTAGTCTCAGGGTGGCCTCGAACTCTTGGCGATCCTCCTACCTCTTCCAAGTGCTGGGATTACAGGCGGGCATCTGTCTTTTTAAAATATTTTATTTTTATTTATTTATTTGAGAGAGACAGAGTCAGACAAAGGGAGAGAGGAGAGAGAGAGAGAGACAGGGAGAGAGAGAGAGAGAAAGAGAGAGAGAGAGAGAGAATGGGCGCACCAGGGCATCCAACCACTGCAAACAAACTCCAGACGCATGTGCCCCATCTTGTGCATCTGGCTGACGTGGGTCCTGGGGAATCAATCCTAGGTCCATTGGCTTTCCTTTGTTTTTGTCAGCAACAAGAAGAGTAACTACCACATACTCTGTGTCTCTCCTTTCACCCCCATTCCATCCCATGTCACCACTGCAGGAAGTTCAGTCAGTTGCACTGCCCTCTTGTGTCAGAGGTCACATCACCTCCGCGTGTTAACAGGAATGGAGTTCTTGATGGCTGGTTCTCGGCTAGCAGCCCCATGCCCCAGCTTAGCATTTTCTTTCTTAAGGTATTTATAACATCCACTGTTCTGAGGGAGTAGACCCTGAACAGAGGTTCGAGTAGGTGGGTCTGCTGGGGCGTGTGTGCTCAGGCTGGACATCTGTGGGGCAGGGCAGGAAGGGCGGCCCAGCAGAGAGAAGAGTCAGACTGCTGTGCACGTCACACAGAAGCCCAGTCCCTTTGGGAAGCGCTGAAGCTGGGGTGAATTGTCCCAGTAGATGCCCTTGACATTCACGAATCGACAAAGACTAAGTGTTTATATCTTCCTCTCAAACTCCTATGTTGAGATTCTTACCCCAAATATGATGCTATTAGGAGACAGAGGTTTTGGAAGGTACTTAGGTCCTGAGGGTGGAGTCCTGGTGACAGGGATTAAGGTCCTTATAAATGACATCCCAGCAGGATTTCTGTCCTGCTCCCATGGGAGACTGACATTGAGAAGGGGAGGTGGGCAAGATGGCACACATCTTCAATCAGAACTACTTCAGGAAGCCCAAGCAGGAAGACTGAGAATGTGAGTCTAGGTAACATTTGGAGACCCTGTTTCAGAACAAAACCAACCAACTAACAAACCAAATCAAACCAACTAAACAACAGAGAGGCAGAGAGCAAACTTCCAGGCTTTCTCCAAGCTAGACAACCAGCTACGGCTGTGTCACTACCCCGGGGTGGGGAAGTGTCTTCTCCTTGAGTGAGGAGGCTTTCTTTAGGAAAGCAACTTGTAGAGAGGACTGACATTTGAAGGTCTCACGTGGCTCAAGTTTGCATAGGTGACAGAAAAGAGAATGGGCATAAGATTTGGCAGATCCAGCCGTGGACACTTGGAGCCATTTTCTCCAGTCCTTGATTCTGGGTTCCTTTTGTGAGTTGATGTGGCCATTGGTCCAGTAGCAAGTGTGATACAGAAAGTCTTGACAAGTGCTTGTGCCCACTCTTGCTAGTGAGAACCCTTGTATGGCATGAAGAAGCCCAGGCTCACCCCTTGGAATAGAGAACCCCCCACTCATCCCAGGTGAGGCCCAAGACATGCGTCTGTGGTATCCAGGACCATCCAGGACCTGCCCAAGGGACTTCCAGATGAACCACCCAGCCAGCCACAGAATCATGGAAATCATAGGTCTTTGCTGTGCCCAGCCAGTCAGTTTCAGGAGCCATCTTTTATGTAGCAGACACTTGTTGGTGAGGAGACCAGTGTGAGCCTGGCACTGTGTCTGACCTATTTGGTCAGAATGTTTTGGCATTTGGAAATATTATTTCTCCCCCTCCACATGTTTCCAGATTTCTAATAAAAATAGCCAAATCCATGTGTTTTTTCCGCCCAGTAAAAAAAAAAAAAAAAAAAAAAAAAAGCTCTATTCGAAAAGCTTTTTACAAAGCACTCTTTCAATCCCCTCTTCAGCACAGAGGACAGAATATAAAGAGCCTTCACTATTCATATTTGTTAAAGAAAATACATCTTCCCAGCTGCCAGTGTTCCTGAACAGAAAACACAATTACCCCTGGAAAAAAAATTAGGGGCTGTCATTTGATTATAAATGTTCCAAAAAGAGCAGGACACTGGTTATGAGCTGACTCAAGCGTTTAGAGGAACATTTGAGGACCCGTGCAGTGAATTAAGTGGAAATGTGCTAAAATGAAAAGAAAAGGCAAACTAAGCACCTTTCAGCTGCTTATTGGAGAAATATTTTCATAGCACACCAGTTCTTGGCACCAAGTAGGCACTTGCTGTGTGTTTGTTGACTGAACACAAGAATCGATGAATGGTAGGAGCGGGTGCTACCGTGCTGTCCGACTGCTTGGACAACCAGATCTTGGAGGAATCAAGATGATATTAAAATGGGAATAGGGTAGAGGAGTTTTTTTTTTTTTTTTTTTTTTTTTGAGGTAGGGTCTAAGGGTGGCCTTGAACTCACAGCAATCCTCCTATTTCTGGCTTCCCGAGTGCCGGGATTAAAGGTGTGCTCCACCACACCCAGCTCAAGCGTTGAGGAGTTTTAAAGATTTTTTTTTTCCCTCTCAGGCTCCATAGGACTCTAGTCAAAGTGTAGGACCATCTCTTTTGTAGGTGCTTTTCCTCTCTACTTGGCAATTCTGTTTTTCTCTTCTGCAAATGGCAGGATTGCGAGAGGGAGCCAGGTACGTGTTTAGAGTGACTGGGCCCTGAAAGTAAAAAGCAGAAATGTCCTTAAATCTGCCTTTACATTCTCCATGTTACTAGAGATAAGAGAAGGATCTCTCCTCTCCTTATCTCTTGACTAAAGGAGTTCCCTAGATCTGTTTTTCCATGAACAACCTGAGCCTCTCCTGGGAGGGTATTCCCCTGGCCTAGAATTCAGCTCTGATGCTGACACTGTGGTTGTTTAAGCTCAGCCCCCAAACTTAGCATCATGGCTGGCCTCTCCTTGAGCCATCCCCTAGCTGACCAATCAGCCCTCATGCTGGCTCACCTGAGCTGGAAGGTTATAAGCAGATGCTTACCAGGCGGGCAGGCCTCTCTTTTTGCTGCCTGTTCATCTCTCCTGAGCTTCCAGGTTCCTGATAAGCCTCCCCCACCGCTACTCCCACATGGGCTTTCTACCCCTCCTGCCCTCCACATGGCAGGTGCTCTCTGCACTTTCTAAAGATTTTATTTATTTTTATTTATTAGAGAGAGAGAGAGAGAGAATGGGTGTGCCAGGGACCTAGCCACTGTCAGGGAACTCCATGAGCATTCGGCTTATGTGGGACCTGGAGAATCGAACCTGGGTCCTTAGGTTTCACAGGCAAGCGCCTTAACCGCCAAGCCATCTCTGCAGCTCAGGAGCTCTCTGTACTTTCTTCTCTTCTCTAAATCCAGCTTCAGGGTTTAGGCTCTTGCTGACTTCTCACATGGGCTCTCAGGCCACGTGGGTACATCTACTTTACTTTCCTTGGTTCTCACTCTCATAGTCCTGGTATTTCTGAATAAAATGTAATGGTTTATAAATCATCCTTCTCAGTCTGGTTTATCCAATTCTTTGGTTAAAAACAGACATAAACTTGGAGTTGGGGTTCAAGGAGTTTTTCCTGAACCTCCAAAACACAGTTACAGTTGGACCATTTTGAAAGTCCAAGTTTTGGGATTTGTCATGGAGCCACAGAATGTGATTGGAGAGAGAGGGAAAGACAGACAGAGAGAAAGAGACTTAGATTTACTTTCTTATTTGGCTTATCAGTTACTTGTATGACTCTGGGTAAATTAGAAAAATTTTATGTACCTCTGTCTCCAGATTTTATCAGGAGACAGTATCACTATTTGCAGAGTCATTGGGAGAATTGGAAGTGCCATATATATAATATATATATATACATATATATGTATATATACCGTATATATACATATATACATATATATATATGTAACATGGCAGGACTGAGGACACTAAATAGCTAGAAAATATTAATTTCCAATGGACAAGGCATCGAGAAGGGCGCATAAAATTGCTGCTGCGTATGCTAATGGGTCTTGTGATCCACCGAGAACTTTTGGCTTTATTCAAACATTGGGGAAAACCCTTCCATGCTCAGTCATCTTCACATCTTCGTGTAGAATTATGAACTTTTGTGTTCTTTCTAATTACTCCATCTTCAAAATGCCCATGGGGACAAGTCACCATTTCTCAAGCTGCTCAGAAGTGGCAGCTACTTCCTATATTCCAGATGTTTTTCAGTCTAAATTGTTGTCTCAAATATTTAGAGCTTCTGAGTACAAATGCTGGTGTGTGTGTGTGTGTGTGTGTGTGTGGTACATTTCAGATGCCTGCTTTTGGGGTTTGCATGATTCTGTGGTTTCTTACCCTTTTGCTCAGCACTTGGTCTCTATCACCTGCCAAGGCTGTCTCCCCCTTTTCCCAATAACCCCGGGTCTCCCCATGGGCCGCCCTTGCTCTCCAGCGGCTGTGCAGCATTGAAACTCCTCTGTTTATCCTGCGCCTCCCGTCAAGATGGATGGTGGCTATCTCACGCGGGCTGGGCTTCCATTTCCTGCTCTTATTTTTGGCTCGCAGCCAGGCATCACACATCCATATGAAATCCTGCCTCTCTCAGCTGAAGGGAAAGGCTGTTTCCATTCATGGAAAGCTCATTTGCCCCTGAGATCTCTTGCTCAGCCTGGTGAGGGTGTTCCCCCTTTCCTGACAGGAGCGGGGCAAGGTTGGAGGGCTCTGGTCAAGGTTGTTTACACTCAAGGCAAGTCAGGCTAGAGAACAGAGTGGTCTTTGTGGTGAAGGGGAGGAGCCGGGACTAGCCATTCTAAGTGACCTGGATTTGGGTCCGTGTCTCATTTCTTAGCCTCAGGTCGTTTATTTGGTGAGTTTAGAATCCTAACACCACCTCCCAGAATAACTGGGAGGATTGTGAACAGAAAGAGCTTAGCACGTGACCTGGGCAACGGTGTCTGCCCCGTAAACATTTTATTTTCTCCCTTCTTAGGGGTGACTGAGACCTTCAGGTCAGAATGAGTTTTAACAAGGAACAGAATGGCACCTCCAAGGGTTCAAGCACAGAGCGTAATGAAGGGAGTACTGTCTGCAGTGTGGACAGGGTAGGGTTGTGATCTGTTTGGGGGACCCACACCAGCCAGAAGCACGTGACCTGTAAGATCAGGGTGAACACCCAGCATGCCCAGTACGAGCAGGGCTCAGTGCAAATGGACTTAGAAAGTGTTCTGTGGTCTTAGTGAACTGAGATGATTTCTTCCTCTCTTTCCTAGGACTTGAGATTTCTTAAATAACTTACGCAAATCTAAGTTGTTCTTTTTTTTTTTTTACATTAAAGTACTTGGGCAGGACTGTGGCTCGGGTACAGGAATGTAGCCACTGTTTAAATGACAGCCCATCAAAGTAGGAGTAGGGGCCTAGACATCTCCCTTCTTTCCTTTCCTGCAGGGATTTCTACAGATTGAGCCCAGCCATAGGCCAGAGGACAAGAAAATAGTAAAGTTCAAAGGTACCCAAAAGGGCAGAGAAACATGTACTGTGGACCTGGGGGACTGAAGAATTTGTCTTGTCATTGGTCATTTTGCTAGCCAGTGACTTTGTGTAAGCAAGGCTCACTTTCCTATAAAGTGGGCATTGATGGTTTTCCACCTCACAAGGCTAACATGAAGATATGGGGACAATGTTGTAATCATTTACTGTGCAGTGTGGCCTTCTTTTTCATTCCACTGTACCACTCAGCCAGGCATAGCATATGACAGAGAATCCAGGGGAAAAAACAGGTACTTCAGGACCAGACATAGGTAGTCAACAGTGGCTCTGTCAGGCTTTCTAACTGTGGGGTCATAGGCAAATAACTTAACCCTTCAGTCCCCCAGCTGCTGTCTTACTTTGAGGAAGTCAAGCACAAGTATTTGAGTGCAAGTAGATTTTCTGGGGAACTCTTCCTAGAATGCATAGAGAAGGAGTGGACAAGTGAATCAGAGAAGGAAGGGCTCTGTCTCTCTCTTTCTTTTTCTCAAATTAAAAAAAAATTAAAAATTTAAACAAAAGACAAAAAGGCTGGAGGAATGCTTAGTGGTTAATGCACTTTCCTGCAAAGCCAAAGGACCCAGGTTCAATTCCCCAGGTCCCATATAAGCCAGATGCACAAGGTAGCATCTGTGTCTGGAGTTTGTTTGCAGTGGCTGGAGGCCCTGGGGCACCCATTCTCTCTCTCTTTGTCTCAAATAAATAAATAAAAGCATTTAGCAATATAATAAAAACAGAAGGAAGGGGAGCTGAGTGGGTGATAGGTCTCAGTTCTACAGGGCCCTTTGAGACTGTAGGAAACATCCCTGGACTGCCCTACTGCTTTGTAACTACCAACCCCATCCTTGCTGGCTAAGTGTTCCTCCTAGGTACTTTACTTGCCAGCCATTTCAGGACAACTGATGTGAGCAGAGTGTGGCGGTTCGACCCAGGTGTCACCCATAAGCTTATGTACTCTGAATGCTAGGTCCCCAGCTGGTGGCAATTTGGGAATTGGAGCCTCCTCCTGGAGGCGGTATATTGTTGGGGGTAGAGCCAGCTTCCCCTTGTCAGTGTTTGGCACACTCGCCGGCTGCTGTTGTCCACCTGATGCTAGCCAGGAGATGATGTCCAGCCTCTACTCATGCCATAGTTTTTCCCTGCCATCATGGAACTCCCCCTCAAGTCTATAAGCCAAAAATAAACCCTTTCCTCCCACAAGCTGCTCTTGGTCTGCTGTTTTCTGACAGCAGTGCAAAGCTACTGCAAAGCTACAATAGGAGGGGTACTCAGGCAGCCTGAATGCTATCAGGCAGAGAAACACGTGCCTATGAAACCAACGGCATCTACTTTGTTTTCCTGATTTGGGTAACAGGGGTCGTGCCTACCTCATAGGACTTTTTTTTTTCTTTTTAAAAATATTTAATTTTCTTCACCCTACCCCGTTACCTTCTCTTGTGTCCCTTCCCCTAATTTCTTGCATCCATGGAACCCCTTCCTCTTGCCAATTAGTGCCTCTATTACTTTGATGCCTTTTTCCCTCTTCTCCACCATCGCAGAATGCTGATGGGCCAAATATTGTGCAGGTCTTGAGCACGCAACAACCATCGCTATGAGGTCTTGACTGCAATGGGTACTTCGTGGCTAGAAGACAGTTTCTCAGAACACTCCTCCCCATCCTCTGGCTCTTGCATTCTTTCCCCCTCTTCTTCTCAGTGTTTTCTGAGCCTCAGAGGGGGTGACACAGATGTCTCATTTAGGGCTGAGCACTCTGAAGTCACTTATTCTCAGCCCTTTGATGTGTTTTGAGTCTCCCTAGTCACTACCAACTGCAAAAAGGGAAGCTTCTTTGACCAAAGGTAAGAACAGCACTAATCTATGGGCATAAACATAATCATTTAAAGGACAGATTGACAGGAATAACCTTTCCACTTAGCTAAGCAACAGTGGTAGCTTCCCTTCAAGGGCATTCATGAAGATTGAATAATTACAGGATTATACGAGTTCCAAGTACCTGGTTCTTAGCAGACACCCAGTAAAAAGGAGGCATTTGTAGTACATGTAGACAAATTTTATTCATGTATTACAGATGGAGGCAAGTGGGACTCAGAGAAGGTACCGCGTTTGCTCTAAATCAAGCAGACAGTTCTTAAGTGGCCAAGCCAACTCTAAGTCCGTGTTTGTTCCCCTCCACTCAGCCGTAGCCATCTCCTGCTAATGGGCTGTGCACCCACAGTGCCTTTGCTTCATAAACTGTGAGAGGATCCATAAATATAAAATGTTTGTGGTTCCAGGCATGCTAGCCCAGATCCAAGTTAAAGCGTCCCTCAGCCCAGTTCTCATAAGCTCAAATATATATATATTTGTATATATGTACTCTTTTTCTTAGTCCCTTGGGATCTTCTGTTTGGTTCCCAGCCCTTCATGAGTGATGCCTAGGTGTCTGCGTATTTCAAAGGGTGCCAAGAAGTCTCCAGACAAAATAAAGTATGCCGTAAAACACCAAGGGCACCTTGTTCTCTGTGCTGTGTTTTCTTTTAAAAACAAATATTTTGAAAGGCTCTCTTAAGTATCCTGCTGATACACACATAAAAATCAATAAAATGCAGAACTCTTTAAAATTGTGGTGAAATATACATAGCCATTTTTTCCTATTTTAATTAGTTTGAAGCAAACTGTGTGTGTGGAGGGGGCATGTCAGGGACTGAACCTAGGGCCCTGAAACCTAGTGCATGCTGAAAATGTATGCTTAGTAGTGGAGGGGATTGCTTAGTGGTTAAAGATGCTTGCTTACAAAGTCTACCAGCCTGGATTCAATTCTCAAGCCACCTATGTAAATCTGGGTAGGCATTTGTTTGCAGCAGCATTCCCTGTCTCTCTCTCTCTCTCTCTCTCTCTCTCACACACACATACAAATAAATACATAAGTAAAAAATTTAAAGCTGGGAATGGTGGCACACACCTTTAATCCCAGCACTTGGGAGGCAGAGGTAGGAGAATCACTGTGAGTTCAAGGCCAGCCTGAGACTCCATAGAGAATTCCAGGTCAGCTGGGGCTAGAGTGAGACCCTACCTCGAAAAACAAAAGAGATTTTTTTTTTTACAAAAAGGACGCATGCCAATACTGAGCTGCAGCCCAGCCCCACCAATGGGAAGCGTACAGTTCTGAATTATTTAGCCATATTCACATTATTCTGCAACTGTCACCGCTATCCATCCCCAGACCTTTTAATCCTCTTTCCCAGTTAAAACTCTATGTTTTTCAAACACCAGCTCCCCACTGCCCGAGTTGCAACCGCCATTCTTCTTTCTGATTTATGGAGTTAACTATCCGAGATCCCTCATGTAAATGGAATTATGTCTCATTTTGTTTAGCACAATGGCGTTAAGGTTGGCTCATGTCGTAGGATGTGTCATCATTCCCTTCTTTTAGAGCTGATGATTACTCCACTGTGTGTGCTCGCATCTTGTTCATTTGTTGGTGAATATTTGGGTTCATTCCACCGTTTGGCTTCTATAAACATGGACATACAAATATCTATATTTTGGAGAATATGTATACTATATATATATATATATATATATATATATATATATATAATTACAATTACTGGATAGATGTTAACTATTTTTTTTTTGTAACTGCCATACCACTCTCTAATAGCAGCCACACCATTGTATAGTCCCAGCAGTGTGACTGTTTTATAAGGGAGAAAAATGGGCAGGAAACTGGTCATTAGGTAGTATGTGAAGCTTCGGAATGCTAGAGACACACTGTAGTGGGTGAATATTTGCCCTTCATAAGCCACAAGGTCAGACTGATGAATGCATAGGTAGATGTTGTCGTGTCTTTGAGTGACTTTCCCCAAAGGATGGAAAGCTCTAGGTAACTACCATCTACATTCATGGAAATGATAGACTATTAACACATATAAAGGGGACCATATATTTATATGCAAAATAAAGTAATTGTCAGAAAATTGTGAATAGGATTATCATCTGCGTGAATCTTTAGCACGATACTTGAAAGTGTCAGACGGGGATACTGCTTTCTTGAATCAGTCAGAACTGTCCTATGCCTCACTTAATTAATTTTTCCTCTTAATATTGTGAACCTCCAAATGCCCCTACAAATTCTCAAAATGCAGGAAGTTAGGTACAGACCCAATTCAGAATTGCTTCAAGCAAGCCCTACCAGTGTTTTACACATAGCAGGTCAGTAATTTCTCATTGTTTGACAATAAAGGTGAGAATTGTTGAAGAAAAAAAGTGCATTTAAATTTTATTTATTTATTTGAGAGAGAGATCGATACAGAAATAGAGAGAGAGAGAGAGAGAAAGAGAGAGATTGAGAGAATGCATGTGCCAGGGCCTCCACCAACTGCAAACGAACTCCAGATGCATGCGCCCCCTTGTGCATCTGGCTTACATCGGTCCTGGAGGGTCGAACCTGGGTCCTTTGGCTTTGCAGGCAAGCATCTTAACCGCTAAGCCATCTCTCCAGCTCAAACATGTGCATTTAAACATATCCACGTGTCCAAGGTCTTGGTTACAAAGATCAGTATGTGGTGTTTCTTCCCCTAGTTGTGTATATCCCATAGGAACTGCATTATTCTCTGCTGAGCTCATGGAGAAGCACCGAGGGCATGGACATGTGTGGCCTCCATGAAACGGCTGACAAAGAGAACAGGTACTTGAAATTAGTTTTGAGAGAGACTCCAAAACCTAAGTGATGAGATGTAGAAAGAGAGAGAAAGACAAACATAAAAGATAGCTAAGTATTTTTTGAGGTTGAGTTGCTAGAGAATCACTGGTAGCTAACCTGGAGAGGGAGGCAAAGTATGATTATATTAACAAGTGGCCCCAGAGCCCACAGGTGGAGGGCTGCCTGTGACTGGATGCTCTGGTGTGGAAAGTGAGGTCCAGGGTACATCACCAAGGAAGAGTAAAGAAAAGGGGAGAGTGATACCAAGATGGGGATGGGGTTAGGTTTCTGCTCCATCATCCCTAAGAGATGACATTTGGGACAAATTGGTTACAAGTGCATTTCCTCACCTGTCAATCAAGGCTAATCCTACCTCAACCCACCTCCTGAGGCACTTGTATCTGAACCTACTGACCTGCTCACCTCATGCCTGAAATGTTAACAATTATGCTGTACATTGGACAAGGATCTCAAGGGAAAAGGAACAAATAGAATCTATGTCTGTAAGTGCTAAGAGATTCATGGTAAGGGATTTTATTTGTTCGTGTGGATGTGAAGGAAAGAAATTCAAAACTTGGCCAAGGTGGCAGACTGGGAACTCAGAAGGTAGTTGATGTTCTGTTTCCATCTGAAACTCACATTGCTGACTGACTGGCAGGCCAGTGCTGGGGCTTACACCTCCCCCCTCACACACACATACAGTGTTATGCTTGAAGAAATTGCCTCAGAATTCAGGACAATCACTTCCCCCTTCCCATTTCTCTATCGTCCTTGATCCTCTTTCTTTCTCCAAGCTCAGGGCAGGGCTTTCTCTGAAGGTTTCTTATCTATATAAAAACTGGATATTGGGTTGGAGAGATGGCTTAGAAGTCCAGGTGCTTCCCTGACAAACTTAATGGCCTAGGTTTGATTCCCCAGTTCCTATGTAAAGCCAGATGCACAAAGTGAATTTGATTGCAGTGGCTATAGGCCCTGGAGTGCCCTCTCTCTCTCTGTCTTTCTTTCTGATTGCAAATAAATAAATTAAAAAAAAACCTGGATCCTCAGGAGATGAAGATAGTTCCAAATCTCCATACTGAGCTTCTATTCACCATGGATGATTAAACCCATATACTAAGGAAGAGATTGAGAACCTAGAGCTTAAAAGAACTCTACCCCAGCCATTGTTCTCTGGGCTCATTTATTTCCCTTGAAAATCATTTTCTCCTGCTCTCCTGTCCTAAGACTGTCTGTAACATCTTCCCCCAGCCCCCCGTGCAGAAGGTTAATCCCCAACCATCTGATCCGTCTTTTCTTGTTTTGTGTTTTGCATGGCTCCCATGAACATGCGTATGTTAATAAATCTGTATCCTGTTTCCCTTGTAAAATTGTATGTTATTGTCAGCATGTTTCAGCAGACTTAGTTATGGAACCTTCAGAGGGCAAAGTCTGAGCGACTCGATACTAGGCATTCAGGCAGGGTTTCCATGTTATCCCATGTTAGTTTTATAGCAGTGACCATCTCCTTGTTGGGACAAAACACCCAGCCAGGAGCAGCTGGTAGAAGGAAAGGGTTTATTTCAGCTTTCAGTTTCTAGGGGGAAGTTTCATCATGTTGGGGAAAGCATGGCACAGCAGACACCTGAACGTCACATCTTGTCATATCAGCTGGGAGGAAGCAGCGAGAGTGAGCTAGTTGGTACTGGCAAGTGGGCTGGACTATGAAATCCCATGACATGTCCTTTGTCACACACCTCCTACATCATGGCTCTACCTCCCAAAGGCTCAACTAGTTTGGAATTAAATATGAGGCTTAATCACAAACACATGAGGCTGTATGGGGCATTTTACATTCTAACCACCGTAAGTATTGAGATTGAGATAGAATTCATTACTTTGGAAACCTTATTTTTGTTCTTATGGGCTAGTACAACTGATTAGATGAGGACCACTTTATTCACTGTAATTTCCTTTACATTTTTTCTCATTTTTTTTATTGACAGATTCTATGATTGTAAACAATATCCCATGGTAATTTCCTCCCTCACCCCACTTTCCCCTTTGAAACTCCACTCATATCCCCTCCCAGTCTCAATCAGTCTCTCTTTTACTTATATCAGCTGATGTGTGTGTGTGTGTGTGTGTGTGTGTGTGTGTGTGTGTGTGTGCGAGCACATGTGTGTCCAATCCTGTCTTGCTCTGGATCCCATAGCCTCCTTAGCGAAATTACCACCAGAACACCAAGCTCTGGGAGGAGCTTTTCTCATCAAAGTGCTGCTGTCAGAACCAGCAGCTCTATGAATCCTCCCCTCCCAACCCAGGCTGAGTGGGTTCCCACGTCTTCTCCTGTGTTGTGGACCCCAGGCATATGTAAAACTTTCTGCTTAGCAAAATATCTAAAAGTGGTTTATTTAGCTCACAGTTTTGGAGATTTAGGAGCATGGCACCCAGCACCTGCTCTGGTGCGCCCCTCCCCCCACCGCCTGGCTGGACCACAACATCACAGAGAAATATAAAGGGAAACAACCCAACATGGAGGAGAGCAAGTCTATGAGTTTGTTTTGCTCTGTCTCCACCCTTGTGAGAACCAACTGTGTTCCCTAAAAAACTACATTAAATCTGAGTGCGGTGGCTCACATCTTTAATCCCAGCACTCTGAAGGCTGAGGCAGGAGCATTGCTGAGTTCAAGGCCAACCTGGACCACAGAGTGAATTCCAGGTCAGCCTGGGCTAGAGTGAGACCCTATCTCATAAAACAACAACAACAAAAGGAGCAACATTAATACCTTTCAAAGGTGCTGCTCTCAGTCAAGGAATTCATAGCACCTTCTACCTTTTAAAGATTCTATGCCTCTTAACATTAACTCTGCCACTGGCGACTAGGCTTCTAACACTTGGATGCCTTCAGGGGACACACTTGGAGCAGCGTGGAAGGGTAAAAGTGGAGGGACAGCAGATAGACGACCTTCCTAGTTATCAAGCTCTCAGTATTATTCCTTCCCCAGGGAGCTGGTCTCCTTGGCTGCGGCTCTGCAGCTCCAGGCGATGGAGGAAATGAGCTGCCAGCTGCCTGCGCTGGGCTCCAGCTGGCTTACTCTCCCAGGGCTTTGAGAAGCCTGCTACTTGGGGCCAGGTCACTGACTTTTCTAGGTCAGGCTGTGGGGAACTAATGGGCTGGCAGATATTGTGCCTTTCCCAAAATCTGTGTCCCAGGAAGCCCGGGGTCTCCTTGCTTTTCAGAGTTCCACTGAGCTGTGGGCTTGCCCCTTCTCCCTCGCTCCCACAGCCTCCACCATCTGTGGAAATAGGAAGTTAGAGTTAACTGGGAATTTTGCAATTTTTGAGGACATGATCTCTTGCGGTTTTATACCCAAGTTTCTTATTTCTGTTTTGCTTCTTGTCACTTTCATGAGGCTAAACATAATCCTATCTGTGGCTGAAGAAATTGGCACTCTCCAAATGTTTGCGAATTTCAGCAGTGTCTCCTCAAGGCTGAGTGGTGCTCTGGGTGGATGGCACTTACCTATTTTATCTATTTTTTGTTTGTTTGTTTTTTCAAGGCAGGGTCTTGCTCTAGCCCAGGCTGACCTGGAATTCACTATGTAGTCTCAGGGGGCCTGGAACACATGGTGATCCTCCTACCTCTGCCTCCTGAGTGCTGGGATTAAAGGAATGTGCCACCACACTCACCCCTAAAATATTTTAATTATTTATTTTATTTATTTGAGAGAGAGAGAGAGTGGAGAGACAGAGGGAGAGATGGGTAGAGAGAGAATGTACATGCCAGGACCTTCAGCCACTGCAAACAAACTCTAAATGCATGCACCACCTTGTGCATCTAGCTTACTTGGGTACTGGGGAATTGAACCTGGGTCCTTAGGCTTAGCAGTCAAGTACCATAACCGCTAAGCCACATCTCCAGCCTTAAAAAAATTATTCATTCATTTATTTATTTGCAAGCAGACAGAGACATAAGAGAGACAAACAAGGGAGAATGGGCATGCCAGGGCCTCCAGCCACGGCAAACGAACTCCAGATGTATGTGCCACTTTGTGCATCTGGCTTTACCTGGGTACTGAACTCTGCTCCTTAGGCTTTGTTTTTTTTTTTTTGAATTGTTTATTATTTATTTGAGAGAGAGAGAGAGAGAGAGAGAGAGAGAGAGAGAGAGAGAGAGAGAGAATGGGCACACCAGGGCTTCCAGCCACTGCAAACGAACTCCAGATGCATGTGCCACTTTGTGCATCTGGCTTTCCCTGGGTGCTCTCTGTTCCTTAGGCTTTTAAAAAAAATTTAAAATTTGTTATTTATTTATTTGCTTATTTGAGAGTGACAGACAGAGAGAGAGAGAGAGAGAGAGAGAGAGAGGGAGAAAGACTGAGAGAGAGAGAGAATGGGCACACCAGGGCCTCCAGCCACTGCAAATGAACTCTGGCTGCATGCGCCACCTTGTGCAACTGGCTTACATGGGTCCTGGGGAATTGAGCCTCGAACCGGGGTCCTTAGGCTTCACAAGCAAACACTTAACTGCTAAGCCATCTCTCCAGCCTCTGGTCCTTAGACTTTGCAGGCAAGTGCCTTAAATGCTAAGCCATGTCTCCAGCCCCTATTTTACCTACTCTTTAACCCTCACCTCAGTCTGTGAGGTAGATGCTATTAGTTCCCCCTTGCCATAAATAATTGGTACTAGCCACAAGGTGAACATCTACTTTACTCTGTGTCTCCCTTAGAAATCCCCGGACACAGGAGTACTGAGTTGCCTATGAGGTCATGGGACTTTCCCAAATTCCTGGAGGTCATTCAAATCACACTTGCCACTCATTTCTTTATTAGTTGTTTATTTGTTCATCCTGCACACGAATACCTTCCCAAGTGGAAATTTTGTGCCAAGGAAAGAGCCATTGCGTTCATTTAGGGGTGGAGAGTGGCCATGGGCACGGTGTATGCGCATAGTCAGGAATGGGAAGCCCTGGGCAGGGAGGTGGGAAAAGAAGCGCTGAATGACAGTGTGGCCTGAGGCTGCCTTCTGCAGAGCTGGTTCCCAGATTTGGGTCACTTTCACCTTCACCTTTGTGTTTTCCAGGCCCTACTCCTCTCTCTGGTTCTAAGCCTCTCCTTCTTTGGACCTCTAGATCCCTCCATCCTATTTGCTCTCGAGATAGTTACCAGAACAGTAGTCACTGGCTCTTCTCCCTAGACGATCGTTCCTTATTCTCATGGAAGAATTCAGTGATCAGCTGCCGTCAGTTTTATATTTACATGACTAGACTCTTTCCATGCCTCGCTCTTGTCATAGAAACACCACAAAATGGGTTTACGTGTGCCATTCTACTGTGAAATGCCTCAGAGAAGCTAATTCCCTTGCTCAAGTTGACTCAGCCAGGACTTGAACCCAGCTTGGCTTTCTAAGCTTTCTTGGCCATCGAAGCACGTGACCTTCGGCAAGGACAAGGTGCTCTGCTGGGCTACATTTATAGATGTGGAAGCCCAGTGTCTTGGTAAGCTTTGTGCTCCTGTGACAGAAAATTACAGGCTGGGTCATTCATAAAGAACAGGTTTATGGGCTGGGGAGATTGCTCAGTGGTTAAAGGCGCTTGCTTACAAAACCTACCAGATAGGTTTGATTCCCCAGTTAAGGTCAGATGCACATGCATCTGGAGTTGAGTTGCAGTGGCAAGAGTTCCTGGTGCACTCATACTCTCTCTCAAATAAATTTATGTGTAAACATAGCATATATACATTTGGCTCATGGGCAATCCAAGAGCACGGTGCTCTTGCCGCATCACGACATGGTGGAGGGCATCAGATGGTGAGGAGCATGGGTGGTAGATGGGTGGGAGTGAGATAGGGGAATCATCTTTTTTGTTTGTTTGTTTGTTTTGAGGTAGGGTCTCACTCTAGCCCAGGCTGACCTGGAATTCACTATGGAGTCTCAGGGTGGCCTCAAGCTCATGGGTGGAAGTACGGGTAGAAATCTTCAGCCCACAGTGTGGCCCTGCTATCTGCCAAGGGAGAGAAGGAAGGAAACGGGCCACGGTGCAGCTCTCAGAGGGATGCCCCAGTCCCGGGAGCTCCAAGCACGGGCCCTTCCGGAGGGCGCAGCCGACTCCATCCTCCCCTGGTGTGCTTAGTCCCTGGCTGGGAGAAGCCCAGGGAAGCAGGCCTCGCCGCTGTGCACGCTCTGCGGTGGTTCTGAGCAGCTGGCTGCCACTCAAATGCACCTTCCATCAAGACTCCCTCCTGGGAGATGTGCATAACCGCCACACGGGTGACACTGCACTGTGGCTGGGCCCACATGGCCACGGGTGTCAGGCAGCTTTCCTTCTTTCTTCTTCTTCTTCTTTTTAAAAATAGATTTAATTTATTTATTTGCAAGCAGAGAGAGAGAGAGAGAGAGAGAGAGAGAGAGAGAGAGAGAGAGAAGAGAGAGAAGAGAGACAGGCAGAGAGAGAATGGGCATGCCCCTTGTGCATCTGGATTACGTGGGTCCTGGGGAATTGAACTAGGGTCCTTTGGCTCCTCAGGCAAATGCCTTAACCACTAAACCATCTCTCCAGCCCTCTTTTTTCCTTATTTTTAAAAGATATTTAGGCTTTCTAAAGCAGCAAATCTTTTTTTTTAAACTTTATTTTTATTTATTTATTTGAGAGAGAGAGAGAGAAAGGCAAAGAGAGGGAGAGAGAATGGATGCACCAGGGCCTCCAGCCACTACAAATGAACTCCAGATGCATGTGCCCCCTTTGTGCATCTGGTTTACGTGGGGCCTGGGGAATCAAACCGAGGTCCTTTGGCTCTGCAGGCAAACGCCTTAACTGCTAAGTCATCTCTCCAGCACCTCTTTTTTCTTTTCTTTTTTTTTTTTTTACAGTTAATTTATTCACCCTTGGCAGACTGATGAAATGAGGAAATGTATATGAGATGTTTGCCAAGTTACAACTGTTCAAAAATTGTTACCTGTCTTCCCACAGGGAAGCAGTGGAACATTGTGTTAGCACGATAGATACTGCAGAGAGGTGACCAGGGTTCAAATCCCGTTTTTGCTGCTTGTCAGTGGTGGGACTTTGGACAGGTGGCTAGGCCACTGTGGGACTCAGATTTACTCCCTGAGGAAATAATACTTCTTCTTCACGCCATGGCTTTTGAGAAAGGAAGGAGACAATCCTTGAGGCAGAATCTCAAGCTTCTTTTTCAGATGGTTATGTGTGACTATGGCCTGCAGGGGGCAGCGTCCCCATATTAATCTGACTGAAGTCTGGAGTTTGACGTGTCAGGCAGCCAGAAAGGGGCTCTCAGGGACAAGAGACCAGAAGACAGAACGTGTCACAAAAGATGCAGATGGCATGGGATAACAGGCAGTGTTGACAAAAAACAAACAAAAACCTTTATTGGTGGGTGGCTGCAACAAAATAGAATAGATTAAAAACATTAAAAAGTTTTGAATAAATATAGACTGCGCACAACTGAAGATGAGCAGGCACAAATGAAGGTTTTCACTGGGCTTGTAGCTCAGCAGGGAGAGTGCTGGCCTGGCATGCACAGGCCCTGGGTTCGATCCCCAGGACCGCATAAACTGCGTATGGCGGTGCCTACCTGTAACGCCAGAGCGGAGATCCATCTCTAGCCCTATTCAAAATTTTTCATTCATAGGTAGAGTCTCTATAATAGCCTGGCAGGTCTTGAATTTGTGATCCTTTTGCCTTGACCTTCCAGGTAACTGGGAATTACAGACATGCACTCCACATTTGGCATCTTTATTTATTTCTTTATTTGAAAGAGAGAGAGAGAGAAAGAGAGGGAGAGAGACAGATAGGGCATGCCAGGGCTTCCAGCCACTGCAAATGAACTCCAGATGCATGAGCCACCTTGTGCATCTGGCTTATGTGGGTTCTGGGGAATCGAACCAAGGTCCTTTGGCTTTGCAGGCAAGTGCTTTAACCATTAAGCCATCTCTCCAGGCCTCCTGCCACTTCAAACAAACTTCAGATGCATGCGCCATTTTGTGCATCTGGCTTTACATGGGTACTGGGGAATCTAACCCAGGCCATCAGGCTTTGCAAGCAAGCACCTTTAACTGCTGAGCCATCTCTCCATCCCACCCTCTAATTTTTTTTGCTGTTTTTTCGAGGTAGGTTCTCGCTCTAGCCCAGGCTCACCTGGAATTCACTATGTAGTCTCAGGGTGGCCTCGAACTCATGGTGATCCTCCTACTTCTGCCTCCTGAGTGCTGGGATTAAAGGTGTATGCCACCACGCCTGGCTCCACACTCTATTTTTTTTTTTTTTTTTTTTTTGGTTTTTCGAGGTAGGGTCTCACTGTAGCTCAGGCTGACCTGGAATTCACTATGGAGTCTCAGGGTGGCCTCGAACTCACGGCGATCCTCCTACCTCTGCCTCCCGAGTGCCGGGATTAAAGGCGTGCGCCACCACGCCCGGCCACACTCTAATTTTTGAGACAGGATCTCTCACAAAAACTGGAACTCACTGGTGGCTAGGTTACCTAGGAAGCGAATCTCAGGTGTCTTCTTATCTCTACCCCCTCAGCACTGGATTACAGAGGCATGCCAGCAGACCTTGCTTTTCCATGGGTGCTGGAGATTCGGACTCAAGCACTCACACTTGCAAGGCGAGCACTGCCCACTGAGCAATCTCTCCAGCAAGCCCAACTCTCAGTGTAACCTGCACAGTACACCAAAGATCCAACTCATCATCATGATCCTTAAGTCAGATCCCCATCGCTGAACCCCCACCCCCAACTACTTCTGCTCTTGGGCCTCCCACATGCCGTCAGGCACTGACGTTGCTGTCTTTGATGCTCTATTTCTACGTGATGCCTGGATCACTCAGGTAACTTCTGTTGTCTTAAGCCTCGCTGGGCATCCTGGAACACAGGGATGGTAACCCGCAATCCCACCACGTGTCTCAGTTCCAAGCCGTACAAGCTGCGTAAACGAATGTAAATAATGTAGCTTCCCTTTGCCTCAAGTTCCTCATCTATAAAATCTGTTTTGTTTCTTGGTGTTAGTTTCAATGTAAACTTCATATCCCTTTGATAAAAGATCAAACCTTAAATATTTTTCTTTGGACTACAGGTCCTTGAACATCCTAGGCAAGGGCTCCATCCACCACTTAGCTTCATTCCTAATCCAGGCTCCAAATTTTTTAAAAATATATATATTTTATTTATTTATTTGAGAGAGAGAGAGAGAGCGCACCAGGGCCTCCAGCCACTGCAGACAAACTCCAGATGCATGAGCCTCCTTGTGCATCTGGTTTGCATGGGTCCTGAAGAGTCAAACCGGGATCCTTTGGCTTTGCAGGCAAATGCCTTAACTGCTAAGCCATCCCTCCAGCCTCATCTACTTGCAAGTCTGTTCTGTCCCACTGAACTGACTTATGATTCACCTCTCTTATGTCTGTCTCTCTTTTCAGCAGATATTTTTGATTTAGATAGTGTTGGCCAACTATGTAGAAATGCTACTTTCACACCCGTGTCATATCATGTGGCCTGCTATTCACTTCTGTAACACTTCTAGTCCTTCCCAGCTCTGGGCTGTGTCATTATACACCCCTCTGCTCAGCTCTGCCTGCTGAAGTCCCCCAGTTAGACTGCCCTGTTTCCTCCTCACCTTCCAGTGACCCCTGAAGGAGGTGTTACTGGGAAATGGATTTCTCAACACCCAGGCAATTGCATTGTGAGAAATCACTGGCTCATTTGTAGGAGCCAGTGGGTGTGCGTTGAGTTGCCGGTGGGCCTGGTCTTCACTATGAGTGGCAGAGCAACCCCACGTGATGTAATGGTTGGAAGCAAAGAGGGGACACACCTAGCTGGGCGTGTTGTGTATATTATGATGGTCACTAACAATAGCCACATGCAGTGATTAAAATTAAAGTTAATTAGCCGGGTGTGGTAGCGCACATCTTTAATCCCAGCACTTGGGAGGCAGAGGTAGGAGGACCTCCGTGAGTTCAAGGCCACACTGAGATGACATAATGAATTCCAGGTCAGCCTGGGCTAGAGGGAGACTATGCCTTGACATTGCATGTTCTCTCTCATATGTGGATCCTAGCTGTAGATGATTGGACTTCTGTGTGAGGAGGAAGAAAACTCAGTAGCAAAGGCCAGTAAACTAGAAAAGAGATATAGAGGGAATAGGAAGGAAGGGAGGGGGGACTTAATAGGATAGCATTGTATATATGTATATAGAAGAATAGATTAATAGGGGTGAAAAGGCCTAAGTGAGGTCAGGGGAAGAGACTGAGTAAAGGAAAGGTGGAGGGGGGGCTAATCAAAATCTAAAAGGATATAAATAAATCATATGGAAAGCTACTTTTTTGAACAATGGAACACTCAGGAGCCATAGATTGTTACTAGAAAATTTTCAGTGTCAGGGATGGGATGCCTTCCAGTGAATTGTTGGCCATGGAGGTCCCTGATGCCCCCAAAACATTACAGGCCATTGCCAAGGCCCTTGGTTTCCCACCAGGAATAGATGGTAAGACCCTATTGCTGAAGACTCCACATACTTGGGCTGCAAGGTCACTGAGAAATCCTGCTGGAACTGAGCTGATAACCTCCTCCATGTAGACCAGCTGACAGAAAGCTGGAAAAACCCATTCTGCATGCAGTTCAATGGGAGAGAGAAATCACCAGTGAAGATACTCAACAGTGGACACTGCAAGCCTTATATTTGGCCAGCCAGGCCAAATGAGCCAACGGGTACAATAGTGGCACATCTGTCATGGTGGAAACCAACTGCCCTCTAATTGGACTGGAGGCCTGCTCCGTGGGAGGGAATATATCCCTGATGCTGAAAACTTAAAACAGGGTTAGTCATGAGCTCTAGGGGTGCAACGTCTGCTGCTGTCTCGCTAAATACATATACTATGCTCATCAAACTGCCCAGTAAGCACTTCTCTTAATGTTCATACCCTTATATTAATGCTACTCTCACTTTTGGTAGAGAACCCTCTCTTTTCAGTTGATAGTGACCTTGGGATGACTCAGAAGGCATCATGGTGCTGGGAAGAAGTGACAGAGGAGTGCTCAGCACACTGCAAAATCTCTATCACACCTTCCAAGGCTCAGGGTTCATTGCAGAAGAGGTAGCAGAAAGAATATAAGAGCCAAAGGAAGGGTAGGACTACTTACAACATGCTCCTCCAGACACAAAATGGCCTGGATATCCATGACCTCACAGTACCTGACACTACCTATATAAGACTATCAAAATAGGAGGAAAAGATCAAGTCATCAAAATAAAAGAGAGAACGATTGAGAGGGGGAGGAGATATGATGGAGAATGCAGTTTCAAAGGGGAAAGTAGGGGGAGGGAGGGCATTACCATGGGATATTGTTTACAATCATGGAAGTTGTTAATAAAAGTAAATTAATTTAAAAAAGAAAAATAACAAAACCAATATAAGGATATATATATATATGTATATGGCTAGAGAAATGGCCCAGTGGTTAAGAGCACTTCCTGCACAGCCACAAGGGTCTAAGAGGTCCTAAACCCAGCCCAGTTTGAGTCACCAGCACTCATGTAAGCATCTGGGGGTAGCTGTAACCCTAGTATTGTGGGGAGCAGAGAGTGGAGAATTGCTCAGAGTTGTGCAAAAAAAAAAAAAAAATAAGGCACGCTTTGGAGTGAGAGAGAGGCTCTGGAGGACGCGTGCTGCTGGCATGGCGAGGAGGCGCTGGAGCTCTCCTCCGGCTTCTGCACATGCACGAGGACTGCAGCTACTCATACGTGTGCACACACCACCCCCACACCCTACCCACGTGCGTGTGCCAAGACGATAAGGTGATTGAGGAGATGTCTCAGTCAGTAAAATGCTTGTTTTGTAAAGCAGAAGAGCCCAAGTTCAATCCCAAGTACCCATGTGAAAATGCTGGGTCTGGTGGCACATGCCTGCGATCTCGGCGCTGGGACTCACTGGCCTGCCGGTCTAGCATAACTGTGAACTCTGGCATAATTGGTTGTTCAGGAAGTGCCCTTAACCACTGAGCCATTTCTTTAGCCCCTGATTAGCAAACCAGAGAGCCTGTCTCAACAAAGGCAGGATGGCATTCCAGAAGATGACAACTAGGTTGGCCTGTGGTCTCTGCATGTGTGCACACATGTACCGTGCATGCATGCATACACACACACACACACACACACACACACACACATCAGTACAGATGTACACATGCATCAAAAAATTAAAATCTCCAGTCCCTAGTTATACACATTTCAAGTGCTCAATCGCACTAATAGCTACGTGTTTCTGTTTTGGCGCCGTGGGACATGAGAGCGTTGTCACCACAAACTTTCTTCTGAATAACACTGCTCTGAAGTGGGGAAGTACACCGAGGCTGCCGGGGAGAAGGCAAAGCCTTGTCCCCCTGAACACCATGATGCGGCAGGGGAGCGTGGCTTGGTTTGGGGGTCGCCACTGCACAAGGCAGGATATGGCATCCAAGGAGCATCCAAGTCGAGCAAATCACCCTTCTTGCCGCATAGGGAACGCAGTCTGGAGACAACCGGAGCAATGGGAGCCCCCAGGAGACACGCTGTGCATGCGCGGAGCACTTTGTGTGATCATTTCATCCAGCTGTCAGTGGAGGTGATGCTGCCTCCACTTCGTGCGCAGGAAACCTAGGGCGAGTTGAGCCGGAGGGTCTCTTTTACTTTTCCATGGTGCCTTGGGACTGGGCACGAGGGATCTGAGTGCTGGGACCTGAGCATGCTGAGCTCTTCGGAAGCAAACTACCTAGACTCAAAGCCGGGTTCAGATTGGGGTACAGGCCAGAAAATCTGGATCTCAGGGAGGATAGAAGGCAGAGCAGGGAGGAGCGGGCCAGGCCGAGGCAGGGATGGGACAGTCCTAGCTTGTGGATGAGCCAGACGCCCTGAGTGCACCACGGTGCAACAGACAAAACATTCTGTCGAGCATCCAGTCATAGGAGCTCAAGCCCCTTGAGGGCAGGACTGTGCAGTAGTGGTTATGAGTGTGGACTCTGTAGGTCACGCTGGCCTTCCTTCTCTAAATCCCAGCGTTGGCAAGTATTACTCTGTCACACCTGAGATGATCTGAACAAGAGTTTCTTCATCCACAATGTGGGTGCATGAATATTACTACTGCTGTCGTCATCATCTTTGCAGCCTCAGATGTAAATACTGTGCTCAGCATAAGTTAGGCCTGCAATAAAAGTCGATGTTTTATTTATTGATTTACTTCATTTTACTTTTATGGTGCTGTGATTGAGTCTGGGGCTTTGCGCATGCTAGGCAAGAACTCTACAGGAGCTATACTCCAACTCTTAGAACCTAGCACAGAATTGAATGCGTCTGTGAAGGCTGGAAAAGGTCAGGACCAAAGCACATATCATCATATACTCACTCAGATCTGCATTAGGGCAGCATGTACATTATGACACACTCTACTGCTGGCTCACCGAGATTGTGAGCTTGCTACTGGAACCCCCAGAGGTTTGTCCATTTACTGTAAAGATGGCTATGTGATACCATCGCTTTTGGCCATTGACTTTATCGATGTCGGGAGCTAAAAGTTGTCCAATTACTGTTTCCTGTGCACGTAGATGATTGTGTCTGGAAACACAATATTTGTGCTAGTGAACTTCCCCTGCTGCACAAATACCTGAGATAAATCAGCTTTGAAAGAAGAAAGGTTTATTTTGGCTTACAGTTTTGGAAGATTCAGTTCATGGTTGGTTGGTTGGTTCTGTGGTTGTTGGACCTGTGGTGACATGACATTGTCATGCCTGGTACCAGAAGCTTTTCACATTGTGACAGCTTGGAAGAAGCAACAGCCCAGGGTCCCAAAATTCCCTTCAAGGGCCCACCTGACATGATTTACCATTAAGCTCCACCTTTTACAATTTCCACTTCCTCTACCAGTGCCAAGCTGAGGAAAAAGCCCTTAACAGCCACCACTTTGGGGACACTCCAGATCCATATAGTGTAAGACTATTTACTTTCAGCAATCAATTATTTTGAAAACATTCAGTTTCTGAATACAAGCACAATTTCCAATTTGTTTATCTGCATAGTCATAAGAATTGGCATGACAAGGTTTTCCCCAGGGTTGGCCAGACCCGTAGTCTGTTTGTCTGGTAACACGAATGAGCTTTAAGTAGAGAGGCGAGTTTCTTCTGTGTGTACATCTCAGAGTCAAATTCAACACCAGGGATATTGTGATTAAGGTCATCATCACCAATAGCATGCCGGACAAATCTCACTGGATGCCTATTGTAGAGGCCAGCCCTTACTACCCAGGACCACTTGGCCAGCAGACAGGCATAATATCAACCCAGTTCCTGGCTAAACACAAACTGCTCCCAGCAGACCCACTGGAGAGACTTTAGCTATTGAATCACATGGCTGAACAAGTACTGGGACAGTGACTTCTCAAAAGGCAAGGCTTCTTGCTGTGGGTGCCTCCGGTGAGTTTTCCAGGGGGAGGTGTAAGGACAGGAGAGTGTAAATCCTGCTTTCTGGTGTGTGTGTGTGTGTGTGTGTGTGTGTGTGCACATGCATGTGTACCTTAGTGATGGAGACACGCCTGTACCTGGACTCAGGCTCAGTGTTCACCTGAGCTGCAGTTAACATAGTCCCGTTGCTTTATGTGGCTTCATGAGGAAGCCAGCTATTTTATTTTATTTTTTTAAATATTTATTTATTTAAGAGAGAAAGAGTGAGAATGGGCGTACTAGGGCCTTCAGCCACTGCAAACAAATTCCAGAGGCATGCGCTACTTTGTGCATCTGGCTTGTGTGGGTACTGGGGAGTCGAACTTGAGTCCTTAGGCTTCACAGGCAAGCGCCTGAGCTGATAAGCCATCTCACCAGCCCTTATTCTTTATTTTCACGTGAGTGTGTGCGAGTGTGAGTGCATGCAGTTTGTGTGCACGAATGTGTGGAGGCTGGAGAACAACTATGAGTGTGGTGTCTTCAGATATTATCCACCTTTGTGTTTTTGGTCCATGTCTCTCACTGGCCTGGAGCTTGCCTGATTAGGTTAGATTAGCTAGCCAGTGAGCCCCATGGATCTCCCTATCTCCATCTCCCCAAAGCTGGGATTACAAATACACACCATTGCACTGGGCTTCTTTTTTATTTGAGAGAGAGAGAGACAGAGAGGGAGAGAGAATGTGTACTGGGAATGAACTCCAGACACGTGTGCCTCCTTGTGATGCATGTGTAACATTGCACACTTGCACTGCTAGGACCTGGAGATTTGAACATGAGTTTTTAGGCTTCCAGGAAAGTGCCTTAGCCACTAAGTCATCTCTCCAGCCCTTCTTCTTTTTTCAATATGGGTTCTAGGGATTGAACTCAGGTCCTCATGCTTGAACGGCAAGCACTTTACTGATGCAACTATCTCCCCAGTCTCAGCCCAGGCATTTTAAAGTCACGTTCTCTGATAGGGTGATGCCAAGGAAAGATTCCCTAGTACTGACCTCTGGTCTCCAATATGAGACCCAAGACACTTGTCCTGAGCTGGACATCAGCTGTGGACTGCTGGTATCCTGCTTCAATCACTGTGCTGCAACTGACCTTATTGGCACACCCTGTTTTGCCCATGGGAGACTTAGCCTTGGGGTTTTGAATATGAGTCTTCCATTTTCATTCTCTCTGGGGCATCCAACATGGGCTCCAGTTCATAACACCATGTTTGGTTTGTTCTCAAGACAGAACCTTTTAATGTTCTCTCTTTATGGGCTCTACTTTCTGTATACAGATTTTTTTGTTGCTCTTTTTGTTAGAATCTCATAATGTTTTAAGTGCTCACCACTTTTTAAATTATTTATTTTGAGAGAGAGAGAGAGGGAGAGAGAATGGGTGTGTCAGGGCCTTCAGCCACTGTGAATGACTTACAGATGTGTGCGCCCCCTTGTGTTCATGTGCAACACTGAGCACTTGCATCACTGTGCGTCTGGCTATGCGGGACCTGGAGATTTGAACATGAGTTCTTAGGCTTCACAGGCAAGTGCCTTAACCACTAAGCCACCTCTCCAGCCCTCTTTTATTTCTTTTTTGAGGCAGGTTTTCACTCTAGCCCAGGCTCATGCTGGCTTAGAACTCATGGTGATCCTCCTACTTCAGCCTCCCAAGTACTGGGATTAAAGGCATGCACCACTACCCACTGCAATGGGCTCTCCTTTCTTTCCAGGGCACGTATAATAATTTTACTTCCCAATTACCTTGCACTCAGGTGGGCCACTGTGGTAGTTTGAATAGATGGCCCCCAATTCAGTGCTTTATTACTTTGTAGTTTGCATCTGCAGCCACCTGGCTGGAGGCGGTGTCACTGAGCAGATTTTAAGGTGTGGTGGTGGGTTTCAGATTTCAATCTAAAGATACACAAAGTGTGTCTAGCTGGAGTTCCTGAAGTGTGCTGTGCTGTGTGGCTTTTGGCTGGTGCTTCTCTCTCCTTGCATGGTCCTGTGAAAGTAGGCTAGCTTCTTCTGCCATTATGGAACTTCCCCTGGGTCTGTAAGCTTCAATAAACATCCCTTCCCCCATAACTGTGCCTGGTCTGGAAGTTCATCTCAGCGAACCTGAAGCTGTCTGCTACAGCCATAGATTCATCCTTACTCATGAAATGTGAGTGGTGCTGATGTGTGTCTGTTACAGGAGTGAATGTTTAATAACCCGGTTTCCATTTTCTGTCCTCTCTCAACACAGAGCAAATGCTCAGCATATGAAAGCTTACAATGCTGGTCTTGTGAAGAAATGAACAAAGGCATCCCTTGCTGATGGGATGGCTTGAGAGAAGATGTGCAAAGCAGAAAAGGTTATTTGTTGACTATTTAGAAAACAGAAATCAAGTTTAATTGAGAGAACAAAGTAGAAGGGAATGGAGGCTATTTTGGACTCATGATCTGCTATTATTAACTTGATATAAATTCCCAAACCTATTAAAATAGTCAAAGCTCCCCAGAGTTGTAAACAACAACAGAAAAAAAAAATGCTGATGTTTAGAGAATTGGGCCCATAAGGTCCCTTAGCTGGTAAATGATTTTTTAAAGTAGAAACGACTGACCCAACACCTTCCCAGCTACACTGAAAACTGGGTGCTCTTTAACTCCCTGCAAAGAGGGCTCTTTCCTTCACGAAGCAATGATCTTGAAATTGTAAGGAAGGTTTGATAATGAGAAAAAAGGGGGTGTTGAGATTTGGTTTTTATTTTTTGCTCTTCAAGACCCCTCACTATTCCGATTTTAAGTCAGACGGAACACTCAGCTCCCTGCTCTGTGTGCTATCGAAGCTTTGGCTTAACAGGAGATCTGACGCTTGTCTAAGTGGCCCTCCTGTGTGGGCGGAGAGAGCTGCTACTGCACATTCAGAAGGGGCTCGTGAGCTCCCAGGGCCACGCAGGGTGACCTCTGAAATGAAAGCATAACCAGGAAGAGATAAGGCTTCATGCATGATCTGCAAGACGGTTTCTGGTGATCTTCAAGATATCTTAAGTCAAGAATACTTAGGGCCAGAAAGGCGGGAAGTGGGTAGGGAGGAGGGAGATCACCCAGCGTTTCAGCGACACCACACAATTGATTCTTGGTGTTCTGAAAACTCTTTTGAAAGATAATTCTTTGTTTCCTTTCTTTTCTTTTCTTTCCCTTTTATTCCTCCCCCTCTCTGATTCCTCCCCCACTCCTGTAACAGACACACACACACACACACACACAGACACACACTGCTTTACTGAGGGTAGTTTTTACACTGTTCTTTCTTTTGGGAAAGGACAGGCTGTCATCTTTGGAACCACTAAGATGGAACAAACTACACTTGTGAGCTGCTAACGAGAAGGCAGGACACAGGCTGGGAGACGCCTGTGTTAGCTAGCTTTCTCATGGCTGTGACCAAATGTCTGACAGAAACAACTGAAGGTGGGGAAGGATTTACCTTGGCCCATGGTTTCGGAGGGTCGGATCACACCTGGCTCCCTGTTTCTGTGAGGCAGGACATCATGGTGGAGGGAGATAGTCGGGGGTGAAAGCTATTCACCTGGTGGCAGGCAGGAAACAGAGAACGGATAGAGACATAGCCCTGAAGGACGCGCCTTTAGTGGCCTGTTTCTAGTCAGTCCTATCTCCCACTTTTCACTGTCTCCTGATAGTACTACCATGGGATCAATGCATTCATTACCTTAGAGCCCTTATGATCTGGAACACATGCAATAGTAAAAAACTATTGGATCTGTACATGCAGTGGGACACTGTAATTTATGTTCACTCTCAGGTATGAGCTTTACATAAATAGCAGGGAGAATTTCAGCTGTCATTAGTATTTACCATTAAAGATTTCACAACAGGGGCTGGAGAGATGGCTTAGCGGTTAAGCGCTTGCCTGTAAAGCCTAAGGACCCTGGTTCGAGGCTCAATTCCCTAGTACCCATGTAAGCCAGATGCACAAGGTGGCACATGCATCTGGAATTTGTTTGCAGTGGCTAGAGGCCCTGATGTGCCCATTCTCTCTCTCTCTATCTGTCTTTCTCTTTCTCTCTGCCTCTTTCCCTCTCTGTCTGTCTGTCGCTCTCAAATTAATAAATAAAAATAAACAAAAAGAAAAAAAGATGGGCTGGAGAGATGGCTTAGCGGTTAAACGCTTGCCTGTGAACTCTAAGGACCCCGGTTCAAGGCTTGATTCCCCAGGACCCATGTTAGCCAGATGCACAAGGGGACACACGTGTCTGGAGTTCGTTTGCAGTGGCTGGAGGCCCTGGCACACCCTCTCTCTCTCTCTCTCTCTCTCTCTATCTATCTATCTATCTCTATCTATCTATCTATCTATCTCTCTGTGTCTGCTGTTCTCAAATAAATAAGTAAAAATAAACAAAAAAAAAGATTCTTCAAAAGAAAAAAGATTTCACCACAGATAGAATCATGGCTCTCACATAGTTATAAAATAAGTAGCTGAAAAATACTCATTAATTAAACAAGGGAACCAGAAAAATTGGGTGAACTAAGGCTTTCTCTCTTTATAGTTAGACTGGACATTGAGGATGAAAAGTCCAGTCTGTAGGCTTGATCGTCTACCTTAACTTGACCATGAGCTACTCTTCTGTCTTCATTTATGTGAGTTCTTTCTTCCCCAGAAAGCTCGACCTTGTTCTTCCAGACAAAAATGGTCTGCCACACAAACAGCTTGCTTGTTCATTGGTTCATTGGGATAATGTGCAAAAAAGCCCATCTCAGGTTGTACTGAATCCCTTGCCTTTAAGTTTGCACCTTGAGCAATCCTAGAGTATTGTTTTATGGTTTTTAACTAATCTTAACCAAGCCTTTAAAAGACCTGCCTTAAATCAAACTTCCTAAAAGCAGCGAACTCTGGTCCCACCTCTCCTCTTCTGAGAGCCTGCAGGGCCATGCTTTGTGAGGCATCACTTTGTCTAGGTGCAGTAGCGTTGAGCATGGCTCAGGAATTTCAAGAGATTGTGTTTGTGATGCTTGGGGACCCAGCTCCCAACAGTTCCAGAGCTCCACCAAGACCCAATAGAGACTGTGACCTCATTGTCATGGCCAACTGAGAAACAGTGCTCCTCGGAGGCACGGGGCCTGGGGGCTTTCTTGCTATGTCGAGGGACCAGGAGAGAAAATAATTCCCTTCTCCACCTTTCGGGAGTCCTCATCTGGAGTTCCCTGTAACAACAGGTAGATTAGCAAAAGCGAAACAGACAGAAGCTTAATCACGTGCACAACTCCTGCACGCAAGGAGAGCCAGCCACAGGTGTGAACAAATCTCCAAATCTCACGGAGAGACAGAGAGCTCTGTGAGAAGGAAGGGCGTGGGGAAATGTGGGGTCAGATGAGATAGGGCTGGACAGATGACTAGAAAACAAAGGTTAAGTTTGTTATGCAATATATATATATTGTTTCAGATGGGATCTTACTATGTTGCCCAGGCTTGCCTGCAACCTGTAATCCTCCTGTCTCAGCCAGCCCCACCATCACCATCTGGAATGACAGGCACATGTAATGCACATTGAAGTTGCTACCTTCTCTGTCCATTAAAGTTTTGGCGATTTCGTTATCCTTTTCCTGGGGCGCAGAGACACACACTTGTAAGTGGAGATTTCCTTTATAAATTATTTTTCTTACAAAAGGGAAATTTTCTGAGCTTTTTTTTTGGGGGGGGATGCAGCTTCTCAAAATAACATCTCACAACAATCCCTGCCCAGGGAAGCATATTTTGGGGTGGCGTAGTCTAGTCTCTTTTAGTCGTTGCTGGAGGATGGTTCCAAACCTTCTCAGTGAGTAAATAGATAGCATAGTGATTGAAACTTAGATTTCCTTCATTGAGTTCCCAGATTCTGAGTTTATTTCATCTCCCAAGATTAAGAAACCCTCCTTAAGTGTCCAGATTTGAAACAAAAATACAAATCTTTAGTCAAAATTTGTTTTGTTACTGCACTGCTATTTCTCTCTCTGTCCCTGTCATATTTGCTCTTCATCAGTTAAAGGAAATTAATAAGGAAGAGGATGGGAGTTGGTCCGAAATAAGCTCTTTCCTTAAGCTGGCCCTGGGGACTGGGAAATTCAGTTCAAAAGAGGAGTAAACTTCAGGCCACTAATGCTTTTCTTAATTGTCATAAAGCATCCAAAAAATTTGGATTCCCAAATCTCCCTTAAAAGGCATTCCTTGGCCAAAGCAAAAGAAATAAGTTTATGCTGCTTCTCTTTTAGAGCCTCCTAAATCATGGTTAGGGTTTAATCGTGGTCTTTATGCCAGTCCCACTCCCACCCTCTCCTCCTCCTCTGTGTCCTTCTGCCTCTATCTCTCCCACTCTCATTTCCTTCTCATCCCTCTTGACCCTCCCAAATCCTATAAGCCCCGTTGTCTCTTAAAATTAAACCGTCTGCAGAACAGAACAAACTCCTTTCTGTTGGTTTCAAGAAGCTCTGGTCTCAGGCTCTGCGGAAAGGCATTCACCCAAAGACTTTCTGAAACCCAGACGGGATAGGGAGATGTTTGCAAAAGAACTTAACGTGTTAGGAGTCTAGGAAGCAGGACTTACTGATTTGCATTAGCAAGCTCATGGGCTCCTGGGAACCTCGGATGCTAAGCACGAGGTGGGGAGAGCAACACTGGGAGCCCTTATGGTGATTTTAAGGACCCTGAATGCCATAGCAAGCCAGAGGGAATTAGAGAGACTGCAAATACAGGAGAAGGTGTTTCTGAACCAAGCCCCAAAGTGTAGATCACTCTCATCCAAACTGTAAGTGAAGAAAGGACAAGTTACACAGCTTTCAGGAGAAGATGCTACAGCAGGATGAGCATAGCTCTCGTCTCACTTCTCGTAAATAAATATTTCATGCAACCAGTTGGTCTTTAATATGGCACCGTTGCTAGACTTTGAACACCTCGCTGAGCATTTTGAAAACAGTTCAGGACACAAAGTAGACACCTGAGTAAATTTATGGCATTAAGGATAAGACATCTAGATGTTCTCACATCGATCCATCTACTCCAAAGAATGGGATCTCTTAATGAAAATCAGTGAAAAAAGAATGGCTGTGGCCTGAAGTGGTTGGTCAAAGTCATCTCAGCGGGAACTCTAAAGGGTAAAGGAGCTCTTCTGGTTGAGTTATTTGAAATAGTTATATCAGTTGATTATTCAAAAAGGAAGTCAACATAATGTCTTCCCCACCAAATATGCCACTTTGGCATGAGGATTAATTTGAGCTGAAAGCTAATTGAGAAGCAGCAGACACAGGAAGATCTCTCTGCCCTCCCAAAGTTTGCCCCTAAACAGAGTACATTCCCCTCTATTAAAGGTAACATGCACTTTTATTGTTAAGGTGCTCCCTCCTCCTGTACCAGTAAGAGGAGAATGATTTTTTTAAATCTTCATAATAAACTTTACTCAACAACCCTCACATGCTATACATTTCCTACTTACCTTCCCACAATGTATTATCCCCAGAACTTCTTATTGTAGTTTATCTTGCCACTTCTCTCCCACACAGCTTAACTGGTCTTTTAAAAATCGCTATATAGGGCTAGATAGATTGCTTAGTGGTTAAAAGCACTTGCTTTTAAAGCCTAAAGGCCTGGGTTTGATTCCTCAGTGCCCATGTAAATCCAGATGCACAAAGTGGCTCATGTGTCTGGAGTTTGTTTGGGGTGACACTAAGCCCTGGCGTGCTCATTCTCTCTCTCTTTGCAAATAAATAAATATAATTTAATAAAAATAAAAATTGGGGCCTGGAGAGATGGCTTAATGGTGAAGGTGGTTGCCTGTGAAGCCTATGGACCCTATGTTCGACTCTCCAAGTCCCATGTAAGCCAGACACACAAGGTGATGCAAGTGTGTAAGGTCACACATACGCACAAGGTGCCACATGCATCTGGAGTTCTATTACAGTGGTTGGACATCTTGGTGTGCCTATTTTTTCTCTCTCTCCTGCTCTCCATGCATCTGGAGTTCTATTACAGTGGTTGGACATCTTGGTGTGCCTATTTTTTCTCTCTCTCCTGCTCTCTCACATAAAAAAAGCCAGTCTGTTGTGCTTGCCTAAAAAAAAAAGGTATATAAACCATCTGAGAGGCTGAGGTATGGGATGGGGGTGGTATGAGTTTGAAGCTTATCTAGACTACAGAGCAAGTTTTAGGTCATTCTGCACTATATAGTGAAACAAACAAAACAAAACCAAATGTCTGTATTATGCCCACACATGTACTTCTGTAGGTCTCAATTTCTTTTCTATAAGTGCCTCTTACAGATTAAAATGAAAGATTAATTCACAAACCTCAGTCAACAAACAAAAAAGGCTCAAGAAAAAAGTCACCCCCATAATCCCACACAATGCTTCTTTCCCAAAAGGATAATGTTTTTGGAAAAATGGTAACAAAGAACAGAATTGTTGGGCTGGAGAGATGGCTTAGCTTAAGGCGCTTGCCTGCAAAGCCTAAGGACCCAGGTTCGATTCCCTGGCACCCATGTAAGCCAGATGCACAAGGTGCCACATGTATCCGATTTCATTTGCAGTGGTTGGAGACCCTGGCACACCCATTCTCTCTCTCTCTCTCTCTTTCTCTCTCTCTCTCTGCCTCTTTCTCTCTCATAAATAAGTAAATAAAATATTAAGAACAGAATTGTTTAGATGTAATAGTTTCTCTTGAGGAGGTGCATGCATAGTTTTGATACAATAATTTGGAATGTCTTTGAGAGTGACAAAGCCATTCACAGCTCAGGCCAGACGCTTATGGTCACACACAACTTCCACTGAGTGGCCTCCAGGTTCTTGTCTTGTGAATTCTAACAATGAAATCTATAGACCATAGAAGGTGAAGTTTAGAAAGATTCTATTATAGAGTTTATGAGAAGGAAAGAAGGCAGAGCTCCTATATAGCAGGAGAGATTCTCAGGGTGTAATTTGCTTGGTGACTCTGACCAGAGTTTCTTATAGGAATTTACTGCATGGGGACTTTACTGGATGAGGGATGAGCTGGTCACTCTGGTTCCCATGCCAAGTACTGGGTACCTCGTAGTCTTAGTCACATCTTTTTAAATTTATTTGTTTTTTTGTATTTTTAAAAATATTTTTCTTTATTTATGAGAGACAGAGAGAGAATGGGCACACCAGGACCTCCAGCTGCTGCAAAAGAACTCCAAATGCATATGCCCCCTTGAGCATCTGGCTTATGTGGGTCTTGGGGAATTGTACCTAGGTCCTTTGGCTTTGCAGGCCAGTGTCTTAATCACTAAGCCATTTGTCCAGCCCCTGATTTTTGTATATTTTTTTAATGAGAGAGAGTGAGACAGAGAGAGAGATTGAGAATTGGCACACCGGGGTCCCCAGCCACTACAATCAAACTCCAGATGCATGTGCCATCTTGTGCACATTTGCGACCTTGTGTGCTTGTGTCACCTTGTGCATTTGGCTTATGTAGGATCTGGAAAGTAGAACATGAGTCCTTAGGCTTTGTAGGCAAGCACCTTCACCACTAAGCCATCTCTTCAGCCCTTAGTCACATATTTATATCAGGTTTATAAGGAAGGGGAACCTACTTTAGGGAAGAAGAGATAAGGAACGAGCTGATCCCTCTTACAGGCTCATGGACATTTCTTGATTTTAGTCAAGAAAAAAACCTGTCCCCTTTGGGGGCCCCGTTCCTCTAAACAGACTAGCCAATTTCTATTTCAGTTTTAGAAGAGTGTTGTACTTAAATTTTTGGACCTTTAATTCTACTGAAAGTATCTGGGAAGCAAAGAAAGAAACCATAAAAGTAATTGAATTAACAGCTCCATATCTGGTTCTGTGGAGTATTCAGATTGGAGATGGGATCTGTTCACTCACTATAGTCTGTGTGCTCTTGGCTCCTGGTGAGAAGTGGATGACAAAGTAATCATAATCCTTTACTCAGTATTTGTCCACATGCAGCAATTTCACCTGTGTCAGCCTCAGAGTTGTAAATGCTAGATAAACTATTCTAGTAGAAGGTTGGCATAAAGAGCTAGACAATTTGGCTGGAGAGATACTCAGTAGTTAAAGGCACTAGCTCATAAGGCCTGATGGCCTGGGTTCCATTCCCCAGTACTCATGTAAAGCCAGATGCACAAGGTAGTGCACACATCTGGAGTCTGTTTTTAGTGGCAGGAGGTCCTGACACATCCATTCATTCTCTCTTGCTCTCTTTCTCTTTTTCTCTCATAAATAAATAAAGAAAGAAAGAACTAGAAAATTTGATGCAGGTCAAAGCAATCACTAGTATAAACTTGGGTGAAAAATCCTCAGCCTGTGTGTCAGCCAGCTTTTCTACTTCCGGGACACAGTACCTGAGAAGAACAGCTTAAACGAGGAAAGGTTGTCTTTCAGCTCATGGTTTCAGTCCATGGTCACTTGGCTCCATTGGTTCTGGGCCTGTGGTGGGGAAGTACATTAGGAAAGAAGGGCACGGCTGTGGTGCTTTGGATCCGACGTCCCCCATAAACTCATGTCTTCTGAATACTTGAACCCCAGCTGGTAGCAATTTGGGAGGTGGAGCCTTGCTGGAGGAGGTTTGTCACTGGGAGTGGACCTTGAGGTTTAATAATGCCCAGTTTGCCAGTGTTAGTTGGTTCATTCTTTTGTTGCTGTTGTCCACCTGATGTTGGCCAAGAGGTGATATCCAACCTCTGCTCTACCATCTTCTCCCTGCCATCATGGAGCTTCCCCTAGAGACTATAAGCCAAAATAACAACATTCTCCCCCGCAGCTGCTTTTGATCAGGTGCCTTGTCCCAGCAACAAGAAGGAAACTGTAAGAATGGCTGAGTGAAGCTGCTTACCTCACGTAGGCTGGGAAACAGAAAGATCTATACCTGTCAAGGGCGCCTTCCCAGTGGCCTACTTCCTCCAACTCGGCCCTGCCTCCTAGTTTCTACCACCTTCCAATAATGCTGTAGAATTATGAATCCACCAATGGTTCAGTCGCTGACTGGGTCAGGGCCCTCATCATTTAATCACATGCCTGAAGTTCTACCTCTGAACATTTCATTGGGGACCAGGGCTTTAAGCACATGATTTTTAGGGGGGACTAACAATCCTATCAAATCCTATCAGTTAGATCCTGAGAACCAACTCATACCTTAATGTCTCTCTTAGCATGACGTTGCGCTCCTCCTCTGTCTTCATTCATGTGACCCCATTCTTCTCAAAAGTCTGCTAGGTAGACTGTTGTCTCATACCACGACTTCCTGAAGAGCACTGGAATCACTTGCTTGGGATTTTCCTCATCTTGCTGCTTGGGCTCATAGTTCTGATGGTTTTATTTGGGGGTGAGGTTGACTGGCCACATTGCTTTTGGGCCTGTGGTGAGGCGACACATCACATCATGGCCATCACACACACACACACACACACACACACACACACACACACAGAGAGAGAGAGAGAGAGAGAGAGAGAGAGAGAGAGAGAGAGAGACAAGTGTTTTACAATTTCTTCTGAGGGCATGCCTCCAATGATCTAAAGCCTCTCACTAGGCTCAGCCTCTTAAAGGTTTCCAGCACCTTCCAGTAGTGTTAAACTGAGGACCATGCTTTGTGGTGAGGGGCTTTCCAGATCCAACCTATAACACGGCTATGGGTAATCTCCCACTTCTGGACTGTTGCGCTATGGCCTTACTCAATCTTAAGCAAGTCTTTGCTTTGAAAATCCCCCATTAATTAAACTTTCTCTTTATTGTACGCCTTCTCAAGTCTATCTTACTCCTCCAAATGAAAGGTTCAGCTTTGCAGGTGGCATTTTCCTTAACCACTGTAAGCAGTGAACTCAGCTTTGTCTCAAGAGGGTGTGTTTGTGACACTGAGGATCCAGCTTTTGACAGAGTTATAACTGGCTTAACAGGGAAGTGGAACTGCGGAGATACAAGAATCAGAAATAGTGAAATGTATTTGCAAATGACTGAAAAAACTGTCTTTTCTAAGAGGACAGGGCAGGTGGTCAGAATTTATTTGCAGCTAGAGGCAAAAATTACTTGTACTGTGTGAGTGGATTTCAGTTACTGTTAATGACTTCCGGAGATGATCAACTTCAAGGGAGAAAATGGCTACCATGTGCATGGAGAGTGTGCTTCTTGTTCTGGGAACTTAAAGTATCATCTCTCTTTTTTTGTATCAGACATAAGTACTAATAGCATTCAAGTGAATTATTTTCAGTAGGGGAGAGAGAGAGAGAGAGGAGAGAGAGAAAGAAATTTTGGCTCATGGTTTTGATGGTTTTAATTGAGGATGAAGATGATTGGCCACATTGCTTTTGGGCCTGTGGAGAGGCAACATATCATCACATCATGACCATGACACAGACAGAGAGCAAGAGAAGAGAGAGAGAGAGAGAAGAGAGAGAGAGAGAGAGAGAGAGAGAGAGATAAAGGCTATTGTCCTATAATTCCTTTTGAGGTCATGTCTCCAATGACCTAATGCCTCTCACTAGGCTCCACCTCTTAAAGGTTTCCAGCACCTTCTGGCAGTGTCAAACTGAGGACCATCCCTTGTGGTGATATTCCAGAGCCAACCGACAGCATGTGGCTATAGGTAATCTATAGTTTTAGAGCCCCACAATTTCTCAAAGGAGGTGGAAAATACAGAACTCTCATCAAATCAGATTAGAAGAGCTGCTCTAGATAATGCACATGTCTCCATGGAAACATATTTTCCATAGGCTTCTGGGTGTCTAACGGCATTCTAGGGCATGTCTTAGATATTACTGTATTTAATTTTCAAGAAAATGCATATTGCCATTTCCTGTTTTCAACATGAGGAAACTGAGTCATAGTAAGGTTATGAAAAGAAAGAAATGCTCAATGAGCATGTGCAATGGCTAGTGTGCACATCATGTGCAGAGAGGAAAATTGCAAAACTTGCAGAGATTATGAAAAAATTTGAATGGCAAGGAAAGAAAGGTATTCTTGGATGTTTTATGGAATGCTGGATGGTACTTAATTTGAGTTCTTTAACTTTATAGTGCTCAGTACCCTCCATGGTCTTTGAGCTGTTTTATAACTATGCAGAACGCATAGCAATGTAACCGATTCTTGTCCACAGCCAATGGCAGTAAACACAGCATGGAGGACGCCAGTCTTGCATCCCTTAACGAACCCATTTCGGCATTACAGAGCATTTCTGATCGCCTTCATATGTGTCTACTCTTTGAATTCTCCTTTGAACCAGCTTAACACCTTAGGGGTCCCTTATTCATTGATGAATACACTAAAATTTTTGACATGTGTTCTTTTTTATATTTGTATGAAAGTCATGCTTTGTACCCGTTTAAAAAACATGCCTATCAGTGAGAAATGAGTTCGGTTCTGGAAGTACTTCCTGTTTTGGGCCCCAGAGAAGATTAGCAGCTCATCTATGGCTCTCCCTGTTCTGAAATTATTAGATTTTATGACCACATACCTGACATTCCTCCAGTTGAATGTTAAGCCTTCCATTGTTTTCACTGCAGAGCTATCTGATAGCACAGGCTGTCAGTTAAGTACAATCTGAGCAATTAGGCCTTCCCTAACTTCTTCCTGACCAAAGCGCCAGTACAAATATTTAACAGCAAGAAGCACTGAAAAAAAAATACGGGCCAATTAACGGGAGCTAATTTGGTGTCACAATGGAATCACCAGGGGTGATTCTGTGTCCTCTCATCCCAGTCAAATGTGACTTCTTGCCAAAGGTGTTCAGAATTCCTGTACAATTACCTTTAATGATTTGGGCCTTTGGAAGTTCCACAGATACCTTATGCTCTTCTGTGGCAGAGCTATCTAGATCTCCACATGTCACCCTTGTGGCCTTTGTAGCCTTGTGACTCTTGCTTCAACATCCTGAGACTCATTTCATTAATTGCTCAGCACAATGCATCTATAATTCATACATAGCAACTATAGGTTCATTGTATCAAAACCACAGATGTTTTTAGAATGCATTAGTCATGGCCCCAAACAAATTCAAATTAGTTTAGGCAAAAAGGACCTTGTTGGGTTGGTCACATGGCACAAATTCAGGGGCAATGTGAGTCCCAGTATAGCAGATCCAGGGATATCAAAGATGTCATGTGGACCTCTCTCTCCTCCTCTTTGTTTTGTTTCCCATGGGTTGACTTCATGCTCAGAGGCCTTCCCTCTGATTGACTTCAAGTCATCATGTCTTGCCATCTCATTCCCCCACATCATTGGAAAGAGTTTTGTCCTTATAATACTTTTTTTCTGGCTGTTCAAACAAAAACAGGTCTCAGGATTAACCCCAGTTGGACAGATGACCATGGTTTGAATCACGTGTCCATCTCTGAACTCACCGCCATGACCAGGAAGCTGTGCTGCTTTTATTGGGCAGGTTTAGTCCTTATGTCCAGTGTTGTAGGCAGACAGCCTCATGTATCACTGAACACACAAAGAATGGAAGAGGGGCTCCATGGAGGAAAGTCAGGGAGCCTGGCTGCTGAGAGTGTGAAGCACCATGCAGGAATAGTATGACATGTGGAATGAAGACCTCTTAGGCCTTCAATCCCGGCACTCAGGAGGCAGAGGTAGGGGGATCTCTGTAAGTTCGAGGCCACCCTGAGACTACATAGTGAATTCCAGGTCAGCCTTAGCTACAGCAAGACCTTACCTTGAAACACCAAAGACAAACAAACAAACAACCCAAAACAAGCAACCAAAAAACTCCTGTCAAGTGGTGCACTTCTTAGAGCTCTCTCTGCAGAACTGTTGTATGGTTAATTGATATGTAACCACCATCCATCCATTCTATTGATAAGTACTTAATTTAAAAAATATTTTATTTATTTATTTATGAGAGAGAGAGAGAGAGAGAGAGAGAGAGAGAGAGAGAGAATGGGTACACCAGGACTTCCCAGCCACTGTAAACAAACTCCAGACAAATGTGCCATCTTGTGCATATGGCTTACATAGGTACTGGGGGATCAAACCTGGGTCCTTTGGCTTTGCTGGCAAGTGCCTTACCGGCTGAGCCATCTCTCCATCCCTTGATAAGTACTTATTAAACCATTATTCTAGGACAGTCCCTAAACTAAATGTTGAGGGATACATAAATAAAAACCATATCACTGCTGTCAGGGAGAGAAAATACTATTGCTGATTTTTGTGGGGGTCCTTGAACATTGGACGATCTGCTAAGAACAGAGTTCTTGTGGACATCTGCCAACAAAGATGCACAGAACGTGAAGACACTATTGACAGCTGTTGGATACAATCTTTGCAGCACATGTTTGCATTTGCCTTGTAATTTCAGACTTCCTTCTCACCTACTACATCTATACCATCTCCACTTATTTGAGAATACCAAGGGATGTAGTAGCATATTGTGAGATTGGGGAGTGAAGTATTCCTGGTAGAGTCAGGCTGGATCTCCATGATGAACCCTCCCATGTGTGTTACAGAAGGTAAGCTGATGAAAGAACACCTTCAACCAACCACTGGCTGCTTTGTGAATGGCTCCATTGTCACTTACCTTGAAAATTGTTCTCAGTGTTCCTGTAATACTGTTGAAATGGAATGGTCATTAAAAAAATTCCACTAGAAGCAATTCCAATATTTGAATGTTTTCAAGTGTCAGATAAGCAGATTGCTTAGGTGGTAAGATTTAGGTCTTTCTATGCTAAGAACTCTGCAAGAAAAATTCACAGGACTTTGTAATTCTGTAACAAGGGACCTCAAGGTAGACTTACAGTAATTCCCTTAAGGCAATTGGGATAATGTTTGAAAGGTGAAGCATTAAGAAGGTGAGGAGGTAGTTGTAAAGAATTGGTCATGGTAGGAGAAGGGAAATTGTTAGAAGATGATGTTAATGTTGAAGAATGCACCTAATGCTACATTAAGTGACTCTTATGAATTATGTCATGTACTACTTGCAACAGTTCTGAAAAGCATGAATTACTGTTATCACCACTTTCCAGATGAGGAAACGGACCTGCCCAGTATCCCACACCCACCTGCATGTAAAGATTAAGTAAGTTGCTTAAAGTCACATAGTTAGAAGCCAAACCAGGATTTGAATGTGAGGGATTTGATTCTCAATTGCTCCATTACAAGGGCTTCTGGGAAAAGAAAAAGCCAGTGTGCCAGGAGCTCAGAGGAATAAAGGGGAAAGGAGTGAGACGAGGCAGTTGGAAGGGAAGTGTGGGGGGCAGGCAATGGAGAGCTCCATAAGTCAAGTGAGAATTGGGCTTTATGGGTATTGAAAGAGTCTAGCAGGGCTGTGATATAACTTATGTTTTAAGAAGAGCCCTGGGCTGGAGTGATGGCTCAGTGGTTAAGCACTTGCCTGCAAAGTCAAAGGACCCAGGTTCGATTTCCCAGGACCCACATAAGCCAGATGCACAAGGTGACACGTGCATCTGGAGTTCATTTGCAGTGGCTGAAGGCCCTGGCGCGCCCATTCTCTATCTGCCCCTTTCTGTTTTTCTCTCTCTCTCTCAAATAAATAAAATAAATAATAAAAAAAATTGAAAGAGAGCCCTTTAGCTGCCATGGTGACCAGACCAGAGACTGTAAAGGAACCAGATGCTGGTTAGAGAGAAGTACATACAAGTACTCTGGGTGAGAGGGGTGCTCACTGGATAGAGGAGGCAGTAGTGAAAATACACATAGATATATAGGCTAAAGGGACCACGGGTGGAGCACAGGCTTGGACAGCTAAGATGTTGGCTTCAATCAGAGACCTGTTTAGTTTAGTCCTCTGGTATGTAAAGTTGGAGACTGAAGATATTTACTTGGAACTCAGAGAGAGGCTGGGGAGTTTAGACACACGACTGGGTGCTCTTCTAGATTCTTAGGGTTATGGGAACAAATTGCCACAAACTTAGCATCTTAACACAATGGAAACTTACTCTCTTATGGTATTGGAGACTAGAAGTCCAAATCCAGATGTCAGTAGAGCTGGTTCCCTGGGCAGGTTTTGAGGGACAATCCACTTCCTGTCTCTCTTCTGGTTTCTGCTAGCTGCAGACAAGCCTGAACCTTCCTTAATATCTGCATAACCCCAGTGCACTCCCTCTGTCTCCACATGGCCTTCCCCTCTCTGGACTCTGTGTCTTTTCTTTTTCTTACAAGGACACTCAGCTCAAGTCAAAATCCTTCCAAACCAATATCCACAAACAGCCTGTTTCCAAGTAAGATCACATTTAGAGGCTCGGGCTAGGACTTGAACATATCTTTTTGGAATCACTTTGGATCTATGACAGGAACATATCAATCCAGAGATTTCTTCCAAATCTTGGAGCGTGCATGTAATTGTTTCAAGCGTCTATGTGGAGGGAGAATGGGAGAGGGCCAAGTGCAGTCTTGAAGACCTCTATCATGTAATGGTTGGGCAATGGCAGACAGATCTGCAAAGTAGAATGAGAAGAGGCCAGTGCGGGAGGAGGAGCACTGGGAACTGAAGGTCCAGAGAAGGGAGCACTTCAAAGGGAGGAAGGATGTCCCCCACACAAACGGTTGTCACACAGGTGCTCCAGATTTGCTTCAGGTAATAATGTGCAGTGCATCATTGATCACTGGCCTCTGACGTTGCCACTCTAGGCCTAATGTTATAAATTCAACGTTGGCTTTTCCACGTTGAACATTCCAAGGGGGAATATTAACTCTGTAGAAAGTTTAGTCAGATGAACACACACACACATTCACACACACACACACACACACACCTGATAGAAAATTTCTGACACCTTTATTCTCCTTTAGGATGAAAAGAATCCTAACAGCTTATCACTTGAGTCTTTGTAGCTTTGATTTAATTTTTATGGAGAGTCAATTATCCTTCAATTCCAGAGTGAATGAATATGTAATCCTGAACCTTGACTTCATAATTCCCCTTCTTTGGGCACTATTATTGTAGTCTGACATAACCAGTAAGAATAATACATATGTAGTGGATTCAGAAAAAAAAAAGACTTGGTGAAATATTTCAATTAAATAAACACACAAGGCACAATGCAGTAGTTTTAAGGTAAAGTTCCTGGTTTTCTGGTAGATGGAAAACTGATTCTTGGTGTGTGAAGGGACTTCTGCTTGAAGGCATGAAGATACTTCTTCGTCTATATTTTTGCGCGTGTACGTGTACAGTTTGCATTTGTGTAAGGGCGTTCACGTGTGTGGGTGAACACGTGTACGCATGCGTGTGGGGTGGGGTGGGTGTGTATAGGCCAGCGGTTGACGTCAGGCATTTTCCTTCATCACTCCCCAACTTATTTATTTGTTGAGACAGGGTCTCTCATGAACCTAGAATTTGCTGGTTCAGCTAGCTTTCCCTGGGGGGGGGGTCTCCTGTCTTCCCTCTAGGTGCTGGGATTACAGGGGAGCCACCACACCTGCTCCACTCTTTTGTAGGTGCTGGGATCTGATTGTTCCTTATACTTGCTCAGCAAGCGCTTTACTGACTGAGCCATCTCCGCAAACCCTTAAAACAATACTTCTTGCTGTCCCCCACAGGGTTTTCGTGCTGGGAGAAATGACCACATGAGACTGAGGTACATTCTCGTTGGAGCAGTGGCGGGAGGTGGGATGTCCACGTTATGAAGGACAAACTCCACTTGACAGTGTTCGCATCAGAAGTGGCCATGGGGAACGTTGAGAGAATTGAGGCAAACTCAGGAGGAACTTGAACTCCAAGCTCAGGGCCTCCCAGTGGAAAGGCAGAATCGAGTCTCCTTCCTCTGCTTCTCTCTGACTCAGCCGTGGTTTTCGGAGCCAGCCGAGCTGCTCGCGCTGGTGTTGTGTTCCCTCTGGGCCAATTTGGGAGTTCCTCTGGACTGAGGTCAGATTTTCATAAATCAACCTGGAATTCCTTGGCTAGTAACTGAGAAAGAGTAGCCCAGGTACACAGCAGCTAGATCTGGGGTCTCCTGCTGCGGACACTGCGAGGTCTGCCCCATAGGTTTCTTTCCAGTGCGGCCCGGATGAAATGTGCCACAATGGCGCAGTGCCCTGGAACCCACAAGGGATCAAAAGGCTCCTAGTTATCTTCCATGTCTTTCTGACCTCTCTGCTTTCAGTTCCAAAGGAACCCTGGAGAGATGTGTTCCTTCTGTTTTGATTAAGTCCCTCCTGCTGGAGGGGTGGAAGGGAAGGGGAACGGAAGGGGGCTGCTCTGAGACGGCTCTGAGGCTGGGGTTTGTAAGAGCATCCCCCCCAGCCGATGGTGTCTGCATGAGGGAGAAGTATGGTTTGCATTCCGCTCTGGCAAGTCGGGCGGCCCACGTTGTGAGCGCACAGTTTGCTTTCAAGTCTTGCACCGGTTTGAGGGTGTGTAGACAACTTTGTGCTTTGGGTGTCAGCCAGCTGTCTTGAAGAAACGACTCCCCTTAGCTTCATGTTCTTCACTTCAACCTCCCTGCCAGTTAGAGGATAATTATATATGTATGTTTATATAGCTGCATATGAGTAATTTACATATACATGCAAATACTGCTCCTTAGTAAATCCAAGATAAGCTTGCATGATGGTGCATTTTGCAATCAAGCTCATCCTGTCACATGCTTGAGACTGTCTTTCCTTTGAGCACAACAGAACAGTATCTTCAGATTCGTATCAAACCCTAAACCATTTTGGGGGAGAAGGTCACAGCACACACACAGATAGCATGCCCAGAGGAATAGCTTTATATATATATATATATTCACTTATGAGAGAGAAAGACAGAGAGAGAGAGAGGGAGAGAACGGGTGGGCCAGGGCCTCCAGCCACTGCAAATGAACTCCAGATGCACGCACCACCTTGTGCATCTGGCTGAATGTGGGTCCTGGGGAATCAAACCTGAGTCTTTTGGCTTGCAGGCAAGCACCTTAACTGCTAAGCTATCTCTCCAGCTCAGAATAACCTTTTTTAAAAAATATTTTTAATATTTTATTTATTGATTTCAGAGAAGGAGAGAGAGAGAGGAGAGAGGAGAGAGAGAGAGAGAGAGAGAGAGAGAGAGAGAGAAAGAGAGCGTGAGCATTTCAGAGCCTCTAACCCCAGCAAACGAACTCTAGACACATGTGCCACCTTGTGCATCTGGTTTACATGAGTACTGGGGACTTGAACCTGGGTCTTTAGGCTTTACAAGTGAGCACTTTAACCACTAAGCCATCTCTCCTGCTCTGGAATAGCTTTAAAAAAATAAAAACTACATACCCAGGGTAGGGATTTTTATTTGTGTTTGTTGTTGTGTTGGTTTTGTCTTGTATTTTACTTGTTACTGCATTTTCTGATATATCAACAAAAAGGAGAATGTGTCTGTGTATTCTTTCTTTCTCCAACATGCATTTGCTTATTAAAAAGTAATAATTTTTAATAACCATTTATTTATTTAATATTTATTTAATAATTTATTTAATAATCCCAGCTTCCTGTCTGTGGATAAGATAAATTGATGGCTACTCTTTTATCTTCCCCTCAACTATTTTTTTTTGTATGTGTCTTCTTTTTTTTTTTTTTTTCTTTTTTGAGGTAAGGTCTTGCTCTAGCCCAGGCTGATCTGGAATTCACTATGTTGTATCAGAATAGTCTCAAACTCACTGCGATCCTCCTACTTCCTACCTTTGGATTCCTGGGACTAAAGGCATGCATTACCATGCCCTGACTCCCTGACTATTTTTTTTGATACAAGGCTAGGTCACGTGTTGTACCCCTAAGCTGGTTTTTGGAGAAAGGGACGTGTGATAGTGGATTTCCTCTTTTGGTGAATCATTTCATCTTGCAATAACAGTATGCAGTGAATGCTGTGATCACAGCAGTTTATGGGTCTCATTATTTATCTGTAAATGTGTAGCCAAAACTCAGTGGCCTCAAATATCAGGTATTTATTTCCTCATCATTTTTGCGTGTCCATATCCAGGTTTGGCTCAGCCAGTGCACAGGCATAAGGCCTCTCACGGATTTGCAACCCAAGTGCCAGCCATGGCTGGGCTGACAGAGCAGGGCCTCCCAAGCTAGGTCATGTAGCTGTTGGCAGAATTCAGGTCTCTGTGGCTGCTGGACTCAGGTGGCAGCTCGTTGCTGGCTGTTGACTAAAGTTTCTTGGGATGAGGTTACCTCTGCAGGGTGACTCACAACATGGCTGTCTGTTCCACCACAGGGAAAGGTGAGGAGTGTCAGAGAATGAGCAAGATGGAAATCACAGTGTCGTGTGACTTAGAAATGATTTCGGCTGTTTGCTGCTCTGTGTGCGTGTGCGTGCACGCTTGTGTGCGACCCTAAGGATGGGACCCAGGGCCTTGCACATGTTAGGTGAGCACAGGCTGTAGTTTTATGATAATGTCTCCTCCCAAATCCATGCTGAAACTTACTTCTGATGCAATAGGAAGAGGTGTGGCCTTTGGGAGGATTAAGTCATGAGGACTCCACCCTCCATGAGTGGGTTTAGCACCTTATAAAAGGGCTCCAACTCAAGGGAAAGCCTCCACTCTCCCTTCATTCCTCATGCCACAACAAAGTACCATCTCGGGAGCAGAAGGGGCTCTGGGGGACACTGGATCTGCCAGCGCTTCCATCGTGGTCTCAGCCTTCAGACAAATGAGGAATACATTTCTATCACTGTAAATAGCCCAGTCTGTGGCATTCTGTCAAAGCTGCAGGAACCGATGAAGGCAACCGCAGTTGTTGGCTTGTGCTTCGTTAGAACTAAGTCCTCCAGGCCCTGCCCAGACTAAGGGGAGGTTTACACCAAGTGTGTATCCCAGGCAACAGATGGAAAGAGCTGCCCTACATAGAGATGAAGAAAACAAAACAGCATGAGGCGATAGGCTTGGCCCGAGTTCCCACAGGTAATAGTAAGCTCAGGAATCAGATCCAGGGCCTATGCTGTTAACCACTAAGCTGGTCTGGGCAGCCAGAGTTGGGTGTGTTCCAGGTGATTCTAACGTACACCTGAGATTGGGTAGCTCAGCCTAGCACTTCTCAGGGAGCCCACAAAGCATCACCTGTGCTCAATCACTGACCTGGTGGGTCTGGAGTGGGGCTTGTAGATCTAAGTTCTGGCTGCTCAGCTACTGGCCCATGGCCGGCCACACACTCAGCAGCAAGCCCAAGGGAGCAGCTCAGGGCTTGGAGGTGGACAGCTGTTTTCCAGTTGGAATTCCTTCCCAAATTGGTGGTACAGTGGACCTGCAATTTATTTTCTGCTTAAAAAAAGCCCTCAGGTTTTTTGTTTTCATATACACATTTACATCTGTGGTGGTTTGATTCAGGTGTTCCCCGTAAACATAGGTGTTCTGAATACTAGGTTCCCAGCTAATAGAGATTTGGGAACTAACACCTCCTGGAGGCAGTGTATTGTTGGGGGTGGGCTTATGGGTATTATAGCCAGTCTCTTCTTGCCAGTGCTTCCTCCCACAAGCTGCTCTTGTTTGAGTGTTTTCTGCCAGCAATGTGAACCTGACTGCAACAGCAAAGTTGGTACTGAGAGGTGGTGTCATTGCTGCTAGTATCCTGACTGTATGGCTTTGGCCTTTTGGAACTGCTTTGCAGGGGGAATGTAGAAGGATTTGAAATCTTGGCCTAAGAGATGCCTTGCAGTGCTTGATGGACCATTCTTTTCAAAGTTGAAAGACCTGAATGCAGTAAGAACTATGGACTGTGCACTTTGGCTTATGATGATGAGAAAGAGCTTTGCCTGGACTGGGCCTGAAGCAGTTTATGTGAGAGGCTTGCTGTTATGCCAATGTCCTGAGAACTTGTGCAGGGTTGCATTGCATAGAAACGGACTGGTGTGAGCAGAGGGATGTAGCACAGAAATAAATGAAATCTCTGATCCAAAACTTCTGCCTATTCAGCACAGTTGTATGGGAAAGTATAACCTTTGAGATCGGGCTGGCTGACCTGCATGGGGACAACAAGAAGAATGCAGAGTCTTTTGAAGCAGCCTGAATGCTGAAGGAGTGTCCTGTTCTTCAAAGTTGGCTTTATTCCCCCCCTGAATTAACAAATTGGTAGACTAGCTGGTACTACAGAGTGTAAGAAATACAAGAAAGAAAGGGTCATTGAATTTGCAACATGGATTTTTATTTTGGAAATGGCCATGGGTGTGAAGTAGGCTTGTTGGATTACCTGCATGGAGACCCAGTAGAGCCATATGGATTAACTGTGGGTTGCAGTTGGAAACCCAATGGAGATGCCAGGACTATGAGATGGTTGTCAAAAAGAGCTACTGGCACTGGGTGAAGTCTTCTGGGACCGGGAGTAGCCTGGCTGGAGAGGTAGAATTGGAATTCCAGAAACTTGTCATTGGTTAGAATTATTGAACTTGGAGATTTGTCACTGACTAGAGTTGTTGGACTTGGAGCTACAGAGTTTGATGTTTGCCCTGTTTAAATCTTGTATTGGTTGAATATTTCTTTGCTATGCCTAATGCCATCATTTGCAGTGTGAGTGTTTATTCTGTGCCATTATGGGTTTTTGTTTTTGTTTTGGTATTATGACTCGGTTAAAAGATCTTGAACTATGGGAATGTTTGAATATAATTTTGATTGATTAAAAACTATGAGGACTTTTAGAGTTGGATGAATGCATTACATTTTATATCATGTATGGTTATCAGCTTATGGGGACTGGAGTGGAATGTGGTGGTTTGATTCAGGTGTCCCCCATAAACTCAGGTGTTCTGAATGCTAGGTTCCCAGCTGAAGGTGAGTTGGGAATTAACACCCTCTGAAGGCAGTGTATTGTGGGGGCCGGGCTTATTGGTGTTACAGCCAGCTTGCTCTTGCTAGTGCTTGGCACACTTTCCTGCTGCTGTTGTTCATCTGATGTTGGCCGGGAGGTGATGTCCACCTTCTGCTCATGTCATCATCCTTCCCTGCCATCATGGAGCGTCCCCTCGAGTCTGTAAGCCAAAATAAACCCTTTTTCCTCCACAAGCTGTTCTTGGTCAGGCGTTTCCTGACAGCAATGTGAACCTGAGTGCAACAATGTCCAACATTAAATAATTGATCATCTAGTAATAGCCAATACTAAATTTTTTGTATGTACATCGTGTGTGTGTGTGTGTGTGTGTGTGTACCTGTGGATAACCTTGAATGGTGTTTCTTACTGGCCTGGAGATCACCATTTTAAGCTAGGATAGCCAGCAAGCTCAAGGATCTACCTTTTCCCACCTCCCCAGCACTGGGCTTCTAGGTGTGCGCCACTATGCCCAGCATCTCATGTAGCTTCTAGAGCTCAAACTCAGGTCCTCATGTTTGTGAGGCAAAACCTTTACCAACTGAGCTCTCTCCCTGGCTCCACAATCTTAATATGGAAATCTTTTATTTTAATGTTAGCTACAAATAAAGTGGGTTTTCTTGCAGGCTTTGTTTAAATCTTCCACAGGGAAGTCTCCCCTCGCTCCTAAAGGTTGTTTGTGGATTGTTCCCACGACCCTTGTTTTCTCACCAATGCTGTGTTTTCATTTGCAGGCAAGTTCTGCTGACCATCCAAGCCTATGACGTAGATGCTACTGCTGGCTTTGAAGCTGTCCCACTTGCCTAGTGTTTATACTTTTCTGTTTCCTACATGGACTGTCAGCTCTGGGGCTGGGACTGTGTCTGTTCCATTTGTAAATCCCCTAGGCCCAAAACAATACCTAAGAGATGCTAAACATGCAAAACAATTGTTTTTTAAAATATTTTATTTATTTATTTGGGAGAGAGAAAGAGGGAGAGGGAGAGAGAGAGAGAGAGGAAGTGAGAGAGAGAGAGAGAGAGAGAGAGAGAGAATGGACATGCCAGGGCCTCCAGCTACTGCAGATGAACTCCAGACATATGCACCACCTTGTGCATTTGGCTTACGTGGGTCCTGGGGAATCGAACCTGGGTCCTTTGGCTTTGCAGGCAAGAGCCTTAACCGCTAAGCCATCTCTCTGGCCCCAAAACAATTGTTGAATGAATGTTCATTGTAGACAATCGTGAAAAGCAAAACATAATAAAATACAAAATCAAAAAAATCACCTCTAATTCATTCAGCTTTATTTCCATTCATAAATATCTGCACATCCACATCTACATATGACCCCTGGATGTAATGTTTCCTTTCCTTCTTTTAGATGCTAAGTGCTTGGAAAGACCCAGCCTTATAAGCCTCACGTCTTGCCACTGTAAGTTCCTGGGAATCTAGGCACAAAGTTGAAGTCCCGGTTAACAAGGCACAGCTGCCACACAGCTCAATATTTGGGGATGTATCTTGGTATCTTTAAGACGAAGTGAAGGGAGCAGGTGGCCCAGTCCTACCAAAGTAGAGAAGCCTCTGAGAGACCTGTTAGCTCTGGGCCTTCTGACAGACAAGTCAGTTCTCTTGCCTCAAGCTAGAACACTCTATTACTGTTAGTGGGAGGTAGCCTTTGCATGGAAACCCTGCAAATTAACCTCCATTCTGCAAACAAAATAAAACCTCAAACCACAAAAGTCCCTCTCAAATTCTCCCAAACAAAGAAGCAAAGTGTTCCTTGCTGGCTTCGATGTGTCAGTACCTGAGGAGGGGCCAGGTTCAGGGCTTCTCAGTAGCCAGCTCAAGTCTGAAAGGTGCTGCTAGGATGTTTCTGTTCAGCCAGGTATCATATGGCTTCCTTAAAGGACCCTAGAACAAGCCTTGTTCTCTGTGCCTGACAGAACATGACTCTAAACTCAAAAGATTCATGCAAATATAAAAAGAGAACATGGGCTGGAGAGATGGCATAGTGGTTAAGGCATTTGCCTGGCAAAGCCAAAGGACCCAGGTTCAATTTTCCAGGACCCATGTAAGCCATGTGCACAAGGTGTGGGAGGTGCATCTAGAATTTGTTTGTAGCAGCTGGAGGCCCTGGCATGCCCATTCTCTCTCTCTCTCTCTCTAAATAAAAAATAAAATATTTTAAAGGGAGCATGTCAAAGATTTTAATTCACTAATTAATGAGTCATATGTTGAAACTGGTCCACAAAGCATTTGTGAAACCAAGGATACATATATTCAACAAACACGTATATACGTGAGTGTCACATTATTTAATGGATTTCTGGGTTAAAGCCCAACAGAGCCTTACATCACAATCTATAGGCTATCAGCTCCTCTAGACAATTTGCATCTCTACTAGACAAAATTCTAAGTTAGCCCTTGTTCTACAGAGTTGTAATAAAACAGTCCAGACATTAGAAAGTCAGGCCCAGCAGCACAGGGAAAGAACACTTAGTGATCTCTTTGGCTATTTCTATGATCCAGGTACTATTTTTGACAATAGATGCTTTGAGTCTGTTCTTAGGGTGATGTCACAGGAGCTATAAGGTTCCTATTAACAAAAAGTTGCTCCTGGCCACCTACTGTGGCACCCCATTTCTTTCTGTGAATGTTTTCAAGCCTGTATTAAGGCAGCAGCCAGTTAACAGTCATTAAACAATTAATCTGTGCCAAACACTGCTAAGTGCCTTATGTGGATAACCTTACTTAATCCTCCCAACAAATCAATTATTCTTATCTCCATCCTGCAGAGGAGAAACACAGGCTTAGGGAATTTTCATGATTTGCATGGGATCACATAGACAAAGGGAAAAGAAGATCCAGGATTTGAAGATATGAAAGAAATTGTACTGCCACTGTCTGTCATAGAAATTACTCATGGAAAGCTCTGTTTCCTCCCCAAGCAAGGCCTTGTATTTTACCTGACAAGCCTGGCTGCTGTTATGACCTTCCCAGGAGCTCACTGGGGGACTGGTGTGATGATGTGAGTCTAAGGCAGTGGGCACGCAGGTGCTGCTGAGCAGTCTGGAAGTTACGTGAGCACAGCCGTCTCCTGGGCTCCTGGTAGCATGTTCATTTCCCCAGGGAGGTGGATTTGCAGTTTTTCATGTGTCAGGGTCAGAAATGATGAGCTGCTCCTGGCTACCAGCACATCAGTGGGCTGGGAATAGGGCACACAATTTGAGGGGGCATCAAAGATCTCAGTAATCCATATAAATTGTGTATTTGAGATAGGGTCTTATGTAGCCTAGACTGGCTTCAAACTTACTGACTGTGTAGCTGAGGCTGGCCTTGAGCCCCTGATCCTCCTGCTTCCACCTCCTAAATGCTAGGACTGTAGGTATGCACCACTACTCCCAGCTTGAACATTTTAATGTAAACACACACACACACACACACACACACACACATATCTGAAAGCAGAGAGAGAGCGAGGAGAGAATGGTGTGCCAGGGCTTCCACCTACTGAAAATAAACTCCAGATGCATGCCCCACTTTGTGCGTCTGGCTCTGTGTACTGGGATACTCTGGGTGCTGGGGAAGCATCTTAACAGCTAAGTCATCTCTGCAGCCCATAATGTAATATTTTTTTAAAAAAATCAAAACTATGGACTGGAGAGATGGCTTAGTGGTTAAGGTGCTTGCCTCTAAAGCCTAAGAACACATGTTGGAATCTCTAGGGCCCAAGTAAGCCAGATGCAGTGGCCCAGGCATGCAATGTTGCATATGCACACAAGGGGGTGCACGCATCTGGAGTTTATTGCAATAGCTGAAGACCCTGGTGCTCCCATTCTCTCTCTCTCTCTCTCAAATAAAAAAAAGTAAAAAATTACTAGCCTACTGCACACATCTGAAATTCTATTACTCAGGAGTCTAAGGATCTCCAGTTTGAGAGCTGCATAGTGAAGCCCTATCTCAAACAAACAATAAAGTAAGAAATAATGCCAAGAAAAGCCATAAAGAGCATGATAGCCAAAATTTAAATTGACAGGATTGCCATTTCTGATTTTTCCCTTCTGTCTCAGGCTCTAATATAACTCGCTGAGGCACAAGCTTCTTGCCCATCCACTCACAGAATTCACCAGAGGGCTCCATCCTGAGGTCTGTATTAGCTATCTCTTATCATCTCTGTGACAAAACACCCAACAGAAGCACCTTAGGAGAGCAAGGCTTTACTTTGGTGCCAAGCACCTTAGGAGAGGAAGGCTTTACTTTGGTGCCAAGCACCTTAGGAGAGGAAGGCTTTACTTTGGTGCCAAGCACCTTAGGAGAGGAAGGCTTTACTTTGGTGCCAAGCACGTTAGGAGAGGAAGGCTTTACTTTGGTGCCGGGTTCCAGAACTTTGGCCCCTCATGGTGAGGAAGGCGTGGTGGCTGGAGAGGCTCTGTCTGTGGTGATGGGAGCTTGCAGCCGGTCACCTTGTGCCAGTTCACGGGAAGCAGAGAGCTCTGCCAGGAAGCAGAAGTGGGTATTATTTCAAGGCCTGTGCACAATGATCCACTTTCCCCAGCTAGTGCCCACCTTCCAAGGTTCCACAAGAACCTTTCAGAACAACACCAGCCACCAGCTGGGGACCAAGGGTCCAAACGCACTAGCCTGTTCGGGGCTTTTACTTCTGTACCATAACATGGGTGCTGCAGTGGTGTTCGGGAGCATTTGCTGCTCTCAGATGTGGATACAGATTATAAATATGAGTGAAGTAATTAAAACAAAAACTTAATTTTCTCCTCTACTCTTTTTTTCTTTTTTTAAATTTTTTTGTTGTTTAGTTTTATTTATTTATTTGAGAGTGACCGACAGAGAGAGAAATAGGCAGACAGAGAGAGAATGGACGTGCCAGGGCCTCCACTGCAAACGAACTCCAGACACGTGCGCCCCCTTGTGCATCTGGCTAACGTGGGTCCTGGGGAGTTGAGCCTCGAACCGGGGTCCTTAGGCTTCACAGGCAAGTGCTTAACTGCTAAGCCATCTCTCCAGCCCCTCTTTTTTTTTCAACTGAGTAGGAAGATTGCTGTGAGTTCAAGGCCAGCCTGAGCTAGAATGAGAACCTGCCTCAAATAAAACAAAACTAAAAAAAAGGAATTGACTTTTGAGCTGGGGAGATGGCTCAGCAGTTAAAGACACTTGCTTGCAAAATCTGCTGTCCCCAGTATCTATGTAAAGCCAAATGCACAAGTTGGTGCATGCGTCTGGAGTTCACGTGCAGCAGCAAGAGGCCCTGGTGCACCTATATCACTCTTCCTCTTTCTCAAAAACTAAAAAAAAAGGGCTGGAGAGATGGTTCAGTGGTTAAGGTGCTTGCCTGTGAAGCCTCAGAACCCAGGTTCGATTCTTCAGTACCCACATAAGCCAGATGCATAAGATGGTACATGCATCTGGAGTTTGTTTGTAGTGGCTAGAGACCCTGATGCACCCATTCTCTATCTGCCTCTCCCTCCCTCTCTCTCAAATAAATAACTAAATTTTTAAAAAGTATGGATATGAGCCAGGTGTGGTGGCGCACATGCCTTTAATCCCAGCACTCGGGAGGCAGAGGTAGGAGGATCACTGTGAGTTTGAGGCCACCCTGAGACTACCTAGTTAATTCCAGGTCAGCCTGGGCTACAGTGAGACCCCATCTTGAAAAACCAAAAAAAAAAAAAAAACAAAACAAAACCAGTATACATATGAACATATATACAATAAAATAAAAATAGCACATACAAACAAATTAGCATATTATAGCGCCCCAAATTTTCCAGAACACATCTAAAATAGCCAGCATCCAAGCACAGTGTTTAAAGTGCAAACCTGCCTGTACCACCCCCCCCCCCACTGGCCTAAAACAGCCTGCTTAGGGGATGATAAGTTACATTATTTATTATTTTATTTTATTTTTGACAATTTCATACATCCAGACCATGCATTTGAATCCCTCCCTTATCCTGTCTCTTCTACTTTGCCCTCCCTCTGAAAGCCTTCTACTTCCCACTAGATCCCCAGCCTACTAACATGCCTATTTGTTTTATTTCTTTGACCCTCTGATTTAAATTAGGACCACTTGCCTAATCATGGGTGGGCGGTTCTTTACTGGAGAACGGGCAATCGTCCAGCGGCTGTGCTCCTACCGACGTGACTTCCTTTCTCCCAGCAGCCGTCAGTGTCTGCTATGTACTTTGGGAGCTGTGGGGTTCTTCTGGGCTCCTCCCTCACCTCTGATGAGACACTGGCAGGAAATTTCGTTGGTCGTGAGTCCATAAGCAGAGCAGACTTTTCATGTTCAGAAGACAGAATTCTGCAGCTCCGCTTCTCATATGTTGCATCATTTTTTGTTTATTTTTATTCATTTACTTGAGAGCAACAGAGAGAGAGAGAGAGAGAGAGAGAGAGAGAGAGAGAGAATGAGCATATCAGGGCTTTTAGTCACTGCAAATGAACTCCAGTTGCATGTGCCACCTTGTGCATCTGGCTTACATGGGTACTGGGGAATCAAGCCTCGAACCGGGGTTCTTAGGCTCCAAAGGCAAGCGCTTAACCACTAAGCCATCTCTCTAGCCCCCATTTTTTTTTACTATCAGTTTCCTTCTCTGCAAAGTGGGACTAATGATGCCATGTGCCTCCTAGTGAGCTCCCAAGGATGAAGAGGTGGCTCAGTGGTTAAGGCGCTTGCCTCCAAGGCTGAAAAAGAAAACAAATGAGAGCTCTCAGGCGCTGCCCCATGCTGACCATGAAATAGGTACTGGAGCACCCTCATTCACGTTGTCAGTGTTCACACAATGAGTACGGGAGGGACTCTGAACTGCCCATGTGGCAGAGAAAGCCCCCATGATCTGGAAGGGGCCCATTCCCATGCCTTATCACCTTCCTTCTTGGCCCTGTACTCTGATCTAGTGAGGAATGCTTGAGTCTCCTCCAGTCCCACACATCACCTGGGTTTTGGGTGAGCTTTGCTCACAACGTGTCTTCTACCCGAATGTCCCTCCAGTCTGCATTGATGCAAGTGTCCATGACTCGCCTCTGCCAGCTGCCTTGAGTGCTGGCTGCTACTGGCCGACTGCTGGACTCTTCCCCACAGCGTCGTCTACGGCTGGGGGAAATGACTGCAAGCTGTGCCCTCCAGCTACGTCCTCGGGGCAACCATCAGCCACTGAAGGAATCTTATGGCGTACCAGTACTCAGCCTCCTTGCTTTAAAGGAGGAAGGTCTGACTGTGGGTACTCCCAACACAGAGCTCCTGTGGGAATCCACTGATGCTGGGCTGCAGGAGATCCGCACTTTTGTTTTTCCAGCTTTCTTCATTCCCCTATAGTTCTCTTCCAAGATTCCTCCATTCAGGGAGCTTGTGTTTCCTTACTTACACTTCAGCTCGGCCGGTGTCTCCTTCCCAAGGGACCCCAGCCAAGGTGGAGCCTAGAGCCTTTCTCTGCCCATCACATCTTAAACACACTTCTGTCCCGTCACACATATATGCTGAACTGACCGGCGCGTAGAGCTTTTCCCACCACCAGATTATGAGTGGCTTTGAGGTTACAGCTGCCTCTTTTTCTCTTCAGGCTCTTGGCTCCTGGACAGTTGACTATAACATAGTAGGTGTTTAAAGGGATGTTCGAGAGGAGGCTTTATTTGGATTTGGGGATCATGTTAGTTTTTCTGGAATGAGTAGCATTTAAAGAATGACTTTTGCCAATCTGGCTCAATCCCCACATTGAAGTGAGAGCACCCCTTCTCTCGGGGGCCAACTGGAGGTAGGTATTTATGACAGGGGATAGACTGGCAGAGATCTTTGGAAAACGGAGAGCTGGGCTTTGGGTCTGTCTGCGCATCCGTGGTTGGGCAGGAACAATGTTCTGTATTAGGATTCGTGACAGCTGCATAGGAAAGAAAAGACAGTAGTTAAATCAGAACCGTGTCTTGTCTTTCTTGTAAAAGAAATGCAGAGGAGGGTATCCCAGGACTAGCAGGGCAGTTTCCGGTCACCACTCCTCCTCCTTTCTCCTCCACATGAGCAGTGCAGGACGCTCCCTCTCAGGGTCCCTTCATGGCCCAGGGTGGCTGCTGGGACCCTGTTTATCACATGGCCATTTCCAAGGAGGAGGCAAAGAAGAAGGGCTGTGGGGTAAAGGCTCCCCCAGTTATGTTCTTCAATGGAGCCATTTCCTACTGTTGGTGGGACTTAATATGAGAGCCCAGGCCACCCAAGCCAGCCTTTAGAACTGCAGAGGGCAAGCAGAGCCAGAGCCATTTCCATGCTTTGAAGCCCTTGGTGTTTTAAACCTAACACAAGTAGAACTAGATGTTTACATAGGTTCGCATTGCCTGGTGTGGCTATGATTCTCCGTGTAATCCCAGCTGGACATGATGTCAAAAATGCAAATGCAAGGCCTTTTGTGACAGTGAGACCTGGGCCAGCGGACTCTCTTATTTGTCCTGAGAGAGGTCCTTTGATCTGGATTCTGCGAAGGGTCCCAAGTGGACTCCTAAGTGTAGTGCTTTTGGCAACAGATCAAACCTTCCCAGCTTGTGCCTTTGACCAGCCATTTTCCCCCACTGGCCAATCAAGACATCCTGTCCGGCCATCCTTGACTGTCACGACAGATCCTCATCTTTTGAAAACTAATTACAGAAAAACACTTCTTGAGAGCTTTCTATGTGTTGGGCATTATGCCAAGTAGTTTACATTAATCACCTCGTTGAATCCTCCCACCCATGCTTAGGTGGGATTGGCCCCAGTCGGCAGGTGAGAAAAGCCAAGGCTCTGCACCATAGGTAAACTAAGTACATTTGTTCAGGGGTCTCACACGGAGGACCAGTGGTAGAGCCTGTGCTGGAACTCAGGCTCCGGGGTTCAGGCTGTTCTGACATTGTTGCCACATTTCAGAGAGAAGCCTGGACCTCGGAGGGTCTTTCTCCATCCCCAACTCCACCCCCGTCCCTTCCTTGGCATCTTGCCTTGACTACCTCAGCTAGAAGCTCACTCCTTCCTTTATTCAAACCCCAGAGTATGAACTTGCTCTAAAGCCCTCATACACCGCCTCCCACGGCGGCCTTCCATTCCCTACAGTTATTTGAGTATCTTTTTGCCAAGGAGGCCCTTGTCTAATGGACTTCTGTTCCCCCCAGAAAAGCACAATGCCTTGATTATTGAAGGGACTTGGGGCATTTCTGTTGAACGAAGGGAATTTGCTCAGTGCCCTGGGGGGCCAAGCCTTCACCCCCTGTGCATGTGCCTAGCTCAGTGTGGTATCAGAGACAAGGTCTTGGTCAACAAACCTCGCCGAGGGGCTGACCAGAGGGCTAAGTTGCCTCCTGAGCACTTTCCTGGGTTTTATATCTTTGACGTGTACAAACTTTTTGGTGGTGGGGTGGGGAGTGGTCTGGCCATGGTGGTGGTGGTCGCACTCAATACAGAAGCTAAGAATTTTCCTTTCATAAGGTAGGAAATGCTGTATGTATGGAGGAAAACAAACTCGGGCTACAATCTGAAGCAAGTTTTCCACAATGGTGCCATCAGAATTCCCATGGGTCTGTGTACGCTCCAATGTCCCACATAGATCTATGTGATCTCACACTGCCAAATTTCCTAGGGGCAGGGATGTATCTTTCTCTTTCTCTCTCTCTCTCTCTGTGTGTATTTTATTTTTAATTCAAGAAATTTTTGTAATCCCCATGAAGAAACAATAAGTTAAAATCCTAACAGGACCCCCGAGTCCCCTGACTTCAGTACCGATGCGTTCCGTGGGTGTGGCAGGGAAGTGAGCTCTGGGCTGTTCTGGCTCCAGTGACGGCCAGGCTGTGGCTTGTCCAGATTGCCTGCACTTCTCCTTGCAGGACTCCTGGCCAGTTTAGAGCCCTTTCCTCACCTATCCAGTAACTCAAGCGTCGCTGTGCCAGTTCTCGCTTTCATGAGACCCCACACCGAGGTGCCCGGGCCTCTTTCCTCCCATTCAGGACCTTTCTGGCCCTCCTCCTTCCCTGCCGAAACGTGGGCTTCCTGTCTCGGCTTCCTCAGGGCCCTGGCTCCTGGAGTCCAGCTAATCTGTTAATGTGATAATGGGGACGCACGTGTTTCTCTCCACCCCAGATAACATGTTTGTTATTTTCTTTTCACTCAGACAGAGACTAGCAGGGACTCCCAGAGACAGGGCCCAAACCAGATGATAGCATCGGTGATGGTGGGGCAGCTTTCTTGTTATTGTTTTTGTTTTACAAAAAGCAGAGAGCACGCCAAGCAACAAACAAAACAGAAGTGGCTTGACAAGTTCAGGTCCAACTTACTGTTCTCCGTGGCTCTGAAGGCGCTCTCCTCCCCCACCCCTCGAACTTGTGTTCTACGCCATGATTTTCTTTGGGGGACGATCTATGTAAACCTGAAAAATTCAAAAACATGCTCCTTCTTCACATCTCCAATAACACAGATAAGATGCCCGTTTCTCCTCATGAACATTATGACTGATGTGCAGTGAAATTCCAGGAAAGCAGCGACAAGGCTGATCGAGTGATTTAGAACTTCCGTGATCGTGGAGAGATGGGGAGTTAGAGGCTCAGGGCCAAATCGTCTGTGGCTATCCTTAGCCCCCTTAGTAGCCATTTACTGCCCACCTATTTGTTTGACCTGACATTCTGTGACTATCAGGTGAACCCTTTTGGAATGTATCTTTGGAATTCCACTACGTTCCACCACACCAAGGGCTGAGCATGCTGTCAGGTGGCATCTGAGGACTGTCGCTCAAACTTCCCCTGCTCTGCTGGGACCCGCCTACTTGGTGCTGCCACCAATCCATTTGAACATTGTCTTGATATTGTTTGGTTACTATAGAAACAACTTCAGGGCTAGATAGATGGCTTAGCAGTTAAGGCACTTGCCTGAGAAGCCTAAGGACTCAGGTTTGATTCTCCAGAGCCCACATAAGCCAGATGCATGTGGTAGTGCATGTGTCTGGAGTTTGTTTGCAGTGGCTCGAGGCCCTGGTGTGCCCATTCTGTATCTACCTTTGTCTCTCTCTTTCTCTCTCATAAATAAATAAACATTTTTAAAAATTAAAAAAAAACTTCATAAAATTGTTACCATATTGGAACATGGAATTTGGGGTAACTTAAATCTGTGTTCCTGGGTCATGGTCACCCATATTTGGCTCTAGAATATACTATTACTTATCTCCTTTCAGGTGAGAGTTGTAAGACACAATTTCCATTAACATCCAACTCCCTGAATTCTCATCCATCTTTCATCTCCATCCTGCTTAGGAGTCTAAGTCTGTCTGTGAAAGGGAGGATTGGGTGCAGCAAGTGAGTTCCGGCTAGAGCTTTCGCCCACATTGGTGAGCTCCCTTCTGACTGGATGGCTGGGAGGTGAGTCTGGAAGTTTCCTTTGCTCATTTTTCAGAGCTGCCTGTGCCCTGATTTCTTCCTTCTTCCTCTTTTGAGACACTAACTGCTGACTGAGGGGAGAGGGAATCACTTCACTTACTCAAGTGACTGGAGAGGAGAGAGTGGAACAGCCCACCTCCTGGAGGACCATCTCTGCTTTGAGAGCCCTGGTTTTAACTATATCATGATCCATAGGGAAAAAAAAATTCCTTCTCTACTCAATGGGAGGCTTGATGATCTCCTTGAAGTTGACAAAAACAAGCTTCCTCTCCAGGCTCACGTCACACATCACTAAACAACTAAGTTTTCACTGAACCTTGAGGAGGGCTGCATCCCAGCAGGCATGATCAACCTACTGGCGTTTACATTGGCGAGCAAACATGTCGGTCACTCCTATCTCAGGGATACCTCTGTCACCAGAGCAGGAGAGCAGTGGTGTGTGGGCAGGGAATGTTTTTCAGCTACCCACAGCTCATGAGGCATGGAAACTGGGGAAGAAGGGAAAACAGAAAGCTGTATTTTACAGCTGTCGCATGGATTTAGCTTTGAGGGCAAAAATCTTTACCTGGTTTACCTGCTCTGGGCAGGAATGAGACATCTCTGTTTTCTTTGCTGAGCAAGGAAAAAGGACAAGAAACCTAGGTAAAGGTAGACAAGGTCCTTTCAAGGGACTAAGTCATGGATGATGGTGATTCAGGCTGCCAGTGGGTCTTGGTAGAGGAGGAAGGCTGTCAGGCTGAGGCAGGGAACAGGCAGGCCTAGCTGGGGGTAACAGTTCCTTGGCAGCCCGGGTGGCCAGGGGTGATCCTCAGAACAGCACGCATTCTCCGTGTCTGCCGCCGGTGTTTAGACACCGCTGGAATGTCCTGGCAGAACTGTCTGTCCAAAGCCATTTAAAATTGATTTTTGTGTCTTTGATGGGGATTTTTGGACATGATCCCCACGGCCCCCCAATCAGTTAGACATTCTTGTCTCCCTTGCTTAGCTGTCTGTCTGTCTGTGGGCGTCTGGCCCCTTGTGTTCCCTCTTGAGCCGGTTCAAATGATCGGAAGCTGCAGGAAGGATCGAGGTAGGTCTGTACCGTGGCCTGTGCCTGATTCATTTGTTTCAGCACTGTCTCCACAGGGTTGAACCGGCCCAACATGGAAACGCTGGCTTCCCTGCCAGCATCTCCCCATGTCTGCTCAAGTGCCAGGGAACGGGTAGGAATGTCCCAACCACAGACGACACAGGCGAACAAGGAGTAAGTCAGAAAAGGAAAGCAGAGGCTATGTGGGGCATATCCTCATTGGATTTATTTTGATCTCTGTGACAGAGTGTCTCGCTAGCCCAAGGTAGCCTGAAATTTGCTATGTAGCCCAAGCTGGACTTAGATTCAAAGATCCCCCTGCCTCAGCCTCAAGTACTGGGATTATAAGTGTGAACCACCATGGCCAGATTCTCTTGTAGAATATCCTACGAGCCCGCGTCCTCCATCCCAAGTGACTTCCTACAGGATGGTGACCTGCAAGGCTGTCCCATGGTCACAGTGAATTAGGCACCTACTTGTGCACACCACCTGTGTTTGGGTGCTGGGAGCAGGCCGCATCTTACCTTCCAGGCAGTAAGCAGAGATGCATGAGTGTACTGGTCTAAGTAAAGTGATCCGACGTTGTAGGAAGGGCTGTGGTGGGTGAGTTGTCCAGGGAAGTGGAAACAGGACGTTGTGGGCAGGGTTTGCTGTTGTGTTAACTCTGCCTGGGGAGACTCATAAAGGATGACAGATGGAAGGACAATTTCACCAAAGTCCAATGTGGTGAACCAATGAGTTTATCATTGGGGTTCCTTCCAGAGCACTGGTGAGGGTTACTTATCGGAGCCTGGGTGACTCAGGGGCAGCTGCATGGCCAGAAAGCCCACCCTGGCATGAGGAAGGACTCACAACCGCTGCATGGCTGGAGTGCGCTGTACCACTTGTAGAGGGACAGTTTCCTCCTGGCAACTGTTACCTGCTCCTAGATCCTTGGGGAGGGGCCTTGTGCACCTTGTAAGCTTCTGGAGCTTCCGGAGACTTGTCAGAAGTTTCCTTCCTGAGCCTCTCATTCCCTCCAAGAGGAACAGTTTCAAGTCCGAGGCATTTGTTACGTGTAGGTCTGCAAACTAGTTTTAGAGTAGAGTGTGCACATATATGCCAGTGGAGTCCCGTGGCGTCTAGACCGGCGGCTCTCGGTCTCAGTCTTGGCTGTGCACTGGATTCCACTGCTGAGCGTGAAGAGATGCCCAGCCGGGTACTCTGTAGAGATTCGGATGGGACTGAGCCTGGGTCCAGGGAGAAACCCTGCAGGGCTGGGCAGGGACAGCTGCAGGGGGCTTGGCTGGGCTCATGTGCTTGGACTGATGACGAGGAACGATGGGGCTAGGGTGGAGTGCAGTCGCTACGAATCAAGAGGGGGGCACTGATCTCTGCTTTCTGTGCTGGGGAGGGAGGAGGAGATGACCTCTGGGTTGTGTTATGGACCCACAAGACCCTGTCACAGTTCAGTGAAACACCATCTTCTACTTCTGTGACACCCTAGGGACACAGTTCAATGAAACACCATCTCTACTTCCATGATACTCTAGGGACACAGTTCAATGAAACACCACCTTCTACTTCCGTGATACCCTAGGGACCTTCCTCCTTTGTCCTTCCCTCTACTTATCTTTTCTTTCTCTCCTTCCTCGCCACTTACCTTTATCCACAAATTTTTAAAAAGTATTTTATTTATTATTTAAGAGAGAGACAGAGGAAGAGAGAGAGAGAGAGAATGGGCACATCAGGGCCTCCAGCCACTGCAAATGAACTCCAGACTCATGCGCCCCATTGTGCACCTTGCTTACGTGGGCCCTGGGGAATCGAACCAGGGTCCTTAGACATTGCAGGGAAATGCCTTAACTGCTAAGCCATTTTCTCAGTCCCACAAATTTTTTAAAGTATTTATTTATTTGTGCGAGAGAGACAGAGAGAGGCAGATAGAGAAAAAGAATAGGTGTGTCAGGGCCTCAAGCCACTGCAAATGAACTCCAGATACATGTATCACCTTGTGCATCTGGCTTATGTAGGCACTAGAGAAGTGAACCTGGGTCCTTAGGCTTCACAGGCAAGAGACTTAACCACTAAGCCATCTTTCCAGCCCTTTCCACTATTTTTTTTAGTACATGCCATGTTCCAGGTATAGGACTGGAAGTCCAGCAATCAATGAGCAGGGCAGTTCTTTCTTTCCTTTTTTTTTTTTTTTTTTTTTTTTTTTTTTTTGGTTTTTCAAGGTAGGTGTCACTGTAGCCCAGGCTGATCTGGAATTCACTGTGTAGTCTCAGGGTGGCCTCGAACTCATGGTGATCCTCCTACCTCTGCCTCCTGAGTGCTGGGATTAAAGGCATGTACCATCACACCCAGCTTGGCAGTTCTTTATCATGAGGGGCTGAAATCCTAGGTCCTTACCATGAAGGCAGCATGGATAGTGCTGGAAATGGGTGAGCTCTGTAGATAGGACTTTTCCAGCAGGTGGTGCCTTGGTGCTCTGCCTTGTGGCAAAACACAGCATAAATATTTTAAGGCCATGCTAACATGTGTGTGCTCTGTATGTAGATCATGAAGGACTACCAATGACTCAGAGTTCATATAAGCTAATTATTAAGTATTGATTTAAATAGAAGAATGGGGCTAGAGAGACATGGCTTACTGATTAAGGTGCTTGCCTGAGAAGCCTAAGGACCCAGGCTCGATACCCCAGTATCCATGTAAGCCAGCTGCACAAGGTGATGCATGTTTCTGGAGTTCGAGTTCATTTGCAGTGGCTGGAGGCCCTAGTGCGCCCATTCTCTCTAACTGCCTCTCTCTCTCTCTCTCCCTTGCCCTCTCTCTCAAATAAATAAATAAATAAATAAGATGAAAAATAGTTAAGTAAATAGAAAAGTGTTCATATATTTAGGTAGGGTATAAAGAATAATAATAAATCAAACAGCCAGGTTCCTGCTACACAGTTAAAGACATGAAGTCCAAAGGTAGCCACCATCTTCCATTTTGGGCATAATATCCCCAAGACAATGTGCAGCTCAGTTCTGCCTGATTTTGGACTTCTTACAAGTGGTGTATGTATGTTTCTAGTGACTTCCTTTTCTTCCCACACAGTATTTTGCCCAAGATTCAGCCATTTGATGTTTGTACTTGTATTATGTTCATTTCCATTGCTATAGAATTGTCCTTTGGGTGAAAATGATGCACTTTATTAACTTATTCTACAGTTCATCAACATTTGCATTGTTCCCATTTCTTAAGCGAATGTTGTTGTTAAAAACATTATTATCCATGTATTTTATCCCATAAGAATCTAATTATGGAATACTGAATTAGACAAATCTCCACTCTAAACATATGGCTATGCTATGCCTGGACACTTCTATCCTTAGATATTTATCTAAAAGAAATGACAGCAAAGGTCTGCACAGAAACTCACACGTGAATATTCACAGGAGCCTTATTTGTAGTAGTCCAAAACCAGAAACAAACAAAATGCCCGTTAACAAGAACATGCATATACAAATTGTGGTCTATCCATACACTAGAATACTAAGAAATAAAAATGGATTATGGGTATATACTAACAACATGGCTAGATTTAAAACTACTAATGCTACGTGAAATTAGCAAAATTATTTTCCAAGATGCTTTTATTAATCCATGCTTCCTCTTATAGGTGGAATTGCATTTGTTCTGTGTTTTTCAAAACCTTGATCTTGCCATTTTAGTAATTTTTATTAGTTGAGTGGGGTGTAGTAGTACGTGGCATTCCCATGACCGCTAGTGACTAAGGATTTGTCATGCCTATCAGCCATTCATGGTTCTATTTGTCTGTTGGGTTGTTTGCTTTAGCCTTATATATCTACTGTATAAAATCATGCATTGTGTATATGTGGTAGTTTGAATGGATGTCCCCCCAATAGATCCAGTTTTATTGAAGCTTCTTGGGTTTCTAGCTGCCTGGCTGGAAGAGGTGTCTCTGGGAGGTTAGCCTAGGGCCCAGCCCTGAGGTGTGGGTGTGGACCTGAAATTCCATCCTAAAGATATGCAAAGTGCTTCTCTGCCTGGGTTCCTGCAGTGTGCTTCTGATGCTGACAGTGGTGATCCTCTCTGTGTGGACCTGTGAAGGGGGCCAGCTTCTTCTGACATTATGAAACTTCTCCTGGATCTGTCACCTTCAAATAAATTCCCTTCCTCACATAAACTGTGTCTGGCTTAGAGGTTCATCCTGGCAATGCGAAGCTGGCTGGGACAATACGTTTCAGTTTCTTTCTCATTGCTGTGAACAAATACCTGACCGGGAACATTTTAGGGCAGGAAAGAGTTTATTTTGTCTTACAGTTCCAGAGGGTAGAGTCATTATGGTGGGGAAGGCATGGCAGGAGTGAGGAGTCTGTTGTCACAAGGGCAGGCAGGAAACTGAAAAATAAACCCCCAAGGCCCGCACCCAGTGACCCACTTCCTCCAGCCAGGCTCGACTTCTTAAACGTTCCACAACCTTCTCAAACAGTGACACGGTCAGTGAGCCAAAGTGTTCAAACATGAGAACATTTTCAAACCACAACAGCAAAATAATATATAGTTTATGATGGAAACTTAAATCGTGCTTTGTCAGTTGCATGTGCAGGAGACAAAGAGTAACCCAGAGTTCCCACATCCCACTGAGCCCGGTATTCTACTCTCCCAGCCAGAGCACCAGAGCATGGGGAACGCTTTCAGAAGCTACAATCCAAGAGACCTTCAGACGACTTGTCCCATCCGATGTCACAAAGGGCAGAAGAGCCACTCAACTTGAGTTTACCTTCCATGAGGATGCGTCCTTGTCACTGATGAATGAGGTGAGACCACGATGGTGAGATGGGAAAGAATGACGGGAGGCAGAAGATCTAGAGTCCCATCTTGACTCACTTACTTGAGAGAGCACCTAGGTTAAATGACTGACTCAGCTTCATTCCAGTTCGCTTTTAACTTTTTCATGAACAGAACCTTTTCTGAGCACTTATTGAGGGGGCTGCTTTTATGTTGAGATCTTTTAAAAATTATTTATTTTATTTTTTATTTTAGAGAGAGAGCAAGAGAAAAAGAGACAGAGAGTGAAGCAGATAGAAAAGGGTAGATGTGTGTGTGTGGGGGGGGGGGGAGAGAATGGGCTCACCAGGGCCTTCAACTGCTGCAAACGAACTCCAGATGCAAGTGCCACCATGTGCATCTGGCTTATGTGGGTACTGGGGAATCAAACCTGGGTCCTTTGGCTTTGCAGGAAAGTGCCTTAACCACTAAACCATCTCCAGCCCTCAAATAACTTAAAAAATATTTTTATGAGACAGAGTATAAGAGAGGGAGGGAGTAATTGGCTCACTGGGGCCTCCAGCCACTGAAATTGAGCTCCAGACGCTTGCGCCACCTAGTGGGCATGTGTGACCTTGTGCTTGCTTCACCTTTGTGTGTCTAGCTTACATGGGATCTAGAGAGTCAAACATGGGACCTTAGGTTCCACAGGCAAGTACCTTAACCACTAAGCCAACTCTCCAGCCCAGTGTTGGGATCTTTAAATACATTCTTTTGTCTTAATTCTCATTCTCATCCAATGAGATAGATGCTATTAGTGCAGGGCTCAGAAATAGTTGCAAAACATGTCAGATGCCACAGTACTGGTAGCAGTAAGACTAAAACTCCGGGCTGTGTGGCCTCATGGTTCAAGGTCTTACCAGGAACTTGGAATATTAACATTCTTTCACTGGCTAGTTTTGCAGATCATATCAGCTATTGTGTGAAAGCAGCAAGATTGGTGTTCAACACAGATGAACTTCCCAATCATGGACTGATGATTTTTCAACCAGATGTTTATGATTTTAGCTAACCTTTCCCTAAATTCTGACATTAAATGACTACAGGGACTCAGATGGGACAATGTGTCCAACCATGCTTCCTAATGTCCCTGGTTGTACTCAACAGTGATCATAACAGATAAATATTTGCAGAGTGCTATAATAGGATGTGTACCTTGCACCTGACCTTGATTCCTGATGCATTCATCATCTGCTCACAGCAGGATGAGAACTTTGTGTCATAACACAGCTCATTGCCATTATTACTGTACGGCTGCTCAGATCTTTGTATGGGGAATTAATGATAGTGTGATTAATCAAAATCCCACTCAGTGTTTTTGTGGCATGTTTGTATCTGCCAACAGTCTCCTTGAATTCCTTCATCTGTTATTTTCTGTAGTGCTGGGGAGTGGGCCTGGGGCTTTGAGAGTGGCCAACAATGCTTTTCAGCTGAGCTACAACTCCAGTCCTGTGCTCATCTTCCTAACCTTCACTTTTCAGTCTTTATCTTACTTTCCTTCTCTGTGGTCTTTGAAACTGCTGACAATCCCTCCTCTCCCCTTTCTTTATAGGAGGATATCACCCTTTCCTTGTTCACATGCCCATGGAATTATTCCGTTTGACTAGTTCTTTATTCTATGTCAAGCCTTTCAATAATATAGGTACTACCTTTGAAGCATATCACCAGTCATTATCCAACAAATAGGTCAGGAACATATACTATGTGCCAGGCACTGTAACATCCTGGGAAACAGCACAAAACATACCAAAGATGCCTAGTGGTGTGGTTCGATTATAAAATGGCCCCCTCCCCATTTTGTTATGGACAAATTCAGGGGATCAAAGTATTTCTCGGACCCCAAGACCTATGTTTGTGTCTGTTAATTAACCAAAGAATTGGCAACTCAGACTGAGAATAATTTTTATACCATTGTGCTTTATTCAGACATGAAGGGACTTGAGAGAGGGTGTTGGGTGGAGGGTTTGAGGGCTAAAGAGGAAGGGAAAGTGATCAGAGAGATCAGTGAGAATACACCACATGCTCTGGGATCCCATGTAAATAAACAGGGACCTTGGATCCAAGAACAATGTGAGAAGGGGTTAAAAAAAAAAAAAGGCACGCGTTTCCAGAGATTAAAAAGTAAGAACCGTACTAATTTTGAAAATGCCTGGCTTCCGGGGTGGGAGAGAGAGAATCTTAGCAGTGCAAAGACCCAGGCACTGAGCTGTGTGCAGTTCAAGGACCAGGGAGGAGTGGAAACCTTCTCTATGTGTCCAAATAACATATATTTAGCGTCTGGACTCAGGAAGAGTTGGGTAGTCTGCACCAGGATCCCAGCCAATTGGTCTGGGCTCAGAGGAGGAATTCACCCACACTCGGCAGAGTGAGAGCTCAAGAGAGATCTGATTGGCTGAGTTGAGTCCCATGACTGAAGCAGGCAGGGCCAGCTGGGCTGAAAGGCATGGCAAGGGCATGACATAAGATCCCTCCATTAAGAGCCATCCTGCCTACCTGTGGCTAATGTAGGCTAATGTAATGTGGGAATCTTTAGGTGGTGGAGCCTTGCGGGAGGAAGTGGGTCTCTGGGGGTGGGCCTTGAGGGTTTATAGCACAGCCTCACTTCCTGTTCACCCTCTGCTTCCTGACTGTGGCTGCAATGTGACCAGCTGGCTTTCCACTCCTGCTGCTGTTAAGACAAACTTAGACATGTGCCACTTTTGGTTTCTGGCTTTATGTGCATACTGGAGAATTGTGCCCTGGTCAGCAGGCCTTGCAAGCAGGTGCCTTTAAGTGCTGAGCCACCTCTCCAGCCTTTTGTTTCGTTTTGCTTGATTCAAGACTCTAGCCCAGGCTAACCTGGAACTCACTCAGTAGGCCTAGGCTGGCCTTGATCTCATGGTGATCTCCCTATCTCCGTCTCCACAGTGCTGGGCTGAACTGCGTGCACCCCCACAAGTAGCAACAACCCTTTCCTTTCTTAAGCTGCTTCTGGTCAGATATTTGGTCTCATAAACCAGTGAAGGAACTGATACACCATCCCTGTGGAACTTACATTCTGAAGGGAAAGGGACGTACAATGAACAAAATCAGTCTGTAATGTATCGGAGGGGTAGATGACAAAGGCAGTTCAAAGAAAACGTAGGGAAGAAGCAGAGAGCAGAGTGGGCCATGGTTCTGTTGCTGGAGAGCATGGCCAGGGAAGTCCTCCATGAGCAGATATCCATGGGAAGATGAGCATGGCGAGGGGCCATGCTGGGCAGCTCAGCGGGAGGAGCCTCAAAAGCAAGGGTACAAGTGCAAAGGGCCTGCAGAGGAGCCAGCTGAGCGTGTCTGCATCCTCAAGGCAGGCTAATGGGTAGTGCATGATGGCTGGGGCTCTTGATCTTCTGAGCTCCCACACTGGCTGAGTACACTAGCCTTTTAGCCATTGAAGGGTTCTGAGCAGAAAAGTCCTAACTGATGGGTGTTTTAAATTGCTATCTTCAGTGCTGATGGAAAGAAGAGTAAGGATGAATAAGGAGGAAGAAAAGAGCCCAATTTGGGGGTTATTATTGTCACCTTGGTGTCAGGTCAGCAGTGTTTGGTCGCAGAAACCAGTGACTTGATGACTTAATTTAGCAGTTAGTTTCTTGTTGCTTAGATAAAATACAGGACCAGAAGTGGCTTAGGGAAGGACAGGGCTTATTTTGGCTTTAAGTTTTGGAGGGCAGAGCCTATCATGTCAGGGAAAGCATGGCATGGTCAGGAAACTGGCTCACGTCATCACATTAGCAGGGAGGAAGGAAAGAGAGAGAGAGAGAGAGAGAGACCCCAAATGAATCATGTCCCTCATGTCCCTACTCTGACCACTTTTATCCCTCTCTGTCCATTTATAGCCCTAGGCAACTACAATTTTATTGTCTCTGAAGTTTCGCTGATTGTTGACATTTTATAAATATGGAATCAGACAATAGTCAGCATTGGTGACCGGCTTCTTTCACTTAGCACAGTGTCGTCAAGATTTATCCATGTTGTAGCATGTGTTAAGACTTCCTTCTCATGCTGGGATGATACTCTACTGGATAGATGTACCACATGTTATTTATTCCTTCATTAGTGGAGAGACATTTGGATTATTCCTACCTTTTGGTTATTATGAACAATACTACTATGATGGTTTCCAAATATTTTTTTTCCTTGTAGGTACATGTGTAAATGTGTGTGTATTTGCATTATGTATATATATATATATATATATATATAATTTTTATTTATTTATTTGAGAGAGAGAGGGAGAGAATGGGTATGCCAGGACCTCCAGCCGCTGCAGACAAATTCCAGAGGCATGTGCCACCTTGTGCATCTGGCTTACATGGGTCCTGGGGAATCAAACCTGGGTCCTTTGGCTTTGCAGGCAAGCACCTTAATTGCTAAACCCTAGCCCTCTACTTTTTTTAATTATTATTTTGAGATACGGTCTCTTGTTGAACCTGGAGCTCACCAATTCAGCAAGACTAGCTAGGCAAAATCTCTCAAAGTATCCTCCTATCTCTGCCTCCCCAGTGCTGGCATTACACATCCACCACTTTGCCCAGCTTTTGTGTGGGTGCTGGGGAACCTGAACTCAGGTCCTCATACTTGCATGGCAAACACTTTACTAACTGAGCCATCTCCCCACCCCCTATTAGCTTGGTTTTGAGAACACACTTTCATTTCTTGCTTGGAATCGAATTGCTAGATCATTTTGAACAATTGCCAGACTATCCCAGCCGTTGGACTGTTTTGTAGTCCTACAAGACATATGAGAATTTTAATTTCTCTGACTTCTCACTATCCTGTGCTGTCGTCTTTTATATTGTAGCTGCTGTGGTTGTCACATGGTGTCCCGGGGTGCTGCTGTGTACTTCCCTAATGAGCAGTGACACTGAGCATGTCCTCATGAGCTTTTGGGAAAGTCATTTCTTTATCTTTGGAAAAATGTCTTTGTAGGTCTTTTTCCTTTTTCTCTTTTGTTTATGGTGTGGAGTCTTGCTCTAGCCCAGGCTGACCTGTAATTTACCGCATAGTCTCAAACTCACAGTGATCCTCCTACCTCAGCTTCCAGAGTGCTGGGATTAAAGGCGTGTACCACCATGTGGGTGGGGGTGGGGAGTGTGGAGAAAGAATGGGTCCACCAGGGCCTCTAGCTGTTGCGAATGAACTCCAGATGCATGGTGCCACTTTATGCCTCTGACTTTATGTGGGTAATGGGAAATTGAACTCCCAGCTGTCAGGCTTTATGAGCAAGTACCTTAATGGCTGAGCCATCTCTCTGGCCCGTAAATACATTTTTTTTTTTTTTTTTGGTTCTTTGAAGTAGGGTGTCACTCTATCTAGTCCAGTCTGACCTGGAATTCACTATGTAGTCTCAGGCTGGCCTTGAACTCACAGCAATCCTCCTACCTCCAACTCCTGACTGCTGGGATTAAAGGCTTGTGCCACCACGCCTGGCTTTTTTCTCATTCTTGATCAGGTAATCTTTATATTGTTGAGTTGTATGAGCACTTTATATATTCTGGACATGATTTGCAATTATTTTCTCCTCTGTGGCTTACCTATCCAATCTCTCAGTTCAACTGTATTACTGAGTTTTCTAGATTTGGAAATACCATCTCAGCCCTGTTACTTCTGAGGTTTGTCAAGTTACAGACCATTAGAGAAAAGAGCAAAGATTTATTGAAGAAATTTCACAAGTTACTCATTTTAATCTCCATAGGAGGCTAATGGTATTTATTATTGTTCCTATTTCTAGTGGTGAAACTGAATCTCAGGCATTTTAGCCAAAGGCAACCCCCATGCCTAATATGAATAGAAGAGGAGATTTAAACCCACATCCCGTGATTGTAAAATCCAAGATTTTTATGCTGTAGCTGGTAGGTCCCCCTCTATCACCATGAGCTGATAATAAATCCACCCCATTTATAAAAATAAAGTACTGATATCAAAGAAACAATTAAAGGCCTGACATTCACCTAACGTCATGTCCATTGAAACGGGTGGGAAATGGGTGGCACTGGGGGCCTGGCCTTGGAATGGAAACCTCAAGTTGATGCACACGATCATTGTTGGGAAGCCATTGTGTTTGCTTTTCCTTTCTGTGGGGGTCGGTGCAGCCCCATATGGCTACTGTAATTTATTCCCTTGGCATGGCATTGCAGGCTGGGAGCTGGCAGTCATGCCCCATGATAGTTATTATCTCAGCACATCACCAGCTAGCCTGAATTTCCTAGTGAGATCAGGAGGGCAGAGATTATAGGGAGGGAGAGAGGGGAGTAACGTCCTTGGAGAATGGCTGTTCTAAACAATCCTCTTCTTCTAGAACCCAACATAGGTTTGATAAAATGAGATCTGGGCTGAAATGATGCACCTCCATTTGAAAGAATGCTACTGGACATGAGGTCCTTTATGTCAACCTACAATCCTCTGTTTTTTTTTTGGGGGGGGCACAAAGAAACTTATACACAAAGAAACCCACTTTGACTTCTGTAAAGCTTTCAGGTCAGCTGGACAGCGCCAGGGTGGGAAAGAGGAAGCAGTTGCTAATTTTTCTTCCTGCCCAAGAAGCCTCACCCTGGACCCAAATATACCCTGGGCCTTCCCTGTTCTGGGATCCTTTATAGGGAAAGAGAGGGATGATAAATGCTAATGCACGTGAGGAGCCAGGGTTACCTAAGGTTTGGGAACCTCAGTTCAAATAAGAGCCTCTCACCTCTAGGTCTTTCTTAGTTGTGTGTGTGTGTGTGTGTGTGTGTGTGTGTGTGTGTGTTTATCTTGGGTGGTCAAGGCATTATGTGCTGGGTTCTGATGTTCACAAAGGGGCAGTAACAGGGTAGATGTGCTCACCATCAAGGAACAAGGGTGAGGGAGGATAGGCCCTCCCCCCCAAAAAAGCTTGCTTCTTGCTTCTTCCTGGAACCCCTTTAGATAAAGGAAAGACTGCCCACTCTGGGGGAAGATCTTCCTGCCTTAGTTAATCCTTGTTGTCCAAGAGGCATAGCTCTTACTTGATTCCCGATCTGATCAATTTGACAATAGAAATTAGATACATTGGTAGGATCCTAAGAGCCTGTCAACCATCTCAGACAGGTTATTATTGTCATTGTCACTTTAAATTTCACAGCTGGGAAACGGAGACTTTGAAGAGTTGACTGAGTCAAGGTACTATGAATCACAGGTCCAGAACTAGGTTCGAAACTTGCTCTTCCATACTCGCCGCTACGTGATATCCACAGCGTGACCTTCAGAGGAGGGCCCAGGAGGGAGGTGCCCCTTGCCCGTGGCTGCCGTGTTGGCTCAGGCCTGGATGCATCTCCCTCTCTAAGAAGCTGTGTTAATTTTACTGCCTCCTGTTCTTGGCTCCTCTGCACAGCAGTGGTTTAGGCAATGTGTTGGGAAAATGTGCTAATTGCTCCTCCCATCTTAAAAATAAATACTTAGCATTTTAGGACTTGGAGAGAGAACGAGATCTGAAGGAGGGGGAAGGAATTGGGAGCTAGCAGGGAGAGGTTGGAGAGTGTGGGGGCAGAATGCTCAAGGATGGCAAGAAAAAAAGGGTTTGGAAGAGCCGGGGCCTAGGGTCCCTGTGGTGGGAAGGTATGTGTTGGGTGTGTCAAGGTTGGGGAGGGGGCTGTGTAAGAAGGGGCAAATGGCTGTCTGCTCACCAGCCCTAGCTCCTTATCTTGCTGAGTGTGATTCTTTCATAGAAGACGCGTTTTATGAGAGCCGGGTATGGGGTACACACGTGCCATCCTGGCGCTAGGGAGGCGGAGCCAGGTAGAGGGTGAGCTGTAGGTCAAATAGCCACAGGGTCCATGGACTGTCCAATTCTTTCTTCTTGTGGACAGGGAAAGAACGTCAAATGGTGTCCTTCCAGAATCTGCACCTCCCCTTCCCTCCCTGTGGCATAGCTCCTCCCACCTACCCATGTTTACGTGCACACCCTCCCACTAAATAGACCCCAGACCGCTGGGGACAGAACAGATCTGACCCCTGGTCCTACAGAGCTGACATTGGAGTCCCAGGATACCACAGCTAGATGGGACCTTAAAGGAAAACAAACAAACAAACAAACAAACAAACAAACATAAAACAGAACAAAACAAAAAAAACCTTCAGTACATTATTTTAGAATCATGGAAACTAAAGTCCAGGGATAAGAGTGAATGGACTCATGTCACTTAGCTACTTAGTGGCAGAGTCCAAAGCAGAATCTAAATCTCCTGATTTGAAGCTAGCCTTCTTACGTCCTTCTTCCCTTCTTAACTCCGCCCCTCCTTCTCATTCTTCTTTATGAACATTTTAAAATTAATTTTAAAAGCAGGCACTATTGCATTATGGTATTTCCATACATGTGTGCCATTATACATTGTTCAAACTCATCCCCCCTCCTATAATTTTCCCCCATGCCCCTGTCCCCCTTTGGGCTGGTTCCTTCACCAGCCTTCTTTCTATTCTACTTTTCCTTACTGCCACTCAAGGTGTCAATTCAAGGAGACTGTGTAGCACCATGGTCAAAGCCACGGCCTCTGGGGTCTGAGGTTTGGGTTGAAACCTGTGACCCTGGAGGTGTCTTGAGTGCTCTGGCCTTGGTTTCCTCATCTGTATTGTTGAGAAACAATCACAGTCTGGTTGGTTGAGCTGTCAGAGGTCAGTGGAGACCACGCAGAGAAATCCTGAGGGCTGTCCCCAGCACACAGTAAATTCAAGGCAAAGGCTGCTGAGCCCCAGGGCAGTCTGTGAGGAGGGCAGCGAGGCCCACAGCTCTGCTGAAGTCTCCCTTAGGACACAAGGCTGGCCGCCCTGCCAGGTCATTGTGGAGCCTTGGTGACGTTTTTTGGACTTTCAAAGAATTAGGGGGTTCTTAATCAGCCAGGTATTTCTTGCAGATAGAACTCCCTGCCCCCAGCAGCACCTGGAACTGTGAGAGGATGTTTTGAATGTGTTACCACTGCCGGTTACAAGGCGTCCTGGGGCAGTATGTCTCTGGTGGGGACAGGGGCTCAGGCCTGGAATGGACGCAGCATTCCTCTGTAACAGGGAGACTCCTCCACAACTTCCGTTCATTATACTGCTGTGTGTGTGTGTGTGTGTGTGTGTGATACCTCACAGGAGCTGGGGGCGTTTCAGACCTTGGCAATCAGCTGATCACTTGTGTTTATTGGATAGCCTTTGTTTTCCCCTTTGAAGACAGGAAGCTCGTTAGAAACAAGCAAGGGCAATCAACCTTTAGCTCAGAGTTTAAAATGTCCCCTGAGAAATGTGGATTATTTTTTTAAGGGGGACATGGCCAGGGCGTAGCCAAGTCAGAGTCACCAAGCTGCCCAATCAGGACCTGGGCAGGTCACATTCCAGAGATTGTGAGGTTTCCCCTGAGATGAATGCTTTCCCTCTGTGATCCTATCTCACAGCTAGCAATATTAGAAAAAGCTGGGACAAAGTAGAGTGGTAATTACTGACAGTGGCTCTGGAGTATGATGACATAGCTTATGCTCTGGCCCAGCCACTTACTAATCACTTGGCCTTGGGCAAATTACTTAACCACAGATTCCTCATTTTTATTTTTTAATTAAAAAACTCTTTATTGAAAGCATCCACATATTATATATATATATAACTATCATCATAGTCCCCTTCCACCACCCTCACTTTTCCCCTCATATTCCTTCACTCAGTCCCTTCTTTCCAGCTAGCCCCTCTATTGACAATTTTTATGTATGTAAAAAATGCATTTTGATCATAGCTGTCTTGCCTCCCTCTGTCTCCCCCTCCCACTCCTTCCTCTGCCCCTTCTTCCCTCATATATATATATATATATATATATATATATATATATATATAATTTTTTTTGAGGTAGGGTCTCACTCTGGTCCAGGCTGACCTGAAATTAACTTTGTAGTCTCAGGGTGGCCTCAAACTCATGGCAATCCTCCTACCTCTACCTCCCAAGTGCTGGGATGAAAGGCATTCATCACCACACACAGCTCCTCTAATATTTTCTTAAAGTTATTATGAATTTTATTGCATGGCCCTATGGGGTACTGGTCATATTCCCATTAGGTTATGCTTTTATATCCTGTCTCTCCCACCCCCTATCCTCTGTGGGGTTAATGGCATTCTCTGTGGGGTCATGAATGCATCAGTCAGTCTCTATTGGGAGGAGCAATGCTACAGGATACTCCTTCCCACCCTGTGGCTCTCACAATCTTTCCGTCCCCTCTTCTGCAATGTTCCCTGAGACTTGGCAGGGGTGTTATAAGACGACTAGTGGTAAACTCTCTGCAGTCTCTGAATTCATGCTTCGAAGTATTTTGAGTGTCTCAGTGTCTGTTGTCATCGCCATGGAGGTGGTTGTCAGGCTGGCAGTGAGAGCAGCACTCATGTTCAGATTGTCACTTCCTCTGTAATGTCTCGTGGGCCCTGGCCGATGGGATGGAGGTGGCTCCTCTCGTGCTTGGCAGTTGGCTATCTTTCCTTTTATTGATGGATCTTGGTTCTCCCTGGTTTTCATTGCTTTCTATAAAACAAAGCAGGTTCTCCAACCAAGAGTGAGAGCAGACTGGATCAAAGGGGATAAGCCTATTCATTTAAAGAGATTTTTGGATGGGTACAGTCACTCTTCTTGACCAGAGTCCAGTGGAAGCTTCTCTCTGGAGTCTAGGGTCTTCCTATTCACAAGATTCTGGCTTGGTACTCAGTACCAGGTATGAGTTCTCTCCCACTGAGAGGGCCTTTCCAGTCAGAAATCCATTGATTACTCACATAGGCAGTGGGCCACTATTGGACAGGTGTGTACATCTTGTCTGGCTGGTTAACTTTATAGCTTGCAGGATCTTATGCTTGTTAATACTGTAGCTAGCCATTATTCCCCAGCAACTTGTATAGCACTTTCCAGAACTATGGGAACTAGAATGAAGATAGGAGAAAGGGGAAATAAGGAGGAAGGGGGAGGAGGGGCTACTCATCAAGCAAGTTGAGGGTCAGAATATAGGGGATGGAAGGATCTAGGGGTGAATAGGGGGAGGGAAAGATGGAAGGAGATACACAAAACCAATGAAAGCATGATCCAGTAACAGAAACCTTCTTCTTGGATAGCAAACTAAAAGATATAACCATTAATAAGATTGGGTGGGGGAGGGTGATTGCCTAGACATAAGGACTCTATAGAGGGTACAGAGGTTAATCCTAAAACTTTGGGCACTGGCTGGTAAGTCTCAGTGCCAGAACTGGGTTGCCCACACAGTGAGCTATTGGTCAGGGAGATCCACTAGCTCCCCAAAACAATGTAGGCCTTTGCCAAAGCACTTGATCACCTGCCGGAACTAAATGGTAAGACCCTATTGCTGAAGACACCACAGGCCTTGGACACAGGACATTGAGACACTATGCCAAAACTTAGAAGGAGGCCAATTCCTTGCTGGCTAGTCCTCGTCAGTGCTAGAAGGATTCCTCATCTTTAAAGCACAGAGGGTGGACATGACGCTGGCTGGCCGTGAGATCGGCGGCGGTGATGGAACTATGGCCGGAGGCCACGTGGTGCTGCGGTGATGGTGGAGGGGCTCTGTGATGGCTGAGCTCCACTGACAGCTTGTCTGGATGTGGAATCATCTAGAAGACACGTCTCTGGGTGTGTCTTCAAGAGAGTTTCCAGAGAAGTTTGACAGAGAAGGGAATAATGTGCCTTGAATGTGGAAGCCCCACCCCACGGGCTGAGGTCCTGGACTGAACACAAAGAGAGAAAGGAGAGAGCAAGCTGAGTTCCTGAGCTCATCTCTTTTTTTTTTTTTTTTTTTTTTTACGAGGTAGGGTCTCATTCTAGCCCAGGCTGACCTGGAATTCACTATGTGGTCTCAGGGTGGCCTAGAACTCTCGGTGATCCTCCTACCTCTGCCTCCCGAGGGCTGGGATTAAAGGCATCTGCCACCACGCCTGGCTTCTGAGTTCATCTTTCTCTGCCTCCTGACTATGGACACAGAGCGACCATCTGCCTTGTGCTGCCACCACCATGCCGTCACTGCCGTAATGGACTGTATCCCTTCCAACTATGAGCAGGAATAACCCTTCTTTCCTTAGGTTCCTTTTGTCAGGTGATTTGTCACAAGAATGAGAAGAAAGACCCTAATTCTGACTCTTTGGGAAGGACTTCCTAATGGATAGAACTGAGCTGAATCTTAAGGGAGGAGCTTCTGTATGTGCTTCAGATGTTCTCAGGCTGGGGATACAATGACGACCCCCAGATAGGTGCGATCACTTCCTCTCACACCTGCATGAAGGCCAGGGACCAGGGAACGATGAATGGAATCCCTGTAAGTTACGATGGAGTAGAGAAGAAGGACGCCTATCTGGGTTCGTGATGTGGCTGGCATCTTCGGAAACTTCCTCAAGGGAAGAGGGTGGATGAGTGAGTGTTCCAGGTCGAAGAAGCCACAGACAAATATCCAGAGGCCGGTGAAAGAGAGAAGTGAGGGGAGACATAAGTTATTCATTGAGGCTGGGGCTAATTCTGAAAGTGGACAGAGGTGAGGAGTGGATGAGGAGAACAGTGCAATTTATTAGGTTAGGCTGAATTTGAGGGACCTGGGAGACATATGTGGCGTTGTATACGGGGCATTCAAGGATAGAGATTTGACACTCAAGTCCATACTATTTAGGTTACAGTGTAGGACTCTGTATTTGTGACTTTTCTTTTGTCCTGTGATGAAACACCTGACACAACAGCTTAAAGGAAGAAGAGTTGATTTTGGTTCACGGTTTAAGATGGTGAAGTTCATGTTTGCTTAACCCCACGTGCCTGTGAAGAGGAACATCATCGTAATGGGAGTGCGTGGCAGATGAGAGCTGCTCAAATCAGGGTGACAGGATTCCCCCAAGGACCCGCCCCCAAGTGATCCACTTCCCTCAGATAGGACCTCCATCCTAAAGTTTCTAGATTCCTCCCTGCTCCTGCCAAATCAGCGGTAGACCAAACATTTCACACATGAGCCTGTGGGGGTGGAGGGGAGAGTTCAAATCCAAACCATGAGAGATTCCCAAAAGCAGAGATATTTGGATGTTTCCATTCATTGAAGAACTGAATGGAAATTGGCAGCTGGTCTCCAGGGAAAGCTTATTGTTCTGTGGCTTACAGGCACTGTTAGCAGGGGGCCCATGGTTAGTAAGAATGTGTGGGGCTGTGGTGGGTCCCTCAAAATATTCTGCATTGTGTTTGTACTTCTGAAACTTGGATAGACATTATGGCTGGGGGAGAGAGGGGGGAGATGACAGAAGAATCTTTTCTTACATCTTCTCTCCTCTGTCATCTCTAGAGCAAGCCTCAACTCTTCACCCCTCTCACAGGAAGACACACCCTGCCTCACCGCCTGGTCGAGGTCAGGTTCTCCCCCTTTTGTCTGCAAGAGCAGAATGAGTCCTCAAACTGGTTCTTCCCAACAGGGTGCCTTCCCCAAACCCAAGCTTCATGTCCTGTCTATTGGCGTTTTGGATGCTTGTCCTGACCCTCCCATGTAAACTGCAGGCCTACATCTACTGGTGAACGCTGGGGAGATGTGAGAGATGCCAGGGCTGCAGAGGGTTGTGAAGACAGCACGTGTCTGTGTGTGTGTGGGTAGGGGGAGAGTCTTGGGCAAAACTGTGAGGAGGGCACCTATAACTGCTTCTGTCACCAACACACACAGCCCTTGACAGCAGTGACCATCAATGGCCCTTGGAGGAAGTCAGTCCCATGATGTCTGTCAGTGGGAAATGGAGCTGCATGGAGTCCCAAAGAGGGGCCGACTACGGTCACTACCTGTGGGCCCTCACAGCAAGCGGAGCTCTGTGGCAGGGCCTGGAGTGACAAAGGCTGTGCTGTGCCCCAGCTCTCCCATGAGGTGGCCAGTCTGTCTGGGGGAGCAGAGAGAGGCCCTAAAGACTGTGGATGTGACACATGCTTTGGCATCCCCGAGGGCCCTGTTCCATTTCCACCACATTTCAGCTGGATAGCCTTCCTATTTTCGTCTGTCCGTTCATCTTCTCTGACAACTTGACTGGATTAGGAGTCACCGTAGCAGATCAGGCACACCTCTGGGTGTGTCTGTGAGGACGTTTCAGAGGAGATTAACTGAAGGGGAAACCTTCACCAGAATTTGGGTGGCGCCATGCCATGGCCGTGGGCTTGAATGATATAAAAGAGGAAAAAGGAGAAAGTGAGATGAGCTACTTACATTCCTCTATGTCTTTCTGGTACACTGAGATCTGATAGCCTCTTGCTCCTTCTGCCATAGCTTTGAGTCACTTCTGCTACCATACCTGCCCCATCACAAGGGGGACTGGACTCTCAAATCATAAGCCAAGACAAACCCTTTCTCCTTGTCAGGGATTTGTTCACAGGAATGTGTTATGTTACCCAGATCTTAATTTCCTTCTTCCTAAATGGAGCTAGTAATAGCATGTGGTTTGTAGAGCTGTTGTGGGGATTAACATGAAACAGCACCTGTAACATGCGGCTGAGTATCTGCCATCGATGGTGGCCGCAACTCGCTCTACGGAGACCAAGACCCAGGTCTTCTAACATCTTTAAGCAGTGTGCTGAGAGACCCATGGGAGAAACATTCATTGCGGTGTTTCCCTCTTAGTCAGGAGCAGTTTTGGGCAAAGCCAAGCATGGTGGACTTTTCTAAGTGGCACTGAGCCAGGATGGGAGGGGACTTGTCCTGTTGATGATACTGGGATGGAGCACAAAGCCTCAGACTAGAGTTTTATTAATTAATTATTTTTTGAGACAAGACAGGTTGGCTTCAATCTCACTATGTTGCTAAGGACCACTTTGAACTCCTGATCCTCCTGCCTCAGCTTCCTGATTGCTGGAATTACAAGCATGTGCCACCATGCCAGTTCTCAGGCAAAAGTCTGAATCTGAAAGAAAAGGTCTTGGGAAACCCAGGGAGCCCCCAACAGAGCATAGATAGGTACTTTAATGGGTTTTTGGGGAGTCTAGGGACATTAATCTTGAGGGTGGTGTTTATTTATTTACTTTTTAAAAAGAAATCTCTTTTCCCTGGCTAAGGGGATTTTCCCATGTGAGATAGAAACACATCTCAGCATTATCTCATACCTCACCTCGTGGGGTTTGCCCCTGTGATAAGGTGAGGGGTGGGGGAGAGGCACATTCCACATTCACACGTTGTTCCCAAAGGGGGAGACACTACGGGTAACACTTTCTTTGGGCTGAGGGCCTGGGGCGCCTTGGCTTCTGCTCCCAGGAGTTCGCGTTTATTTACTATTTGAGCACAATGTGAACAGACAATGATTGTCACATGGTTATCACTTATTTATTACATTTTATGCCTGAGACTTTTGGAAGGAGCTCTGTTGGGGGAAGGTAGAGAGAAAGGGAAGAGAAGAGCGTGGGCAGGAGGTCTGCTCTGTTAGGCTTAGACCCCGTTATGAGGTAGGTGCTACAATATTGCTGTACCTCCTGGAGAGGTGTGGGGCTTGTTCCTCATCAGTTAGTAGGTGGTGGTGGGAGACGGATGGAGGGCTGAACCTCAAGTTGCCTACATCTGGGGTGACCTTCCCTGTCTGACCCAATGCAGTCTCTTTCCCTACTTCCTCACTGCAGATAAATACCCTGCATTCTTATCTGGGAACAATGTGGTTATTACACCTCAGTTATCTGCAAACACCAATGGGATTAAAGAACTAGTGCTTTGAACACAGCCAAAGCGCTGGGCAAGTTTCCCAGTTACGTGGGAGAGCAGGCAGGGATCAATTGCCTTCCTTAACAAGCTGCCTCCTGCCTGGGTGTGTGCCAGTTCAGGACCCAGTGTACTGTGGGCTAAGAAATCATTGTCATGTTCTGATGGGAGGTAGAGGCAGGAAGATCAAGAGCCAAAGGCCAGCTTCAGCTACATTGTGAGTTTTGAGGCCAACCTGGGCTAATTGAGCCCCTACCACTCACAAAAGCAAGCCCATGGCCAGGGGCCTGAGCCCGACTAAAATCCATGAAGCCCCAGAGGAGAGCTACCAGAGAGTTCAGGCAACTCTTCCTGACCACAGTTCTGCTTCCCCCAGCAAGGCTTCTCTGAGGGTGGAGGGGCAGATGCATACGGAATTTGAGATCCAAGGAGCCTTTCTAGACATATGGTTGGCCTTTAACCTAGGAGTTAGGGTGGTTGTGGTCATACAAAGTTTCTACTGAGTCAATGTTCTCTAGGCTCATGTCTTATGAGTCCTAACATTGAAATCCACAGACCATAAGAGGGTGAATTTTAGAAAGATTTCGTTCTAGAGCAGGAGGGAACCCCCAGAAACGGGGGACCATCGACAGTTCCTGTCTTGGAGTAAGTGAGGCTTTACTGGATGGAGGGGTGGGGATGAGTGGTCAGTCAATTTCCCATGCCAGCTGTCCAGGTATTTTATAATCTTATTTACACCTTACTGTCAGGTTTCTAGGGAAGGGGGACTCCTTTAGGAAAAGAAGATATAAGGGAAAACCAGATCCCATAGCAAGTGTTCAGGCATCTTGTCATCTTATTCACACCTTTATATCAGATTTGTAGAGAAGGAGAACACCATCTAGGAAAAAAGAAAAAAACCTAGATTTCCCTTCAGACTCAAGGACATTCTCTGCTTTAACTAGGAGGGAGAGAGAGAGAGAAAGAGAGAGAGGAAGACAGAGAGAGTGAGAAAATCCTGCTCTGTTACCCTTGGCTGCCAAGCCAATTCCCCCCTTTTCTTTTTAACATTTTTTTCTTTCTTTTCATCTATTTATTTATTTTTAGTTATGGTCTGGCACAATCATGGAATCTGTGTAGGCAGTTATTTTTTTGATTACATAATTTATTTTAGAGAGAGAGGGAGAGAGGTATGTGTGAGAGATAATTGGTGTGCCAGGGTCTCAGCCACTGCACTAGAACTCCAAATGCTTGTGCCACCTAGTGGGCACGTGCGAACTAGCACTTGCCTCACTTTTGTGTGTCTGGCTTACATGGGATCTGGACAGTTGCACCTGGGTTCCCAAGCTTCACAGGCAAGTGACTTTACTGCTAAGCCATCTCTCCAGCCAGTTACTTCTTAAAAATAAATAAATAATTAATTAATTTGAGACAGAGAAAGAGGGAGAGAGTGAAAGTGTGAATGGGCACGCATGGCCTCTAGCCACTGTGAACAAACTCCACATGCACCACTTTGTGCATCTGGCTTTAAGTGAGTACTTTAAGAGAGCCATCCCGCCAGCTCCTGCCTAGCAATTTCTCTCTCTACTCCCCATCAGTGGGACAGTGCCTGGCGTATGACCGGTGAGCTAAGTGATGTTCCAGTTGCCATTCAAAGCCACTTCCATTCTGCACTCCCCACCCCTGTTCAAGGACAAAAGAGAATCTGGAATACTTTTCAAATATCATAATCTTGCTTATACTTTTACTGTCTATGCATGTAGTCCTGAATGAAATATTGTTTAGTTTGACTTGTTTTTGAATTCTATGCAGTGATACCATACATATTCTTCAGTTTTATTTTTAAACTCTACATTGTTTCTATACATATAGAAAGTGATATAGGATCTATTTTATACTTCATTTGACCTGCTGTGTAATATGTCAGAGAGTAACTACTCCACATTTCATTGATCTATTTTTCCCGTTGATGGATAGTCACAGCAATTGTGTAGAATTAAGATGCTATGTATTAAGATAAGAAAAGTTTTGGGGGTAGTTTAATTCCAGATATCAGCTTTGCACATATCCACAATGCCCAGATATGTGGTAAAACATTCTGGATGTTTCTATACACATGGTTTTGCTTAAAATTAGCATTTAAATTAAAAGTTAAGTAAAGTATATTGTCCTCCAAAATGTGGATGGTGCTCATCTAGTCAGTTGAAGGTCTAAAAATAGAACCAAGGCAAGTTTTACCAGTAGGTGATCTTTGGACCTGAACTTCAGGACTGACTTTTCCCTGTTCCTCAGTCTGCTGGCCTATCCTGCCTTTTGAATTTCCCAGCTTGCATATTCATATAAGCAAGTTCCCTAAAATAAACATATTTCTATTTATATCTACGTTCCATTTGTTTTGTTTCTCTAGAGAACCCTAATATATGTAGGTGTGTGTGTGTGTTTGTATACATGTATATTTCTTTTTGAAATTTTTATCATAAATCTAAAAAATAAGTAAGAGTAGATACAATAGTCTCATCTACTTCTACTGCCTTGGGATTATTTTTAAGAAATTCACAAGCATGGTACTATTTTACCTGCAAATGTAAACCATATATATTTAAAATATATATATTCATTTATTTTCATGCGTGTGTGTGAGAACATCATGGCATCTTGCCACTACAAACAAATGCCAGACACTGGCACCACTTTTTGTGTGTGGAGACCTTATGTAGGTGCTGGGAAAGTGAACCCGGCTGGCAGGCTTTGCAAGCAAGTGCCTTTAACCATTGGGCAACTTTTCCATAATTTACAATTTTATGATTCTTCTTTTGTGAATGAGGGAATGTGTAAATGGCTTTGCAAAGTTGCTATAGGGTCTTGTTATCTTATAAGTCTTCTTATATATCAATTGGTATGTAGATCCAAGTGGATTTTCTACATAGATTGTCATGTCATCAGCTAATACAGATTGTTTTCTGTCTTTTAAATTCCTGTGCCTTTTGTGAATTTTTCCTGGACTTTTCTATGCCCCCTAGCTTACTATGGAAGAGGTCATACCATACCTTGGTCTTTGTTCTGATTTCAGTGGAAAAGACATTAATCTTTTACTCTAAGACAGATGCTTTGCGTGAGATTAGTACGAATCCTGTATAAGGGAATGACATATGGCTCTTTTGTTATCCTACTTGGTTGTTGTTTCATTATGATATGTGTTGAATGTTACTGAGGGCTTTGTTTGTTTGTGAACAGAGGAGTGTTGCAGTCAGGTTCGCACTGCTGGCAGAAATCACCCAACCAAGAGTAGCTTGGGGGAAAAAAGTTTATTTTGGCTTATGGACTCGAGGGGAAGTTCCATGATGGCTGGGGAAAATGATGCATGAACAGAGGGTGGACATTAACTCCTGGGCAACATCAGGTGGACAAAAGGATGGCAGCAGAAGAGTGTGCCAAACACTGGCAAGGGGAAATTGGCTATAATATTCATAACCCTGCCCCCAACAATACACTGCCTCCAAGAGGCATTAATTCCCAAATTTCCATCAGCTTGGAACCTAGCATTCGGAACACCTAAGTTTATGGGGGACACCTGAATCAAACCACCACATTCCCCCCTGGCCCCCATAAACTGATAACCGTACATGATATAAAATACAATGCATTCAGTCCAACTTTAAAAGTCCCCATAGTTTTATCAATTCCAATGAGGTTCAAACATCCCCATAGTCCAAGGTCTCTTACCTTAGCCATAATACCAAAAAACAAACAAACAAACGAAAAAAAAAAAAAAAAAACAAACCCAAAACTCATAATGGCACAGAATAAGCATTCACACTATGGCATTGGGCATAGAAAAGAAATATTCAACCAATACAAGATTTAAACAGGGCAAACAATAAACTCTCTAGCTCCAAGTCCAACAAGTCTATTTAGTGACAAGTCTCCAAGTCTGACAATTCTAACCAGCAACAAGTTTCTGGAGTTCCAATTCCACCCTTCCAGCTAGGCTACTCACAGTCCTGGAAAACTTCATCTGGGGCCAGCAGTTCTCCTTAGCAGCCATCTTGTTGTCCTGGCATCTCCACTGGGTCTCCACTGCAACCCATGGCTCATCCTCACAGCTCTATTGGGTCTCCATGCAGGCAATTCAGCAAACCTGCTTCACAGTGCCCATGACCATTTCCAAAAAACAAAATTTGTGTTGCAATTTCTTGCATTTCTTATATTCCATAATACCAGGTGGGGTGACAATTTGTTAATCCAGGGGGGAATAAAGCAGACTTTGAAGAACGGGACACTTCTTCAGCATTCAGACCCTTTTACAAGACTGCATTCTTTCTGTTGTCCCAATGTAGGTCAGCTGGCCCAATCTCAGTGGTTAAAATCTCTCATAAAGTTGCAACTGAACAGCCAGCAGTTTCAGCCCAAAGATTTCTTTCTGTACCATATTCCTCTGCTCATACCAGTTCATTTCTATACAACACAACCCTGCACAAATTCTCAGGACAGAGGCAGGCAGAATGTAGCAAGCCTCTCAAACTGCTTCTTGCCCAGTCCAGGCAAAACTCTGTCTCACCCTCATAAGCCAAACTTCAGTCCACAGTTCTTAGTGCATTCAGGTCTTTCAACTCTGACCAGGATGGTCCATCAAACTGTACTTACAGCACTGCAAGGCATCTCTTAGGCCAAGGTTTCAAATCCTTCCACATTCCTCTTGCAAATCAGTTCCAAAAGGCCAAAAGCCACACAGTCAGGTGTCTAGCAGCAATCCCACTCCTCTGGTACCAACTATACTGTTGTAGTCAGGTTTGTATTGCTGGCAGAAATCATCTAACCAAAAGTATCTTGTGGAAAAAAAAAGTTTTATTTTGGCTTACAGATTTGAGGGGAAGTTCCACAATGGCAGAGGAAAATGAGACATGAACAGAGGGTGGGCATCACCTCTTGGGCAACATCAGGTGGACAACAGGATGGCAGCAGGAGAGTATACCAAACACTGGCAAGGGGAAACTGGCTATAACACCCATAAGCCCGCCCCCAACAATACACTGCCTCCAGGAGGTGTTAATTCCCAAATCTCTACCAGCTGGGAACCTAGCATTCAGAACACCTAAGTTTATGGGGGACACCTGAATCAAACCACCACAAGGTGGGTGTGTGAGCAGATGGCTGTGCCCCATGCAAACTCAGGCAGAAGCCGGAGGAAGATTAGGGGTTTCTCCTCTCTCTCTTCCATCTTATTTCCATGAAACAGTCTATCACTGAACCTGGAGCTCCTCGTTTCTCCTTCCTTCCTTCCTTCCTTCCTTCCTTCCTTCCTTCCTTCCTTCCTTCCTTCCTTCCTTCCTTCCTTCCCTCCTTCCCTCTTTCTCTCCCTCCCTCCCTCCCTTCTTTCTTTTTTTCTATTAGACTGGCTGACCCCAAATCCCCAGAGATCCTTCTGTCCCTGCCCCCTTCCAAGCCTGTCTTTTTATACAGCTTCTGGGGATGGAACTTAGATCACAAAGCTTGTGCAGCCAGCACTGTTCCCCGCTGAGCCGTCCTCCCAGCTGCCCTCTTACTACTGGGTACTCATTCCGACCTCTGTTGAAGCTTCATCTTATTGTGCGTCTGGCCACACTGACAGCAGCGAGCCTTTGAGTCCTCACAGGCACCCTTCCTCCCTCTCTGGTGTGGTCAGCATGGGAGATGACCCGGAGACCACTTGACATTCATGAACTGAGGAAAGGGATCCATCCTTCGTGCCTGTACAGACAGTGGCGAGATGCATTTCACGTGCCAATTCAGGCTGTTGCCCTTGATGGAGTCGTGTGTGTGTGTGTGTGTGTGTGTGTGTGTGTGTATGTGTGTGTGTGTGTGTGTTAGCTGGCTGGGTCCTCTTTCTCAGCCTCCCCTGTCTCCTTACTCCTTGCTCCTGTCCACGGGTCACGCTCCTCAGAAAGGTGTTTGCCCTTCAGCTTCTGTTTTGGGGCCACTCAGCATTGCAGCATGAGTTAGTTTATTCCTTTAGTCTACTAATCGGTTGAACTGCAGTTATAAAGTGTCTGATGTTAAATTGCCCTTGCAGTTCCTTGGCTGGGTTAGGCTGGTCACAAAGTAGAACTGGAAACAAAAAGTTGGACATGGAGGTGCACGCTTATAACCTCATCACTCGGGAGGTTGAAGCAGGAGGAACAGGAGGAGTTCTAAGCCAGCCTTGGCTATACAGTGAGTTCAAGGTGAGGCCAGCCTGGGTTATATGAGACCCTGTCTCCAGAAACCAAAAATAAGAATAAAAATTACTGTTGGTATTAATTCGCTTCTGTTTGGTTTTGGAATTCCACATGGTGTTCATGACAAGATTGGTGTACAGTTTTTCTATTTCAAGTTCTTTTAGCCTCATAAAGTGAGTTGTGGAATGTTCTCTCTTTTTTTATTCCCCAGAAGGATATTTGAATTTGAATATTTGAAAGAACTGTTTTTGGAAGTTTATAAAATGTACCTATAAAATCCATTGGTCCTGGGGTTTCTTTTCAGAAGGACCCGTGTTGCTGGGTATGTTTCCTTAGTATAAGATTATATAGGGTTTCTATTTCTCTTTGAATTGGCTTTGTGTACTTAACCTTTTCCTAGGATTTATATGTTTTAATACATATTTTCTAATGTGTTAACATTTACTATCAGAGTGTGACGAAGGAAAAGCAGGCAGAATGCAGGCTCATGTCACACTTCGTGTGTGAAAGGTGGCAAGAAGGCCTTCTTCCCACTGTGTGTCTGAAGATGCTGTTGAGAGGTTTTGTAGTTTTGCTCTGAAAAACAATCCAAGAGACTTTGTAAAGTTCTAAGAGAATGAACTCTTTAAACCTTATTTTATTTTATTTTATTTTATTTTATTTTATTTTATTTTATTTTATTTTATTTTATTTTATTTTATTTTATTTGACAGAGAACTGGTGCACCAGGGCCTCAGCTACTGCAATCAAACTCCAGACACTTGTGCCACCTAGTGGGCATGTGAGACCTTGCAGTTGCCTCACCTTTGTGGATCTGGCTTATGTGGGATCTGGAGAGTTGAACATGGGTCCATAGGCTTTTCAGGCAAGCTACTTAACTGCTAAGCAATTCCTCTAGCCCTAAACCTTATTTATTTATTATTTGCTAGAGAGAGAGGCAGACAGAAGGAGAGTGAGTATGGGCACGACAGGGCCTCCTGCCACTACAACTCCAGATGCATGTGTAATTTTGTGTGTATGGCCTTACATGGGTACTCAGGAATTGAACCCGCACCATCAGGCTTTGCAGTCGAGTGACTTTAACCACTAAGTAATCTCCCTAGCCTCCCTCCCCCAAGTCTTTTTTTTTTTTTGTCACCAAGAAGATGGAGCAAATGAAAGCTTCATATTCCTTCTGGCCTCACTGTAGATTTGGGGGCAGAGGGAAGCTATTTTAAATCTGTTAACAAGCTGAGCAGGGTGGCATAGACCTGTAATCCTAGCACTCGGGAGGCTGAGACAGGAGGTTGGTGAGTTTAGGCCAGCCTGGGCAGCATAGAGAGACTGTGTCTGAAAATGAAAAGCCATAACCAAAAAGCCTCTTCCATTCAGCGCTTGCTCTGTGCCAGGCATTGTGCTGTGCATGATGGCTCCAGGAAGTGTAAGTCTTTGGGTGGTAAGAGATACTGTACACTTACTAATGAGTTAGTGAGCTCCTGAGCCTGACCGGTGAGTGGCATCTGAGGGTCCCACGGGCTGCAAGAGCCTGAGTATGTACAACAAGAACCTTGTGGTATAATTCACTATGAATGACTGGATATTCATTAACGTTTTGGTCTTTTAAGTAAACATATCGCTTTACAAGTTTAGCTTTTCTTGTAGTGAAATCTCTTAACTATTACCATTACCATTATGTCCAATAGATCACTAAGGCTGGTGAATTCCTGTCCGACTGCATTTTGTATCTTGGGCCAACATGGCTATTCCACAACCCTCTCTCAGCCCCTAATGACCACTATTCTATGCTCCTACTTCTATGAGTTCAATTTCTTTTTTGTTTAGATTTTACAGACTAGTGAGACCTTATGATACACACCCGGCTTATTTCACTTAACATAATTCATCCATGTTTTTGCAAATAATAAGATTTCCTCATTGTTAAAGCTGAAAGTAGTCCATTGCGTATGTAGGCCATATTTTCGTTTTGCATCTGGTTTCAGTTCTTGGCTCTTGTGAATAACGCTCCCATGAACATAGAGGGCATATGCTTTTGTTGTATACTCACTTCAGTTCTTTGAATGGAAAGATATCCACAAGATGAGTGACAGGTAATTCTAATTTTACTTTCATTAGAAACTTAAGGGTTGACTTTGAGTGTTCCTATTTTTTTCTCTTTCTGTGATGTGCATGTATGTGTATATGTGTGTACATGTGCAGATGAGCACATGTCTGTGTGCAGGTGCACATGTATATACATGCACATGTGTGGGAACATGGGTGGAGGCCAGAGGTTGATGTTGGGTGTCTTCTGCAATCTCTCTTCACCTTATTATTATTATTTTTGTTGTTGTTGCTATTGTTTTTTTTTTTTGAGGTAGGGTCTCACTCTAGCTCAGGCTGACCTGGAATTCACTATGTATTTTCAGGGTGGCCTCGAAGTCACGGCGATCCTCCTACCTCTGCTTCCCGAGTACTGGGATTAAAGGTGCACACTACCATGCCCGGCTTCTCTTCACCTTATCTTTGCGACAGGGTCTCTCACTGAACCCAGAGTTCACCAAACTGGCTCGACTAGCAAGCCAGCAAGCCCCAGAGATCCTCCTGCCTCCTCTTCCCAAGCACTAGGATTCCAGGTATGCACACCACACCCAGCTTTTATGTGGGCTAGAGATCTAAACCCAGGTCATCTCATTTGTGTGGCAAGCACTTCACCCACTGACCTCTCATCTCCCCAACCTCTATTATTGCTATTGTTGGGCTCAGTAATCTTCAGACTCTAAGGGGAACTCTGCAATTAGGGCTTGGTGGCGGCCTGGTCATTAAGAACAGGTAATGCTCACTCGGTTCCTTCCGTGTGACTAGTACTAAACTAACTAGTCTCATGACTTTAATATGTTGTCACCTCTCATTCTCTAAAACAAGCCCATGTTTTAGGACTACGTTTATGCTGCCGTTGGTCCCCATGGTACAGATGATAAAGGGGCCTGGAGAGATTACTACAATTATGCAAAGCAACAGGTACCAGAGGTGGGGTCTGATCCTCGGAGGCATGCATTTATATATCATAAAGCATAATATTGATAAGATTTACATCCTAACACTTCATTGCATGAATTATTTTCTGGAGAGGAGCCAGTGAGAGCTTGCTTCCCCAGGCAGGGCAACGTTATGGGATTTTGAGGTACAGGTAGATTCCCTGCTCCCCCCCCCCCGACCCCGGGCCTGTGAACTCCAACACTGAGATTCTTGTCCATTTATTAAAGAATTGAGGAAACAGGTTCCGAGGAGATTAAATTGTGAATTGTGAGATTTATTTAGGGAAAAGTAGTCTCTAAAGGGTGGTTAGGAAGGCTCAGGCCAGGAGATTACTTGCTCAGCTGGAGAGGCTAGAGACTTGAAAGTGCGATTTCCAGAGAAATTGCAAAGGGGCCATAACTTAGAGGAAGGTTAACAAGGTAAAAGGGAAGAAATTCTCCTCCCATCCCAGCCGGGCTGACCAGAACAGGGTTTACCAGAACATGGATCTGGCGGTTCAGATGCCAGAAGGAGAGAGAGCAGCTTGGCCCTCTGCCCACAGGGCAAGCTTTTCTATAGCTCATTAGGATAAACTTTAAGGCTAGACTCAGGTGGGCAAAGGAGAGAGCTGATTGGTTCACGGACTCCAGGCGCTGACCCAGGAGGAGTCCAAGAATCAGGTTGCTGGACTAAGGAAGCAGTAGGGGGCGCTGTTGCTGAAGAGAACTGTTAGTAGCTATGGTGGGAAGACTGGGTCAGATACCAGCTTCCAGCTTTGCCAGGACAGGTGAGGTAGCATCTTCTTGGGACCTCTCTTTAGGCCTTTGTCCTGGCTGACTGCGTATTCAAAACAAAACAAACAAAAAAGACAGCGTACAACACGAAAGCAAGCTACCTTGCTTCTATTTCTCCCTCAATGCCATACTTTGGCTAACCAGTGAACCTTTTGGGCTTCCTTACAGTGCATGGGCAAGGGGTTAATTGCAGGAGCATGGAGACCCCCAAAACAACTGTAGCATGGAAAAGTCTGATCCCAGCATGGATGACGATCTCCCAACAGCTACATGGATGTAACTTTCCGACCCTTGTTCTTTCACGCTCTGTATATGGCGTCTCCTCCCCTGAGGCCATGAGACCTCATGCCTCATTGCATATGGCCAGCACCGGGACCGGCTGAGATTTCAGGTAAGGGTCTGACAACCCTTCCCGTCCCCCCCATTTGGAGGACGGATCTGAGAGCCTGTCATGTTCCTGCAGCTGCTTCTGAAAACTAGTCGGTTTCTTGGAAGTCACACAACATCCTCACATAAGCAGTATGACTTCAAACAATAGCCTTGGACTTGGGAATCCAAGACTTCATTTTTTATTTTTATTTTATTTTGAGGTAGGGTCTCACTGTAGCCCAGGCTTCCTCGGAATTCACTCTGTAGTCACAGGCTGGCCTGGAACACAGTGATCCTCCTACCTCTGCCTCCCAAGTGCCGGGATTCAAGGTGTGCATCACTACGTTCTGAATCTTCCTCTGCCTTTCACTGGTGGCTCCAGACCCTGCAGCATTAGCTTCCCCTGGGCCCTGCTGTAGAAAGGTTTGCCTCCACCCCACAACCTTCCTGCTGACTGAAGAGGAGAAACACCATCCTAACACCTTTGCCCGTACCACAGGCCCTCTCAGCCTCAGTTTCTCCTACTGTTCCATTAGGACCATATCATTTTTCTCCCTCTCCCCAGACTGCTGGAGAGATCAAAAGGCAGGAGGTCTGTGGGAAGGCATTGTGAATCTACAAAGGTCAAATCTAAATGGTGAGGCAGAGCATTAAACTTTGGAGACAATTCGACAAAACAGATAATGCCTTTTATCCCTAGGCATGGCTGAGCAGGAACTCACAAGGCTGCATGTTGTACAAAAGAGCCAGACAGAAGAAATGCCTTTTACAAGCAGTTCCTGGAAATTTTGAGCTTTATCAAGGAATTTGGTTTCTCCACTTCAGTGCTTAGTGAAAATAGCTAGGTCTTAATAAGGGCCAGATGTCCTCAGAGCCCCTCACCTTCCCCAGTGCGTGGATGCGTTTCATACTGAATTTCACCTAAGGAATTTTAGACTTTAAAGATAATAATCAAAACCACTGCTAGCTTCCCTTTGGGATTCTTGCTGATTTGAGAGATCAAAGATGTCTGAATCACACGGCGAATGCGGACAGCAAGTTGGGTTTCTTGCCCACTAAGAGATGAGCTGCAACGAGCGCTGACCATGTTAGCACTTTTGCCCCAGGTAGTTCTCTGCTCAAAATCCAGTTCTATTCTCACATATTTTTATAATTTCTCCCAACTGCCCATCTTTGCCTCCCGTTATCAGCAAACGCAGCCAGCATGCTAACAATATTAGCTTCTGTTTCACATACAATTACATGGACGCCCTGGCTGGTTAATTCTTGGCATACCTAAAAAATATTTCTCTGTGTCTAGGAAAAGTACAAGATGTTTAAATTCCAAACAACGAGCTGTTCCCAAAGGCCTCTCATGTGGAGTTTCGTAGGATGGGAATGTGGCCCAAAGGAAGGGCGCCCTCATGGTGGCCCCTCACTTTTTCCGGAGGCGGCCTGATTTGACTTTCTGTGAGGAGCTGAGAAATAACACGACTCTTGACTTTTGAGAGAGCCCTGTGCTCTAGCAGAGCCGCATGGCCGCATGGAGAGAGCAGGCTGTTTTCATTACGCACTCGCTGGAATGCATGGGACCTGCTATCGGTTGTCAGGGACTTCACGAACCCCAAAGCAGGAATGGCAGAATTTGACTTTTAGAGGCCTCTCCACTCTAACTTGTTGTGTGCTTTTTTTTTTTTTTGTCCTTTAAAGAAATGATTGAGGGAAATAGGCTGAAAATTTTATTTTATTTTATTTTTTTGAGACAAGCCCAACAGATTGGACTTTTTTTTAATGCAAGACAGAGAGAGAGAGAGAGAACAAGTGAGCGAGAGAGAGAGAAGGAGAATTGGCATGCCAGGGCCTCCAGCCACTGTAATTGAACTCCACATGTGTGCACCACCTCATGCTCCATGTGTCACCTTGTGCATCTGGCTTACCTGGGACCTGGAGAGTTGGACATGGGTCCTTAGGCTTTGCAGGCAAGTGCCCTAACCGCTAAGCAATCTCTCCAGTCCCTGAAATTGTTTTAAAGGGTCAGTAAGGACATTTTCTCATCGAGGCTAGGCTTTTCTTCCCAAGGCCAGTGTATCTTATAGGCAAGACTGTTTTCTCCAAGACAGAAATATGTAAGGGGGATGCCTATAGCAGGCCTTTTGTTTCAGCAATTAGAAAGTAACTGATACAGCCACCTCTCTATCGAGGAGCCAAGCTGGTAGCCCCAAAATCTCTTGCATAGGATTTGACACCAGCTGCAAGGTCTCTATGCCATTTCTCTGACATGACACATGGAATGGAAGTCTGCTTCTGGTCATGTGCAGGAAGCTGACATCCCGAGTGAAAGCCCGTGGACTCAGAAAGTAGAGATGTAGCACTTGCAGGATGTCACGGTTAGCTTCGTGTTGTTGGGACAAAACGCTTGGTCAGAAGCAGCTTATGTGAGTAAAGGGTTTATTTCAGTCTTACGGTTTCTAGGGAAAGCTTCGTTATGGTGGACAAAGCTAGTTCACTTCATCATATCTACACAGCAGAGAAAAAAAAAAACAGCAAACTTGAGCTGTCTCTTAACCTCCAGTAGTGCTGGACTCCTCAACCCTAAGGTCTACCCTTAGCAGAACACATCCTACAGCAAGGTTCCACCTCCCAAAGACTCCGCCCTTAGCTGGGAACTAAGTAGAAGCTTCATCAACAATACCTGAGGCTATTTGAGACATTCACATTCAAACCACCACACAGGGGACTATCGTGATTCTCCCAAGTCCACTGTGTGGTGGTTTGAATGTAAAATGCCCCTATAGCCTCATGTCTTTGTGGTTAAGCATCATATCTGATTCACCGCCCCTCCCAGCAGGCGGTACTGTTTAGAAGGTTTGGGGAACCTTCGGGAAGTAGAGCCTTACTGGAGGAGGTGTGTTCCCGAGGCCAGCCTTGGAACGCTGCTTGCTACACTGACCTTACTTTCTCTAAGCACGTCCATTACAGCATAGTCCTCTCCCACTGGAGACTTCTATTCCTAACAACAGCCTTCTCACAGGCTTCCCCCTCTGCTCCTGACCCCTGAAGTTGACTCTTCAGACAGTAGCCCAAGGGACTGATAAAGATTCTCCTTGACTGGACCTTATTCAAGCTTCTCTGAACCTTTGTCTCAACTAGGTCTTGACCTTGGCCTCCTGTCCTGCACTTGACCCACTGAACCCAGCTTTAGCAAAGAATCCTATTAAGTCAGTTTACTAAGTACCCACCTCCCTTGATATCTGATCAGATTTGCAGTTCCACAACTTTTAAGTCTAAGTCCTTCGTCTGCCTGTAGCAAGAATACCGAGATGGGAACGTAGCAAGAATTTCCTTCCTATGGGTTATTTTTCATCCACCGAGGCACTCCTTCTGCCCATTGCTATAAATCCCTACTTGTCCCAGTTTAATTTGGAGTTGAGTATCTCCCCTATTGCAATAGGCTTCCTTAGTTTTTTTTTTTTATTTTACTTATTTATTTGAGTGAGAGGGAGAGAATGGGCACGCCAGGGCCTCTAGCCACTGCAAACGAACTCCAGACACGTGCGTCCCCTTGTGCATCTGGCTTACGTGGGTCCTGGAGAGTCGAACCTGGATCCTTTGGCTTTGTAGGCAAACGCCTTAACCGCTAAGCCATCCCTCCATCCCGTGCTTCCTTAGTTTTAACAAGTGTCAGAAGAACTTTCTTTGGCAGGAAGCTCTTACCACGATCTACCACCGGCTGGAGGGTTAGTCCCCAGCAAGAGCTTTGTGCGTCCCCAGTCACTGCTTTCTGCTGCACTGGGCCCTGCTGCTCCTTGCGTTTCCTCCCTCACATGGGTGCTCCTACTTCCCTCTCCCAGGAATGCAGACATTCTCAGTTTGCACCGGCATTACATCCCGATAATGCACTGGAAGGTGACAATATCTTAAGTGGTATTTAGTCCACTTAGCTCACCACACACTACAGTTTTCTCAATGATTTAGGCTAACTCCCCCTCCCCCCCACTGTTTATAGAGGCTTGGGGACCTGAATGAGACATAGTTAATCAAGATCAGACAGCTCATCTGCGGTAGACTTGCTCTAAGATGAAAATGACCTGAGCTCTTCTAGGAGCTGTAGCTTGTTGAGGGCGCGGCAGTGTGGTGGGATGGAGTTCACTGTCCTGTCAGCAACTGGGACGCCAAAACGGGCTCTGGCAGTGGGACTGCATTGCAGGTCATCCAGGGCCATCGTAGCAAGGTGACAAATCTGCTTTTCTGGACAATGCTTCACTTACATTATCAAAAGAATTGTTTACCCCATGCAGACCTCCAAAATATAACTCTAGTACACAACTCTATAGACCTGGATGTTCATCTCAGCAATGCGAAGCTTTCTACTGGGCCAACATATGACCCCCTTGTATTTCTAGAACCACAAACTGAACATTTGGCTTCTAGAGCACCCCCCCTTTTTGTTTTTACATGTGTGTGTTAGTGTATGTGATGCGTGTACATGTATGTGCCCACATGATGCCCAGTGCACTTGCTTGTGGCCAGAGCAGAATGTAGATGTCGCATGCCATTGCTATTCCACCCATTCTTACTCGAGCCAGAGTCTCTTAATGATCCTGGAACTTGACATGGTTTCAAGCTCTGTGGTGAGTCTTGGGTCTCTGCTCCCTACAGGACTGCAGTTACAGACACATGTGACCATGCCCGGCTGTTTATGTGGGGCCTTGGGATCAAAGTTCTCTTAACCTCTGGGCCAGCTCTCCATTAAAAAAAAAACTATTTTAATATTTTATTTATTTATTTGAGAAAGAGCGAAACAGGCAGAGAGAGAGACAGAAAGAGAGAGAAAGAAAGAGAGAATGGACATGCTAGGGCCTCTAGCCACTGCAAATGAACTCCAGATGCATACACCACCTTTGCATCTGACTTACATGGGTACTAGGGAATCAGATCTGGATCCTTAGGCTCTGCAAGCAAGCACCTTAACCACTAAGTCATCTCTCCAGCCCCTATTTTTTTAACTTAATTTTTAAAAGTTTATACTCTTATATCCCTTCTCCTCTGCCCCCATTCCACTGAGGAACCTCCTCAGTGGGGTTATTGGTATTTACTGTGAGTTCCTTAAAGGGCTCAGTCAGTCTCTGTGGGTGATGGGGAGGAGGACCATGTCTTAGGCTAATCGTACCCACCCTTTGACTCTTTACAGACTTTCCTCCCCTTCTTCCACAGTGCTCCCTGAGCCTTGGTGGGCGTGTTAAAAATCTGATATAGTGTTGAGTTTTCTGTAGCCTTGGGATTTCTGCTTTGATGAGTTTTGAGTGACCGTAGTGTCCATCTTGAGACAGGGTCTTGTATAGTCCAGGATGGCTTTGAACTCCCCATGTAGCTGCAGGAGCTTGAACTTCTGTTCCTCCAGCTTCTACCTCCCAAGTGCTAGAATTATAGGTGTGTGCAAGCGCTCCTGGCTAATGTGGTGCTGGCAGTCAAATTCAGGGCTTTCTTCATGCTAGACAAGCACCCTATCAACTGAGCTCCAGCTCCAGCCATTTTGAAATAGTCATCTTGATGCCTGAGCTTCCCTACCACCTTATCCCTGGTTGTCTACTCCAGGAAGTGTGGCAGATTTTGCAGACCAAGGTTGAAAAGGGGACTGATTATAATCCTCTTTTCCAAACATGCCCTCCCAGCCAGCTCACATACATTTTACAAGTGCCCTGAAAGTTTGACGAGGTGGACAGGGCTTAGGATTGGTCTCACGGTCTCTTCAGAGATACACAGCCATCCATTCTTACTGTTGAGGGATTGGACGTGCCTGAAACCTGATTCTCAGCCTTCTGGGTGATGTGTGATGGCACATGTGGATGCCGAAGGGTGCTGGATGGTAGATAAGAATGGGGAAAGGGGAGTGAGAGACTCCAGGGCTCCTCGCACTTGTATCTCCTTGTTTAGAATTCTTTCTCTGAGCTATGATAGGATCTCCCGGCTCTATTCATCTCTGTCATCTTGAGATGGGGGGATGCTTCCCTAAGCTGACTTAGTTGTATTTCTCTTCCCCTGTCTCCCTTGTTTAGGATGTGTGTTGGAGAGCTGAGTGGCTGTGTAGGGATGACATCAGCAGTGGAGTGACCGCAGATCCATTGTGTACCAAGCTCTCTCCTGGTGACTTTCACACATCACCTCCTTCTCACCTTATAACTGGCACTATGATTATGCCTGAGTGGGTAGAAGAACCCATTGTAGAGGGAGGCCAAAGAAACTGGGTAATGTCCCACGGGTTAAATATAGTATGGCTAAGAGTTAAACCTAAGGCTGACGCATGTCAGGCCTCACATACAAGCTGAGCACTTGTGTCTGAGGCCTCCTTCACAAGCAGCAGAGGCTTGGCTCACTGGCACCTCTGCCACAGACAGCTGTAGCACAGCTGGTTGGCATTACCTTCTCAGGCATGGTGTCTGTACCATGAGATGACTCTGTTGTTCTCGATATGCTAGCTGCTCCCTAAGGTACTTTCAAAGTCTAGGAGAAGGTCTGTGATCAAGAGCTGGAAGAAATCAATAATTTTTCTTGATGGACTTGACTCTTTAAGAGGCTCCACTGGCTTTGAGATTAGGATCCCACATTGTTCAGAGGGATTTGTGTGGGCTCTGGAGCCTATTGGTCCAGGGTTCCAATCCAGGCTTTACCATGAGTTTTCTGCAAGTCACTTTGTGTCTCTGAGCCCTGATTTCTTGGTCTATAGGATGAGGAGAGTAAAACCTTCCATCCAGAGTACCCATAAGTCCCTCCGCTGTGAAGGGGAGCACCACATTACTGTGCCCCCCTAGGAGGGGTACACCACGTATTACTAATTTTCTGTAGAATTGGTTTTAAGGAAACAACAACAACAAAAAAAGCCCGAGATCAGATTTTCCTGCTGATGTGTGTGTGGACAAAACTATAGCAGGCAGTTCCAGTGACTGATGGCATCCAAGGACTCAGGGCAGACCATAAGAAGAGAGGACTCCAAGCCAGGATTAATAAAATGGAGAATGGGGACATGTTTGTCTCTGCGGTTTGGTAAGGACACATGAGCAAAAATGAGTGTTTGACACAGCCAGCAAGATGGGGCGTTGAGAGGCAAATATAAGAAAAGATAGTAGAAAAGAGAAAAAGAGAAAGTACTATGATATCATAATATGTAATAATCAGGTTGCTTTCAGTTACAAGTGACAGAAACCAACTCGGACTGGCTTATGCAGAAAACAAAAACAAAAATAAAATGCAACAAGTCAGGGAATTATAAATGAAAACCACGTTGAATTACTCTTTCTCAGCCATCAGACTGGCAAAAATTTTAATCAGCACCAAGTGTTGAAAAGGACATGGAAATAATCCAAAACCCAAATGTCAATAACATTAGAATGGATCATGAAATGGTGGGCTATTTGCCCAAGGAGATAGACCTGAAGCGGTGATGAATGAACGATCAACGCTGCCCCACAGAAAACATCTGAAGCCACAGTAAACGTTACAAGTGATTAAAGAGCAGACAGTATGCTTTTGTTTACTACAGGTTCAAGAGAAAGACAAAATAATATATTCCTTAAGCATAGAGATAGGAAAAACGCATAAAGGAATCAAGAAAACTATGAAAAAAAAGCAAAATAGTAATTAGCCCCAGGAAAGGATTATAACTATAATGAAGAATAGGTACATCTGTAGTTTTTTTTTAATCTTTTTATTTTTTATTTTTTTTTGAGGTAGGGTCTCATAGCCCAGGCTGGCCTGGAATTCACTAGGTAGTCTCAGGCTGGCCTTGAACTCACAGTAATCCTCTTACCTTAACCTCCCAAATGCTGGGCTTAAAGGTGTGCACCCCCACGCCCAGCAACATGATGTTTTTAACATACCTACAATATCCTATTTCTTACCTTGGGTGGGAAATTACATGAGTATTACCATTCTTAATATTTACATCTAATTTTGTAAATATATTCCACCACAAAAACTTTCTTAAATATGAAAACCAAAATAAATACTAGTAGCAAAATGGTGATCATAGCTCTAGACTTGTCTCATTTTCTCACTATCCCAGGAGTGTTTCTCTCTCTCTCCCTCTCTCTCTCGTTTTTGGACTTGGCATAGATTGGCCCAATTTGAATCCTAGCCAGGATGGGGGGATGTCAGTACCATTCAAACAAGATGGAATAAGAAATAGAGGGGAGGAAGAGGGAAGAAGGGAAAGGGATAAGAGGATAAATAAAGATGGAAGAGGAGAGAAAAGGAGTATTTGAGAGAAGATAGAAGGAAAAAAATGAAGAAGGAAAGGAAGGGAGAGAGGAAAGAACAAGGAGGGAAGAAGAGAAGGGAAAGAAAAGCAAGAAAAGGGCAGAAAAGATAGAAGAAAGGAGAAGGGACGGGGAGAGAAGGAGGGAGAGAGAAAGACTTGTTACCCTCATTTGCTCATGAGCTGTGGACTTGAGTCATACAAAGTGTATGTAGTAAGCTCTGCTATACCCAAAGACCCTCATCTAAGACCAACCAAAATGACTAAATCAAAAGGCAAATAAAAGCTGTGGGCTCCTCTTTCCCCCTCTCTGTACACGAGGGACTAACCTGTATTCTCATCTTGCCTCATCCTGCTGCCGCCCCAGTGGGAAACAGTGGGGTTGTTCTGCCAAGGTCGTTGGTCATTCTTTGGTCCAGGAGTCCAGGGGCTTCAGTTGGCCACGTGTTTTCAGCCCATGTCTGCCAGAGTACACACCTGTCCACCTCAGATCAGAGAACAAAGGCTGGAGTTCAACATGGACGAGCTAAGGTGCAGCCGTGGCCCAACTGCCATGCGCATTCCTGACAGAGGCAGCCTGGAAGAGTATTTGAAAGGAGTCTTTCATCCAGGCAGGAAGGGGTCAACACATTTGCATGGCATCGCTCACCTCCTTTTCTTTCTGGGATTTGGAGTGGGGCTAGGGGAGGGAACAACGAAAGCATTTGAAACATCTGATACAGAGTTGGGGTTGTGGACAGTTTTTTTTTGGGGGGGGTGCAGGGAATGCAAGGATGAAATGCTCAATTTAGTTTGTCTTTTCTTTCTGGTGGCCCATGTTTTCCTCTTGTGTTTGTTCTGTGTCTTTTGCACTGGCGGGGAAATGGCTCATGTAGCATTTCTACTTCACACATACATAGCTTGCTTTGTCTTGAAGGAAACATGTACTGACAACAGAAAGTTCGTGACCTCTCGAGTGGGAGACAACTTTCTGGCTCCCAGGATGTTTATTTTGGTCATTGGTTAGGATACTGAGCACTGACTAGGGTCCCCTGACTCACAGCTGAAAATGCAGTACAATCTGAAGGCGTGATGTCTCTCCTGGGAACACAAAGGTTGTAGCCAGGCCAGAGCAAAAAAAGATTTTATGAACAAAGAAACAAGCCACTTGCGCAGGGGTGTATCTTAGTACAGCCATACGGCAGGCGTGGTTAGCATGTTATGGAACACATTGGAAGGTTTTAACTGAGGGCCACCAGCCCACTGGTATTACTGAGGGCGATGGTCTACCAGATGTCCTGGCAAAAGGCTCAGTGTACCAGATGAGTTCCTTGGTGAAGACCAAAGTCGGATAAAAGAAACTGTGAACTTCATCCCCCAAGACTTAGGAGACCTGACCCTTTCTATGTAGCAACTCAAAGATTGATTTTAGGGCGTTCTTTTAAGGAAGTCTTCCTGACTCCTTGAAGGTTATTTTTAAATCAAAATTATTGATTTATGTGTGTGTGTGTGTGTGTGTGGTGTGTTAACCTGGGCTAGCAGGCTTTGCAAACTAGCACACACCTTTAACCACTGAGTAATCTCCCTCGCTTTAAAAAAAACCAAAGTAACAGTTTGATTGAGATATAATTCACACACTATGAATGTCACTCTGTTGCATGTATGCTTCAGTGGTTTTCGGTGTATGTAGAGAGTCGTGCATCCGTCACCATTCTAGATCATTTTTCATTAACCCAAATAAAAATTCTATACCCACTGTCCATGTTTCCCTCTCCCTTTGCAGAGAGGAAGTCACTGCTATATATATATTGTCTGTGTTGATTTACTTCATGTGGCTGTGTCATATAAACACAATCATACAGTATCTAGGTTTTTGTGGTGACTTATTTGACTTAGCATGATGTTCTCAAGGCTTATCCATGTTGTAAATGTCTCCTAAAAGCTCATGTGTTAAAAGCCTAGCCCCAGCTTGGCCCTATTGAGAGGTGGTAGAAACTTTTAAGAGGCAGGATCTAGTGGGAGGTCATTTGGCCTTTGAGTGTGTGCCCTTGAAGTGTGTATTAGGACCCCAGACCTATTCTCTTACTGTTTCATTTGTTTCTAGAACCAGTTTTTACTTTGGAATGTGTTGTTCAATGATCTATTTGTGAATTTCCCAAATTTACTTCTATTCCTGTTTTCTAATATCTTTATGTCCTAAGCTCTTTCTAAAACATTGTCATAAACTAAACATTGTCCTCTTGAGTTCAGTAACATATTCATCTTTGTAACTTAGATGTCTATGACCATGTCCTGTATATCTGGCGCTTTCTTAATGCTTGATGAGTGAGTGACTAAGTTTATAGATTAAACATTTAAGTAAATATGTTAAAGATTTTCCACAGGAGCATGACTCAGACAATGATAGAATATTTTTGCTAAGATATTCATTTGATCTTTTTATGAATATTGTTTAGCTCCCATGCCTGATCATCTGGGGAAATTGAGGCACCACACTACGGTTGTGAATGTGTTACTGGTAGGCGCAGGTGCAAGAGCAGGATGCAGGTCCATCAGGTGTGACCCAATTCAACAATTTAGGTGCAGGGAGAGGCGCCAGGGGTAGGGGGCAGATTCTTGGCTGTGTCTATGAGTCAAGAGAATGAGGGACATGTAAGGTGAAGGATAGGAACCTGTGGGGTTTGATTCAAGTGTCCCCCATAAACTTAGGTGTTCTGAATGCTAGGTTCCCAGCTGGTGGAGATTTGGGAATTAACACCTCCTGGAGGCGGTGTATTGTTAGGGGCAGGCTTATGGGTGTTACAGCTGGTTTCCCCTTGCCAGTGTTTGGCACACTCTCCTGTTCCTGTTGTCCACCTTATGTTGGCCAGGGGGTGATGTCCACCCTCTGCTCATGCCATCATTTCCCCCTGCCATCATGGAGCCTCCCCTTTGAGCCTGTAAGCCAAAATAAATGCCTTTTCCCAAAAGCTGCTTTTGGTGGGTGATTTCTGCCAGCAATGCGAGCCTGACTGCAACAGAACCCTCTGTTATTCTAGTGAACTGATACTGTCTCTTGATACACGTAGCCTAGAGGGCATCAGGAACCACCGGAATCACTTGTTGAGTTACTTCTTCTCTCAAGTGATGGATACCAGAGATGGGTAGAAAGAGAAGTTGAGAAAAATAAAAACTCCCTCTCTTCTAACTCTTTCTGGGGAATGGAGCAGAAGTCCTCTTATATATATATATACAGACTCATGTTAGAAAACCCACTGACTTAAGCTGGCATAATTTACTCAAGTTTATTAATCCAGGGGTGGTAGTTTAGATGTATGTCCCTCATATATTCAGATGTATTATTGAAGCTTGTAACTTGGATCTCCAGCTGCCTGGCTAGAGGAGGTGTCACCAAGGGGTGTGGATCCTGGGGTCCAGCCGTAAGGTATTATTGTGGGGCAGACCTGACTTCCAGCCCAAAGGTATTCAGAACAGTCTGAGCTTTGACAGGGTCCCCGCTGTTTGCTGCTCCCTTTGTGTTTCCTACTCTTGGTGTTTGCAATAGTTAGAGACCGTGGCTCGCCCATTCTTACTCTCTCTCTCTCTTTCTCACACTCTCTCATAAATAAATAAATAAATAAAATTACAAGTGAATATACCTATATCTTATTAGTTGTTGTAACATGGGCATAAAAATTTAAAGTTACATTTGTGACTAATAGTTCCATTGCCTGCAAAGACAATGGTGCCCGGGATGCAGAAGAGAGAGATGAGTAAGAGGGTGTATACGAGTCATGCTAGCCTATGAGGAGCTATTCACCTCTTGACCTTCAAAGCCATGGGCAGAGGACCCTGATTCCATAAATCTCTCCATTTTTTTTTTAAAGGAATGGCTAGTAGTTTTCCCACACCAATCTAGTCATTGCTCTATATACACCTTGGACTTTCCTGAAATTTTTCCTAATATTCCCAGAGTTCAGAAACATCCATGTTCCTACTATCTTTGGCTTAAGCTTGTTCATCTGAATTTTGCACACTTCTAATAAGAAGAGTGTTAGGACTCAATTGCAGCAGCACCTATGACATGGACTGTACATGATTAATGTTGGTCAAACATGTACAAAGTTCTATAGCCCTGGTCCAGAGAGCAAGACAGAACAGGAAGTAGGGCTCAGATCTCTCAGTAATGCAGCTGGTATTCTTCCTACTTCTTTCTGGGCCTGAAGAAGGGATGGGTATCTTGTGATGGTGACAAAGACTAAGACCATACATGTGTTCCTCCTCCGTGCTGTTTTGATTTTCTCTTTCTTTCTTTCTTTTTTGTGGAAGGCAGTGGGATGGACAATGTGCCCAGGGCCATGACATCCATGTATTTTTACTTGTTGCACAAGGTTTCAACTTACTCTGCAGCCCCTTAGGAAACAAGGTATATTCATATTTTTTGTTCTTTTCTCAGGGAAGGTGTCTGAGGTGAGTTCATTGCACACACCATCCCTTGCAGGTGAGCAAGCACACGTTGTAGCCGGATAACCAATGATGCATGCCTTGTTGTCAACAGTGCAGGGTGACTGACTTCAGGCATTTAGAATCTCTGTGCCTGCATGGCTTTTTATCAGAAAGCAGCCCCTCTCTATCTCTGTCTCTGCTCTCCTTGGCTTCAATTCCTTCTTAGGGTAGAGGGGCTTTACTCTTAGTGTGGACCTCAGTTTCTCTAGGCTTACAGCCTCACAGCTGAGTGACTCTTCCTTGATCACATCAGCAACATTTCTTGGATTAGCTCTTCTTGGGTCCACTTAGGTCACATTCCTAGTGGAGAAATGTTTTGTTGATTGGTTGTTAAACTACTCAGATAGCCGTATACTGGTGTTGTACCATTAATGATAAGCCTAGAGACCTGGAGTCATTCCAGAAGTGGGGAATACACACACACACACGATATACACTCATAAATATGTGTACATAATCCATACAGAAAATAAATAATTTAAAAAAGTTAAAAATAAGTGCTATGTAGAAACTTGAGGTGGGAAGATATGATAAAAAGTAATTGGATTTCAAATTTAGGTTCAGTAGTGAAGAAAGGCCACCAATCACTGTGGCCAGGAAATGATATGCCCTATCTGGTAATACCGTAGTCTCTTCTCCTCTCAGAGGCAGGTGAACGTTCCAATCTGTGATGGTGACTCATCATTGTCCACCTGACTGAACTTAGAACCAGCTAGGAGATCTACCTCTGGCTGTATCTTTGAGGGCATTCCCCAAAAGGTTTAACCCTTATGGTCCTGGGCTGAACAGAAAGAAAGGGAGAAAACAAGTTGAACACCAGCATTTATCACTCAACTTCCTGACTGAGGACCAGCCGCCTCCTGCCACCATGCCTTTCCCATCATGTGGACTATATCCTTCAACCATGAGCCAAAATAAACCTTCCTTTCTTAAGTTTCACTTGTCAGACATTTAGTAACTACAACAATAAAAGAAATGAGTACACCATTCAAACCAAGTACCAGAGAGAGGGAGAATGCTAAGTCCTAGGGAAAGATAGAGAGCCATTTCCAAAGATCAGAGAACTAGGCAGGGAGAAAGCATAGCTGCAGAATATAGGAATATTTTTATCAAACATAACTTTTAAATGTCATGTGATTCAATCTACTTGAAGTTTAAAAACAATATTCTAGCATGCAGAAAGCTTGAGTACAACCCCTCAAAATGTTTTTTTTAATGATAAGCTTTCAAATATTAAAAAGGAGTAACAAAATCAGTATTTTCTTAGGGCACATATATTTTGGAAGTTCAATGTCATGATATTATCACTGTGACTTGAGGCTGTAAGAAGAGTGACTGTTCAGATGAACATCAAGAATGCAAGTTGAGGTGACTTATTCCCCCTCCTGCCTTACCTTTATTGCTTAGAATAATCCTTCTTTTTTTCATTCTATGCACTATTTCAGTTAACACAATAAGGACTTAGCAATGAACCAAGTGATTCATGATCATTCCTTTTGGGATTGTGAGAGGTAGACTGAAAACCTTTATAGTTTCACATATTTTTCATATTTGTCCCATGCTCATTTGTATGAGTACACATGCATAGTTTGGTCTGACCCCTAATTTTTAAATTCTGAGAATAGAGAAAACATCCTTTGACTGATTGCCTGTCATGCTGCCTCAGCAACCATACAATACTGCGCCAGGGCCATAGGCCTTATTCAGTGAGTCACAGGTAACCTTCATTGAGTTACCTGAGGAGGGACCTGGAAGGGAATATTAAGTCTGTGGATACTATGAAATGCCAAGCAGAGTACAAAGAACTTTGCAGGTAACATCTACAATGTGTTGAACACCTACTATGCGTATGGTATTGTTTGTTACATACGGTCTCTCATTCTCACTGCTGAGCTGTGTTACTCCATTCTAGGACTTGGGCAATAAGGTGGCCATGCACACAGCCACCATATAGCTATCAGGAGCACATTGTCCAGACGAGAAGTCTGGAGCTCTGAGAAACATCAATTGCTCAAGTTTCCATAACTAAAGTGGCAGATATGGAACATTTTCCCTGGTCTTTCACCACCAAACAAATCTATTTCAAATATTTGAAGATAAGATATGTAGCGGCCAGGAATGAGGAAGCCTGTTTTCATAAGCAATACACTATGGAGTCAGAAGGCGATGGCTGGGTAGAAGATGATACAGTCCACTCCGGGAGCACTTATCAAGGGAGATGCTCTTGCTGTTTTGTGGCTGGGACATTCTTCACCCTGTGGGAGTGCGCTGTGGATAGCAGGAGATTTTTTTTTTTTTAATCCTTAGATGCCAGAAGTAGCCCTTCTGTTCATGTTTTTCAAAATTTAATCCCAGCAGGCCTTTGCTAATGTCTCCAGGAGAGCAATACCACTTTCTCCTTCCCAGGAATCACCGTGGATCTAATTGCTTCCTTAGGTGACTGCCTAGGTCCCCTTTAGCTTCAGTAATCAGTAGTTCTGTGTAGAAATGAATGAATGCACGAGCCAATGAATGAATAAATGAGAGAATGACAGAAAGTAGGGACAATGTCAGGAATACGTTGCTTTTGTGAGACTCCGGGTGGAAGATTCCTGTGACTGTGGGGTACCTAGATCACTGGAGCACTCCGGATGATAACCAGGTGGAAATCTGGGGGACGACTTGGACCGATGATGAAAGAGTGCCAGAGGGAAACTTTGTTTACTCTGCAGTTTGCCTCTAAGCAGAGCTTGTCTTGGTGAACTCAAGACTGTTCAGCGGGGCCTGGGGAGATGTATTGCTCAGTGGATAAAATGCTTGCAGTGTAAGCATGAGGACTAGAACTCAGATCCTCAGGACCCATGTAAAAGACAGGTGGGCATGGTGGCTGCCTGTAATCCCAGCAAGCAAGAGGGGGAGACAGGCGACCCTAGGGGCGCGCTGGCTAGCTAGACTAGTCTAGATGGTGAGCTTTGGGATCAAGTGAGTCTGTCTCAGTAAGATAGAGTGTTTGAGGAAGATACCCAGTGCTAACCTCTGGTGTCCACTGTGCGCGTGTGCGCGTGCGCACACACACACACGTACACGCACAGAGCAGACTTTTTAAATGAAGAAGGTATGCTCATTGGCAGCCTTGGATGGGAGCAGAGGAAGGGAGGGAGGTGCATCGGCCTCGCTATAGTAAAGTGGGATCCCATCGCCCTCCACGCTAATGCAAACCAGCTGCTGGCTGGCCCCGGCTTGTGATAGAGCAGGCGGAATTCTTGGACACTGAGTTATTCTTAGAAGCATGTGTGCAGTCCCCTGGCAGGGCTCACTGTGAACTGGCTGTTGCCAGCCCCCTGTCAGGAAGCCGTGCCAGCAGACCCGGGAGTGATTGTTCTTACTTATGAAAAATAACTTTGGGATTTTAATTTCAAATTACCCACAGAGATGGGGCCTGGATATGTAAAAGAGTGGTGAGGGCATAGAAAATAGGTAGGACAAAGGACAGGGGAAAGGGACAGAGGTACATTGCCCATTCATTCCACACGTATGTGTCAAGCATCTCTGTAGATGCCGGGGCTCTCACCACAGCCGGATGTCTGAGGAACAGGGAAGGACCTAGGAGACCAGTTGACAAGACAGACTTCAGTGTAGGTTTTCCTATGGACCCCTAGCTTCTCTGTCTTGAGTGCTTTGGTGGGCCGGGCTCTTTGTGCTTGAGCACCATGAAGCCGTGCCGTTACTCCCCTTTTATAGGAAAGCGAGTGTTGGAGAAGGAACCTGCCCAGGCTCTACACCTCTCGCATTGCACGGCCAGCCCTTGAACTCAGGCCAGCTAACTCCCGCCTTTAGATCTGTGTCAAGCACCAGCTACATTGCCAGGGCTGACCTAGACGCTGAGACCGTGAGACCGTACTAAAGGACTGAGTCGCAGCTCTCGTCTGTCTCTGTTGCGTGCCTCCAGGAGAGGCGACATGTATGATAAAGAGTGACGAGAGCAGGATTCGTCAAGCAGGAAATCAGAGCTGCGGTGCATCCTGCCAGGTTACGACGAGCGCAGCTTTGGTGAGGAGCGAACGCTTGGCTGTTCCCCAGGCATCTTCATGGAGGGACGCGGGGATGCAACATCCAAGCTAAGGGCCACTGTGTTGAAGGACATGAGCACTCTTAGCAAGCGCAGGCCAAGGATGTGGAAGATGAGATGACGAGAATGAGGAAGAGGTTCTGGGCATGAAGGGGCTTAAGGCAGTCTGAAGACCTTGAACTTTGCTTGGGAGAATGAAAATCCATGCAGCCACTTATTTAGTCGTTCATCGAGCATGCAGTACCATGAGGAGTACTTTTGCAGGGGTGTAGAGACTGTTGTAAAGACATTTTTGTTTTTGAGGTAGGGTCTTGCTCTAGCTCATACTGACCTGGAATTCACTATGTAGTCTAAGGCTGGCCTCCAATTCATGGTGATCCTCCTACCTCTGCCTCCTGAATGCTGGGACTAAAGGCGTGCGCCACCACGCCTGGAATATGTTAAGAGGGTTTTTTTTTTTTTTTTTTTTTTTTTTTTTTTGGTGTGTGTGTGTGTTTTACTCAGAGAGGCAGGGGGAGAAAGAGAAAATGGGCACACTAGGGCCTCTAGCCATTGCAAATGAACTCCAAAGGCATGTGCTACCTTGTGCATCTGGCTTGAGTGGGTCCTGGGGAATCAAACCTGTCTCCTTAGGCTTCATAGGCAAGTGCCTTAACCACTAAGCCATCTCTCCAGACCTGTAAAGAGTTTTAAGCAAGAAACAGATGCATGCTTTTTTACTTTGGGGGGGGGGGTGGAGGAGATGTACTTTTCACTGTGAGGGACTCTACATAGAGACTGAGGTGAAGAATGCCTCAAGAGTGAGCCATCGCGCCAGTGAGGAGCACACGGGACGGTGAGAGAGACGTCTTCACCTGACAGACACTGGAGATTAGCGACAGCTCATTTCCCCTTCCTCTGCACGACACGCCGATGAATGCATATTCACGTTAAGAGAAGTGTCTGCAAATGTGTGTTTGCTTCCTGAACACTCATGCCTTTTTGCTCCTATGAGAAGAATGCATGCTCATCAAGGGGCATCTGTGTTTGGTTCCAAAATTATTTATGTCAGTCTTGGTTATTATGTATTTAATAGACTATTAACCTGGAATACAACAAAGAAAGAGAGAGAGAGAGAGAAAGAGAGAGAGCGTTTCTATGAATGCCAAGTTGATAGCTTTGAAAAGGCTGACTGAGGAGAACTGCTAAAAACATTGCCATGGAATTAGGTGTGGATGAGACAATGAAAGGATTGGGAAAATCATAAAATTCTCACAAGCTTCTGCACTCAGATAGCTTTACAGGGCTCTTGAAGGTCTCTCTGGACTTCAAAGCAACTCCTGGTGGAAACTGCGGATGATGCATGATGGGTGTGGTGTATGTAAGAAAGATGACAGGCGCTGCAGTGAGCAGACCCGTTCTCAAAGAAAATCACTGGCTCCACATCAAACGCGCGAGGGAATGAATATGCATTTATATGCTTTAGGTCAAAATTAAACAGGTTTGAAGTATGTACATATCATTTTTTTTTTTTTTTTTTTTTTTTTTAGTTTTCAGAAAAGGTTTTACTGAAGTGTAACATGCGCCGAGAAAAATGAGCTGAATAGAATGGGATATGTTTTCCTGAAGAGAACACCCAGTGTAACCAGGAACCTGACTGAGGAGCAGGACTTTCCAGCAGCCCATAACCTCTCCTCATGTCTCGTTCCAATCGCCATGTACTTCCCTGCTAAACGTAGCCATTTCTCTGATTTCTAGAAGCTTTGATTACTTTTACCATTATATATATTAAAATAAAACACTTGTGAGTTTTTTTGTGGGGGGGGGATTGACTTATTTTGCTTGTCATTCTGTTTGTAAAATCCATCCAGGTTGCCTAGTGTAGCAGTAATTTGCCCCATCTCACGTGGTCCTCTATTCTAGGAGCTGGGTATTGACCCACAATACATACTCAACATGACATAGAAAGAGATGCGAGCGGGGCTTTGGAAGTGTGGAATGCTCCACTTTATTTGTCTGTCCTACTGTTGAAGAAAGGTTATGTATGCTGTTTTGGAAGTAGGTTGCTATGAATATTGTTGCTAAAAATGCAAAAAAAATGCATCTACCCATGTGTGCAAGTGTGGGTGTCTATGTGTGTGGTGCATGTGCAGATGGCAGTGTGTGGAGCCAGAGGCTGACATCAGGTGTCTTCCCCAGTCACTCTCCAACTTCTTTATTTATTTAGTTTGCTGTGGTGTGCATGTGCCACAGTGCGCATGTGTAGATCAGAGGACCTTGTTGAGACCGGGTCTCTTATTTTTCACCACGCAGTGCTCCAGGCTAGCTGGCCTGTGAGTTTCTGTTAGGTTCTCCTGCCTCTGCCTCATGCCTTTCCGTAGGTGTGCTGACATTACAGGCCTTCCCCACAATATCTATTTTTTACATGGACTCTTGGGATCTGAACTCAAGTATTCAGGTTTGCACAAGCACTTTATTTCCTGAGCCATTTCCCCAGCCCCTTGTTCTTACATTTTAGAGATGTGGGAGGGGCTCTCACTGAACCCAGAGTTCACTGATTGGACCATCAGCCCTGGGGAATTCTCCTGTCTCTGCCTCCCCAGTGCTGGTGTCACACGTGTGTGCCACCACAAGCAGCTTTTACATGGGTGCTGGGGATCTGAACTCAGGGCCTCATGCTAATGCAGCAAACACTATTGATAAGCCATCTCCCCAGCCCCACTATAAGTATTTGTGTGTGTGCGTGTGTGTGTTTGCATGTATCCACGTGGTATCATATGTGCTTACCTGCTATGGTGAAAATTTGCATCGTTTCTTTTCTTTTCTTTTCTTTTTTTAGTATCTAGGTGGAAACTGGCAGGCTTCTAATTTATACATATCTTCGTTTATAATAGATACTGACAAAGAGTTTTCAAAAGAGCCATGCCAATTTATGCTTCCATTTGTGGAGAGTGCCTCCACCATCTTTATCAGTGCTTGACATTGCCCGTGTTATTTCTGATTTTAGTTGTCACTGTGGGGGTGACGTGGTATGGAGCTCTTCAAACAAAATTCTTATTGTGGATTTCAAGTCCATCTACAAGAAAATTGCAAAATGGTATGGAGTTACTGTATAACCCCCACTTACTTTTTATTCTGTTTACATCTTACATTATTATATAATGTTTCTCAAAGCAAAGGAGCAGTGATTTCACTATTGACTACATTCCAGACTTAAGGTTTCACCAGCTTTTCCATGACTGTCCTCGTTCTGCTTCAAGAGTCCTCCTAAGGTCCCCATTGCATTTAGTTATCACGGCGCCATGTTCTTCTGGTCTGGGAGAGTTTTCCTAGTCTTTTCTTTGTCTTAGGGCCTCGATGGCCGTGACACATGCTGGCAAGACGTCTTGTAGCCTATCTCCCAGTCTGGGTCCAACTGGTATTTTTCCCATGAACAGAATGGAGTTCAAGGGTTTTTGTGAAGAATACCATAGAGGTGATGTGCTCCTCCCACTATTCCATAATTAAGGAGTGTGCGATGACATCACTGGATCCCCATAATGAAGGAGCCACACAGCATCACCAAGGCTGTTTACCTCCATGTGATGGTCAGCCCCTGTTCTCAGGTTTCTTCACTGTTAAGCCACTATTTCTCTTCTGCCTTTCCTATTCTATAGTGGAAGCAGATCACTAAGTCTAGTTCCTGCCTAGCTGGAAAAGGGAGAGGGAGGTATATGTTCTACCTCCTGGAGTCTGGCGTATCTACATGTATCGCTTGGAATTATTCTTCAAGGAAGGTGAGATTAATCTCATTTGTACATATCAGTGTTTTATACTTTGGATTATAATCCAATATTACATTATTATTATTATTTCTAGCTGTCACCACTGGGAGCTCTTTTGCAGTGGCTTCTGTAATTTTCACGTGACCCCCCCCAGCATCCTTTACTTTTCTTTTTTCTTTTTTTTTTTGGTTTTTTTTTTTTTTTTTTTTGGTTTTTCGAGGTAGGGTCTCACTCTAGCTCAGGCTGACCTGGAATTCACTCTGTAGTCTCAGGGTGGCCTCGAACTCTCAGCGATCCTCCTACCTCTGCCTCCCGAGTGCTAGGATTAAAGGCGTGCGCCACCACGCCCGGCCATCCTTTACTTTTCAAAGCAATGTTCTCACTGTCTGGATTTCGTGCCCCAATCTTAAAAATCACCTGATTCTCAAAGGATATCTGATTCCATTTATTTGAGGATGGTATTTAGAATCCAGGATCTTAGGGCTGGATGTCTCATTGTGGTTGCAGTTTGCATTGATAATGAATAGGACTTCTTTTCTAAATGTTTACTGGTCATTTGCATGTGTGTGTGTATGTATGTGTGTTGTGTCCATGTATGTTTGTATGTGTGTGAGTGCAGATGTGTGTGTGTGTGTGCGCGCGCGCGCGCGTGGAGGCCAGAGCTTGGATGTCAGGCATCTTCATCAATTCCTCTCCATCTTACATTTGAGACAGTCTCTCCCTACACCTGGAACTCACCAATTTGGCTATATTAGTGAGCCAGTCAGCCCCAGGGAGCCTCCTGTTTGCCCCCCACACCTGAGTTTACAGGGGCGCCCCACTATGCCTAGCTTTTACACGGGTGCTGGGGATTGAACTCCACTCCTCATGTTTGTGTGGCAAAGCACGTTACCCATGCCGCCAGTTCCCAAACTCACCAAATATTCTTTAACTTTTTAAAAAATTTAATTTTATTTATGAGAGAGAGAGAGAGAGAGAGAGAGAGAGAGAGAGAGAGAATGGGCATGCCAGGGCTTTCAGCAGCTGTAAATGAGCTCCAGAAGCATGTGCCACTTTGTGCATCTGTCTTAAGTGGGTCCTGGGGAATCAAACCTGGGGTCCTTTGGCTTTACAGGGAAGTGCCTTAATGGCTAAGCCATCTCTCCAGCCCTAGATATTCTTTTTAATGAAATGTCTATTCAAGTTATTTGCTTGGTTTACTATTGGAAAGTCTCTCAGTCCTCAAAGAAAGCATATACGTGTTAGGTCTAAATCAAACTTATGCTATAATTTCTCCCAGTTTCTTTTTATGGCACATTCCATGGTTCTTATTCATGGGTTACTATTTATTTAATATTTTCCCCTCCACTGGCTCATAAATTCCACAAGGGCATGGACTGTCCATCCTTTTAAGTGCCAAAGCCCTAGTGCCTGGAACTCTATGTTTCTATCTCTGTCTGAATACACATATATGTAGCTAATTGGCTATAGATCAATATGTCAAATATTTTCCTTTTTTATGATGTGTATATATGAGTGCAAGTGTGTACATGTCATGGGGACATTTGGAGGCCGGAGGACAACTTTGGGTGTTAATGCTCACCCTACAGTGCAGTGAGTTGTGGCAAATGTTCATGTTCATGGTCAGGGTCATTAGCGGACACCACTGAGATCAGAGCACTGGGATTTCTGCACAAGAGCTCGTGCCCTGCAAGTCAGTGTCCTCCCAGCCCTGCCCCAAGGGGCCTGTCTTCTATACCGGAAATGCCCACTAAAAAGGCTACACTGTGGGAGAGCTTTCCGTTTCTTCCAGATGGGAGCATTGGGGAAGTTCAAGATGGCTTGGCTGGTGCCTAATAGAACTTAGTCCAAGGATGAGATTCTGGCCAGAGTGTCAGGGGACCAGACTTGAGTCTGAAGGGCAAAGTGACAGAAGTCACAAGCTCCAGGGTGAACCAGAGCTGGGAGTGGACTGGGAAGCTGGTCAGAGGGGTGACACGAGAAAGCAAGAGGCAGGGACCCAGCATCCCGTGTGGAGCCCAAGAGCTGTTGTGGGTGGGGTCTCACCAATTTCAGTGTCAAAAGTGCCATTTGAGCAAAGGAATCGGGGGCTGTGGCAGCCATGAAGGGGGGTCGTCTGCCTGACACCTAAGACTTGCTGATTTCAGCTGATGCATATGCTTATGTGTGTGTCTGAGTGATTACCTGAATGTGCTTATGTGTGTGAACATGTATATATGAGCACACCTGCATATGTGTTTATGTGCACCCACAAGAATGTATTTGGAGTCTGTGTCAAGACACTAGACCATCTGGAATCCTCTTAGCTGGCCTACATTCTCAGCTAAGTGGGGGAAACATGGAGTCTTTCTTCCTTCCTGCCCTTGGCCCCCCCACCAATGAGTCGTGCCGGGGCTGCACACAGCTGCATGTGTCTAACTGACCTCCCAGCTGCATGCTCATGGGCCTTCACCCCCCCCCCCCGAGGCTGCAACCAAACATTCTTAGACGCTCCATGTCATGGACAGAACGGTGAAGGGCTCCATCTGCTCTCGGTCATGGCTACTCCAGCAATGAAAGGGAACCCAGCGGCCAGAGACTCTTTTCTTCCCCTGGATGGAGGGGGGAGGCTTTCAGAGCTCAGAGTGCACGTGCTCATGACTTTGAGGAATCTTTCAAATCGCCATCACACGGAAGCATCTGCTACACATGCTTGTACCCATGCTATGTGTGGACACAGTCTGAGGAGAGGGGCTCGGTGGGCTGTGCTTTTATGGAGTCATGTACCAGAAGAGATAAGAGCATGATTATCATGAATATATGCTAAGAGGTGGAAAGAGAGCAATGAACGAGCCCCTTGAGGTCTTGTCCTCATGGCCTGATGGCCAGGTGAGCGTGAGCACCTGCCTGGAGTAGGGTTTCTGTAGAAGGCTCTGGGCTCCCGAGGTAGCTGGGACCAACTAGGATTGCTTATACCATCTCAGTTAGTGACGGTTGAGGGCCTGCACCCTTTATAAAACGACACTGCAGCTCCTTTGATCAAGAGGTATAGACAGTTGATCACATGAATCTGGGGTCCCCTTGGGACTTGCTCAGCCCAATAGCTGGTGAGGAAGTCAGGCTGCACCCTTGAGAGCTTGAGCCTTAGCGGCCTGGGTGCACATAATTTCTTCTTTAGAGTCTGTCTGGGTGAAAGAGCATGGCCCTGACTACAGAGGAGTCCAGGCCACATGGAGAGCTCATTTTCCCCTGTTGAAGCCATGCTAGACACGTTGACAGAGAGTGGGTTCCTGAGCATGTGAGAGTCCAGCTTGGACCAGCAGAACTTCCTTTTGCACCTGCTGCTGAGCGCAAACGCATGGCTGAACCCAGCCAGGTACGCAGGACTGCCGGTGACTCACCTGTTAGCATGGGAGCAATAATAAATCTGGATTTCATCCTTGGGTAAGGCTCGCTGTGTTCAGTAGAGGCTGGTGCAAGGCTACGACTTTCTGAAAGCTCAAGAACCAACCATGCTTCACCAAACTGCTGTTGGTGCCAACACCTCCCCTCTCCCTCCATCTGTCCACCCTCCAGCTTTAAACCATCTCCTGTTAGAGACAGCAAGAGCTACTGCAACAATGTTTATAGCATTTCACAAACCATTTTATAGGGAGGAGAATACCACAGCCAAACCTGCACCATAGATATTTATATTCCAAACACCATCTGCCAGGGGATATTTGGGGAAAGAAGTATTCAACTGAGCTCTTCTGACTGGGGAAAGGATGGATGTGCCAAGAGAACTTAGAGGAGAGAGAGAAGAAAGACACTTCTCCCTTTTTACAGAGGGGAGACGGTGGATGGTGAGGGGAAAACAATCAGGTTTGTCTAGGTGGAGAGAAATTTGGTGGAGTGGTTCAAAATTAGTCTGAGAATTTAGTTTTTTTCATTCCCCCCATTCATGAACACAGCTCACTTTTATAGAAATAAAACTTGTATATTTTGTCATTCAACTTTTTTTTTTTAATTTAAGAGAGAAAGAGACAGACACACACACAGAGAATTGGTGTGCCAGGGCCTCAGCCACTGCAATCGAACTCCAGACACTTGTGCCACCTAGTGGGCATGTGAGACCTTGCACTTGCCTCACCTTTGTGTGTCTGGCTAACAGGGATCTGGAGAGTTGAACATGGGTCCTTGGGCTTCGCAGGCAAGCGCTTTAACTGCTAAGCCATCTCTCCAGGCCTATAACATGTTTTGAGATACAAATAGATGGAGAAGTAATTACTACAGCCAAGCAAGTTAACATAGCCTCTCTTTACATGGCTACTTGTTTTGGGCTGAGAGCCCTGAAGTCTACTCTTTTAGGAAGGTTCTGGTATACAATACAGTATTATTGATTATTGTGTCCATGCATTTGGGCTCTAGACTGTTTCTTCCTCTATAACTTTGTACAGTTTGACAAGCGCCTCTCCATCTCTCACTTTAGCCATTCTTTCTCTGCTTGTGAGTTCAACTTTCTTAGATTTCACATAAATGGCATCATGCCATATTTGTCTTTCTGGGTCTGGTGCATTTTGCTTAACATAATGTCTTTTGGGCTCATCCACGTTGTCACAATTAGTAGGCTCTATTTCTCTTTTTAAACTTCCTTATTGACTGTTTTCATACCTATACATAATATATATTGATCATAATCTCTTCCCATTATTTTCTTTTGCCCTCTTCCCCAACCCTTTCTTTCCAACTAGTCCTCCTAATATTGTGCAGGTAATAATGATAGCTAATGTAAGGTCGTGAGTGCAATAGCCACTTCATGTTAGGAGCCAGAATCTCAAAGTGCTCCTTCCTCTCTGGCTCTCACCTTCTTTCCACCACTTCTTCCACAATGCTCCCTGAGCCTATTTTCTCCAACACATAGGCTGTCCTTCCACTTTGCTCATAGTCTCCTTGCTGTGCAGGAGACTTTTAATTTGAAGTAGCAGCTTTTCTGAGTGCCCATGATGCATTGGGCCATGCTAAGCACTGCTTTTGTAGCAGCAAAGCTGAAGAGCACCAATTCCATCTTCATGACAAATGCACACCCCAAATGCTCTAACTTCCTTCCACTAGGACCCACCTCCTAAAGGTTCCCTAACCTCTTAATAGTGCCATGGCCTGGTACCAACACTTTAACAGTTGGGCCTTTGTGGAACACTCTATATCCAAATTATAGTAGTAACTTTACCAATGGCCTAAAATTCAGGCAAATAGATTATTTGCCATAATCTATTGTTCAGAAACATGTCACAGGTTGCACTATATTCAAATACATGACTCAGTGGGGGTCACCTTTGGGTGTCTGTTGCAATTATTCAATTCTGGCTTTACCATACAAAGGCATCTGTAGAGAATATGTAAACACAAATGAACATAGTTCAGTTTCAATACAACTTTACTGATAATCATAGGCTGAGGGACAAGTTTGGCTACAGTTCCTGCTTTGGCTTGACTCAAGGAACTTTCATAAGGATATTTTTTATGATAAATCTATTTATTATAAATGTCACAATATGGAATCAGACCAAGAAAAATGGTAGACAGAAAAAAGTTAAGAATTTGCCTATAGATTAGGGTTATCCTCAGAAGAAATGCCATAGTATCACGAAAAATTAAAATTCTAAAGTTGTGGCTTGGGATATTTAAGGGCAAAGTATAAATTTTAACTCAGGGGTCTTATTCTTTGGACTTGAAACCGTTGTTTGAAAGTATGTTTATTATGTTATCAATAAACTTTTACTCCTGAATATAAGGAGGTGGTCATGAAAATTTAAGAAAAGAAAAGAAAAAATATTTTACAATATGATGACTCTTCGAAATTTTTCTCTTCTGGTAGCTGTTTTTTCTTGAACAATTGGCATATTTTATCTCATGAGCACTGTAACTTATTCTTAAAGTTATCCAAATAAACATACTGGCAAAAACCATTCTGAACCCTTACTTTTCAATTAGTTTTTGTTGCCTTCTTCACCTTGGCCAGCAGGAAGCTCAGCAACCCCAAAACACAGCCTTCCATTCAGATGAAGGGCTCTATGGGATTCAGTTTTCCTCAGGTTACCTTCCTGGTTCTACCTAATTTTTCAATAGATTTATCTTATTTCCCCTTAGCTCAACTCACAGGGTCTTGCCACATCACATATGTCTAAATGATAATTTCTCTCTGAATAAGATTGAGAACGTGTTTTATAAGAGAATAAAGCATGGTCCTTTAGTATGTGTGATGTACTGGAAAGTAAACAACCCACATATTCAAACTGGAACAAATAATGATTCAGTGGGAAGACCTTTAATTTCTCCTGTTAGGATCTGAAAGCTGAAGAGGGTGTTGAAAAATTGATCCTCAGGGAACGTGGCTGGTTCCTCTTGTTGATCCGAGCCGGGCCAGAGGAGAGGATTCGTATTAGTTCATGGACATTGCTGGCTGCATTGGGTGGGGCCAGGCCAGCAAGGACCATGGCTCAGCGCTTCTGGACCCATGAGATCACAAGCTGCGTCTCACAAGGGTGCCATTGTGCCCGGTGTCTTTGTGGTGATTTCACTGCTGGGCTGTCTCCCTCTGAGGTTTCTTCTAGCCCGAGGAAGGCAGCTGTAGGATGGTTCTCCAGTGAAATCACCCCACCCAGCCACAGCTGTGAGCCTCGCCCAGCACAGCCAAGTCCCACCCTAGTCTCTCTGGAGCAGGGACAGCATTTCAAGGCCAGTAGTCAGCATTTGTCAGCAGAGATGCTAGGCCTGGGATACCTGAGCTGAAGTGGCTTTCCCACAGGAACCTGGTCCTGCCAACTGCACTGGGATGCCATCTTGCCAAGGCCAAGGCGAATTTGGTTGCTCTTCTATGTTCATACCATGGATGTGCTGGAATGTTGAGATTTTCCTTGCGACGTTGTGGACTGTGTGTGTGTGTGTGTGTGTGTGTGTGTGTGTATGTGTGTGTGTGTGTGACTAAATGGCTCTTTAAGTGTCTAGCATGATGCCTAGCCTGCACCAAGAATGAGCGAATTGAGGATAGCATCTTGCCTAGAGAGACAGCACAACCTGACCTCAAGGGCTTAGCTCAAATGCCCCTTACACAAAAATCAGTAGCCTCTCTATATGCAAATGACAAAGATACAGAGAAAGAAATAAGGGACATAGTCCCATTTTCAATAGCAACAAAAAAATAAAATACCTTGGAATAACGTTAACCAAGGAAGTGAAAGATCTATACAACGAAAACATAAGAACACTCAAAAAGGAAATTGAGGAGACTGGAGAAAATGGAAAGACCTCCCATGTTCCTGGATAGGCAGAATTAACATTGTGAAGATGCCAATCCTACCAAAGGCAATATACAGATTTAATGCAATTCCAATTAAAATCCCTACAGTGTTCCTCACAGAGATAGAAAAAAATGCTCTCAAATTTCGTATGGAAAGGCAGAAGACCTCGCATATCCAAACATGTCCTTAGCAAAAGAAATACCTCTGGAGGCATCACCATACCTGATCTAAAGCTATATTACAAAGCCATAGTAATAAAAACAGCATGTTCTGGCATAAAAACAGGAGTATAGACCAATGGAATAGACTTGAGGACCCGGACTTTGGGTCAAGTAACTATAGCTACTTGATATTCAACAAAGGCCCGAACAATATAGGCTGGAAAGTAGGTTAGCTATATTTACCCAAGTTGATTTAACCAATCTCCTAGTGAGGGATACTTACAAAGTATTTTTTTGCTGTTTCAAGGACCTGAGGAAGATCTCCCAGAGCCTTGTTTTTTTGGGGGGCTCTACTTTATGGTGTAATCTAGCAGAGCGTTGAGGAGCAGGTAGGGGGAAAGTATGCGGAAGAGGTAGTGGGTTGAGCCTGAACTCCCCAGTGTGTTATCACAGCGTCCTGGTATGTCTGAGACATTCTTGATTTGAAACAGTCCATCTCACTGGGGCTGTGCATCCCAGGGTTTGTTTGGAAAGCGGCCTCATCCCTCCATGCTGTGGACGTCAGGCCTCAGCTGCTGGACTTGCTGCACACCCTGCGCCTGCTCTCCGCTGCTGTCGTGCCTGCGTCCGCACCATGCTGACGTGGAGCACACGCCTTTCTTCTTGTGTCTACCTGCACGTCATTATGTCATAATGTATTATCTTACTTGAAAATTATTTGTTATTTATTTGCAAGGAGAGAAAAAGAAAGAGAGAGAGAAAGATAAAGGAGAGAATAGGTGTGCCAGGGCCTGTTGCTACTGCAAATGAAACTCCAGAAACAATACTCTACTTCGCACATCTAGCTTTACTTGGGTTCTGGGGAATCGAGCCCAGGCTGACAGGCTTTGCAAACAAGCACTTTTAATTGCTGAGCCATGTCTCCAGCCTGATGATAATGTTTTAAAACACACACACACACACACACACACACGCACAAGTGTGTGCATACATCGCCTGCACACCCTGCCACTGGCTCTATAACTTGCTCTATCCCATTAAAAAAAAAAAAAAAAGGCCAGTCTGTTTGGCTTGCCAAGAAAAAATTAAAAAATAAAAACAAAATAAAATAAACTTTTCTGCCCTTTGGTTGCTTCTGCCAGGTATTTTTGTCACGGTGATGTGGAAATGACTAACGCAGAACGTAAGTGAGTAGGCGTTTGTGTGTCCCTGACACTGCTACCCACTACTTGATATCTTATTAGTTTACCAGTACAGCATATATAAACAAAGGGACGCGAGTCCTTGGTGTTAGAGCCAGGAGTCATGGAAACCGCCCGTGAGAACGCCTTACACAGCTCCCTGACCACTTGAGGTGTCACGGATGGAAGGCTCAGAAAGCCACTGCAGTGTCTTCCCCAAAGTCACTTTCCAGCCAGCTCTGGTGTCGCCGGACTGGAAATGCATGGGACTTCTCTGATGGTTGGCTTCGGCTGCGAGGCTCCCCAACAGCCTTGTCAAGCGCCCAGGCAGCTCTGCTGACGTACTGCTCCCGGCTCCTTCCTCCCGTCACTCAGGTCAGACCTGCCTTTGGTCCTGTGGCTCTCCCAGGTACCTGCACACCTTTATCCTCTCTCACAGGTAGCTCCGCTAATAAAATCCGATCTGTACTGATTACCATCTTGCTGAATGCTTCCCGGAGGGAGGATCCAGATAAACGTATGCACAGGAAGAGGGGTGTGGTGGCCTAGGACACTATCTTACTCTCACACTTGCTTTGGGGAGCGTCAGCTCTACCAAACTGCAAGAAAGGAAACCATGTCACTGCCGGTTAGGGGCAAACATGGCGGACAGCGGAGTTCACTCAGCAGCGAGGCTGTGCTAGAGAGGTGAGCTCATTCTCTCTGAAAGCCCCTGCTCTGTGGGTGGGAGCCTGCAGCTGGGGTGAAAAACACTTGGGCCACTGCAACCCTGTGGCTGCCAGGTGAGACTCTCACATGAAAACGTGGGCCCTGCTGGCCTCTGCCTCCTGCTCTTTCTATTGCATCATGCAGTAGGAGAGGCTAAACCTCCCAGGATGGAGGTGAGGCCAGGAGACTTGAGCTGCACCGTCTCCAGTGGCATTCAGGCCCTGAGGCATAAACATATCCCCAGAGGTCTTTCTCCTGCTTGAAGTAAGCAGTGAAACGATTTTCTAAGGCTTTTAATTTCAATCAAGATAGGAGTTAACCGAGCCTGTCATGGGCCAGATCAAAGTCTTGATCAAATCACAGAGTGGTGCTTTTTTTTTTTTTTTTTTTTTTTATAATAGTAATTGTGTTTGTGTGTGTTCATGTGTGAGTGGTGGTCTGCATATGCCGCCATGTGTGTATAAAGGTCAGAGGACAACCTTGAGTGGTGGTCCTCCCCTCCCACCTTGTTTTAAGGCAAGGCCTCTTGTTTACCACTGCACATGCTGTGTGCTTCCTAATGCACCCTAACAGCACTGAGACTCGGAGTGAAAGTGCTTTATGTCTATGTGAGACACCTCTGTACAATACACGTCCAAGGCTCGAGGACCATTGTGAAGCGGTGGTGGAAGGAATGTAAGAGGCAAAAGAAGGAGAGGAGTGCTGGGCAACATGGTCTTCCACACCCAAAGTGGCCGTGGGGTGCATGACCTCACAGCGGCTGGAGCTGCCAACGCCAGACCTGTATGATAGGAGGGAAACAATGATGAGATCAAAACAGAAGAGAGGTTAGTTCGAAAGAAGGAATTCAGTGGAGGGGGAGTTGGGAGGGGGAAAACGGAGGGTAGTGGGAGGGGATTGTGATCAGTGTACATTGTCTATATGTGTGAATGTGGTCAATAAAAAGTTTTATGAAAGTGCTATATGATCATCGGCTGGGCTCAGAGCCCAAAGCCCAAGCTCATCACCCAGGCTGCTCAGCCCATTAAACAGCTTTGACCGTGAATTGTTCTTTTTTTAGTTTTGACATTTGTTGATTGTCTATATATATATATATATATATATATATATATATATATATATATATATCTTATGTACACAGTGTGTATACAGCCATGTTGGTACCATCGTTAGCCTCCCTGTCCTCCCCCTTCCGAAGGGACCCTCCTCGTCGGGGAATGTGGGTCGTGCATTGTGGGGGTGGCCATAAGTTATGAGGAAGAGGCAATGTCTCTGTGCATAATGTCACAACTTGTGGCTCTAACAATCTTTCCGCCCCTTCTTCCACAAATTTCCCTGAGCCATGCTGGGTTCATTTAAGGTCTGCTTCAGTGATGAGCTCTTGGGAGCCTCAGTGTCTCTGGATCTCTGGTTTTGTAGGAGTTGAGTGTCCTCTGTGTCTATCTCCTTCACCCTTGTGCTGGTACCAGGTTCACCAAGAAAGCAGCACTCTTGCTCATTTCCCCAATTACTCTGTGGTTTCATCTGGGGCCCTGGTGAGGTACAATGAGCTGAGTCTCTCCTCAGGTTCTGTGTCCATCTGAAAAAGAGAAGCAGATTCTCCAATGGAGAGTGAATTCAGCACCAGAGAAATGGGATAACTATTATTATTTTAGAGAGAATTTAATAGGTGCAGGCCCTCTTGTAGCCCACAATTAGTGGTAGCTTGATAATGGAAAGTGGGCTTGATTTTTGGATATGGTTTTGACTTGTTTCCCAGTTCCAGCTATGGGTTCCATTCCACTGAGCAGATCAGTTAGCCAATTCAAGTGCAGTTGGTTACCTACCATGGCTGTGTGCCACTATTGCACTTGTGTGAGCATCACATCAGGTTGTTTGCTGCTGAGTAGCTTAGACCACGAGTTGCTTGGACAGATGTTGGTCATTTTCCCCCAGCCACTCATGCAGCATCTTCTGGCACTAGACGAGCTAACTGTCTGGGGACTGACGCTCTTCCAAATTCCAGCAAGGTCACTCCCTGTTCTGCACCAACAGCATATGGTGTCTTTGGCAGTAGGGTCTTACCATTAACCTTTGGTGGGTCATCAAGTACTTTGACAGAAATCTGTCTTCTTTTGGGAAACCTTGTAGGTCTCTCTGATCAACAGTTCATTGTGGATGTTAGCCACATGCTGGTACTGGGGGTTACAGGTCAGTGCCAAGGGGAAACAAGGAAGAAAAAGATAAGTAATATAAGAGAGAAGAGGGAGAGAAAGAGAGGAACAGGAGAAGATTAAGGTTAGTCTTCATCATACCCTCTTTAGGGCCCTATGATTCAAGTGTTTCCTCTAAGGACCTGATGAAGGGTCAACCATTAGTCTGTCTTTTAGGATATAGAACTTTATGGTACCATTGCCATTTGGGTCCAGTTTTGTGTCCCCCCCACCCTTACCCTCTCCTCCCACCTCACCCTCCGTATTGTTCAGTCCTTGAGATGCTTATTAGATATGTCAGCATTTCAGGAAGATGCAGGTTAGGAGCCACAGATGAGTGAGACCATGCGATGATTATCTTTCTGTGATTGGGTGAGTTTGCTGAGAATGATCTGCTCCAAATTTGACCATTTTTCATCAAATTTCATTGTGTCATTTTTCCTTACTGCTGTGTAGAATTCCATCATGTAGCATTAAAAAAATTATTTATTTATGAGAGAGAGATAAAGAGAGAGAGTATGAGCATACAGGTGCAAATTCCAAATGCATGTGCCACCTTGTGCATCTGGCTTACGTGGGGAGTCAAACCTGGGTCCTTAGGCTTTACAGGCAAGCACCTTAACCACTAAACCATCTCTCCAGCCCTTAACCATGCTTTTTGCCTTTGGGCTCTGGCTTGTTGTCCTGGGAGTAAATGCCAATGCACCTATGTGACTGTCCTCTCTGCTTGGGGGTGGAGTGCTGGTGGATATGATAGTTGTTGGTCAGCATCAGGCTAATATCTGCTATTCACAAGGACATTTGAAGTGTTTAGTGTAAATCCACCAACTCTGGTGTGTGCAGAAAGGGGCAGAGGCTGTTTTGAGGGTCTTAGGGTGAGGCAGAGCTGAGTTTGAATCCTGGCTTTATCAGTGGTGTGGTGCCCTTGAAGCCTTTCTCTTCATATCTGTTCTACAGATAAAAAAAAATCTTGTTGCTTAACTGTTATGGTTCAAATTTGAAATGTCCCCTCACAGATTCATGTTTTGAACACTTGATCCCCAGCTGGTAGGGTTGTTTCGGGTGGTTGGGGAATCTTTTAGGAGGTGGGGCTTTGCTGGAGGAAGTAGGACCCTGAAAGTGAGTCCTTGGGGTGTTGTTATTCCTGCCCACTTTGGTCTGTGGTGATGTCAGTAGTCTCCACACACTCCTGCTGCCGTGAACGGAGATGCTCTGCGTACCTTCCCCACCATGATGGAACAAAACCCTCTGGAACCCTGAACCAGAAGGCAGAATAAATCCTTTCCCCTTAAGTTGTGGTCACAGTAATGCAGAAGTAACTAGTACACGGCCTCAGAGCTGGTGATCTGTTGCGATCATGCCATGTAGTGCCTATACCCAGCTCTCAGCAGTCACTAGCTATTGGTGACATTTTTATCATCGTATTGTATTGAATTTGAGGACTGTGCTGGGCTAGACTGTCAGAGAAGACTGGGAAGAGGATGGGGTGGGGGGCGTGATATTTGTAATCTGACTCTTCAGAAAAGCTTTAGGTTAGTAAAATTGAGATGATGACCATTAGTGTGTTTTCCATCCACAAGAGAGCAACAGTACTCCCTTGAGGGTGTACAATTGGAACGAAAGCACCTAGAATGATAGTGATAGCAACATCAACAGCCAATATTTATGGAACACGCAATGCATCCCAGGCTTCGGTTAAAGAACTTAGCATAGACTAGCTCAGTAAGTCTGTGGAGCAGCACTCTGAAGTAGGTGCCCCCATGATCCCAATTTTAGACACGAGGGCTGGTGGCACATGCAAGTTGGGGCTATAACAGGGGTTCATTCACTACATATTAGATGCTGACATCTGGGCAAGAGACTTCAGTCATACCAAGGTCTAGAATGTAGTAGGATGTGAGACACTTTCGTTGTTGAATCAAGGAGATATATCAGAAGTTGTCAATTTTTTTTGCTGTGGTAGCAAATATATCAGGCTCTGGGCTCCATGGGGTCCCTGTTGGCAAACTCTGAGCTGTGTCACTGGAGGGCAAGGGACAGCCACAGACCACATGGAAGTGATTTTAGATTTGGTCCTGATGAAATGAAGTTAAAAAGAGGTGGCAGAAGTGATACTGGTGCCAACTTGATAGACAATTTTGTTTATCCGATGAGCACTCTGTGTGAGGAACCGTTGTTAGAAATTCATAGGCTATTACACTCAGGTTCGCATTGCTGGCAGAAAACACCCGGCCAAGAGCAGATTGTAGGAAAAAGGTTTATTTTGGCTTATAGACTTGAGGGGAAGCTCCATGATGGCAGGGGAAAACGATGGCATGAGCAGAGGGTGGACATCACTTCCTGGTCAATATCAGATAGCCAAAAACAGCGGGACAGTGTGCCAAACACTGGCAAAAGGAAGCTGGCTATAACACCCACAAACCTATCCCCACCAATAAACTGCCCCCAGGTGGCGTTAGTTCCCAAACCTCCATCAGCTAGGCATCTAGCATTCGGAACACCCAAGTCTACGGGGGATGCCTGAATCAAACCACCACACATTCTGTGCTGGTTTGAATGTGAATGTCTGACCCCTGTAGCCATAGGTATTTTTGATTAAGGTTAAGCTTCCTGCTTAAGTCTCCAGCAGCCTGCTGAAGGGGGTGTCACTGGGGGGCAGATCTCGTAGTCCAGTCCTGCTAAAGTGTGTTTAGAGCAGTTAGCTGTTGGTGTTTGCTGGTGTTGACTTCTCACTGTCCCTTCTGTGACGCCTGCTGGACTGAGCCAGCTTCTGCCAGTGATGGTGTTTCACCGTGTTCTGTAAGCCTGGGCATTACAGGCAAGACACCCCACTGTGGATGAGAACGTGGGGCGCTGCATGAGCACATGGCAGCATACAGCACACTACCCACAAACACACATGTATGCATACATACACACCACATCTTCCCCTCCCCCCACACATGCACACACAAAGTGTTTCCATCTTGTTCTTACTAGAGGAGGCCCAAAGAATCACAGTTATTCTCTACTTTACTGAACAAACAGCCGAGGAGCAAATTTTGACATCTGTTTATTTGAGTGTTTTGTGTTTTATTTTGTCTTGTATCGTGTATTTATTTGTGGGAGAGGGTTGATTTGGTTTGGTTCATTTCTGTTTGGGTTAGTTAGGTTTGGTTTCCTTCCTTCCTTCCTTCCTTCCTTCCTAAGAAGTCTTAAAGAGATGAATTACCTACTTGGCCTGAAAGGTGACCCATCCTATGGGAGGAACACGTTTACATGGCTTCCTTGAGATTGGGGACCAAGGGTGGAGACCTGCAGTTGAAGCTGGGCACAGTTGGGGAAGCATGTGGGGAGGACGGGAGACCTTGGGCTGTGGCCGGGCTGTGGGTGAAGGGTGAGAATCCCTTTACATGGGTGCTTCACAGCCAGGAAAGACTTTCCCCACCATGGACCCAACATCAAAAACTTACCCCTAGATCTTGCTGAATTACCTAATTCTGAAGGATTCCTTATGTTCCCAAGAAAGAGAGAAAGCATTCCTCTTTCATCCTCCCCCCCACCGCAAAAAAAAACTACGTCATTGCTAAGCATGGGTTTCTTGCCACCCCTGGCAGGTGGGAAGCAAAGCCAGATTTATTTGCCTTAGAAAAATAAAGAAAACGTGAGGCTGCTCGCACCCAAGTGTCTTGGGACAAATCCACACAGGTCCCAGCTGGTGCTGGGAATTTCTCACCAAACGCCCTCAGAAGATCACGAGGCTTCCAGGGCCTCTGGCCCATTAGAGAATGCCGCCCCCCCCCACCTTAAAAACATCGCTTCTGGCTTGGTGTTGATGAAGGCACAAGGCAGCCTGGCGAGCAAGCAGTAATTAACTTGAGTGTGCCTATAAGACAGTCACAATAATTTATGTTTCTCCACCATCCTCCATCCCTCCCACCTTGAGCTTTCCAGATTTCAAGGCTATGACTCACCCCTCCGCTGCTGTGGGGTAGCTCTGAGCATGCAGCACACCACAATTTAGGCAGAACATTCCAAAATAAAGTTTTTTTTTTTTTTTTAAATTAGAACACCCAGCTAATTACAAGTGAAACACACTCCTTGTCACGCAGGCCAGCTGACTTCATACTGGGGTGACAGAAATGAGATAACACTCCCAAGTTGGTACTTACATGTTTTAAAGTCAGATGGCTCAGCTAAGGAGCCCTGTGTCCCAGCCAGTGGCCCCAAGCCAGTCTTTGGAATATGACCTAAGACAGAGCTGGTGACAGAGTGGCCATTTCTGGCAGCATTCATCAGAAATCAGTCTTCCTATGAGGCCTGTTCTTTCCCGAGGCACTGTGGTGAGGCCACCTGACGGCCTCAAAGTGACACCGTACTTTCTCCAGGACAAGCCACTCTTCTCGCAGTGTCGACAGCTTTCCTATCTGTACTAGACACGTGGCTTTGGGCCATACTCGCTCCTATACTTATTCAACCCCATTCAATCAGAAAATGTCTACTTGAGGCACAATAGCGTAGTGACTGAGAATGCAACATTTGGATTAAGAAATAATATTTCTAGGGGCAGGAGAGATGGCTCAGTTGGTAAAGTGCTTATCATGTGTAGTACCCAGTTTCAGGTCGCTGAGACGAACTTCCAGGCCAGGCACAGTTATGGAGGAAGGGATTTATTGAAGCTTACAGATCCAGGGGAAGTTCCATAATGGCAGAAGCTGGCCCACTTTCACAGGTCCAAGCAGACAGAGAGAGAAGCCCCAAGCCAAACAAAACAAAACAAAACCAAAACCACACCACAAACAAGTATACTTTAGGAACTCCAGGCACTTTGCATATTCTTAGATTAGAATTTATTCTTTTTAAAATTTATTTATTTATTTGACAGAGAGAAAGAGGCAGGGGAGGGGGAAAATGGAATAGGCATATCAGGGTCTCTAGCTGCTGCAAATGAGCTCCAGACTCATGTGCCACCTTGTGCATCTGGCTTATGTGGGTCCTGGGGAATCGAACCTGGGTCCTTTGGCTTTGCAGGCAAGCACCTTAACAGCTAAGCCATCCCTCCAGCCCTAGACTGCAATTTCAAATCCACCACCACACCTCAGGGCTAGACCCTAAGATCTGCTCAGCGATGTCTCCTCCAGCCAGGTGGCTGGAAATCCAAGAAGCTTTAATAAACTCCTGAATCTATTGGGAGCATTTATTCAAACTACCACACCATGTAATTGTGAAGATCTGAGTTCAGATTCCTAGCACCTATGCAAATGCTGGTTGTAAATGCAAGCCTATCATCCCAGTATGGTAGAGGCAGAGACAAGCGGACCTTTGCCGCTTACTTACTTACTGGCTGGCTAGTTAGCGTAGCGAAATCAGTGAGCAAGAGGTTCAGTGAGAGACCTTGCCACAAACAGCAAGCTGAGGAGTGCTTGAGGAAGATGCCCAATATAGACCTCTGCCTCTCCCTCTGCACACACACACGCATGCACGCACACGCACACCTATGCTCACGTGCATACTGTGCACCCATATGTATGCAAAAATAGAAATGCTATGGGATTGAATCCTATATGACAACATGAACTTGAGCAAGTACTTTAAACTAGGCCTCATTCCCTCACTGTCAAAGAGGAGGAAGTGACACAGGCTCCATGTGAAGATTAACGTAGCCCCACGATGTGCAACACGGTCACCAAGACAACAAATTGTGGCTTGACCGCATCAGGAACCCCAACTGTCTTCTGAATTGGGTGGACCCCAGTGAGAGTCCTCCACATCTCAGAGGGACTGGAGTCTTCGGGTAAAGTGGTCCTGGCAGCGGGGAGTGACTGCTGATCTGGGATCTTAGATATCTTTGCATGACCAACATGTTTCATGAAGACAATGGCAAAAAAAAAAAAAAAAAAAAAGAATGTCCTGGCATCAGCTTAGCCTTTCAAAATATAAAATTTGTCCTTTGGGAGTTGTGGTTTTGATCTGGAACATCCCTCTGAAGCTATATGCTAAAGGCTTAGTAGTCAGTCTTTGGAACGGTTGGGATGTGGTTGAGCATCTAAAAGATGGGGGCCAGTAGACGGAAGTGCTGCCCCTGGGGCACACCCTAGAAGGGGGTGTTGGGACCCTGGCCACTCTTATCTCTTTCTCTTTGCTTTCCCGGTCACCATGAGCTGAATGGCTTCTCTCTCTCTGCCACAGTGTACTATTTTCCGACATGTACAAAGGTGACAGGGTCAAGTAACCATGGACTGAGACCTCTGAAACTATGAGCCACAATAAATCTTTATCTCTTTACCGTCATTGGCCTCAGGTATTGTTCCAGCTACTGAAAGCTGGATATAAGAGTCAATGGACCGAGCTCTGCAACGCTGCTTCCCGGATTCCCCGCCCTGGCCCCCAGCCCGAGCTCAGTTATAAGAATAATAAGAGTGCCTCATTTGGAAGGCCAACCATGGACTTCCAGCCAGGGTCTCTGAGTCCCAGTTCTGCTGCCTTCTAGTTGTGTGCTTTTCAGGGAGTTATACAACCTCTCTGAGCCCCATTTTCTTTATTCATCTATAAAATTATCAAAGTATATCTTCCATGACCAATATGAGGATCAAGTGGAAAACAATAGAAAAAGTTCACTATGTCATAGCATGTAAGAGAAACAAACATGGGTAGTGTGTGCTTCCCTGTTAATATATCAACACCTCCCTCTGAGTTTCTTAATTTAACTCAGCCATAGTTTGTACTGTGCGCTGAACTAAAAAATACAGAAAATAAATATTTTAGAGCTATGCTCCTGAAAATCTTCGAAACAGGATAAGAAACTTTTACCAGTTATCATCTGAGAACCACCACCAAGCCATTATGCAAAACAAATAAAGAAAGAAAAAAAGAAACAAACAAACAAAAAAACCCAGGCTGGAGAGATGGCTTAGCAGTTAAGGCACTTGCCTGTAAAGCCTAAGGACCCAAGCGCAAGATCACAATGCCCACTAGGTGGCGCAAGCGTCTGGAATTAGTTCGATTGCGATGGCTGAGGCCTTAGCGAGCCAATTCTCTCTCATTCTAAAATAAAATTTAAAAAAAATTTTAAAAATTAAAAAAAACCCAAAGGGTATTGAATTAACCAGAACCCACAGTCCAGCAAGAGGCCACACTGTGACATTGTGCAGGACACATGGCATTCCACTTCCTTCCTGGCTGCTCCTCCACATGCCCCGTCTAAGTAAACCACGGACAGCCCCTTGTGTAATGTCAAGTGTCTGGCCTTACCCGCCCTTGGGCTCTACTACTGAGGAGAAGCTTAGGGAAGTATCTTTTCCACAAACATGGTTTCACTCCATAGGAATCTTCACATCCGAGTCCAAGAAAATCAGACTTACTCATCACAAAAGCTCAGGGCTCCTAGAGCACCGAGCCGGACGTAAGTGTCACGCAGAAGGTGCAGAGTCAGTGTACCAAGTGAAGAGGTGGGCGTGAGCTCCTGAAGCAGGCCTTTTAGAACAGGGTGAGTGCGACCTCCTTGAAGGACAGTGTGGGCCTGAGCTCTAAGGTTGGGAGAGACAGGACGTGCTGGGGGCAGTGAGGGGACGTGCCTGGATGAGGCTGTGAGGAAGGAACGGGAGACAATGCGCTGGGTTCCATCACAGACAGCTCCCAATACAACACGATCAGTCTGCACCTCCTCTTCTCTCACGAAGATCGTGCTCCAAGGATGCCACATGATTGACTAAGAGCAGAAGCCCGGGCCAGGGGTACAGATGAGAAAGTTACACCTACCGTCAGCATGGCAGAGGGAGAGTCAGGTGCTGGAAACAGGTTAAAGGCCAAGGATGGGCATGATGGGGAATTAGAGAACATAAAACCCAGAATTTGGGAGAAGTGGCTTCTGAGTAAAGGAATAGGACAAGGGGAAGGGAAAACTTCAGGCTGGGGTTTCAAGTTCAAAGAAGTCAGGAAGTAGGGACATCAAGATACCCACTTGAGGAGGGAAATGATGAATCTGGATCCAAGGTGACAAAAATGTTGGAAGAGAGCCCTTCTCTTGGTATTTGCCTCTGAATACTCCTAAACACCTTCACACAGGCACTTATGCTCAAAACTAATGGTCAAGACCACCTGAACCTTACATCCTATGTTCCTTTGGGCCCGCTGAGTCCCTTCATCCCTTCATGCTAAATAAGGTCTCAGCCCATCCCTCTTCTGTTGTGGAGGACAGAGTATTTCATTTCATTCTTCCCGCACAGCCCTGTGATGAGGGCAACTCACCTTCTCTGTATGAACAGAAGACTATGAAGGTCAAGATCACCGTAGATCATACATCATCAAGCAGTATGTTTGGCCCATGGAGACCACATCTGCTCCTCTGCATGGTGAGTGAATCGTGCAGTAGGTGAAGTTCAAGGGCAAAAGAATTAAACCTCTAGTTAGCCCTGAGTCAAAAAACCCAAGTCACTGTCTAGAAATCATCATGTACTGATCTTTCATGGTGGGTGGGAAGGAGGCTGGATTAAAGTCCTTGAAACAAGCCAGGGCTAGCCTAGGCTTCCTGCCCTCCAAACCCTGCGACATCTTAGCTCACAGTAAGCGAACAAGAAAACTGGCCGAATCGGCATGTGGTGCCATTCTTTCTTTTCACCACAGCCCTTACTGCCACCGAATCTGTCCCATGTCACTGTCTGAGTGCTCACTGTGTCTTACCCTAACGACCAGTGGAGGGGGGCTATTTGCCAATGATCACCTGATGTCTAGGGAAGTGCTTGATGCCAGTAGCCACTTCTTAAATATTTGTTAAATGAATGCCAAGAAGCTGGGTCAGGCAGAAAAGTGGGAGAGACTCCGAGGGAAGCAAACGTGAAGATTTATTTCCCAGTGACGACGAGTGTGAAGGACTTGACGCCCAAGAAGTGCGTTGTAGCGTAGAGGTAAAGGTCAATAACGTGTACCTCTGGGCAAGACATGGAAATGAAATGAGCACTGCTTCCCTTTCCTTCCTCTGACTCTTCCCCAAACACACCTGTGGCCACTCCCTTCTCCTCCACTCCGCTCTGTCCCTGGAGGGGAGAGAGGCTCATGATAGGTTCCAGAGGTTTTCACTGGGCTTTTGTACTAGTTATCTTTCTTGTCACTGTGACCAAACTCCTGACCGGAGCAACTCAAAAGAGGAAGGATTTTCACTGGCTCACAGTTTGGTGGGTTCAGTCCATCATGGCAGAGAAGGCTTGGTGGCAAGGGCTGTTCCATGGTGTCCTGTAGTGGCTTGTTACCTCTTAGAGGATCAGAAAGCAGAGAAAGTGGAACCAGGCTATAAACCTTCAAGAACCACACCAGCGGCCTACATTAGCCAACTAGACCCCATGTCCTAAAGGTTCTACAACCATCTAAAACAGCAACATCCGCTAAGGACCAGATATCCAAACATATGAGTGTGAGGGACATGCCACATTCAAACCATAACAGTATGCCCAAGAGGTCCCAGAGCAATGGTAGGAGTCTTGCTTCTATACCTGAAGTATTCATGACGGCCTCCTCCATCTCTGAGCTATTGGCTCTTCCTGGAACCTGGAGCTCAACTCCCTCTAGACAGGGTTGGCTCTCTTCCTTCTTCATGCTGTCACCCCATTTTAGTATACTTTCTGTCTTGATTCCATTCCACCCACGGCTGGTGATACAAGCCTATAACCCTCGGATGTCACAGCTCCAGCAAGCCTGCTTAAGTCCTATTCTCAACCACCCCAGCTTCGCATCCAGCAGCTACCGTTGCAGCCTCACCTGCTTCTCTCAACGTGCGGTCAGCCCGGAGTGACAAGACTGGAGTTCCAGCTTTGGGCATGAGTGGGGTAGGTCCTTTGCTTGATTTGGCCCTGGAGTGTACTTTAGATCTGATTTCCTGAGAGCAGAACCTGAGATAAGGAGTTAGGTGTGTGTGACTTATGGGGAAAGCAATGAAGGCAAAGGAGGAAAGGAAGGAAGAAGTTGATCCAGGGTATGCCTTCAGCTGGTATCTCGCTGCAAGGCCCCTTGCCACTGCAAATGAACTCCAGATGCATGTACCACTTTGTGCATTGTGTTTATGAGGTTACTGGGTGAGTTGAACCTGGGCCAGAAGGCTTTACATGCAAATGCCTTTAACCACAGAGCCATCTCCCCAGCCTCTGTATCCTTTATTGATGACTCAATGAACTCAAATGTCTTTAACCATGGAGCCATCTCCCCAGCCTCTGTATCCTTTACTGATTACTCAATGGACTCAGGCTGCAAGGGGCAGTTTGGGGAGGCATATGGGGTACATGTTTTTCACCCCAGATAAGAGACAGCTGGGAACGCTTATCAGGCAGCTCCAGCACAGTTGGAGTAAAGAACCTATATGGGGATTTCACCAGCACCCTCTTTAGGCTCCTATGAGGAAGGAATTATTCATGCAGCATGGATCTACTGAGGTTTACAGCAAGGTTTGGAGTTAGGATATCAGCTAACAACCCAAGGTTGCTTCGCCTTCTTGTGTCCCATGGACCGTCATTCTCATCAAGTCCTCTCCTAAAGAGGCTACAGTCTACACAGATCCCTCAGCCAAGACCACCTGGTCTCCTCTTGACATCACTTCTCTGAGGGAGAATCCCACAGAAGACAAAAGGACGCGTGTTCTTCATTCTCCGTGAGCTCAGTTCCCATGAGGCTTGAGCAGAGGTGGAACTCCCTAGACAGGCATCTTTCTGAAAGCCCTCTCTGGGAAGGTCTCTGTGCATGGAGACATGTGGAGCCCTGGACCACAGTGAGTGAAAAAAAAAAAAAGTTCCAGAAAATTTTCATTTGAGGTGATTGATTCTTAAGTGGAAAATTCTTAACCTTTCAGCTAAACTCCATAAATTGATTGCAAATGCCTCAGTTAAAAAAAATAAAATAAAAATCTGTGGAGAACCAGCACATATTTCCATCCCCAACACGCTGCTTCGGTCACGCTGTCAGGTCACATCGGACCAAATAAGGAGAAAAAGAAATACAACATCTTTGAAAAGAAAACTGAGAAGGTGAAAGAGGCCTGGGAGAAAAGACCAAGGAAGAGGAAGGAGACTGGGAAAAATTGCAGGTGACAGGAGTTTCCATAGAAAGATTAAGATAAAGGGAGTCAAGCAGGGTTGGGGTAGGAGGGGGAGGGGGGGAGTGAGGGCAGTGAGAATCAGGGGAAAGCACCAAGGGGCCTGGTGACCAGCACGAAGCAGGTGCCTGGGGAAGGGGACTGGCTCCTTTCCTGGAGGGAGGAAGCCTTGCTCATGGTCACCAGACTGCTTCAAGGCGTAAACCCAAATGCCAGATGTGGAGAACAAGAAAGGGCTTGGGGCGCTTTGTGTTTTGCTGTGCACCCAGTGTGAGAAGGATGTCAGGGAGTGTGGGGGTCAGATACCCAAGAGGCTGGGAAATCCCCACAGGAGACGGGAAGCCAGGGTCAGCCACAGTGACCACAGTCTTCTACTGCCAGCCAGGTTTATAGCTGGGCAGAAGGGTTCGTACCACCCCTGCCGGCTTTGGGCAGGAGAGGGGAGACGTGCAAGCATGCGACTGACCAGTTAGATTAGACAGACCAGAACCTCAGGGCCACCAGGAAGCTTGGGATGCAGGCCTGAGACCAAGTGAAGGGAATGGTTGTAACTCAGCGGACAAGAGGATGTCTGAGACACTTGTCCCTGCATGTCCTGACGCTGAGCCTCTGAAACGGCAAGATCAGCTCATGTGCATGGGTCCTTCATGGACTGGTCCACCAAGGCAGAACATTCTAGTGAAAAGTCCTTAGGATCAGCTTCTAAGATGGGGACACAATGAGGTGACTAATGAATGTAGCAACATAGCATACATTTCCCCATGCCACCCACCCACCCACCCACCCATCCATGCACCCATCCATCCATCCATCCATCCATCCATCCATCCATCCACCCACCCATCCATCCAGTTCATTCATGCATTCAACAAATAATACAGAATTGGGCTCCAGAGTCAGGCAACACTCTCTTGGCACAATAGCGTGACCACTTCTTCCTTACCTGTGGATTTTGGACAAGCTACATGGCCACTCGGTTTCAAGTTTTCTATCAGCTACAAAGAGATAATTGGCAAAATGATCTCAGTGAATTGTGAAGATTAAATGGAATGTGGTATTCTGCCCCAAATCTAAACAGAATAATAATGAGTACATTATTACCTTTTTATTTGTATCATTATTGTTGTTATTATCATCATCACTAATTTCAAAGCAGTGTGAAGGTGAAAGGGGCTTTTTCCTAAATCATGACAATTCCTTCCATGTACCGCGAGAGGTCCCATGTCCCTCCTGGTCTTACCCAGTCCCCTTACTCACTTCCCTACACCCCCCAGGAGAGAAAGCGACTGATGATAAGTGAAAGTGACTTCTGATAAGATTAGAAAGAGCAATTAAGCAGATGTCCCCTCCACTTGTTCTTTTTCTTGGGAGCAGCAAGTTTATTTACAATGAGCATGTCCACCTGCTGCACCTCAGAGCCCATCTCCCAGGGCCTGTCCCAACCTGCTACAAGTAGGGATGGTCAGTCTTTTAAGGTTAAGAACTGCTTATCAAGAAATCCCCCAGAGATAAGCCGCATTTCCCAGTACCCACATTGCATTATCTGAAACAAAGACCATCTCTGTCTGCCACATCTTCTCTTCACTTCCCAGTCAGAGTTGGGATCTCTGATGAAAAGGAGAGGTGCTATTTATTAGGTATCCCATCTAATCCCCACAATTATAAGTAATTCTGTGCATGTGCATAGCCGAGTCTTTCAGTGGTTCAATGGAACAGTTCAAAGGGAGAACTTGACTTCAAATCCAAGTACTTTTTTTTTTTTTCTTCCCTGAAATCCCACCAGCATCCCCATCAGCATTCCAGGCGCTTGATGAGCCTATGATTCCTAACAGGAATTTACAGTTTTATTATAGAAAAGATAGAACTAGGGCTTCTTGCCCACATCTTCTCCTTAACCCTCCCCCACCTCTGGAGCCAAGGTTAGCAGTTTTCATTACCACCGCTTGCTTTCTTGTGTTTAGACCAACCCTCCCTGCTGGATTCCAGATCCTTATCCAGGCCCAGGCCCCGCACCCGCAGGACAGGACCTCTTTTATGTGGTTTTGCTTTATGGGCTGGGGGGTGGGAGGGGGGCCACAGCTACCTTTGGTAAACCAAGAGTGCCTTTGGCTCCCTGGTGATCAGGAACGGTTTTGTTCCTGTGGGCTGACTCTTGTTCGGATGACTACGTGAATCAGAGAGATGCCTAGATTAGAGGTCAGAGCATTCCAGCTCAATAAATCAATCCCCTTTTAATTGTGTCCCTGTCAGCCTGCATTTTTTCCTAGACAGGAGGGCAGGGGGCTTGTTAGCAGAGGGATTCCTCTCTCTCTCTCTCTTTTGTGTGCAGAGCTGATGGTCAATTAGATTAAGCACCAGGCAGGACAACTGTAGATGAGCTCCCAGGTCTGTCTGGTCCTAAGAAAGGAGCCAAATGGGTCATAAATAGGCTGGAGTCCAATTAGGAGCTTCTGAGGGATTCCCACCTGGGAATTCATGTCTGTGAAGACAACCAAAGTCTGGCTTCATTAAGTGAGACTGATGGGCACACTTAGCATATTTATAAATGCCTTCCAGTTGAAGATCATTAAATTGTCATCTGTGCTTTTCCCTGTGGCCCCCAAGTATCATTAGACAACAGAGCTTCCAAGGGGCATGGAAACTTTCCTTCCTTGCGGGCGTCCCCACCTGTCTTGTTCGTCTATCAACGCGCAGACTGGTGCCCGCTGCACGAGGGAAAGCGCACCCATGCAATTTGCAAGGGCCAAACATTTCTGGGTATTGAGCAAGGCTTGGTTTTGAGTGGGGAGTGACTCGGAGTGTCCATTTTCTTCTCAGGTGTCAGCATGCGTGGAAGCCACCAGAATCCTGTAAAAACTTGGATTCTGATTGAAGACTTCCGAGGCCTGGCCCATTTCTTTTTTTTCTTTTCTTTTTTTTTTTAAATTTATTTAGTTGAGAATGACAGAGAGAAAGTGGCAGAGAGAGAGAGAGAGAGAATGGGCGCGCCAGGGCCTCCAGCCACTGCAAACGAATTCCAGACGTGTGCGCCCCCTTGTGCATCTGGCTAACGTGGGTCCTGGGGAGTCGAGCCTTTAACCGGGGTCCTTAGGCTTCACAGGCAAGCGCTTAACCACTAAGCCATCTCTCCAGCCCGACCTGGCCCATTTCTAACAGTCTCAACAAGCTGTACTTCTTTCTTTCTTTTTTCAGTGTGTGTTGTTTTTGTGTGTAGCTGTGTGTGTGTACACGCAGTGCATGCACTTGTATGTGTAGATACAGGAGGAGACCAGAGGAAAATATTGGGTGTCTTTCTCTTTCATTCTGTTGACTTATTTCCTGGGCAGTGTCTCTCACTCAACTTGGAGCTCCCCATTTTGGGGTTAGACTGGCTGACCAAGCCCAGCAATCCTCTTGTCCCCAACGACCCCCCCCCCCAGCACTGCCTCAGTTAGGAGAGAGAATGAGTTCTCTCTGTACCCCTAGCATGGGCTTGGCTCTGTGTTATGTATACTAGTGAGTCCCATGTCCCCCTCATAGTAAACTTGTGGCTTCAGTTTATTTAATCCCTAATAAAGTGAGATCAGAGAAGCCACAACACTTTATAGATGGAGCCCCTTGTTGCAGGTGGCGTGGTGCCCAGGAAGCAGACCCAAAAGTGCCCAGGGTTGCATACCCCTTCCAGGCTCCCCCTTCCATTTTCCAAGCTGCTGGATGCTTTTGCCCCCCCCAAACACTTTTTTCACCTCTCAGTGGCTGCTTCTTCTAACCCCAGTGGGAAAAGAAGGTTCTAGAGACCAGAGGGAAAGATTGGGAGGTTCAGTGGAGTAGTGAAAACGATCGGAAATCACATGAAATTATAGACATTGATCCAAGAAACGCTGCCTCTCCCGGCTCTGTGGGGACACCTCTGTCAGGGACACATTGGAGCCGCCGTGAGTTCAAGGCATTCTTGCCTCTGTGAGCTGCTTCCTCCACAAAACACTGGAAAATAGCAGATGTTCAGAGGCTCCAGTGGGTAATCTTCATTGGATTTGGAATTACCTTGGACAGTGAGGCACAACCTTGAGAATGCTTGAGGGGCTGTTTCCACAGAGGGTTGACTAAGGGAAGAAACCCACCCTGGATGTGGCTGGCCTCAACTCATGGCTTGATGACCCAGACAGAATGAAAGAAAAAGGAGTCCCTAGATGTCTACATTAAAAAACAAACAAACAACAACAACAAAAAAAAAAAAAAAAAAAAAAACAGGGCTGGAGAGATGGGTTAGTGGTTAAGGAGTATGCCTGAAAAGCCTAAGGACCCAAGTTCGATTCTTCAGGACCCACGTAAACCAGATGCACAAGGGGCACATGTGTCTGGAGTTCATTTGCAGTGGCTAGAGGCCGTAGCGTGCCATTCTCTCTCTGTGTCTCTTCTCTCTTTCTCTCTCTCTGCTTGCAAATACATAAACAAAAATAAATTATTTAAACAAAAAACCCAAACACCTCCTGGGTAACTAATACATGGCCAATGACCTTATTGAAGAAAGTATAGATGAAGAAACAAGGTATGTGAAATTACAAAGGAGGCAAGTCATATATTTGACTCATCATACTAAAGGTTCTAACATTTTTGTGCCTGTCACTCACTGAAGATCATAGACTCAGAACAAAGGGAGGCCTCTGAAAGAATATGTAGAATTAGTAAAAGCCAAAATTACAGGGAATACAGCAGTGCAAATACTTAAAGCGTCAACACTTTGTAGCTGCTATGTCGTTCCTTTCTTCTCGTCGGTTCCTTGTTTGTTTCGAGACAGGGTGTCATGTAGCCCCAACTGACCTTGGTGGACTCACGCTTCCCTGACTTCAGCCCTCTAAGAGCTGGGGTTACAGGCGTGCACCGAAAACAGCTCATCAGTGTATCTTCTTCTTTTTCCTCATTTCTTTTGAGACAGGGCCTGGCTGTCTAGTCGCGGCTGATCTGGAGCTTATGGAAGCCCTTCTGCCTCAGCCTGGGGTTACAGGAATGTGCCACCGCACCTTCCTCAAGGGGCTCGCTATTAGCATCTTACGTGACAAAAATGGGTCTTCTGAAAAGATACCAATAAAGTTATTTCAAAACTTCAGATCTCCAGGAAGTGCTCATTCGACTGTGCTCTGTGGTTCCCGTTCATCACGGAATATCTTGCATTGTCCCATATGCGAAACAAGACTCATGGACCCACTGAACTCTGTGTACAATTCTTTTGAAAGTCTGTGGCTCTCAGGTTAGGAGAACTGATATCCAGCCCACCTTTCCCCCTGCTAGGTGATGCCCCTGTCACCTGCAAGGCCACAACAAAGTGAGAACACCTGTCTTCTCTCAGCCCGTGCCCAACTGCCCTTGGAGGCTACATGATATGTGAACCAAGCCTGGGTTTTTTTGAGGCAAAAGATTCATCGATTCAAACACCTCCCTTCCAATTTCTTTACTGTATAACTTGAATTTGACCCTCACTAATCACATTCATACTGCCAACTTTGTAGGGTTATTGTAGTGGTTAAGGGTGGTGTAACTAAAAAGCTGGGCACAAGGTGGTCTCTAATAAATATTCAATATCTCCATTTCGAGTTGTAAGTGACAGCCTAGTAGTTTTCTCTTTTCTTTCAAAAAAGTGATTCCCTAGTTAGGACACACACTTAACAACCGAAAATGGCTTGGCCACTCCTTGAGAAGGGCTGTGCCCTGCTGACGTGAGCCTGAGTGTGGAGAGGACCGACAGACAGGCTGTAAACACTCCTCTGTGCTGTCCTGGCCTGCTTTTGTCCAGGCCTGTTCCCAATAAAACCCACGAATTGGAGGGCCTCTGACAGACAGTGCGGGTCTCCACTTGCCAAGTTGGCTCAACTAGCCATGCTCTGGGCCCACTGGAGTTGTCTGCAAAGACTCAGGGCAGGCCTGGCAGCACCCCTTCTTCTTGTCTCTTTGAGGTTAGGGCTGCCATTATAGGGCTCTTGAGAACGCACACTCTCTTGACCAAGAGGGCAGTAGCTTTGGAAATTTATTGCTGCTTGCCTGGGGCTGAGAGTCAGGTAAGGGTAACTGTGTCTACACACACAGAGCTCTGGGAGCTGACCGTATGCCCTGCTTCCTACAGTCTAAAACACACGCTTTTCCACAAGTAGTTACTGTCACTTCATTTCTGTTCTTTTGATGGTGACAGTCATTTCTGAGAAGTGGCAACAAGATACAAAGGGACGAAGGACTTAAGATCAACTACTCTGAATGTAATTAAGTCCCATTTCTGCCAACCGCTACTTGGGCAAAGTACCTGCCTTCCTCTGAGCCTCATTCTCTTCACATAGTGGAGCGTATGTAGTCTAAGACCTCCCCGCCAGCGGATGAGAGGTAAAGCAGGCTTAAACCTTCCACAGGTCATAGAGATCCCCAAACAGCTGGTTTCAGGCTCAGCTTGCTCATATGCAACCTGTGTTCTGCATCCTGACAAAACCCACACGCAGCCAGGCCCTTTCTGGGAGTTCTACAGTAGCTTATGGACACAGTGGCCAGTGTGGCATTAGTAGAAGTGACCCAAGTTCATACATGGTCCTTCTTCTTTTTTCTTAAACTCCAGTTTTGGTTTTAACAGGGGAGAGAGAGAGATGAAGGTTGTATTAGACTGGATAACTTAAGGGAAGCCGGGTTTATTTCGGCTCATGCTTCAGCGCCGTTTCCGTCCGTCGTGGCGGGAGGCAGAGTAGCAGGAGGGAGTTGAGATGGAGGCTGTTCCCATCATGGTGGGCCAGGAAGCAAGGAACTAGGCCAGGACTGGGGTCAGATATAATCTTCAAAGGTCTGCCCCTTGTGACCCAGCCCTTCCGAGAGGTTCCACAGCCTCCAGGAATAGTACCACCAGTGGTCAAAGCCCGGCCCGTGGGGCACGCTTCGCATTAAATGATAAAGAAGGGTTTGTGGGGCTGTTTGACTTCAGGAGGGCAATAGATACTGTATGTTCATTAAATATCTTTCAAGGTCACCACACCACCAAGGGCCTCAATGACCCTTTATCTTATCTAGTTGAAGCCCTTCATGTGGCTTCCCTTTTCTGTGTATTCTAGATCAATATTTTTTATATAAAATTAAAAAAAATTCATTCATTACCTTGTGTGCATTCATGGCCTTGCTTGTGCATCACGTTGTGCGTCTGGCTTACATGGGTACTGGGAGGTCGAACCTGGGTCCTTAATCTTCACAGGCAAGCTCCTTAACTGCTAAGCCATCTCTCCAGCCCTGGTTCAACATTCTTGTCCTCATCATTCTTATCAACTTCAAATACTTCAAGTCACCTTCCCACACCACACTCTTTGTGCTCCAAGTGGATTTTCTTTTGACTTGGTGTTAATAATAGATAATTCACTAAGTCACATGAAGATTACATGAGATAATGTCAATGAGAGTATTTTTAGAAATGCATTATACAGATTCATCCATCTGTCCTTCCTTTCACACAGGAACACTGGTGAAAGCTTTCCTAGGTGCTGAAGACATTGAGGGAATCGAGATACCTCCAAGGACTCTAGGGTCAATTGTCATATATGACGACAAAGTGTAATAAATACCATACTGTGTTAGAGGTCATGTGCAATAGTGGGACAAAGAAGTGACAGATAGGGGGCTGGGGAGATTGCTCAGTGGTTAAAGGCACTTGTTTGCAAAGCCAGCTGGCCTGGGGTTCAATTCCCAAGCCAACCAGGCAAAGCCAGATGTGAAAGTGGCACAAATGTCTAGTGTTTGCTATCAGTGGCAAGAGGCTCCAGCGCATACAACTCAACATGCAAATAAATAAATAAATATTAAAAAAGAAAAGAGGGCTGGAGAGATGGCTCAGTGGTTAAGGCACTTGCCTGTAAAGCCAACAGACCCAGGTTTGATTTCTTAGTACTCACATGAAGCCAGATGCACAAGGTGGCACATGTATCTAGAGTTCACTTGCAGTAGATGGAGGCCCTGGTATGCCCGTTCTCTTTCTCTCTCTGCCTCTTTCTTTCTCACTCTCTCTCAAATAAATAAATTAAATTAATTATTTTTTAAAAATAAGTTAAAATTAAAAATACATAATTATAATATATAATTAATAAATAACATATATATATTATATATGTATAAATAAATAAAATATAATTAAAAAACAAAGAGAGGCTAAAGAGATGGCTTAGTGGTTAAACCTGCAAAGCCTAAGGACCCATGTTTGATCCTCTCAGACCCCATGTATGCCAGATGCATGAAGGTCACACAAGCACAAGGTCGCACATGTGTACTAGGTGGTGCAAGTGTCTGGTGTTTGACTGTAGTGGCTAAGGCCCTAGAGTGCCAATTCTCTCTCTCTTTCTCTCTCTTGCTCACTCCACTCTCTCTAGAAACATTTAAATATAAAAATAAGGACAAAGAGGTGATTAGTTCACATTGATATAAATATCCTAGACATTGGAATGTGAATAGCAAGCTCAAGGAGTTCTGGGCCCTCTGAAGAGAAAGAACCGTGTGTTTGATTGGCACCTTCTCTGGGATTCCATTGACAGCTACCTGCAAATTCTTTATGTGTCCACAAAGTCAGGGTTGGGTTCCAGGTCTGCAGGCTAGGTTATTTGACTGCTCAGCTTTCATTGTCAAATCTGTATCAGAAACCTTCGTAAGACTGTCATAGAGAGTGAGGCAGTGTCACTCATTCACTCAACCACGTGACTGAGCATCTACAGTGCACTGGACACCAGTTCCACTGGCAATGTCTAATGGTGCCCAGCCTCAGAAACTGGATCACGGAAGCTCTATAATATCTTTGCTTCAGCTTTTCTCTTGAAGTGCCATTGCTTTTCAGTTCTCCCACAACTTGCCTCCAAGTTCCATTGTCTTAGATTCAGATAGAGGACACCCGAGGAGTTTCTGGCAGAGAGGACAGCGTTTGGTTGCATAGGCCAGCAGGCTAGATTGGTAGTGTCTTTGTTTCAGAATATCATGGCTGGGCGGCTTCAACCACAAACATTTGATTCTCGTAGGTCTGGAGTTGGGAAGTTCAAGTTCAAAATGGCAGCTTATTTGATACATGGTGAGGCCTCGTTCTTGGTTAGTAGATAGCATTTTCTAATTACTTCCTCACAAGACAGAGAGACCATTGCTCTTGTGTCTGTTATCATAAAAGGGCACTGATCCACTTCTGAGGCTCTGCCCTCATGACCTAGTTGCCTCTCAAAATCCCCACTCTCAACCACCATCATATCTAGGGGCGATGGCTTCTATAGCTGAAGTTTTTTGCAGAGGGAGACACAGTTCAGTCCATAGCAATGAGAAACAGTGAGAGCTAATTAAAGAGGCTGAGGCCAACCAGCAAACATCTCTTTGCTTCTTGCTGCCAAGGCCACTGGGGAGAAGCCCAACTTTTCTTTACTTTTTTTTTTTTTTTTTAATGATGTCTCTTTTTTGGTTCAGGATTTATTACAAGTACACTTCCTTTGTTTCTCCTATAATCATGTCATCGAGTGGCCCAGAGTTTCGTGTCAACAGCGCAGCCTTCTGGCTGGAAAGGGGCCCAGGATGTTTGGGCTTGTCATTAAGGAGTGCTGGTGGTGGGGCGAGCAAGCAGGGCAGGGCTGGAGTTGGCAGGCTCTCCAGAGGGCCCACAGGAGGGCTGGGGCGAGCCGCCCGAGTCCTGGGGCTGGTGGAGTTTCCAGCCACATGGTGGGGGCAGAGCTGTTTTTTTTCTTCCCATTTCAGGAAACCTCCTTAGCTAGTGGGCTGGTTTTCCCTGGCTCCCTTCTTAAGCTTGGACTTAAGCTCTTTAGTTTGAACATTTGTTTTCGCTTTTAGACTTTTCCTCTAATTACAAATAAGTAGTATGAATTCAAACCTTGGGAAACACTATGTCCCTGAGGCATGGAACATGGGTGGCATATGGGACCCCTGAGGAACCTAGTATACCGGAACCAAAGATGGAAGGCTCTGTGGTGGGCGTGTGGTGGGGGGGCGGGGAGAAATGATACAGGTGGGTGTGGCATTGAGGAAGGAGACAGGGTGTTGACTCCCAAGCTTGATTTCCAGTCCCCACAGCCCCACAGGGCTCTGCTCACATAGGCCCAATGCAGAAGGTGCCTCTGGGTTTTGTAGACCAGCGATTGCTCCCATACTGGTATTCATTCTTCACATCCCTCCTCCCTCGGCCTTCCTCATTGAAATGGTTGGACGAGGTGCCAACTTCTCTAAGAGCTTGGATGGAATCCAAAGGATGGACTCTTGGGGGCGCTGTCAGGAATGCTGTTGCAGAGACGAACGCTGGGGCATGTGTAGGCGGAGCTTCTTCTGCAAGGCTGGGGCTCTGCTCTGGCGGGAATCTCTTAGGATGGAGTAGGGGAAAAGGGAGAGAGCCTGTTGCCACGGCTGGCCTTCCTCATTGCTTCTTCCAGTAGCTTGCTTTGTCACCTGTTAGGCTTCACAAGGTCAGTAGGGATGAAGTTTGGAGGAAGACGTGCTAGGTTGACCTTCATTCATCCTTTTCTCCTTTGTGGTTCTTGGATCCTCAAGAGCCAAGTTGTCAGTCCGCCAGGCCAGGGATACGCACGAGTGGAAACGGCTCTTCTAGTGATAGCTGTGTGGATACTCCACACCCCACTCCTCTACTTTCTCCCCCTATATCTGCTGCTTGGCAGGGCTCTGTGGGTACAAGAGAAACCTGGGAACCTAAGCAAGTTACTTTTATCTCTCCTCAAAGCCAAAATAGGTCTGTAAACAAGCTCCAGTGTTTCTCCATCTATGTGCATGTGTGTGGAGGCCAGAGGAAGACATAAGGTGTCTTTCTGTATTGTTCTTCCACTTTCTTTCTCCCCCTCTCTTTTATTTCGAGGTAGGGTCTCACTCTAGCCCAGGCTGACCTGGAATTCACTATGTAGTCTCAGGGTGGCCTCCAACTCACGGCGATCCTCCTACCTCTGCCTCCCGAGTGCTGGGATTAAAGGCGTGCACCACCACGCCCGGCTTCCTCCTTATTTCTGAGACAGAGTCTCTCACTGACCCTGGAGCTCCCATTTTTCGGCTAGAGTGGCTGATCAGTGAGCCCCACCAGCCCTCCTGTTGTAGTTACTTTCTTGTTGCTGGGACAAACACCTGACCAGAGGCCACTTATGGGAGGAAAGGGTTTATTTCAGGCTGACAGACTCCAGTGGGAACTCCATCAGGATGGAAGATGCTGGCGCACTTCCTGTCACAGACAGGGTCACACTGCTGCCAGAAATCACCCGACCAAGAGCAGCTTGTGGGGGAAAAAGGGTTTATTTTGGCTTACAGACTCGAGGGGAAGCTCCACAATGGCAGGGAAAACGATGGCATGAGCAGAGGGTGGGCATCACCTTCTGGCTAACGTCAGGTGGACAACAGAAACAGGAGAGTGTGCCAAACACTGGCAAGGGGAAACTGGCTATAACAGCCATAAGCGCGCCCCCAGCAATGCACTGCCTCCAGGAGGCATTAATTCCCAAATCTCCATCAGCTGGGAACCTAGCATTCAAAACACCTAAGTTTATGGGGGACACTTGAATCAAACCACCACAGCCCCATAGATCTACAACAGAGAAACGCCACCAACAGCCAGTAAACATGAACAACCAGGGCTCAAACTGGCTCTCCACACACCTTAGGGCTGGACTAAAAGATCCACCTCCGATGACACCTCCTCTAGCAGGCTGTTGGAAATTTAAGTAGAAAGCTTAATCTTAATCAAAAATCCCGGAGGCTGTGAGGGACATACATTCATTCAAACCACCACATCTCCTGTCGCCATCTCCCCTCATGGCTGAGGCTATGGGTATGCGTGGGCATGTCCAGATGTTTATGTGAATGGTCGAGATTGAGTTTAGGGTCTCATGCATGAGCGGCAAGTGCTCTTACCCATCTCCCCAGCCCTTGTTCACCTTTTCTGAGACAGGGTCTCTCATTGGCCTGGAACTCACTACATGTTAATGGCTGGCTAGTGAACTCCAGAGACCCTACTGTCTCTTCCTCCCCAATACTGAGATTACAGGCTCATGACACCATGCCTGTCACTTTTTTTTTTTTTACGTGAGTGTCGAATATCAAACTTGGTGGGTCCTCATGCACGTGAGGCAAGCACTTTTCCAACTGAGCAATCTTCCCAGCCCTAGCCACTGCATTTTTATAAGTCTCCCAACACCCTGTCTACCCCGACCATCATCCATTCTCCACATTGCTAGTAGAGAAATATCTTGAGATGTCTAACTAGTTACCTCTTCCATGCCACTCTTCGGTAGTGTCCTTCTGCCCCTGGATCAAGACTTTAAAAGTATGTTTCCTTATCTCCCCCTGCTTATATTCTGTGTGTTAGACATAAGACATGGGTTTCCTTTTGTCCCAAAATGGGCCATGTTCTTTCTTAGCTTTTCCCATTTCTTATTTCTTCCCTCCAATCTAGCGTTCAACTACTACTAGACTACCTTCAGGAAACGTTTTAAGATTCTTTTTTTGGTTGTGTGTGTGTGTGTGTGTGTGAGTGTGTTGTATGCACATGTGTGTGCAGAGGTGTATGCCTGTGCATATGTGTGCAGAGGCCAGAGGAGAATGTCAGGTGATCTCCTCTATTGCTCCCCCACCTTATTTCCTTGAGACAGAGTCTCTCACTGAACCTGGAGAGTGTCTATTTGTTTTTTTTTTTTTGTTTAGACTGGCTGACCAGCGAGTGCCAGTGATCCTCCTGACTCTGCTCCCTCAATGCTGGGATTATGGCATGCACAGTTACATCTGGCTTTTGATGCGAGTTCTGGGTATTGAATTTAGGCCCTCAGACTTGTGCAGCAAGCACTCTTACCCACTGAGCCATCTCCCCAGCCCCAAGAAGCCTTTGTAAGAACACTGCCTGTGTTGCTGAGCCTTTTATACATGTATTTTTTTAATTTTTAAATTAATTTTATTTATTTTTTTGCAAGCAGGGAGATCTAGAGAGATAGAGATAGAGATAGAGAGAAAGAGAAAGAGAGACAGGGAGAGGAGAGAGGGAATATGGGTGTTCCAGGGCCTCTAGCCACTGCCAGTGAACTCCAGCTGCACGGACCACTTTGTGTATCTGGCTTAGGTGGGTACAGGAGAATCCAAGCCAGGTTGCTAGACTTTGCGGACAAGCATCTTAACTGCTGAGCCATCTTTCCAAGTCTCTTCTTACACATTTCTGTGGTTGCATAGATTGTTGGTGTGCTAGCATGTGGCATCACCCCCCTGGCTTCTAGTGTGGCCTAGATCAGCAGCAGCCCCTTGGCTTCCAAGTATTCCTGCAAATACTTCAGAACCTGAGCAGGCTTGTGGGTGAGCCCCTTCCTCCCGTTAGACACTTGTCAGGCTTTTACAAAACTGATCTAACAAGACCCTGGCTTGGGACATATGGGCTTGTGGTTTCCAGACCCGAGGGTTCACTTTGCTTTATGAGTTTGTCTAAAGCAAAATAAAAGAGGCCGCGGACACCATAATGAATCATGTCACAATAGCACTAAGTTCTGTTAGTAGGAGACATTCCATATAGTTGCTCTACTGACTCTCAACAGTGCCAGGAGTGAAATGAGATGCCAGCTCTGTGAGTGGCCACGTGGTGGGGCAGCTGGGGAGACTGATTTCAGGCACTGTCTAGAAACCATTATATATAGCACGATTCCCACTCTCCTCTCAGCTAGGGTGGGGATGTTGGTAAGTTCTGTTTGCTCTCTGGAGTATCGATAGCTCAGGCAGGCTTTCATCAGGAGCTAGATATGCCAGAGAGATGATTCACAGTGGAGAGTAGTTCACAGCTTGTGCAGAGCTGGCCTTACAAGGGCCTGGCCGGAGACAACTGTATGTTGTCAGCTATATGAGGGGCCGTCCAGCAAAATGCTCCTAGTCTACAACATCTGAGCACTTACCAAGAGCCAGGCTTTGCTGTGTTCTGGGGTACAGAAATGACCCAAGTCTCATAACTGCTCTTGAAAGCCTCGCCCGTCTCTCAGTTTTACAGGGCTAGTGTAAAACAAGTGTCAGGTGTTAGAGAAGGAGGAATGTAGCAGAGATCCACTGAATCCACAGGAGCAAGTAAGGGCAGGCTCTCACACACACACAGACCTGGAGAGTGGCCTCGGAAAGTGTCTGTGTCAAGGGCCAGTGTAGCACTGGGAAGCCTTGGTAACCCCATAATCTCCATGAGCACCCCATGTTCCCTGGGCCTTGGAAAGTGTTATACAAACACATCCTTTAGTCCCTCCAACCCTCATCACCCCATTGCCTGCTGAGGCCCCTTGTTGATAGGTATTTCCCCGTGCTTCCTTCTTAATTCACAAACCCAACAGTAGAGCCTTGGTCAGAGACGGAGTCATCCGGGGACCGTCGGGGTCACAGCACAGACGGGTATAGACGCGTGTGTCTCACAGACACACACTTGCCTGTGAATATGCATGCAAATGTATAGTTCTGTAGAGTTCTACCCTGGATAACGTCTGTTCTCCTAGGAAGGTTCGTGAATACTTCAAACCTGAGCAGGCTTCTGGGTGAGCCCCTTCCTCCTGCTCGCTACTTGTCAGGCTTTTATAAAGCTGACCTAACAAGGCCCTGACTTGAGACACAGGGACAATGAGGGTTCCCACATTATTTATGAAGGCCTTTGTATTGTAAGTGACCTCTGCCTGCTGCATCTGAAGGTCGAGTTTGCAGGCTAAGAGTTCAGGAAGTTACGTGGGTGTGGGGTGATGGGTGGGGTTCTAGGGGTGAGGAGTAGAAGGGCATTGGGGTGAGGGGACAGGTGCTGCTCTTGGGACCATTTGCAGCTGTGTGGGGACATCTGACTAAGTCAAGAAGATGCAGCTCATATTTGCCTTTTTTGTTTGTTTGTTTGTTTGTTTTTCGAGGTAGGATCTCATCCTAGCCCAGGCTGGACTGGAATATGCAATGTAGTCTCAGGGTGGCCTCAAACTCGTGGTAATCCTCCTGCCTCTGCCTCCTGAGTGCTGGGATTAAAGGCGTGTGCCACCACGCCCGGCTCTATGTTTGCAATCTTCAGAGGCTTGTCTCTGAGGCATGACAATCATATTGTTATTAATAATAGCTGTCTTTAAAATCCCTCACAGTGCCTGACACTATCTACACAAGGCCATCATAAGAGGAGGAAAAGATCATGACATCAAAATAAAAGAGAGACTGATTGAGAAGGGGAGGGGATATGATGGATAATGGAGTTTCAAAGGGGAAAGTGGGGGAGGGAGGGTATTACCATGGGATGTTTTTTATAATCATGGAAGTTGTTAATAAAAATTTGAAAAAAAATCTTTGAACATTCATTTTTTTAAAATTTATTTTGTATCTGTTTGCTTATGTGTGTGTGTGTGTGTGTGTGTGTGTGTGTGTGTATGTATGGGGACACCCGTGTCTCTTGCCATTGAAAATGCTCTCCAGATACATGAACTACTTTGTATTCTGCTTTACGTGGGTGTTGAGGAACCAAACTTGGGCCAACCGGCTTTGTAAGCAAGTGACGTTAACTGCTGAGCCAACTCCGCAGCCCCACAGCTGTCTTTTTGGCTCTGTGGGTTTGGGAAATGTAACTTCCACCCGTAACTTCTCTTCCCCTCCTGCTTCTCAACGGGGGCAGAAGACTCAGTGGTTGGGACCTGGGTATCTGTGAGCAGAGGAAGTACTTAAGTGAAGAGCCCGAGATGATTGCGCTGTTGACTTCTCCGCCTCCAGACTGGATTGGACTGGACTGGGAGCAACTGGTCAGTCCATGGAACTTCCAAGCTACACACTTTCCCAGGAAGAGTTCGGAAGGAGAGATACCCAGAGAGGTCCGGTCTTCTTCCACTGGGTTTAGATAGATTCATACCACCCATGGCTCTTGTCACTGATCAGGTAGCTTAATCTGTCTCCCCAGGGAGTAGAGATGGGACAAGATGTGTGGGGACAGCTCCCTGGAGGCAGACTTGACTCCCCTACCCCCCATGTTTTTATCATAGTCAACCCACAGTCCTTACTGGGTATGGCCATTCCTCTCAAGAAAGAAGGGCTTCTTGACAGAACAGTTCGGCCCCTTCATGAAGCTGCTTTTCCTATTCAACCTAAGCTCCTTTGGGTGTCCTCAGGCTGTGGGGGGCAGCACCCTCCGAAGGCTCTGAGACGCAAACCACACACACATTAAACCATCTTCAAGGACATTCTTTTCAAGGCTGCAATGTGCGTCCATTTCCTTCTTCCTGTCCCACATGATGCACCCTGTTATCTAAGAGAACTCAGCCAGGCTTCTGCCCATTGGAGAAGCTAGAGAGCTGCATGGGGTCTTCCGGGCCAGTGCCCAGCACTGCGCCTCAGAGGGTGGAGGTCAGGCAGAGACCTGATGCCTTGACGGGCTTCTTGCTGCTGCTGGAGAAAAACCTACTCTTTTTTAGTTTGGGGGCTGCAGACCTTATTCAGGACAGGAGTAAGGATGTAGATGAAAGCAAAGCCTCAATTTGCGCCCCTTCTTCCCCACTCCTTCCCCTTCTCCTGCACTCTCTCCTCTTCCTGACCACATTCTCCCTACTTCACCCCTCTTTTCCTCACCCTTCCTGAAACAATGACCCCCACCAGGAATTCCTGAGAAAAACAGCCCAGTCAGAAATCACGCTGTCTCTCTGACAGCCCAGCCCATCCCTTCCTACTCATATCTAATGGGCAGCCAACCCCACATGTCACCCGGGGCCACCATTGCGCTGTCAGAGATGTTAGTTATTAGAGCTCTTGGCAAAGGCTGGTGACAATTGCCCCGGAAAGGAAAATAGCACCCTGCTTTAGCGGAAAGAATGTAGCTTTTGGAGCCAGTCAGATCTGGGCTTGACTCCCAGATCTGTCACCTCATACCTGAGTGTCCCTGAGCAAGTCACTTACCCTCTTTAACTTTCAGTTTCCTCACCGTAAATAAACACCAAGATGACAATAGCATCCTTGGAACTGCTTTGAAAGTAAGGGTTTCATTGCACTAATCTTGCCTGGACGTCCATGGGAGGGAGGTTTGAAAACTGTAGCCAAACTGTAGTTTCATGTGCCACTTCCTTCTGATAAGCAGCATGACTTACACAAGACTCTTGATTTACAGAAATCATGACTATGTTTGCTCCTCACTAGGACCGTTCTAAAACAGTTTTTTTCTGGGCTTTACAGTGAATCTGCCTGTCTTGTGTCCAGAGCCCATGTCCATCCTAGTCCTTGCATTGCTAGCTCAAGTGACATAGCCTGAGCTGAGATACCCTACTGACTCCTCTTAGATCATCCCTGGGGACCCCAGCCATGTAGAATGGAACGTCCTTTTCATATAATAGAGTTCCTCCAAAAGTAGAAGGTGTTCGAAAGATTAATGCCTGCATATAAGAAAAGTGGTATCTTTAAATCCTTTAAGTCATTATCTTTTGAATATCATTTTCAGTCCAAGAGAAAAATTTAATGGAAATGCTGTGCACTCTGAACTTGGTGTTGTACTGACTTTGACTCAGTGACTCTGGCCTTTGTTTTCTGCTTCTGTGGAATGGGAATTAAAATTGTCCCCCATACTTCTCTCAAGATCATTGTGAAGATCAAGGGTAACCGTATAACGACATAGTGTGCTGTGAATTGCTGTTATCAGAGCAGCTGGAGCAAGCCACAGCATTGGAATACAGGCTGCTCCTTCTCTGGAGTTTGGTGATGGGCACAGAGGCGTGAAAAGTTCTGTCTAATCCCAGTGTCCTGAGCTCAGGACTGAGCAGTGCTGAGACATCAGAGGCCACGCAGCAGGCCAGGCGCAGAACCAGGCTGTAACACCTTGGTGTGTCTTTAACTCAATTCTACCTTCTTTGAAGGAAGCATTGGCTGGAAGCTCAGAAAATGGATCTCTGCCCAGGGAAGAGGGAGAAGGAGCTGCAGACGGGGGAGAAATAGAAATACATTATTTGAATTCTTAGAATGATTATTCTATGGAATCAATATTGAGACATCAAAGCTGGGAGACCTTAATGAAAACCACAACCTCCCTTCCCCACAAGCCGGAAGCTATGGCACTGAATCATTTGTGCAGATGAGGAAACTGAGGCTGGCAGAAGCGAAATAACTCATCCAGACATATCTAGTAAATACTTTTAGGGCCTGAGAACCAACCGGGCATTTCACCTTGGATTTTCAATTATCAAAAACAGAACTGTTTGGAAAAAGAAATAAAAAGTGTTTGGAAAAGCTGTTTGGGAAAAAACCACAAATACAAACAAAAAAACATATTATTTTATATATGGAGGCTTGGAATGACACCCTGATTCTGCAACTTCTGTCACACATGTGGGAACCTGTCCCTCATCAGGAACAGACTGCTGACAACATTAGCAGTGTAAGCAGCTGAACTCGTGACACTTGCCACTCGGCTGCAAGCGAGTTTGGGAAGTGAGCATATATGTTTGCCCTAAAGGGAAGAAATTTCATTTTCCCATCAAGGTAGTGAATATCCCAAACACAGGGACGTATTCCAAGATGCTGGAGAGTAATTACAGGTCTTGCTTGTTGTTAACTGAATCCCCAGCACCTACAACAATGCTTAGTATATGTCATAGGTGTGTGCCAAGAATATACCAATTTATTGATCCAAAGATTCCATTTTATTTTAAAGTCCATGCCCTCAGCTACTCTACTATCCCTCTGTAGATGGTTTTTGCAAGTGTCTAGGCCAGACTAGGTAATTCATTGTAATGAAATTCTATAAAATCTCTATGCGTATAATCCTATCTGTGTGCACATTACTCATTTGTCCAGAAAAATGTGCTATTATTATGAGTATGAGATCTGAGGGGCAAAGACCATATCTATTTTGTTTGCCATTCAATCACCTTTATATTTATTTCTTTATTCTATAAGACTGGGTCTTGTTATGCAGACCAGCCTGCCCTTGAATTTGTCATCCTCCTGCCTCTGCCTCCCTAGTGGTGGGATTAGCGATGCATACCACTGTGCCTAGCATTGTATCACCCATTCTTTTTTTTTGAGAGACAGGGAGAGAGAATGGGCATGCAAGGGCCTTTCAGCTGCTGTGAACAAACTGCAGACACGTGCGCCCCCTTGTGTGCAGTCCTATAAGCTGTTTTTAAATAAATGAGCAAATTTGTCAGGTGTGGGGATGGCTAGATCCAATAGGCACTGGAGAGAGTGGTGAGGTCAGGGAAGGCTTCAAAGTTTTGGCCTTGCACATCTGGTTGCATGGTGGCTGCCGTTTAATTAGCACAGGGAACAATCAGGCCCTGAAAGGAATATTTGAATTCCCTTTGGGACTGGCTGAGTCTGAATGTCTGTGAGACAGGATGTGGAGTGAGCCATTGAACACGTGGATCTGAACTTGGGAGAATGTCTGGAATGGAATGGAGATGTAAATTTGGGAGTTGTCAGTATTTAGCTAGTAACTGACATTAAATGTATGAACTCTCCAGTGTATAAAGCTCTCTGCAAGGGCTGGAGATATGGCTTAGTGGTTAAGGTACTTGTCTGCAAAGCCTAATGACCTGGGTTCAATTCCCCAGTACCCCACGTAAAGCCAGATGCACAAAGTGGTGCATGCATCTGGAGTTCATTTGTAGTGGCTAGAAGCCCCTATCATGCCCATTCTCATTCTTTCCATCTCTTCTTGGAAATAAATAAAATATTTAAAACTCTGCAAATATAAATATTAAAAATAAAATTATAAGCATGTGTGATCATGCATATAGTCAAATTAATTATTGATAACATTCAGGAATTAAAAAAATTACATCAGTATGCAATGTTAATTATTGGTCAGTGTTCAATGGTTACCACAACAACAGAGACTATACACTGGAGGTCAGAGTCGTGGGATTCCCAAGTGAGTCTATGCAAGGACCACACAAACACAGAGACAGTGGTATGTCTGTACCAGAGTTTCTCCTGCCTCGCCAGTAGTCTCAGAACATTATCTGAGAGGGATGCTTGCCACAGTATGGACATATCTTTTGCACCAAGGCTAAGAACATTCTGGAAGAGCAACACAAAGGCAGAGATGGGGGAATGTTAAGTTGAGCCAGAGCAAGGATGGCAGGGGAGCCTTTACAAGAGCTCCCTAGAGACTCAGTTTATTTCTATCCAAAAGAACAAAGGACTGTGTCCAGAGAACACCCCAAATTCTTTCTCCTGTCTATGAGAGATGTCTCTAAGCAGTCAGACAATCAAAAGCTTAGTGTGGGACCTCTGAAGCTTCCCATCCGTGAAACGGGCTGAGATCACCTGTGTGACAAAGTTCTTGTACCCTGTGGCCCAGTGAACTCAGACCATGCATTTTCCACCATTAAGAGAGTTCAAACCCCAGCTCTACCACTAACCTGCTGGGCAGTCCTGAGCAAGTTCTGTATTCTGTATGAACATCAGGCTCTCCGGGCCACTGGAGGGCCAATGACAGTATAAAACACAGTGGATGTAGTGAACATCTAAAAAATTCTTATTGATGATAAATTTGAATCCACCTCTGTCATTCTGTTCCAATGTCGGGTGGCCTCTGGGCGGTTTTAGACATGGAGGTGATGAGGCCTGACATTTTCATTTAAAAAGATGTGTGTGGTACCAGATGGGAGGTCAGAGTAGACATGAGAGGACCAGACAAGTAGCTTTTGTGTGAATCCTGGCATGGAGTGATAAGTTCAGATCAGGATAGGAGAGAGGTGAATGGTATGTAATGAGGATTTTCTGATTTGTTGTAAAGATTAGTGTCAAGTAGGAGTTTAATAAGTGACAGCCAATATACTGATCATTATTATAAGCAATTAAGCCCATTTCTAAGTACAAAATTGTACTTAGAAATGTGGTAATACATCTCAGTTACTTATATACTTAGTTACTTGCATACTTTTGTATTTAACAAATTACTATATAGAGCCTGTTATGTGCTTGGCTGTGTGTAAGCAATTGTACCAGCCAGAGATTCTCAGAGAAACAGAGCTGAGGGGGGATATGGACATGAATCAGCTCATGTGATAATACAGGCCATGTCCCAAAGTGGAGACCCAGGAGAGCCAATAGCAAAGTTCCAGCCTGAGGCCAGACCTGAGAGGCAGGAGAACGGATGGGCGAAGTTCCACCCAGAGTCCTAGAGGTAGGAGAAGGTGGGTATCCCAGCTTGAAGACAGCTAGAGAAAAGAAGTTCTTTTGTTCCATGCAGGCCTTGAGCAGACTGGACAAAGTCCATGACCATTTGAAGGGCTCATTGCTAACTCCATCTAGGAACTCCATCGTGTACACGTCCAGAGTAATCTTTAACCTGTGACCCAGTCGAGTTAACACACAGAATTAAGCATCACCACACTCTGCCTACCTTACCTCATTTCATGCTTCTAACACCCATTTCACAGAAAGAAAAAACTGAGGCTCAGAGAAGGCACATAGCTAGTGCGTGGTAGAACTTGATTTCCACCCCATGTGGTCTAGGTTCATAGTTACCTAGAAAAAACAAAACAAAACATGGCTTCTGATCTGATTAGATATGATTAGAGAACAACTGTGCTTTCTGTTGCCAGCAGGGTCTGCCTGCGACTCTCTTATCTGGGAATTGAGCTCTTGTAAAGAACTCTGATGTCTCCCTGTACTCCAGGGCCATGAGGAGACACCATTTTCATAGTGATATTGTGAACAAGGGGCATTTATATAAGAAGTCTCTTGGAAAACTTCTTATAATTCTCTGGGAGGATTTGTACGCTTTCACCTCTAGTCAAAACTTACTAATGAAAACAAAATAAAATCGTAAAAAAATTAAAAATTGCCTGACTATAGAACTGCCAAGAGCCCAGTGAGTCAGAGCCAAGCCTCACAATACCCAAGTCAGGTTGTGTGTGCACTGGAGGAAGCGTGATAAGGAAACACAGCCCAGGATGACTTCTTGTTGGCAGTGAGAAAAGAAGTGGAGAACAATGGCTCGAGGGTGCCGACTCCCTTCACCGGTCTCACTAAATCAATGTCTTTTCCCCATCCGGAATGCTCTACTCTTCTCTTGACCCACCCATTTGTATAATTAACTTTGAGACTTGGCCCCAAAATTAGCTCCTGCTAACTGCTGTTCCCACCTAGTTTCAATGTATTTGGATTAAATGGGCTGGATCATTAATTCCTCAGTCATTCTGTGAGGGCCTGCTGGATGTCAGCTACTCTGACTTAGCTGCTGAGAAGGCAAGGGTGAGCTGAACACCAGCCCTGGTCCCTCAGAGCTCAGGACCTTTTTCATTTATTTATTTATTTTTTGAGGTGATGGGAATACTCTGCTTGTGTTGACTGAGTTGTGCAACAGAAGTTATTGAACATCTTATTTAATTTCAATGGTCATGGCCGCATGGGGTTGGTGTCTATGTATTTGAGAGCACAGGTCTTCAGTGAGTGGCTTATGTTTTTATTTTTTTTATTTTAGAGACAGTGAGCAAGAGAGGTAGACAGAGAGAGGAGAGAGAGAGAGAGAGAATTGGCGTGTCAGGGCCTCAGCCACTGAAAACTCTAGATGCTTGCCCCCTCTAGTGGGTGAGTGTGGCCTTATATGTGCCTCACCTTTGTGTGTCTGGGCAACCTGGGATCTGGAGAGTCGAACATGGGTCCTTAGGCTTCATAGGCAAGTGCCTTAACTGCTAAGCCATCTCTCCAGCCCTTAAGTGAGTGACTTAAGATAGCAAAGGAAGGACTATGATGAAGTCTTCCGGGGCTGTGACTGAAATCTCTGGGGCTGGATGAGGGACTTTAGACCAGCTGGTCAGCATCCTTGTGCATGTTCAAGGTTGTCGAGGGAAACAGTTACAAAGAGCCTCTGAACTCAGATATCCGAGCTCAAATCAGGTGTTTTCCACCTATTAACACCAGGATTTGTAAAGGGAATATGCCAGACTGAGCTAGGACAGGGGCAAATGAAGCAAGGTAAGAGGAGGCTGGTTCAAGGTCTGGCCGATCCCCCATCAGCATGCGTGATGAGGCCGTGTGTCTTACTGGAGCAGGGTCTTTTTGCAGAGAGATCGGCTGTGTGTCCAGCACGGACATTCCTCTTGCTGGTGTGCAACCTCAAAAGTAGAACCACATAATTTATTTTCATCTGAGCATATTGCCCATTACTAAAAACAAAAATAGACAAAACATAGAAAACGATAAAGAAGAAATCACAAACAGTGCCACATGTGATTTCAGGAATTTGGTGAATTTGCAAATATTCCTATACAGAGATATACAAATTTCTGCTAAGTGGGAACATACTGCATAGATTACTCTGAAATTGCCATTTTACTCAAGCATTTGCTATGAACATTTCCATCTGTTACTGTAGAATTTGCTTCATGAACACTTTAATGACCATATAATATTCCATTGTGCCCTTGGAATGGACAGTTAAATGGTTTATAATTTCTGCCCATTCCAAAACATTTTGTGACAAATGTACGTTACATGTTTATGAAGTTATCTTCATAAGAAAAAAAAATCCCTGAATGGAGAATTTCAGTGTCAAATGTACATTTAGAATTAATTAACATCTGCTCTCAAGAAAATATTTGCTGTTTATTACATGCTCTTTCCCATAGTTCACATGACTACCCCTTCCCCAATACCTTACCCCAAGCTGGGTTTGGAGTATTGTTAATTTTCTTTGTTTTTTAATATTTTATTTACTCATTTATTTATTTGAAAGAGAGAAAGAAAGAGAAAGAGAAAGGGCATGCCAGAGCCTCTGGCCACTGCAAATGAACTCCAGACGCATGTGCCACCTTGTGCATCTCATTTTACATGGGTAATTGGGAATTGAATGTGGGGCCTTAGGCTTCATAGGCAAGTGCCTTAACCACTAAGCCATCTCTCCAGTCCCTGTTCATGTTTTCTAGTAGAATGGGTGCATGCAACTAATTATTACTTCTAAGCTTATTCTTCTTTATTATGGTTCAGGTTGAATTTTGTGTATCTTTGCCATGTCTTTTCTTCTTTTGAATTATTTATTGCTACCTTTGCCATATTTTTGGTGTTATGCTCAATTTTTCCTTATTGATTTATAGGAGCTCCTTACATATTCTTATGTAGCTATTTGTTGCATTATATGTGATAAAATATATGCCTTTATAATCAAAAAGAATGTGCCAAGTGGGGTCAATAATGCCAAAGGCCATGTAAGATAGGAAAATTTTAGATGAGATCCGGCTCAGTCACGTGGTATGGCTGTATTTGGATAGGATAATTTTAAGCGAAGTGATGCTTGAAATTATTTAGGAAAGAAATACTCATTTTAAAAAATATTTTATTTATTTATTAATTTACTTAACAAAGAGGGAGAGAGAGAGAGAGAGAGCACCAGGGCCTCTAGGTACTGCAAATGAACTCCAGATGCATGTGCCCCTTTGTGCATCTGGCTAATGTGGGTCCTGGGGAATCGAACCTGGGTCCTTTGGCTTTGCAAGCAAATGCCTTAACCACTAAGTCATCCCTCCAGCCCATCAGGACTTGGTGTTTTCCCTGCTAGGTTTTCATGTTCTTTTGGTGCAATCTTCCCTTACTATGCCCATTCCCCACTTTTGGAATGAGAGTGTTAACTCTGCTTCATTTTATGTTGGAAAATATAACATATGTTTCGATTTCACAGGGCTCACAGTAAAGAGACTGCTTTGAGTCTTAGATGAGACCTTGAACTTTTAGGCACTGTTAGGACTCGTAAAACCTATGGATCTTTTAAAGTTGGACTGAGCATATTTTACATGATTAGGTGGCCACGAACTTATGAAGACAAGGTGCGAAAAGTTATGACTTAAATGTGATATGTTTGGGTGTCAAGTTGACAAGAGATGGACTTGTGATGATTTATATTGTCAACTTGACAGGATCTAGAATCATCTTTCAGGGGTTATATAGACTAGGTTAGCCTCTGCATGTCCGTGAGGCATTATCTTGACCAGGTTATGGAGGAAGACTCACCAGAATGGTAAGTGGCACCATTCCATAAGTTGGGGTTATGGACTATATAAAAAGGAGAGAGCTGGCTGAGAAGTGGCATTCATCTCTCTCTGCTTCCTTACTGTGCTGAAGGTGGCCAGCTGCTTTCCCTGCCACGGTGGACTGCGACCCAGAGCTGTAAGACGGAATAATCCCTTCTTCCCCTCAACTGATTTTGTCGGATATCTTGTCCCAGCAATGAGGTGACTGACACAGAGATGGAAGGAACTTCCTTAGGTGACGACAATGTTCTCTCTCAGAATGTTGTTGTCAAGATTCATTAATGGTATTCTTGAGATCTGTATTATTGATGAATATGCATTTTACCTAAATTCAGTCTGTTCATATACATCAGATAGAGATAATAGCTTAATGAACCTGAGATAACCATTACTCAGCATGAACAAGTATTAAAACATGACCAGTTCCGTCTGTGCTTCCTCCTGCCCTCTAGATTATTTTGAAGCATTTGAACATATCTTTGTAAGAGGTAAGAATCTGATGTTTCCTGTGGTCCTTGTCTGTGCATCTTTTTCTCTACCTCTTTCTAGAACCAGCACCATCCTCACCGTCTCTTCTCTCCTTACAGGAAGGACTCTTTTCCCTTGTCCCCTTCCAATTCATTCTTTCTACAGCATCCTGAGGAATCTTTGCATAAATCCAATATGCTTATGTATACTGGACCCTCCTAAAAATTTCTCTAATGACTATGATTTTATGCCCTAAGGATTAATATCAAAATTTTTATGTGGCTATATTAGTTTCCTTTTTGTACATGTGGTGTACATGCATGTTTTTATGCATGTTTAAATGTGTATAGGCATACACACATGTGGGTACACATGCATGTGTATACGTGCATGCACACAGAGGCCAGAGGTTGACACGTGTGTCTTCCTTACTCATTCCTCACTTTATTTTACAGAGGCAAGGTCTCTCGCTTGAGCTCAGAGCTCACTAATTCAGCTTCATAGGCAGGCTGCCACTCCTGCCTGGCATTTATGTGGGTGCTAGCGATCTGAACTCTGGTCCTCATGCTTATGTGGCAAATGTATTATCCACCGAGTCATCGCTGTAATCCCTGCATATATTAGTTTCTATTACTGTATGAAAAATTGCCACCGATTCCTGGGTTTAAACCAACACCTGTCAGAGATTCTTTGGGGCCAGAATACTGGGAATGAAGTAGCTAGGTTCTCTGCTTGGGTTCTTGTGAGGCTGAGGTTGAGTTTGACTTGGGCTGTGGTCTTCTCATGTGGGCGGGGGGTAGGATGAATCTGCTGACTCTGTTTGTGGCTAGAAGGCAGAGATGCTATGTTCTTGCTGGCTGTCAGCCAGGGTCAATTGTTAGTGCCCAGGATCCTCAAGACCACTACAGACTACCCAAAACATGGTCTCTTCCTGTCTTCCAAGTCAGCATGAGGGTGCCTCTTATCTGATCAAGTCAGTCCTGCTCAGGATAATCTCCATAACAATTAAGTCAAAGACCAATGATTGATAAACTTTTTATTTCATTTTATTTTTATTTATTTGACAGAGAAAGAGGGAGAGAGAGAATGGGCATGCCAGGGCCTCCAGCCACTGCAGATGAACTCCAAACGCGTGTGCCCCCTTGTGCAACTGGCTAATGTGGGTCCTGGGGAATTGAACCTGGCTCCTTTAGCTTTGCAGGCAAACACCTTAACCATTAAGACATCCCTCCAGCCCAATAAACTTTTTATTTTTTTGCATGTGCCTATGTGTGTGTGTGGTGTGCATTTGTGTATGCATGTTTGCATGTGTATAGGCACATGCATGTGCATGTAGAGGTCAGGGTTCAACATCAGTTGTCTTACTCAATGGTTCTCCACCTTATTCTGTGAGATAGGTTTCTTGATGACTTTAGAGCTCATTAATTCAACTAGACTGGCTAGCCAGTGAGCCCCAGAGATTCCCACCGCCCCATCACGGGGATTATAGCCACACACCACCTCGCTTGGGCATTTTTATGTTGGGGATCTGAACTCAGGTCCTCATGATTTTCCAGCAAGCACCTTATCCACTGAGCTGTCTTTCCAGCCTGACTGGTAGTCTTAATTGTATCTGCAACCCCCCCGTCATTTAGTGCAAGGTGACTGCGGGAGTGGTAACCCGTCGTGTTCATGGTCTTGCCTGCTGAGACCTGGGCAGAGAATCTAGCAGGAGCCGTCTTGAACACCTTCTTTGCATGAAGTGTTTCCAACCACACCTGGCCTTGCCTGTGCGGCCTCTGCACTCAGCTCTGGCCGCTTCTCGCTCAGCTGTCCGCCTGTCTCTCTCCATTCCAGCCCCAACCCATCTGCATTCTCTTCCCACAGCGTCCCCGCTGCCTGCTGCTGCGGGGCCCTTGGATATGCCCTTGCTCCTTAACAGCTGACACTGTCCTTCGTGTTACCAAGTCCTGTCTTGTGCTTGGGCCTGGGAAAGGTCTTCTGTGTGTTGACCAGGTCAGGCCTGCTGGAAAGGCATTCTCACTATAGTGCATTAATTTCTGCCATGACCCACCTGGTCAGTGTCCTCTTCCCCCCCCACCCCCACCGTGCTGCCAGCTCCTTGAGCTGAGGGGCTGAACCTGACTTGGCTCACCATCATTATCCCCAGCACCCAGCACTTTGCTTGCTCTGTAGTGGGGCCTACTGAATACACGGGCTGGCCTCTGCCCACTCAGCTGTGGTAGGAGGGCTGCTCCACACACCCATCCTTCTCTCACCTTCTATGAATCAATGACCCAGTCCAAGCACCTCAACAGACCAACTAGGAAGTAACTGTCAAATAGTTGGTGTTGGGAGGGAGCTGCCACGCTGAACTGCTTTGTGCTGTGACTCCAGTCACACTTAGCGGGAAGCTAGACTTCCTGAGCCCCTTTCCCAAGTCCTAACACATTCCACTGACCAACCCCACTGGCGGACATGTTGGATCCAGACCTTTGGCCTTGAAGACTTGCCCAAGTACAGACGTAGTGGGCAATTTCTGTTGTCCATCTCAGTGGGACCTACTCACTGAAGACAGATAGTCTCCCTGAATCTCTTGCTCTTGCCAGCACTCAGGGGACACCATGGGTAGCGAGTGAGGCATGTTGGCAGCCGTCTAGAGAGGCTAGGTCATTGTTGCTTTCTCTGGAGACACACTGGCCCCGTTGGGCAGTGGCATGGCCCACGGCTACGCTCCTTGGCTGGCCATGCACAGCAAGCAACAGACCACCCGGGCACAGGCCTGTTTCCCATTTGCCTGTTGCCACGCGGCCTGTCCACCTCAGCTGTGTGAGGAAGGCCAGATGCCTGGAAGGGGTCCGGAGACGCAGAGAAGCATGTCTATTCTGGATCCTTCTCTTTGGCTCTGACGGTCTGGGAGAGCCTGGGGAGAAGCAAAGGCTAGGCTAATACCCAGAGTCACATGACCTACCAGAGGCCAGGAGCATCGAAGGAGCTACCAAATCGTCAACAGAGGGAGGGAAACAAGCTTGGAAGAAGACAAGGAAACAAGAAGTCAGGCGTGCCTCTCTCGGAACAAGGTGGTCTTCCAAGAAAGCAGTACAAATGGTTCTGTGCCAAGGGGTGTAGTAAGTCTAACATCCTTAGGGCTAGAAGAAAAAAAAGAAAGAAACTGCTATTTTTAAAATGTATGCATGTGTGTATGTATGTTCATATGCACGTATGCAGGCACATGTGTATGTGGGTGTGCATGCATATGTGAGTATGGAGGCCAGAGGACAACCTAGGGTGTCACCCTCAGGAACGTGGTCCATATTCTTAGAGACAGGATCGCTCATTGGCCCCGAGCTCACCGGTTAGCCCACACTGGCTGGCCAGTGAGCTGTAGGGATCATCTTGTCTCTGCCTCCTCCCTGGTGCTAAGTTTATAGGCATGCACCATCTCCTGGCTTTTTACACAGGCTCTGGGAGTTGAACTCAGATCCTCCTTCTAGTGAGGCAAAAACTTTACCAACTGAGCCATCTCCTCAGCTCCACAGACTACCATTTCAAAGCTGCCAATAGTCTGTTCCCCTGGCAGCAAGCCTGAAGTAAGGCTTATCTTTTTTAAAAAAATATATTTTACTTTTTATTTATTTATTTGAGAGAGAGAGAGAGAGAGAGAGAGAGAGAGAGAGAATGGGCGTGCCACTCCAGCCACTGCAAGCGAACTCCAGATGCATGCACCCCCTTGTTCATCTGGCTAACATGGGTCCTAGGGAATTGAACTAGGGTCCTTTGGCTTTGCAGGCAAACGCCTTAACTGCTAAGCCATCCCTCCAGCCCATAAGACTTATCTTTTATTCAGTGAAAAACGCAGCAAGTTAAATATCCTGCTCCATAGTAGAGACATTCGAGACAGAGGGCTGCTCCACAGAATGGTGACACCAGCCTACATACCAACAGAAAACAAGCTGTAACTCTCAAAAGCCGTCCATGTCTGAGGAGAGACGGGAACCGGGATGTCAGAACACTGCTGATGGTGCGTGGGCCCTCCACACAGTGGACACTAGAGGTGGGCACAGTTGACAGACTCCAGGGATGGCAGAGCTGACTGGCTCAAGTAGTGGGCATTTGTGGTGACTATCACATCACAGTGGCAGGCAGGAAGCAGACAGCTTTGGCCAGAGGAGGGCACAGGCCCACCCAGTAGTGGTGTCGATCCACTAGCTAGATCCCATGTCCAAAAGATTTCACAACTTCCTCAAACAGCACCATCAACTGGTGACCAAGTGTTTGATCACCTGAGCCTGGAGGAAGGGGCATTTCAGACACAAACCTTAATAGTTGGCATTGTGGCATGGTGGGGTGTGACATAACCTTTTTAAGGTGCTAGTTGTGAAAATAAGGAGAGGATAACTGCCTACTAACAAGGCCCTTGCAATGGTTTATGTTGCTGGTCCACGTGACAGGAAATAGAACCACCTGTGAGGGAGTCTGTAGATCATGTTAGCCTCTGACCTTGTCTTTGAGAGACTATCTTGATTAGTTTAATTAAGGTGGGAGGACCACCTTAATGGTGGGCAGACCATTCCATGGGATGCGGTCCTGGAGAGAACTTAAATAAATAAATAAAAGCTAGGAGTGGTGATGAATGCCTTTAACCCCAGCAGTTGGGAGGATGAGGTAGGAAGATCACTTTGAGTTCAAGGCTAGCCTGGGATTACAGAGTGACTCCAATACAGACCTGGGCTAGATAGAGTAAGACCCTACCTCAAAAACAAACAAACAAACAACAACAACAAACAAACAAAAAAAAAAAAACAAGAGAGCTGACTGCGCAGCAACATTTTTTGTTGCTCTCTGCTTCCTAGCTATGCTGAATATGACCAGCAGTGTCAAGGTCCTGCCTTTCCCACCATAATGGACTGTATGCTGGAGCTGTAAGCTGAGACAAACCCTTCCTCTGCAAAGTGATTTTTGTCAGGTATTTTGTCCCAGCAACGTAAAGGTAAGTGATAACAGCTTTCTAAAAGTTTACAATCGCCGGGCGTGGTGGCGCACGCCTTTAATCCCAGCACTCGGGAGGCAGAGGTAGGAAGGATCGCTGTGAGTTCGAGGCCACCCTGAGACTCCATAGTGAATTCCAGGTCAGCCTGGGCTAGAGTGAGACCCTACCTCGAAAAACCAAAAAAAAAAAAAAAAAAAAAAAAAAAAAAGTTTACAATCATATTAACTGCGCTCTGGGTTTGCTCTTGCAGCAGAAAACTGAATAAATGCTTTTGAGTTTATTCACTTTTCCAGGTAACAATGTAACATGACATATATATTTTTGCATGTGTGGTACAGTGTGTGTGGTGTATTCATGTGTGTGTGTGCCGACGCAGTGCCCCCCCCCCCTTTGTGGGCATGCAGAGGCCAGAGGAGAAGATCAGGTGTCCGTCTCCATCGCCCGTTGCTCATCTCTTGTTTCCTTGAGACGGAGTCTCTTACTGATTCTTGCTGTTTTCAGAGTCTCCAGTGGTTCTCTGGTCTCTATTCTTCACAGGACTGGAGTTACAAATAGGTGTGGCCACGGCCAGCTATGTATGTAGGTGCTGATGAGTTGAATTCAGGAGGCCTCAGGCCCTTTTCGTGCTTGTTTGGGGAAGCACCAGTGGGCCATCTCTGCAGCCCCACGTGACAGACTTTATGCTAAATATTATGACACATTTCATCTATTGTTTTCGGTCCCATAGCTTCTATTGTATGCCCTACATGCAAAGCATTGCGCAGTTTTGGTATGTTTTATTTTTAAACCCACAGATGCCATGATTTTTCCACTAGTCAGTACTTTTTTTTGGATGCAAATGACAAAATTTATGATTACATTTAGGCACCAATTAGTTTGTAAGCACATTATGGGGAAGTCCAGAGGGAACTGACTTCAGGAACAGCTTGATCTAGAAACTTGGAAAATATTGCTGGAATGTTTTTCCTTCTTATCTTCTTGGCTCTGATTTCCTTTGGGTATGAGGCTTATTTTATAGGCATTCTTTTTCTAATAATTGGTAGATTGCCACCAAGAGACCCATATAAACATACTTTCAGCATAATAACCCCAGTGGATGAAACACATACCATATATACATAGTGCGTGTGTGTCTTTATAAATTTATTTCTTAGGAGAAGGTTTGGATTGGGTCTTGTTCCTGTTTTACTTGGGATTGCCACCTCTGTGGATGTTTGGGGCAAGGGCAAGGACGGTTGACATGTATTGTGATGATGTATCAGAACCACATGGAATGGATGGGTGCCATTCCCCAGTGGAAAAAGTCTTCTGGGAAAATGAACCCAGGTTTCCATGTCAGTTATATTCATGCATTCCCCAAGTACAATCTCAGGGGAAAAAGCCTTGCAAATCATCTTGTCTGTTTGTAGCAAGCGCAAGGCCCTGGGTTCAGTCTCTAGCACTGAAAAGAAAAAAAATCACAAGTCATCTTGTCTGTCCCCCTCAAGTTTAAAGATAAGGAAACAGACCAAAAGAATTGATGATACTCTGCTCATCCTTACATCTTACAATGCTCTCTATGTATTACAGACATTACTGTAGCCAAGCTGGTGGTAGTCTCAATATCCCAGGAAACACTTACTCACTAGGAAGAAGATACTGACTGTAGATATTCCTGAAAAAGTAGGAGTGGGGATGGTTTGGGGACAATATAGAGACCACTAACCCAGTTTGGTGGGCCCTCTGTGAGGGAAAAATGTCAATGCTAACATCCCCAAATTGGGTGTAGTAGTTAAGGTTGTGCTAGATGTTATAACAAGCAAGCTCCCACAGTTCAGTGACATCATCCAAGTTTACTTCTCATTCACATACCTACCGTGATGACTGGTCAGTGGGTGACCTTCCTCACAGGAGTTCAGGGTTTCTGGCTCTATTCATCCTGTAGTTCATCTCCTTAGGACCTTGCATTCCAATTTTCAGTCGGCAATGATGAGGAGAAGGAATGCTGCCTTCCTGAGCGCTTTGGCCCCTGCTGCTCACATTCTGCTGATGAGTGATGAGGTCTAGTCATGGGCTCTGCTGATGTCCTCTCTTTACACTCCAGGTGTGAAGACTGAGGAGTCTGGCTGGGCACTCAGTGAGGGCAAGAGATGGACCAGAGGCTCATGGGAACTTAGCAGGGTGCTGCTGCAGGGCCCCGTGGCAAAGGGGTTGTGGGTCCAGGTAAGATGGCGGCATAGGAGCCACACCAAACCAGCCTAGGGAGGGATTTAAGCAAAACCCCAGCAAAATACACTTTTCTTCCGAAAAGCGAAGGTGTATAAGTTATTCTTAGACACAACGGAGAAGCCAGAGACCAAGATTCACCAGAAAGGAGGAAAATGGCCAGAGTCCCACTGAGGCACGTGGCCCGCGATCCGAGCTCTGCACACCCGCTCAGTGCCGACCTGCCCGGCAGCAGCAGCAGAGACCAAACAACAGATCTTTCAACTTCATCAGCCTTCTTGCAAAGTTAAGACATCTGAAGGAAAGACAGTTGAGATCAACTAAAGAGCTACTGAAAGTGCAGGCAAAGGGGATGTGGAGATGGGCAGGGATTCCTTTTGCCTGACTCTGAAACTGGGACCCGGTGCCTTCTGGAAGCAGCCAGAAGTCAATCTGCCCCAACCAATGACGGTGGTGGCAAAGCAGCGTGGAGAATCTTTCCAACAGCCGACAGGAACTGGCCAAGGCGAAGAGGCACTGGGAGAGAAGATGGGGTACAAAGTGATGCTTTAAAATGTGGGAGCCCACACACCTGATGCAGGACTCAGAAGAGAACTCGTGGGCCCTGGAGACTGGGTGCTTGGAGGCACACCATTGCTGATTTGAATGCCACAGGCCAACGATGACTTACACTGTGTGTGGTGAACATCAAGCAAAACAGCCAAGCAAAGAGAGAGAAAAGGCATGGTATTCCAGCTAAAGGGACATGCGTTGTAAAAGGCCCCAGAGTGAAGAAGAACAGACCTCAATGTGAGTAGTTGTCAGATTGATGCCTCACTCAGTAAGTAAGAATATAAACCTTTCAGTTGATTTGGAATTCCAGGTATACAAAAGGTAATATTTTAGGGAAAACCTGTACCAAAGACTGCAAAGGACATGCTTGTATAAGACTTACTCATTATCTGCAATTTACATTTATCCATCATCCTGCACTGTATCTTGAAATCCCATTTCTGGGAAAGAAACACACATGTCCAGAGTGACCAGAGTACATGGTTTGGGTGGGTGGTATTGGGAAGCCTGAGGTGCAGATGGCAGCATAGACCACGCTTAGAGTCATGTTAACACATTTCCCAATTGCAAAGGAAAGTTGTCAAAGGATCTATCATCTATATCTATCTATCTATCTATCTATCTATCTATCTATCTATCTATCTATCAATCACGAATCTATCTGTGTAGCTATCTATTTTGTGTTGTTCCTTAGGCACCATCTACCTTGTTTCTTGTTTGTTTTCCAAGATAGGGTCTTGCTCTAGCCCAGGCTGACCTGGAATTCACTCTGTAGTCTCAGGCTGGCCTTGAACTCACAGTGATCCTTCTACCTTGGCCTCCCAAGTGCTGGGATTAAAGGCGTGTACCACCACACCTGGCTCAAAACTGTTTTTTTATTTTATTATTTATTTATTTGAGAGAAAGATACAGAAATAGGCAGGGAGAGAGAGAGAGAGAGAGAGAGAGAGAGAGAGAGAGAGAGACGAGATAGAAAATGGGCACACCAGGGCCTTCAGATGCATGCACCTTCAAACGCACTCCAGATGCATGCACCACCTTGTGCATCTGGCTTATGTGGGTCCTGGGGAGTCAAACCTAGGTCCTTTAGCTTTGCAGGCAAGCTCCTTGACTATAAGCCATCTCTCCAGCCCCCGTCTACCTTTTTGGAAACATGTTCTCTCATTGGCCTGGAGTTCACCAAGTCTGGTACATTGACTGTCACATGAACTTCAGGGTTCCTTCTGTCCCTATTTCCTCAGTGCTGGGATTAGAAGAATGTGTCATCACATTGGCTCTTCTTCTTTTGTTTTTGTTTTTGTTTTTGCTCTGGGTTCAGGGCATCAAACTCAGGTCTTCATGTTTATAAGACAAACTTTACCAACTGCCTCTCTCCTCAGTCTGTCTTGAAAGGTTTTAAATGGGGGAGGGCATGAGACACGCACAGACCCGCATTCCAGTCAACCAGGTTGGTAAAGGACCTGGGCAGACTATGGATGAGGAGCTAGGAACCCTCATGCCCTCAAGCCTGAACCTATCTGTTCCTGATTCTGCAGGGTGCTTAGAAGCACTTTGGAATTGTAGACATCATTTTGGGATCTCATTTTGAGCCTGGAAGTGGCTGTGAGACCTTCCCAGGCTCATGGTCTCCATCTCTACTTCTCTCCAGAGCCTGCTCTGATGATGGGGTCTCTTCCATCGACGTGTCTGCTCCCTCTTTCTCTTCCACACTTCCAACATGCCTCCTGGTCCAAGCCGGACGCAGCTGGGCCCTGGCACCTATGTAACCGTCAGACCCTTCACCATGTTTCTCTTCCATCAGCGGTTTTGCGCTATCTGCTGCAGCTGCCATTGGTGAATCCATCACATTAAGCCCGAAAAGTCACACCTGCCAGACCCAAGCTGTTTATCTCAGCAATGGCCCCCCAACGCCCCCATCTGAAGCGCAAACAGGGGACTGTTTACTTTCCCTCCTGACATACATAAGGCTGCTAAAAGTCTGGGTGTGCTGGCAGTTTACACGAAGCCAACCCTAATTGCATACTAGAATACCATAAAAGGAAGACCAGGACCTCATTAGCTAGGGACCAATTTTACATTTTTCTCCTCTGACCAACACTGTTTAAAAAATGTGGGGTACTATCTCATCCCAGCCAGACATAAATTTCAGTGCTGTCAAAATGCCTTGCTGAATTCCAACGTTTCTCATGCCTGAAAATGTTCAGTGTGTCAACGTGGGCTGCAGAAAAGAAATGTTATATCTCCCTTGATTTTTTTTTTTTCCTCGCATGAATGAAAATCTCTGTCTTGCACGTGCGAGCCAGCCTCAAGCAAGCAAAATGTGTGGTTCCGTCATGGGTCCTTTTTTTTTTATGATTCAGAAACCATCAGAAAAACTTTCATTTCTCTATGTGGGAAATTTTCCTGGTTTTCCAAGCAGTGGGCTCACTTTCACGGTGTCAGACAGGGCACTTTCAAGTGTAATATCTCAGATCCAAACTGACAGCTCACATGTCCACCACCTCCTTGTCCTTCTTGCTTGACACCGAGACAAAGCCCAGAGTTCTCTTCTGAGTCCTGCATCAGGTGTGGGGGCTCCCACGCTTTAAAGCATCACTTTGTGCCCCATCTTCTGTCCCAGTGCCTCTTTGCCTTGGCCAGTTCCTGTCGGCTGTTGGAAAGATTCTCCACGCTGCTTTGCCAACATTGTCACTGGTTGGGGCAGACCGACTTCTGGCTGCTTCCAGAAGGCACTGGGTTCAGTCAAGCAAAAGGAATCCCTGCCCATCTCCACACCCCCTTTGCCACGGGGCCCTGCAGCAGCACCCTGCTAAGTTCCCATCAGCCTCTGGTCTATCGCTTGCCCTCACTGAGTGTCCAACCAGACTGAGGACCTGGAGTGAGAAGAAAGGATGTCACCAGCCCTGCCATCCACCTATCAGGACATCCATCAAGCATCACTTTCCCACTCTGGGACTAGATAGAGCTAGAGCTATCTTGCTTTCTGTCTCCATAAACTAAAGCTTGTCTCTGAATGGATCACATCTGATAGCTAAATACACAGGCAGCGTACACCAGTCTGTACCCTGTTTCTCATCTAGTGACTCATCCAGCCTTCACGAGAACACTTGGGGTGCGCTTCACTGTTACCTCTAACCACAGACAAGGAAACCTAAGGTGGCAAGATGGAAGTCGCTCCTCCCAGAAGTCATGGAGTTGTTTGTGATAAAACTAGGCCAGTTCACTAAAGACACCAGGCTATGTCCTGACTCCCAGATAAGGGTGTTGTGTGTCATGGGGCGGACCTTAACTGCACTAGTAAATGACAGCCACCAAGCGCCAGCGTACCCTGTGGCTCTTTGATAGGGATAATGCTGTCCCTACTTGATGATAGAAGCATTGCAACAAAGGAAGGTTAAAAAAAACCTCAAAGTTGGGCTGGCGAGATGGCTTAGCGGTTAAGACGCTTGCCTGCAAAGCCAAAGGACCCAGGTTTGATTCCCTACAACCCATGTAAGCCTACAACCCATGTAAGCCAGATGCAGAAGGTGGCACATGCATCTGGAGTTTGCAGTGGCTGGAGACCCTGGTGCATCTATTCTCTCTCTCTCTAATAAATAAATAAGAATAAGATATTTTAAAGAAATAAAATAAAAGCCTCAAAGTCAGCTTGTCTCTTCCAAGGCATTGAGCATTCAGCATCCAGGCAGAGCTGACTCTAAGCTGAGCCTTGGTGTGGTAACACCACCTCCGTTTCTCAAAGAAGCTGTTTTGTCTTCCTACTTCAACAACTCCGTGACATGAAGTTCAGTTGCGTTCCTCACTGACAAGGTCACATGTTTATGGACTTCTAGGGGATATCAGATCTGGTGCTGAAGGACAAGCTCAGGGGCTCACTGTGACACCTTCCTTATGGTGTGTCTTGGGGTAAGAGCTTTCCACTCTCTGGGTCTCCCATTTGCCAAACAGACATTTGTTTATTTGCCCAAGTGAACGTGGGGGGGGGATGGGGAAAATTATACAGTATTAATAAGAAAGTAGATTCTGGAATCTGAGTATAAACAGCACCCGACGAACCCTCACCTCCCCATGCTTAGTAGTGGGCAAAGGGCAGCTGTGTTTATGGACCAAATCTCCATGCATTGGGGCTTGGCACATGTGAGGGAATGTATACAGAACACTTACCCAGACAAAGGAAGACACACGGTCCTGTCACACCTGCCCTTTTCCCTTGTGGGAGCCGGATGACATCTGGTGTGGTGTGGAGCTGGACTGCTGTGGATGGGGGCTTTGCTGTTTTGCAGAATGGCAGGTCAGATGCAGAAGTTCAGCAGGGAGGGTCGAGTGCCTTCAGAAGGAGCGAGCGCTGGAAGGAGAGTAAGACTCGGGGCTCTGCTCCTGTTTGGGCCAGGGGAGGAAAAATCACATGACCTTTGACTATTCATTTCCTTTCCCCGCTCCTTACCCCTAAAATGATTGGCTTGTATAAGAGGTTGTGAGATTTTTAGTTGTAACCCACTCATTCTATTAAAATGCTAGCTAGTGTCATGGAGCCTCTGCAAGTTGTTCTGGATAAATCCCTAGTGGAAAGTATTGTTATTACTGTTGCTAGTGTGTGTGTGCGTGTGTGTGTGTGTGCACGCACGCACGCGCACATGCACACGCACATGTGAAGGCCAGGTACTTGGGTGCCACCCTCAGGTACACTGCCCATCTCTTTTGAGACAAGGTATCTCACTGGCCTAGGGCTACCCACTAGGCTAGACTGGCTGGCCAGCAAGCCCCAGGGATTCTTCATATTCCTTAGTGCTGGAGTTTCCGGCACATATCACCACATCCTGGCATTTTCCTGTGAGTGCTGGGATTGAACTTGTGCTTAAGAGGTAAGAACTCTACTCACTTAGCTATCTTGCCAGCCTCTCTTTTTCTGCTTTTAAAAGTGTGACATAAGGGCTGGAGAGATGGCTTAGTGGTTAAGGCACTTGCCTTTGAGGCCTAAGGACCCATGTGTGACTCACCAGATCCCACATAAGCCAGATGCACAAAGTGACACACGTGCAAGGTCACACATGCACACAAGGTGGCGCACGTGTTTGGAGTTCGAATGCAGTGGCTGAGGCCCTACTGTGCCAATTTTCTCTCTCTCTCTCTCATTAAAAGAATAAAATATAAATAAAATATAACATAAAAAGCATGAGCCAGAGGTTTTGGTTCTGAGATCTGTGTGCTATGTGATCCTTGGTGAATTGCTCATTCCCTCTGAACAATAATTTCCTTTGCTTAAATATATTATCATCTATACCCACACCATGGTGGTTACTTTCCAACTTGCCATGCTTTAAACCATTGTCTCAGGGCAGATGAGTGGAGCTTTAAAAACCAAAGCACATCCTAGAAAACATCATCATGATCCTGTTCACTACCCATCCAATAGTTCTCAAAGTATTCACAGTAAACTCTGAGCTCTTTCTACGGTCTGTAAGTCCCTGACTGATGCCACCCTGTATTGTGTTTCCTTGCTTTGTGGCCTATTAGGAGGTAGCATATCCTGGTGAGAGTTCATGGTGGGGGAAGTCACACATGTCATGGGGTCTGGGAAGTAAAGAGAGAGAGGCAGTAGAGGCTGGAGAGATGTCTTAGTGATTAAGGGGCTTGCCTACAAAGCTTAAGGACTCAGGTTCAATTCCCCAGGATCCATGTGTATTAAGGTTCTCTAGAGGAACAGAACTGATAGAATTAATTGGATTAAAAGGGGATTTATTAGAGTAGTTTATGGCAGTCCAATAATAGCAGTTTGCAGGTCTGAGAGTCAAGGAACCTGGTAGCTGCTCAGTCCACGAGGCTGGATGCCTCAGTAGTCCCAATCCAGCACTGAAGGCCTGGAGGTTTCCTGGAGAGCTACTGGTCTTCAGTCCACGCTGGTCTTTAGTCCACGCTGGTCTTCAGTCCACGCTGGGCCACATTGGAAGGCAGCCAGCAGCACTGCAGCCAGGTGGGAGGGAAGGATTTTTTTCTCCCAGAGCTTCCTTAGATAAAGCCTTCTTCCAAGAGAGGCCACCCACTCTGGGGGAAAGGCTTACCCTGGGGGATGGACTTCCTCCTTCAGTTAATCCTTCCTGGAAGCAACCTCAGAGGCCCACTCAAGACGAATGGCTGTGGAATCTTGAACAGATCGAGTTGACAACAAAACTTAACCATCACACCATGTAAGTCAGATGCACAAGGGGGCGCATGCATCTGGAATTCGTTTGCAGGCCCTGGCGTTCCTTCTCTCTCTCCCCTCTTTCATAAATAAGGACCAGGATCCCAGTATCGCCTTCAAGACACAGCTCCAGTGACCCAACTTCCTTGTACCAACCAGACCCCACCTCCTAAAGGTTTTACCACCTCCCAACAGACACAGGCTGGAGATCAAACATTTATCGCATGGGCTTTTGGGAGGCCACTTTTTCAAGCGACAGCAGAGTGCGTGGAACAGAACAGGGTACACATTAAGCTCTCAGTCTTGATATGCTGAGTTATTTATTTATCCATGGTTGCTATCCATTAGTCATTAAGCCAATGATGCACTACTTCCCAAACTTTAAGACGCACATGTACACCAATGTGACATTTCTGTAACTGGATGCATCTGACAAGTGACAGCCTCTTAGACCTGCTGTAACTCGCTCTATCCCCCACCCAAAATGTGACAGCCACTACCTATGTAGAGGCAGCTGTCCATGCCAGCATTAAAACTGCCAGAATGGATGACTGGAGTTGGGTTGGAAGAATATACTGGCAAACATACCAGCACACTCTTTTAGCACATAGCAACCAAATGGGTAAGTATAATGAGCTAGAGGGAAATGAAAACGTAATTTAATTGCATAGTTGGCTTAAGCATCCAGAACTAATCCATTGTAGATTTTTCTAAGAAGTGTTTTTGATGCCATGGGGCCTGCTTAAGTGTGGAGGAACGCTGACATTGATGACTGAGACCAAGGATAAAGAAGCAGGGGCTGGGGAAATGGCTTAGTGGTTAAGGCACTTGCCTGCGAAACCTAAGGACCCAGGTTTGATTTCCCTGGACCCACGTAAGCCAGATGCACAAGGTGGTATAAGCTTCTGGAGTTTGTTTGCAGTGGCTGGAGGCCCTGGTGAGCCCATTCTCTATTTCTTTCTCTCTGTGCCTCTTTCTCTCTCTATCTCTCTCAAATAAATTTTTAAAAAGTTACTGGATTCAGGATGGAAGAAGTTTTAGAAACAACCATATTTTCATATATAGATATATGTACATATATGGTGATATAGTTAACAATCTGCCTAATTAAGGCTACAGGAGCTCTTTCAACATTTTAAAAGTGGTTCTAGGGGTTGGAGATGTAGCTCAGTGGTAGAGTGTTTGCTTAGCATGCATGAGGCACCCTGGGTTTAATTCCTAGCACCTTCCCAAAAAAGCATGTAAAGTAATTGTAATTGTTGTGTATTGTCATTCAGAGTTTAATAGAAAACATTTTTATTTCTTATTGATGCATAAAATGAGGTAATGTTTTTGCATGGATGTTATATCATAAGCATTGAATTATGCCTGTGATAATGCACTTCACAGAATAGAAGCAGAAGCCATATTTTACATATTCAAATATATATATACAGTTAGCCCTCTGTATCTATCAGGTCTGTATTTATGGCCTCCATCCACTATAATCGAACTCCAGACACATGTACCACCTTGTGTGCATGTGTGACCTTGTGCATTATTCACCTTGTACGTCTGGCTTATATGGGATCTGGTGAGTCAAACATGGGTCCTTAGGCAAACATGGGTCCTAAGTTGCAAGCAAGCACCTTAACTGCTATGCCATCTCTCCAGCCCTTAATTATATTCTTAATGCACATTCTTCAAAGTGGAATTGTTGGAGTAAAGAGTTTATACCCTTATAAGGTCTTATTCCATGTTTTATTTTCAAAGCTTTTAAAACTATTTTATATTTAGTTAGAGGGAGAAAATTAGAGAGAGAGAGAGAGAGAGAGAGAGAGAGAGACAGACAGACAGACAGACAGACAATGGACATGTCAGGGCCTCCAGCCACTGCAAACGAACTCCAGACACATGTACCAACTTGTGCATCTGGCTTATGTGGGTCCTGGTGAAAATTTGGGTCCTTTGGCTTTGCGAGCAAGTGCCTTAACTGCTAAGCCATCCCTCCAGCCCAAAGTTTTTTGTTTGTTTTAAGCAGACCTAGGGGTTAAAATAGTAACCAATTGTGATATTCTAAGATACACACATAGAGAAAAGTTGTATAGGAGACAGGCATAGTTAAAAGTAGACTTGAGGCAAACTTAGTCTAATTCCTGATCATAGTATGTATGGCTAGTTGTTGGTTTTAGGCACTGTGTGCATACCTGCATGTGTGTGAATGCATGCGTGCATTGTGTGTGTGTGTGTGTGTGTACCTGCACAGGTGCTCATAAACATGTGTTCTACTGATTCTCTCATGGAGGCTGACAGAAGCTTGCAGTCCCTGCTTCTAGGCGTGTTCCTATCTTAGTGCCAATCCCACGTGACACGCTATTTTCCTGGCTGATCAGCGTAACCCTAAGTCGCATCCTGTATGCTGATCTGAGTTTTTGTTCCCTCACCTTGGAATCTGCGTCTTCAGTGATGGTTAATGGAGTCCTGGAGTTGGGTCCCTTGCAAACAAGCTATTAATATTCATGAAGACTTAGGGCTGGAGCTGCCACTTAGATTTCAACTTGCTTCCCAAACCCCATGCATCTCCTTATTCTATTGTGTGTGTCCACACACACACACACACACACACACACACACACACACACACACACATCATGCAGGGAGGCAAGGCTTGTTGTCTGCCAGCCTCAGCTCTCACAGACTCTGACAGCTGGTTTTCCTGACTCAGCTTCTCTCCCCACCCCTGTGAAGAGGAGTTAGGCTTCTAGAAGTCACGTGGAGAGGATGGATGTGGGATGAGGGAATCTCCCCAAGTTTATACCACAAAAAGGGAGATTTCCCACTACCCCAAAGTTTCCAGAAGTTACATTTCATCCTCTCTACTTCTCTCCATCCATTTCTTTTTCTTTGTTCTCTTTTGCTTCTTCATCTAGAAACATTTTAATGTTGACTGCTTAATGAGAAGACAAACCAGTGTGCATGAGAAAAAGATCAGATTGGACCCCCTCCCCCCCCAAAAAAAAATCTAGCATAAAACGTCAATATTCAACAAAAAACGCTTATAACAATTGTTTTCTGGGTGGTGAGAGGCCCTGAATGTAGTTTGCACCCAAATCATAATTTGCAGGTAGCTGTCACATGGCTGTGTGTGTGTGTGTGTGTGTGTGTGTGTGTGTGTGTGTACAATGGGAAACTGAGATATATACATGGGGCTTGGGAAACAAGTTGAAATCTTAGTAGGGCGGCTCCAGTCCTAATTCCTCACCGAGTCTGAGATGGCTGCAGGTTATGTATTTGATCTGCAATCATGAAAGGCCTCTCCAGGTTAGTCAGCTTGGAGCCGGAGATAGAGCTGGCTTTCTTGCAAGGTGACTGTGAAAACATGCAAGGAAAACCACTCTTGTCTAACCTGGAGGCTGGTTGGGAGGGTTTTCTTTCTTTCTTACTTTTTTTTTTTTTAAAAAAAAATCAAAATGTTATTCTTTCCCAAAAGACATTCATCATTTTCAGTAAGGTTTTATTCTGGCATCATAAAGTGAAGTCTTGCCTCAGGCAGGTTGAAGTAAGAGCATTCAGGAAAGAAAGGGTCCCTCTGACTTGCATCCAGGGAGCTGTCACTATGATTAATTAGCACTGTGGGTCCCAGGTGGGTAGTAGGGACTCACGTGCTCTAGCCCACTGTTTGCATTTAGCAATGACCTAGGCTCATACTCCTGTCTGGCACCTGTCATAGAAATGGCCGCCCTTAGCCCTTTCTTCTGGACATCAGTGGTGGCTTTTGATACTGCAGAAGTAGGAGGCCTGGCTGGCTCTGTGCTTAATTCACTCTATGTCCTTGACCCGTGGAGCTGAGCTCCCTTCATGACTGCCTATCTCTCTGCTTTCATCAGGCCCTGATAGCTAAATCCATGACTTTCCCAGCTAGACCTAGAACTCCTTGAAGCCAGGAAAGCATCACGGTCGTCATTGCTGTAGCTGCGGCCCATGAGCGAGGTCCCCAGATAATAAGATACAAGATGAAATATGGATAATTGTATTAGACGAAAGGCACAATCTTTTGAGTACAAATACGCCATCTGAATACCTGTCATGGTTTGAGTATGAACTATTTGCTACAGGCTCATGTGTTAAACACCTGGTCCCCAACTGGTGGTGCTGTTTTTTGAGATTTGGGAAACTTTAGGAGGTGAGGCCTAGCAGGAGGAAGCAGGTCACTGGGAGTGGGTCATTGTGGACATCTGGCTTCCTGTCTCTCTCTGTGTCCTTATCATCATAATGCGAACTGCTCTGCTTGCCACATCCTTTCTCCCACCATGACAGATTATCTAACACTGAGTCAGAATAAATCCTTCTTCCCTTAGGTTGACTTGTAGGTATCACATCTCAGCAATGAGAAAAGTAACTAATACAAACATCCTAAAATCTTCATTGCTTTCTTCCATCCTTCCCTCACACAGATGCATGATAAATGCTGGATTTAAAAAAAATTTTTTTTTAATTTGAGAGACAGAGAGAAAGAGAGAGAGAATTGGTGCACCCGGGCCTCAGCCACTGCAACTCAACTCCAGATGCTTGTGCCATCTAGTGGGCACATGTGACCTTGCACTTGCCTCACTTTTGTGCGCCTGGCTTATGTGGGGTCTGGAGAGTCGAACATGGGTCTTTAGGCTTCGCAGGCAAGCACCTTAACCACTAAGCCATCTCTCCAGTCCAATGCTGGACTTTTGATACCTGCTTATTCAGAAATAGGCACGACAAAACATTAATATGAATCAAGTGGGGTAACAGCCTGGGCAAAAACGGTGAGGAGGTGAGAAAATGTGTAGGGTTGATGGGGTAATAAGAAAATCTCAGTTGAACTTCATTTATAAGGAAGAAATAACATGTAACTGTTGAGAGATTGGTCCTTGTAGTTAAACATACTTGAAGTCTTTTTTCTCTTGGTTAGGCAGACAATTTAAAAAATTCCCTTCGGGCTGGAGGGATGGCCTAGCGGTTAAGGCATTTGCCTGCAAAGCCAAAGGACCCTGGTTTGATTCCCCAGGACCCACGTTAGCCAGATGCACAAGGGGGCACAAACACCTGGAGTTTGTTTGCAGTGGCTGGAGGCCCTGGCGCACCCATTCTCTCTCTCTCCCCCTACCTCTTTCTCTGTCAAATAAATAAATAAATAAATAAATATTTTTTAAAAAAATTCCCTTTAAGCTGGGTGTGGTGGTGCACGCCTTTAGTCCCAGCACTCAGGAGGCAGAGGTAGGAGGATTGCTGTGAGTTCGAGGCCACCCTGAGAATACAGAGTGAATTCCAGGTCAGCCTGGGCTAGAGTGAAACCTTGCCTCAAAAAACAAAAAAGCAAAACAAAACAAAACAAAACAAAAAACAACAAAAACATTCCCTTCAATATTGTATTTAAAAACTTAGGGGCTGGGGAGAAGGCTCCATAAATAAAAGTACTTGCTGTGCAAGTGTGAGGACTGGAGTTCAAATCAACAGCTCCACGTAAAAGCTGAGCAGGCGTGGTGGCTGCCTCTAATATCAGCGCTCTGGAGGCAGAGGCGGGTGATCTCAGGGCAAGCTGGATAGCTCGGCTAGCAGAATGGGTAAACACTGGGCTCAAGTGAAAGACCCTGACTCAGGAGCTGGAGCGATGACTTAGCAGTTAAGGTGCTTGTCTGCGAAGCTTAAGGACCCAGGTTTGATTCCCCAGTACCCATGTAAGCCAGATGCACAAGGTGGTGTATGCATGCATCTGGAGTTCGTTTACAGTGGCTGAAGGCCCTCGCGCACCCATTCTGTCTTTCTCTCTACCTGCCTCTCTGTCCCTGTCTCTGTCTCAAATAAATAAAAAAGAAAGAAGAAAGACCCTGACTTAGTAAATAAAGTGATGAGTGATCAAGGAAGACACATCATGTCAATCTCTGGCCTTCACATGCATGCATATCCACATGCACCTGAACACACATGCAAACATGCATCCATGCACACTAAATACATGTGAAAAATTTAAATACAGAGAGCACATAATGTTACAGTAGACACATGCTTATTACTAGATCCTATAATTTTATTATTTTTTTAACTATTTCTTTGCTATCTATCCTTCTATACACCCATCAATCCATTTTTATGCATTTCCCAGTAATTTGCATCCACTGGAATGATCACTTCTAAGCCCTTTGGATGCATTTTACTAACTACAGTTTCATATTTGTGGTAATTTTTAAATTTCAAATTATATTCCAGTGTGGTTAGAAAAGTTGCTTTATATTATTTCAGTCATTTTATGTCTATTGAGAAGCTGTAAGTGTTTTAAAAATATTTTTATTTATTTATTTGTAAGCAGAGAGAGTTAGAGAGAAGAGAGATAAAGAGAATGGGCATGTCAGGGCTTCCAGCAGCTGCAAGTGAACTCTAGATGCATGTGCCACTTTGTACATCTGGCTTTGTGTGGGTCCTGGGGAATCGAATCTGGGTGCTCAGGTTTTGCAGGCAAGCGCGTTAGGCGTGGAGCCATCTCTCCAGCCCAGCTGTAAGGTTTTATATGTGATCTGTTTAAGAGGAAAAACAGGTACACTTGAAGAGTGCATGCATTCTATGGTTGTTAGTGCTGACATCTACCAGTAATAAGCTAAGTTGTTTGATAGTGTTGACCTTATCGCCTATGTGTGTACTTACTTTTTTTTTGTCCACTTTCACCAATTTTTAAGAAGGATATGTTAAAGCTCCCAACTATGGTGGTAGACTTGGTTATCTACTATTTGTCTTGAATATAATTAAATAGTATCTTTAAAGAAACTTATCTACTCATTCTAATATCATCTCAGAGTACTTGGGAGATTCTTTTTTGATTGTCTTTTCTCTCGAAAACACTGTCCCCCTTTCTGGTGTCTTGTGTGTGAGTGTGGATGAGCATGTGTGCTCATGCATGGAGTGGTCAGAGTTCAACCGTGGACGTTGTTCCTCAGGAATGTGTCACCTTTTCTTTTGTCTTTTTGGAGCAGATTTCTCATGGGGCTGAAACTCACCAGTTAGGCTGGACTGGCTGCGCAGTGAGCCCCGGGGAGCTGCCCACCCACTCCTCCTCAGTACTGGGGGTATGAGCACACTCAGCCATACTGTTAACTCGGGTTCCAGGTGATTGGACTCATGTCCTCCTGCTTGTGAGGCAAGGCACCTTACCCCCTGGGCTATCTCCCCAGCCCCTTCCTGTGTCTTTATGTGGGGGGTCAGTTTGGAATCGTGTCGTGGACTCTGTGAATGCTATATTGTGGAGGCCTTGGACTGGGTTACATTCTACTAAAAAGTAGATTTTATGGGTACTGAACGTGGCTGTACTCAAAGGGCAAACGTTATTCCCCTTGAGGCGGGTACAGCTCTAATCTCAGTTGAATTCTTCCCCTCTTCTTTGGCTGTTTGGAGTTGATGTTGTTGTACTCAAGTTTCCAGAGTTTATCCACAGTATTTAGGGCTTGACTTTTCTTGGCTTTTTTTCTCCTAGGATTCTGTCCTACTCCGCCATGTTCTAAGGACTGGAATTATCTTATATTGGTTCTTAAAATCTGTAAGGATGGACTTGCAATTTGAATTTGAGCCTGCTCTGGATTTTATTTTGGTTTTAAATGACTCTTCAGGGCCTTCAAATGCGTGTTTTTAAAAATGGTTTCCTAGTAACTTTAGTTGCATTCTGTGTGAGGATTGGTCCTATAAGAGCTACTTGGCTACCTGGCTGGCTGGATTTGAACTTGCTTCTCAGATATATCACTTGCTGATAACTGGACGCTTATCAGAGTCTTACTTTCTGGGATTGTCTGCGTCCTCATCTTAGGACATAGAAATAATAATTATGATCACATCTTATAAAGTTAGTCTGGACTATGTTGTTTACTGAGGGTTAAATTAAACAATATAACATAATGTAAAATTCTTTGCAAAATTCCATTGTTGAAACTTGTCAAAATGTCAAATATTCAGTCAGTGATGGGCTTTTCTTTGGGGAGAGATAGGAGTTGTTGTTTTCCTGAGACAGAGCCTCACACTATGGCCCAGGTTGGCCTAGAATTCACTATGTGGTCCAGGCTGCACTTGAACTTATAACTATCTTTATCGTGCAGCCTCTTGAGTGTTGGGATTACAAGCATGAGCCACCACCCCTGGCTTGATAGTAATTCTTTTTTAAAAAATTTATTTATTTATTTATTTATTTGAGAGTGACAGACAAAGAGAGAAAGACGCAGATACAGAAAGAGGGAGAATGGACACCCCAGGACCTCCAGCCACTGCAAAGAACTCCAAATGCGTGCGCCCCCTTGTGCATCTGGCTAACGTAGGTCCTGGGGAAATTGAGCCTCGAACTGGGGTCCTTAGGCTATACAGGCAAGTGCTTAACTGCTAAGCCATCTCTACAGCCCCTTTTTTTTTTTTTTAAAAAAAATGATAGTAATTCTTAATAATAACTGGTGCACGTGCATAAAATAGTGGGAGACAAATGAGTGGGAAGAGAGGTTAAGGTATTTGAATTTTACTTCAAATTGATGTTTCTCCCCTGCCTGTGGTTCAGACTTATGTAAGTAATTCCTTGAGAAAGAAAATCTTTCTCAGCATTAGATGTGATCGCATCCTCAGTGGGGTTTTGTGGAGATGGAGCTCTCTAGATATCGGTCTGTGAACCTCTTCCTTGGACAGGAGCTGTGAGATCTTATGGCCTGCCTCTGCTGAGTGGCCAGCATCTTTCCACATTCTGCAGGGATGCTCCTGTGTGGGCGCTTCTGCTGGGCTTTCTTGGCTCTAGATGGGATGGTTGGGCGCTCCAATGTGAGTTACAAGACACAGTACCAAAGGATGTGATAGGCTCATGGCTTAGGCCCAGCTGGAGTTACACATCTCATGCCTCATGAAGAAACTCAGCATCCGGGCTGGAAAGATGACTTAGTGATTAAGGTGCTTGCCTGCAAAGCCAAAGGACCCAGGTTCCATTCCCCAGCACCCATGTAAACCAGCTGCACAAGGTGGTGCACGCGTCTGGAGTTCATTTGCAGTGGCTGGAGGCCCTAGTGTGCCCATTCTCTCTCTCTGAAATAAATAAAAATAAATAAATAATTAATTATTTGGTAGTCTCAGGGTGTGGCCTTGAACTCTTGGCCTATCTCTGCCTCCTGAGTGCTGGGATTAAAGGCATGCACCACCACACCTGGCTAACAATTTTTTTTTTTAAACTCAGCATCCATGTCTTTGTGAAAATATGTAAGATGTCTTTTATATAGAGACATATAGTATAATGTACAAAAATCCCGCAGCTACAAATAGGACAGAAAACAAACAAGCAACTCTCTCCACCCCCCTCGACTAAAACAGAAGCCTCAGCTAACTGTTGTGTGTTGCTGGCATCTCGGGACTGACTGTTGTTATTTCTCAGCGTGGAAACTGGGTGTAGTGGTGGGAGAAGAGAGGCTCTCTGACTGGGAAACAAACCTCGTCTGCAGCTAATCCTAAGCCCCCAGGGACAGTGAGGTATTACCAGCGTGATTTCTTTGTCAAGGTGCCTTCGTCCCAGGCTAGGATTTCATTCAGACATTTCCATCACCGCTTTTGGCTTCTAAATATTTGACCCAGACTTTGAGTTGCGATTAGGCTCTCACAGATCTTGATTTGATCAGAGAAAGAAATTAAAACAGACAAAAAGTAGTGAAGCAAATGGCATTTCCAAGTGCTTTTCTCTTTACCATTAGCCAAATGGCATTTCTGGAGGGAGAGTGGCGTTTGTTCTACCACGACAGCTGTCTTTGTGAATGCCCCAGAGACCCCTGATGGCGCCCCAGCCCTGTCAGTCTCTCCAAGTGTCATCACTGGGCTCTAATTGAGCGCGGCTTTGTTGTGACCATCTATGCACATTTAATGAGACTCCCGTGTCTGGACTCAGGATTCTAGTTCCTTGCTACATTTCATTTGGAATTAGTCCGACGTGGGCTGTTTTCCAGCTTTAATGGCTGAAAGGTCCTTTTCCAAAGGGGGAAAGAATTCAGTGATAGAATTTAATAAAGTTTTGTATGAAAGCTAAATTCTTCATAAAATCCTTAAAAAAATTGTTTCCCCAAAATCCAGACATGAACATAATAGTGAACTTGAGGATTTACTCCCTGCCCTCCTTCCGTGAGGCCTGTGGAGTATAAGCAACAAATATGCATTTACAAATAAAGTATAACTTCATGACAGTTTAATGGGATCAGGGAAAATAATTGCTTTTTTTTTAAGTGGTTCTTCCTTTCGTGTCTTGCTATGGTGAACCATAATGGGGTATTTGCTTGAGATAAGATCCTGAAAGTGAGACTAAAATAAACACAAAGATAATCTTATTCCATTTCTCAGCCTAGACCGTCTACTGAAGCGAGTCACTGTAAAACTGAGCAGGATGGCTGGCCAGACAGTCTGGAGGGAGTAGCAGTGGGAACTGGCAAGAGGGGACAGACGTCATTCTGATCAACATAGTCTGTCACATTTTTGGGTTGTTGGGAGCATTTCTATCTTCAACAACTGGTCACGCTGGCCATCAACACCTGCTAGTGAAGGGAAAAGAACATGGGGGAATATGTCATCCATTTCTTCTTCTGCTTTGGCCTGAGGGTTTCTCCACAGCGGTGCCTATTACTTTGCTCACATTCTATCTGAACATAGCACTATGGCCACGCTCACTGTGGCGGAGGCTGAGAACAGAATCCCAGCTCTGTGCTGAGGAACAGGGAGGATGGCCACCAGCGTTCCCCTTACATTTCAAACACAACAGGTCTCCACATAAACTTGTCATGTCTCTTCTCAACCTGTCCCTTCTCTAATATCCATTTTTCATCGTAGTAAGTGGCAGAGCAACTCAGTTACGTAGATTACAATAAAAAGCTCTCCTTGAGATGGCTTAGCGGTAAAGGCACTTGCCTATGAAGCCAAAGGATCCAGGTTCGATTCCCCAGCACCCACCTAAGTGGCTGGAGGCCCTGGCATACCCATTCTTCCTCTGTTTCCTCTCTATCTCTCTCTCTGCTTGCAAATAAAATTTAAAAAAATAAAGAAAAGCTTTCCTTGGCTTCCTGCATGAACTCATTTCCAATATTCAATAGATTTCCACCATCTTAGCCATCCATCACATGCCTTCTGTCCTCCTCATCTTCACTGTTATTGCTCTAATTAAAGTCCTTCCTATCCCCTTCCTGTATTGAAGTCTAGTGTTTGTTCTCAAGCTCTATTTTGGTCCTTATATTACTCAAGTCTTATTTGATATAGAAGGATCTTTCTAAATAGTGAATTAGATAATGCCATCCTTCTACTTAGTGTACCTCCAGTTATGACTCATAGATTTAAGAGAAAAGCTTACTTTCCAGCTTAAGCATCATCTTTTATAGAATTAATACAATGAGTAACACATCCTGAGCCATTTTTTAAAGGCATGTGGGCAGGAACATGGGATGAGAACTCCGACAAAAGCTGTCAAATCCCATTGCTCAGAGTGACACGGACACGAAGGAGAAAAGTCCCTCCAAATCTGAACCTCCCACTCAGAATCAGTCTGAATAAATGCAAAAAAGGTAATCATTGGGGGATCCATGGGAGTAGACAAAATCAGAAAGGGTTTTTTTTTGGGGGGGGGATTAAAACTTGGGAGGAAAGGACCAATACAGGGCAAGTCATCCATTTCTTCTTCTGCTTTGGCCTGAGGACAGCCACAGTGCAAGGAAGCTAAATATCAATGAAAAGCTTAATATCTTTTTGGCCAGCTAAACAAGAACTATTCTGGGGAACAAGGACACATGCCAGAGAAATAAAAGCCAGAAAACAAGACGTTCACATCCTGTGCAGAGCCTCTGCCCATATGACTAAACCTTGTATACATAGAGCAGGTTGGAAACAGTATGAACTGACACATGATAGAGTTTGCAGCCAGGCTGTTAGCAACTTAACTACCTGCTAAAATAAAGAATGTAAGTTCTTTTTAAGAAATTTCACAGAATCTAGAGTCTTTACAACATAAAAAGCACAATAATTAGGACACAATGATATTTTTCTTAATATTCAAAGAGGTAGAAAAAGGTGACCTTTGAGGAAACATGAAATGAGGACATGCCAATCCAAAGATGATGTATGTTTCATAATTATCAGATAAAAAGACTAAAGCAGCTTTTATAAGTATACTTGGGAAGAAAAGAAAAATGGGCTTGATACAAATGAAAAGATATGAAGTCATATCAAGCAGACAATATAAAATGTCCAAATGAACAATTTAAAACTTGAAGAACACATCATGTGTAATAAAATTGGTCATTTGGTAGACTTAAAGGAATGGAGACAACAGGGGGAAAAAATCAATGAACTTGAAGATAGATCAGTAAAAAATTACCACTTTGAAAAAGAGAAAGTAATATGAGTGCAAAATAAACAAAACCATTTATATCTGTGAGACAATATCAACTGTCTAACATATAGATGCTTTTAGAGGTAGAAAAGAAGGGAATGGAATAGAAAAGAAGAAAATATTTGAAGAAATAACAGTTGGGTGATTCTCAAAAGTGGTAGATCACATGAATGTATGGATTCAAGAAGCAAATATTGCCGGGCACGGTGGCGCACGCCTTTAATCCCAGCACTCGGGAGACAGAGGTAGGAGGATCACCACAAGTTTGAGTTTGAGGCTGCCCTGAGACTACATAGTGTATTCCAGATCAGCCTGAGCTACAGTGAAACCCTACCTCAAAAAACAAGTGCAAATAGGATAAGATAAGTAAAATGAGCTGTAGCTAGATGAATCAGCCAAATTCATAAAAAATGAAAAAAAGAAAAAACCTTGAAAGCATTCAAGAGGCAAAAAAAAGACACACAAATATGATAAAAATGCTTCACTTGGGCTAGAGAGATGGCTTAGTGGTTAAGGCACTTGCCTACAAAGCCAAAGCACCCAGGTTCCCATATAAGCCAGAAGCATAATGTGGCACATGCATCCGGGTTTGTTTACAGTGGCTGGAGGCCCTGGCATACCCATTCTCTCCCTCTTTCTGTCTGCATCTCTCTCTCAAATAATAGATAAATAAATAAATAAATAAATAAATAAGTGAAAATGAAAAAAATGAAACTTCACTTAACTGCAGACCTCTTACCAAGATCATAGAAGACTGTGGAAACTCACTTTTAAGTGTTTTAAGTATGAAAAGAAAAAAAAAATCAGGCAGAAAAAGAAGACATTTTCAGAAAAAGATGAGGTAAATAAATGCATTGTCACAATACTTTTAGGAGTGAATAGAAATCACCAGAAATGACAATTATATGGGTGAAAATATCAGAAAGTCACAGCAACCCAATGAAATAGTCATAAACACTCAAAATTTACACAAGCAAGATATTGCAGAGAGGTTTAAGGTCTTAACCAAGTCCATGCATGTAGAGGCAGCATGCATGAAATGAAATATTATTTCTTCATTCCCTGGAGTATATAAACTTGCATCTCAAAAGTGGTTTTCAGAAGGGGAAACAGAAGGCCTAGAAGTGAAGGCATGCCTGGCTTTCTTTTCTCCCTTGGGTCAAAATAACAGGAGGCAAAGTTAGGAGCCATGCACAGGGCCTTAGGGCAGGGGTAGTAAGAGGTAAACGCAAAGCAACTAGAAGGGCTCCTTTTGCAGCGGCTTTCTGCCCTCTGTGTCTCAGGGACTTTCCTTTAGCTTGGACGTTGAGGCAAGTGCTTATTGAACAAACACTATGCTCAGCGCTGGGCTGGGAGCTGGGATGACAGGAATTAATAAGGTGTGGCTTTGGTCAGTAACAAGCATACAGCATTAGTGTGAATTTTCTTACCTAGTGGGCTGATGGTGTCTGCTGATCCCAATACTGGACAAATTGCTATCTCTGATTCTTGGTTCTCTCCAACTTTCCACTCCCTTTCAAGCAATATGTGCCAGATCCCTTCACCAGCTCTCTTTCCCACCAAGGATTCCCAATATCTCCAGAGCATCCCACCACTCTCTGGGCAGGACTCTACTAATTCTCTATGCAACATGACTGGGTCATTGAGGTTAACCTTGCATCTTAAGACCACACCTTAATTTCTGCTTATCTTCAATGCAACCCTCTTTCCAGTCTTACTCCCACTGTTGCAGTTAGCGTCTCATTGCTGGCACAAACCACCCAACATAAAGCCGATGATGGGAGGAAAGTTGTTAATTTTGGCTGATAGTCTTGAGGAGAAGCTTCATGATGGCAGGGAAAGATGGTGGAGCAGAGGCTGGATACCACCTCTTTTCTACAGCAGGTGGAAAACAGCAGCAGGAGTGAGCTGAGCTCTAGAAAAGGGGAGCAGGCTATAACACCCTTAAGCCCACCCTTCAACAACACCTCTTCCAGCAAGGCTCCACCTCTCAAATTGCCATCAGCTAAGAACCAAGAATTCAAAGCACATGAGCCTATGGGGGACACCTAATTCAAACCACCACACCCACTCTTCAGGCTATCCAGGTTTTTCTATATCCTTACTCCTATCCTTCAGGCTACTCCCCACCTGTTCTCCCAATCTAGTCTTTTTCATTCTCCAAAGACAAAATTCCTGCCTTACTTTCTTCAAGCAGCCTTTCTTGAAGGTTTTCTTTAAAAAAATGTTCCCTAGGTGGAAAGGCTGTAAGAATCTGTGACTGTGGAGACTGTGGGAAGAATTGTAGAGTGCTGTCTTCTGGGCATGACTGTTGCACTCACAAACTCACAGTTGTTGCGGTTACCTGCATAAAGTACATCCAAGACCCATCAACATTCTGTCATAGATGAAAGAAAGGCTCATGAGGTTCACTCCTCCCCGAGGAGTTATTAGCAATTAATTGTTGGAAGAGGAAGAGATGTCTCCTTCAATATTGTAGCTATTGGTAAGTTGCACATGGTCCTGTAATAACCCCCACCCATGCTCATACAAGCAATTATAATTAAAAACAAAAGATACCAAAGGATAACAGAGGCTAGTTGAAAGAAGAAAGGGTTCAGTAGGAGTGGGAGGGTCTCAAGAGAAGGTAATAGGGAGTGAATGTGATCAAAATATATTATGGCCTGGTGTGGTGGCACACGCCTTTAGTCCTAGCACTTGGGAAGCTGAGCTAGCAGGATCTCTGTGCATTCCAGGCCAGCCTGAGACTACATAGTGAATTCCAGGGTAGCCTGGGCTAGAGTGAGAGTGAGACCCTACCTCCAAAAGCCATGTATATATGTGTGTGTGTGTGTGTAAGTTTTTTAAAAAAATAATTTAATTTACAAAAGAAAAATGAGACTAGAGAGATAGCTTAGTGGTTAAGGCATTTGCATGAGAAGCCTAAGGACCCAGGTTGATTCCCCAGAACTCACCTAAGCCAGGTGAATGTGGTAGCATATGCAGCTGGAGTTTGTTTGCAATTGCTAGAGGTCCTAGCATACCCATTCTCTTCCTCTCTCTTTCTTTCTCTATCATAAATAAATAAGTGAAAACAAATTTAAAAATTCATTATGATTGAGAAGAATGAAATAATAACTATGTTTAGTAAAGCAAGAGAAATGCTGTCTACCAATGTCTTTCATTGTCTATGACCTTTCTCACAGTAGATAATATGTACTGATGACCTACTATGTGCTAGCCACCGCCCTACAATGCTCACATGCATTTAGATGTGATCATCATAATAAATACATGTTGTCATCCCATGTCCCAAGCAAAGGAGCCTTAGCTCTGCGAACATTCAGCCTCTTAGTCCAGGCGTCCACCTATGTCCACAAAATTCCAGACGCACTCATAACACTTTACTGCATTTCAGATTTCTCTGTGAATCTGATGTAAGCAAAAGAGTCATTTCCAGGAAAGTTTACACATATACTTCAAACTACACTCAAGAGAGAGCGTCGTCAATCCCAATAGTCTTTCGTCCCCATCCCAATAGTCCGTAAAGGGCCAGTGAAGACTCTATGACACCATTGAACTCAAAGGCTACATTCTTGCTTTGTGCTTACTCAGAATAGCGGTTTTGTTTTCAGTAAATATAATGGCTGCTTGTACCAGGCAGGGTTGGCTCTCCTTCTGTGGGTCTGATTAAAAGCAAGAAAAAAAAAAAGAGAGAGAGAGAGAAGCTGATCAACAGTTTGAAGTTACTTGTAAAACTAAAATAAGCTGGACTGGTCCCAACGATTGTGGCCAGAACTCTAATCATGAACGCGAGGATGAATGGAGTTATACCTCATGCTCATTTGGCAGAGTTCCCACGTGCAGGCACGTGCGTGTGTGGACACGGCTACCCTCTCCTCTCCCTGTGTGCCAACACAACAAACAGAGGTGGAAACTGAGGAGAGAAATGCAAACCAATCTTTGTAGTGCAATAAATGACCCCAGGACAGCTAAACCTGAAATGAGAATTTTACAAACATGGGGAAGTTTATTAGTCTGGGCAGAAAGTCAAAAATCACTAAATTTTCCTGCAGATATGTTTTGCGCCTCATTCTTGAAAGTCTTGGGCTCTGGTTCACATTTGGCCTCTGGAGTGGGCAAGAGACTTGTTAATTTTGTTTTACAGGATGAATATAATGGCTTGCAACATATCATATATATATATATATTTTTTTTTTTTTGCATGGGGCATATTTCAGGGTATCATGGCCATATTGCTTCCAATATACAGCCTTTACTGTCCTTTACTTGCCCTGTCCCCACCCAAAAATGTGCATGCACGGATGGCTGAGGAGCCCTGGCACCTGACAAATTACCGCGCAGACTGTCAAGCGTCTTCTGTTTGCAAGGAAAAGAGATGTGACATGTGTAAACACTGGAGAGGGGGACCTGCTGCAGAGGACGGATGCCCTGTCAGACCAGATCAAAGCTGATGGAGCGTTCCTTACCATTCATTCCCCAGCTGCCTGCTCTCTCCCTCCAGCTCAGACCAGCCCTTATTTTCCTGCTATGATATATTCCTTCATTCCATGTCTTAGGTGTGCTCTGGGGCAAGGCCCCTCCTTATGTTTTTTTAATTTCCGTTTCTAGTTTGGTGGCAGGCCACGGGCCACAGAAATGGATCCAATTCCATGATTGCTGATAATGTCTTAGGATGTGAGGCAAAGAGGATTCCTTTCCATCCTTCGGAGTGAGTGGAAGAACCACCTGGTTTGGATGTTCACGAAGGCCGTGCTTTCCATAACGGAAGTTCTAATGTCATAAGGTGTCCTGAGGCAGAGACAAAGGTTGGATGTTCTAGGGAGCAGCAGGAGTAAGGCAAGTTTTGAGAACCAAGTGTGCGGTGTACTCCAACTCTGCCCTGATGGCTGAATTGGTTTGCAGCAAGCTTACAGTGGTATTAAAGCTGGGAGTTGCCTGGCTGTGGACTGCATCTCTCAGATTGGGCTATGTAGGTTGGAAACCTGGAAGCCAAGGTTGCACATGTGGTCACCAGCACCAGAAAAGCTGATCAGTAATGGGTTAACCAAATATGGTGGCTAATTTCACTTGTCAACTTGATTGGATCTAGAATCACCTAGAAGACCTCTCCGGGCCTGTCTGTGAGAGCTTCTGGATTAACTTAAGTGAGTGGGAAGACCCACCCTAAACTGTGGGTAGCTCCATCCCATGGGCTGAGGTCTCTGGATGAAAAGAAGAAGGTGAGCTGAGATGGGCAGTCATCGCTTTCTGCTTCCTGTCCAGGGCTCGAATGTGGCCAGCAGCATCATGCTCCTGCTGCGGGGTGCCTTCCCTGCCTGGCTGGATGGTATCCCCTCAGACTGTAAGCTGAAATACACTCTTCCTCTCTTCAGCTGGACCTTCTCAAGCATTTTGTCACAGCAACAAGAAAAGCAACTAATATGCTGGGAAAATTCTTCCTCTTAGACAACCAGAAGTCCATGGGGAAGAAGACCAAGGCTGACAGAGTGGCTCAAGGACTCCATTGTGGCTCAGATCTTTTGAGCTTCTTGCTATGAATACTTACAGGGCCATTGAAGGACAAAAATGTAACCCCAAAGATCTCTGTGGAATGTGGTTTATTTTCAGGAAAGGATGCAATGATGTGAAATAAACAAGTCATATCACTCAGTGTACCCCAGAGCTCCCAGGGGACAGGCTGCTCTGAGTTTTCATTGAAATTTTCCCCAAGTATATTCCAAAGCAGAGGCTCCATAAGGGGAAGATACCTAAAGTCCCCTCTTAGATCTTGCCCACTAGTGGGCACACACATCAAGGACGGTTTACTTTTAATCTGTGCTGTACTGAAGAGCACAGTAGCTTTGAGCAGACACTGTAGACTTACTTTAGAACATTTTTACTACTGCTCAACCCTGTATCTGAGCTAAAGTAGACATGGGTCAGGTCAGGATGAAAGCACTGGTGTGGAATTTGAGAAAAAGAAATAAATGAGAAACAAAGGCTGTCTGAGTAGAGAGCATCTGGAAGCAGAGAGTTCTAATCTGATTGGGTTCTTGAGTTTGAAGGTCTGGGAGGACAATGAATGTATTCCCCAAAAATGAGAACCTAAAAGGGAGAACTTGATTTACTTGTGATGGAAAAGAAGTTCAGTTCGAGACACACAGAGATTCTGGGGTTGAGTGGAAGTACCTTCGGGTGGAGATGCCCAGGCCTGGCACTCAAGAGGGAGGTCTGTAGAAATGAAATGCACCAACTATTTAAGAACATTAAGAGAAGGCAGGTCATCTTTAAAAATATGTTTGCCTGAAGCGGTGTGGTACCTTCCCATTAGCCTTGGGCATTCATTCTGTGACTGAATCCACAAGTTAAATAAAATGAAGCCTACAATTATCCAGTGAATATGATCTTGGTGGAGTGTGTTTTAAGGGGAAAACACAAACCTCTGAGTCCCCATAATAACAGGAGAGCAGGAGAAGCATGGTTATTTCTGAGTTCATAGGAATAAATAGTTCCTAGCGTTATATAACATTTCAAAGCTTTTTCACACATTGCCTTATTTGCTATTCTCCAAAAATCCTCTCAAGAAAGGCAGGGAGAGTTTATTCCCTATGTGGACAAATGAGAAAAGGGATGCAGGCAAGCCCCATACTACACCCAGCTCCCAGACAGGGAGCTTACAGTGGAGACCAGGGCACCAACCATTCAGCCCAGTACTATTCCTACCTGATCATGGGAGTGGCTGCCAGGCCTGTTAGTGTCTCCCTCTTACTAATGTATCTCTTGCCTAATCTGAATAATTACACATGAATTAAAACTATGACTTCCACTCCTCACTGAATTCACACACAGGGATGTAGACAAATGATCTCTAACTTTTTGCTCACTTGGGGAAAATGGAAGATGCACATTCTTTTTTATTTATTTATTTATTTATTTATTTCAGAGTGACAGAGAGAGAGAGGTAGATAGATAGAGAGAGAGAGAGAGAGAGAGAGAGAGAGAATGGGCATGCCAGGGCTTCCAGCCACTGCAAACGAACTCCAGATACATGTGCCCCCTTGTGCATCTGGCTAAAATGGGTCCTGGGGAATTGAGCCTTGAACCGGGGTCCTTAGGCTTCACAGGCAGGCGCTTAACTGCTAAGCCATCTCTCTAGCCCAAGATGCACATTCTTGAGCTTCATCCCAAAGGCTCTGTTTCAGTATGTTTTTGGAAAGTCTGGGATCTTTATCCCAAGGGAATCAGATACAGATGGTTTACCCACTGCATTTTGGGAATCACTGAAGTAAGGCAATTTAGGGTAGGAAAGGAAGATGTCTAAATACCTTATGTTTCTTTTCCCACTCTTTCCTTTCTCCTTGAGGTGGTTTGAATGTAAAATGTCCCCCATAGACTCATGTGTTTGAATACTTGACTCACCTGTTGGGTGCTGTTTTGGAAGTTTGTGGAGCCTTTAGGAGGTAGAGTTTGCTGGAGGGTGTGTCATGGGGTGGGCACAAACTGAGGTGTTATAGTCCAGCCCCTGCTTGGAGCTTTTTATCAGTCCTACTTCCTTCCTGCTGATGTGATAATGTGATGCTGGCTGTCTGCTACTGCCATGCTTTCCCCAGCAGGATAGAACCTTCCCTTCAGAACCGTAAGCTGAAATAAACCTTTTCCTTCCATAAGCTGTTTCTGGTTGGGTATTTTGTCCTAACAACAAGAGAGTCACTGGTACACTCCTCTAGATGAAAAGTTCTCACCTAATGGTCAGATTATGTGGGACAAACCAACCATATCTATTGATAGCTATTGTCCCTATACTACGAAATATCAAACAACTATGTGTTTTCTCTCTTTTCTGCTTCTTGCTGCTGCTGTGATGGGGAATAGCTAAGTGGAGCAAAGGTCCCTTAGTAACTACCTCTTTTGTCCTTATCTTTTCTTTTTCCTGCATTCTTTCTTAAATGTGATCATGACAAATCCAGTTCTCTGGGTCATATGGACCAGCCAAAAGGAGATGAGACACAGACACAGACGTTCAGCTGGAAAGTGGTGCTCTCTGTTGACAATCAGATGACATCCCCAGCTGTTCTTGGTCTCACCAATGCCCCATGTTGAATGTCCCAGGCATTTATCCTGGTCAGAACAAATTGCTCCTTGTTTGATCTTGTTTTCTAGATGAACAGCCAGCCTTTATTGAGTGTATACTCCATGTCAAACAATGAGTGTTTTGCATAAATTAACTTGCCAAATTGTTCATAACCCTGTAAGAAAATACCATGGCTATTATTTTTAACTTGATAATGAAAAAAAAAAAAACTGCCTGAGGTATTCTCACTGGTGAAGTATTCTCACTGGTGAGCGATGCAAAAAAAAGGTCTTGAAATTAGACCTCCTGACCCTAAAGCCCCATAGAGAGGAAATCTGGGTGCATGTGGAACGCTGGCATTCTTGGGTGTCCTGGACGTAACTATCTTGTTATGATCAAGGCTCTGTGTACATGCCCTAACAGAGGCCACGTCTTGGGAACACAAACCCAGGAAGGAATTATTTGTCTAATTAGAATATTATTTGTCTAATTAGAAGCAAAACACTATTGTAAACTGCACCGTCTAGATTATGTCTTCATTAACTTGTTCACTGCCTGAAGAACTTCCTCACTGAGCCATTTAGCTCCTGCTGCGGTCCCTCCAACTTCACTGGTTTAGGGACCTACACATGACACTCTAGGGCCGTTCCACATTCTCTGGGCCAAAGCAAAGCAGTCATCAGAAAGAAAGGTCACACCATAAGTTGACGTGAATTGGGTATGACCGTCCCCAAATGGTTTTGCTCTGCCAAGAATATTCTGAGCTTTATAACATTGGTGGACACTGGCCCCAGCCCAGCGGTTTTCAGTTTTTCTTTATGGAGGCAAATAGACTCAACTCAGCAGTTTCTCAGTCTCTCAAATGAGCCCACTGACATCATTTGGATGTTACAAGAATCCACATATTAGGCCAAATTCCACCCAGGGTTCGACATCCGCCGCCCCTCCTCATATCAACCCCCAAGAGTATGGTTAAGTGAGGGTAAAACTTGGCCGGAAGCTTGTTATTTTTTGCAGTTTTAATTACACATACCTCATCCATTTGCCCAAATTAGGAGAGACGGTTTGCTGTGAAAACCTTTGCTTATTGGATTATTTCAATGTCTGGTTCTTCCAGTACCTAACTTGGGTATTTCAAGAAAATTGTCAAGAATTGACATTTTACAATTTGGGGACTTAGAAAGAACTTGGAATAGAGAGTATTTAGTCCAAACCCCGTGGTTTTATGCGCAAAGAGAAGAAAAGAATGAAATAAAGAAAGATAAACAAAACTGAAATTTGGAAAGAAAAACTGCTCATGGTCATAGTAAATGATATAGCCAGGCATTCCCACCCTCCCTCCCTCAAAAAAAAAAAAAAAAAAAAAAAAAAACAGCAATCTGTTACCCTTGTTTAGTATACTTTCCACACACCCAGCTGGAAAGGGTGGTTTTTCTCAGAGGTTTGATCCTGCTCTGTGCAGCCCTGGAAGGACCTCGTTTTTAGAGCAAAGAAGATGTATAATGGAATCCAAATTTGGCTACTTGCTCATTGGTTTGCCTCACATCTCTGAGTCTTCATTTTCCAACTTGTGAAGCGGGGAAGAAAAACACCTACTTCCCAGGGATATTGTGCAGCTAAGAGGCAATCTTCCCCGGGCGAGAGAGACATTGTAGGTATTTGGTTAATCTTCTTCCTGAGGACTCTTGAGTAGTTGGTGATAGAAACTCACCCAATTTAGGTAGAAAGGGGAAGTTGGTAAGTCACCTAGCTGATTCTGGGTAGAATTTGGTTCAAGAGAAGCCTAAATGGTACATTAAGAAATTACAGCATTCAGGCTGGAGAGATTGCTCAGTGGTTAAGGCGCTTGTCTATAAAACCAAAGGACCTGGGTCCAATTCCCCACTACCCACATAAAGCCAGATGCACAAGGTGGCACATGCATCTGGAATTCATTTGCAGTGGCTGGAGGCCCTGGCATGCCCAGTCTATCTTTCTACCTTTTTTTCTCTCTCTCTCACACATGAATAACTAAAATATATTTTAAAAAAGAAATTATAGATCTTTCACTTCCTTGGTTAACGTTATTCCAAGGTATTTTATTTTTTTGTTGCTATTGAAAATGGGACCATATCACTTATTTCTTTCTCTGTGTCTTTGTCATTTGCATATAGAAAGGCTACTGATTTTTGTATATTGATTTTTGTATCCTGCTACTTTACTCTAGGAGCTAATCAACTTCAAGAGTTTGGGGATGGAGTGTCTCGGGTCTCTTACATATAGAATCATGCCATCAGCAAATAGAGCTAACTTAACTTCTTCTTTTCCAAATTGTATCCCTTTTATTTCTTTCTCTTGTCTTATTGCTTGAGCTAGGACTTCCAGTACTATATTGAAGAGCAGAGGTGAGAGTGGACACCCCTGTCTTGTTCCTGATCTCAATGGGAATTACTCCAGTCTCTCTCCATTAAATATTATTTGGGCCCTAGGAGCTTTGTATATTGCCTTTATTATGTTAAGATATGAACCGACTATGCCAATTCTCTCTAAAAAAAAAAAGGAAAAGATATTACAGCATTCCTTTGCATTAGTCACATTCTCAGACAAGCAGTGTCTTTTGTGTAGATGTATATTATATATATATACAATATATATATATATACATACATATATATATACATATATATATATATATATATATATATATATATATATATATATATATAGTTTTCACAAGTGTAGGTATATGTGCCAGAGGTTGGTGTGCAAGGATATTCCTCAGTTGCTCTAAACTGTTTACTTTTTGCATGTGTATGCGTTATGTTGTATGCGTTATATTGTATGCATTGTGTTTGCAGATACACGCGCCCTCTGTGCACATGGGGGAAGAGGAGAACATTAAGTGTGCATCCTTGATCTCTCATCTGCATGTTTCCTCAAGACAGATCCAGAAAGTGCCATTTTTGGTGAGCCCCAGCCATCCTCTAATCTGCTTCCCGCAGGGTGGGGAGTGCAGATGCACATGATCATGCCGAGATAGTTATGTGGGTGCTGGGGACCCAAACCCAGTTCATCTCGGGCCCTTGTGCTTCTGCAGAAAGTGCTCTTAACCACTAAGCTATCTCTCCAGCCTCACTGAGGCATTGCTGGGACAAAACACGTGACCATAAGTAGCGTACGGGAGGAGAGAATTTATTTCAGTCCCAAGGGGAAGTTGCATCATGGTGGGAAAAGCATGGCTGAACACACAGCCAGGGCACATCGGTAGGGAAGAAGCAGCAAGAGTGAACATGCTGAGGCTGGTGGGACCTTCCCCTAGCAACACGCCTCCTCCAGCAAGACTCCACCTTACAAAGGCTCCACCAGCTGGGGATTAAGTATGAAGCTTAGTCACAAACACATGAGGTTCTGGAGGGGGACACCCCACGCTCAACCTGCCATATCCACAATTCTTATTTTATTGAGATAAGGTCTCATTTAACCTGGAGCTCAGTGATTCAGCTAGACTAGCTAGTCAGCAAGCCCCAGGGATTCTCCGGTCTCCATCAGGCACACACAGCTTTTGCATGAGGACTGGGATCTGAACTCAGGCCCTCACGCTTGCACACCAAGCACTTGACCCACTAACCCATCTCCTCAGCCTCAGCTCGGTCTTGATGTGACAAGATGCTTGTCAGCAGCTCTGAGGTTCTCTCCTACAAGATGCTAGTCCAGAGAGAAAGAAAATCACTCCCATTATAATGAAAGTTTAGGATTAAGCCATATTGACCTAGCTCTGTAAACAAACAAACAAAAAAACCCTCTAAAACATACACACAATGGGATAATAAGTACATAATTATTGTGGAGTGGGTGATAAGGTCAGAATATCAGGTAGTTGTCCACCCGTATCTCATGATCTTGGGACCTCTGCCTTCATGAGTAGATTAATGCTATTATCACAAGGGTTCCTTAGAAGCTGGGCCAAAGAGCTAGAAGCCGGGTGTGGTGGCCCAAATATGTAATCTTACTACCTGGGAAACTGAGGCAAGGAGATTTAGAGTTGGAGACCAGCCTGGGCTCTACAGCCAGACCCTGTCTCATAAACAAACAAACAACAGGTAATTATTACCAGAGTGGGTTTTTCTAAAAGCTTTTAGTCCTCTTTTCCTTCTGCTACCTCTCCTTCCCTTTCTCCTCTTTCCTTTCCTTGTGCCATTTGTCACAGGGCAATGCAGTAAGAAGGTCCTCGCCAGAGTGAGCCCCTTGACCATGGATTGCTCAGGCACGAGAATTTTTGTTAACTTTTATGTTTTTATTTGCAAGGAGAAAAAGAGAAAGAGAATGGGTGTTTGCATCAGAGCCTCTGACCACTGTAAGCAAACTCCAGATACATGTGCCACTTTGTGCATCTGGCTTTATGTGGGTACTGGAGAATCAAACTTGGGTCCTTAGGCTTTTCAGGCAAGTGCCTTAACCACCTAAGCCATCTTTCCAAGCCCCAAAATTTTAAGAAAGAAGTTTTTGTCCTTTATAAATTACCCCACATTAAGTATTCTGTTTTAGCCACACAAGATGGACACAGATCCCATTCTCTGAAATGTATAGCAAGTAAAAAAATAGTAAAATCCAGACAAGGATTATGGTTAAGTGTGTAAGACCTGAGGGGGAGAGAGAGAGAAAGAGAGGAGAGAGAGAGAGAGAGAGAAGAGAGAGAGAAGTGTATTCAAAATAGCTTCATCACAGATCTACTGTGTGATCTTGAGGAACTTGTTCTCATGAATGTGTGTTGAATTTTGTCTAAAACAGAAGCTTCAAGCTGATTTTGGGTCTTATTTTCCAATATAGGAACTTAGTGTTATAAATTTCCCTCTAAACACCGCCTTCACCGTACCCTCTCAAATTTAGCAAATTACATTTTAACCTTTTCCGCGCATGTGTGTCGTAAGTGTGGTGTGGTATATATATGTGTGGTGTATACAAGTGTGTGTGTGCAGATGTGTGCACCCTGGATGTGCATACATGCAGACCAGAGAGGAATGTTGGGTGAACTCCTCTGTCATTCTTCTGATTGCTGCCTTGAGATGGAGCTTCTCACTGAACCTGGAGCTGCTCTTTTGGACCAGAAAGACTGGCCGACTAGCGAGCTTCAGTAATTCTCTATCTCCACGTGCCCCACCAAGTCTGGGGTTCCTGGCATGTGTGGACACACCCAGCTTTTAATACGGGTGCTAGGTCTGGACCTCAATCCACCCCAGGTCCTCTCAGGCCCGCATGCTTGCACAGCGAGCTCACCCACCCAGCTATTTCCTCAGCTCTTATTTTGATTTTTATTTAGCTCCAAAAGCTATTCAATTTCTCTTGAGATTTCTTCCTTGACTCAAGTATTGTTTAAATGTGTGTTTTAAATACATTTTTATTTAATTTGAGAAAGAGCGAGAGAATGCGCATACCAGAGTCTCTTGCTGTTGCAAATGAACTGCAGTTGCACGTGCCACTTTGTGCATCTGGCTTTAGATGTGGGTGCTGGGGAATTGAACCCGGGGCCAGCAGGCTTTTCAAGCAAGCACCTTTAACTGCTGAGCCATTTCCCAAACCTTAGAAGTATGATTTTTAAATCTCTGAGTATTTGGGGATTTCCCAGGTACCGTCCTGTTAATGATCCAGTTTAATCATGGTCTGAAAGAAGACAATGTGTAGTTTCTATTCTTTCAAATTTGTTATGTATGTTTAACAGCCCAGGATGTAGTCTACCTTGTGAATGTCCCATCTGAGCTTGAGTAAAACATATATTCTGCTGCTGTTGATGAAATAGCCCATAGGTGCTAATTATACATAGTTGACTAATATTGCTATATTGAGTTCAACATTTGCCCTTGCTGATTTTCTGCCTGCTGATCTATCCATTTCTGATATGGAGGCGCTGAAACCTCTAACTGTAATAATGAATTCATCAATTTCTTCTTGCACTTCTGTCAGGTTTTGTCTCATTTTTTACCCTTCTCTGGATAGGGATGGACACATTAAGGATTGTTATGTCTTCTTGAATTATTGATGCTTTATCACTGTGAAAGCCTTCTTTCTATCTGATAACCTTCATTGCTCTGAATTTTTCTCAGCCTGCTCTCAATATACTTAGTTTTGATTTTAAAGTTAATATTACCATCATTTATTTTCCTCCATTTTCAATCTATGTATATTTTATATTTAAAGTGGGTTTTCAGAGACAATATATATGTGGTTCTTGTGTTTTTTTTTTTTAATTTTTGTTATTTTTGAGATAGAGTCTCACTCTAGCCCAGACTGAAATGGAACTCACTCTGTAGTCCCAGGCTGGTCTAGAACCCACTACAATCCTCCTACCTCTGCCTTCCAAGGGCTGGTATTAAAGGTGTGTGCCACCACACCCAGCTGGGGTCTTGTTTCTGGTGTGCTTTGGAAATCTATTTTGGTTGGTATGCTGGGACTTTGGTGCTTAGGTGACTGTTGGCGTAGCTGGGTTACTTTCCACTGTATTTGTCACGGTGTTTTATTTGCTACCCTTTCCTCGTCTTTTACATCCTATCTCGTATTTTGTTGTTGTTTGGTTTGGCTTCATTTCTTGAGACAGGGTCCAATATAGCCCAGTCTGTCTAATTGTTTTGTACTTAAAATGTAATATGCCAGTATGCCTAAATGTGGTTTCCTTTTCTTACCCTTTCTTCCTTTCTTCCTTTCTTTTCTTTCTTTCTTTCTTTCTTTCTTTCTTTCTTTCTTTCTTTCTTTCTTTCTTTTTTCTTTCTAATCTATCACTGTGTTGTTCTCTGAGCAACCTGGGTCAGCTGCACTGATCAGTTTTAGGGAAAATCTCAGGCATTGTTGTGGCAAATATTTTTCTGTTTTTTTTTTTTTTTTCTGTCTCTGTCATTTCCATCACATGTAATACCTTTTGAAGTTGTCTCATAGTTCTTGGATATTCTGGTCTTATAAAAGTCTTTTTTGGGGCTGGAGAGATGGCTTAGCGGTTAAGCGCTTGCCTGTGAAGCCTAAGGACCCCGGTTCGAGGCTCAACTCCCCAGGACTCACGTTAGCCAGATGCACAAGGGGGGCGCACGCATCTGGAGTTTGTTTGCAGTGGCTGGAGGCCCTCACGCACCCATTCTCTCTGTGTCTCTCTTTCTGCCTCTTTCTCGCTCTGTCACTCTCAAATAAATAAATAAATAAATAAACCAAAAAAAGTCTTTTTTTCATGTTCAGCTTTGGAAGTTTTTTCTGTTATATTCTTATGTTCAGAGACTCTTTCCTTGGGTCTTTCTGTTTATATGGATTTGGAATCATGTAGTTATAGCCTGGTTTTGATCTCCAACATTTCTTTTTGCTTACTTCTTTACAAAAATTATTTATTTATTTAAGAGAGAAAAAGAGAGTGAGAAAATGATCATGCCAGGGCCTCTTGCCACTGCATACAAACTCCAGATTCATGCAGCACTTTGTGCATCTAGCTTTATATGGATATTGGGGAATCAAACCCAAGCTGTCAGGCTTTCTAAGAAAGTGACTTTATCCACTGAACCATCTCTCCAATCCCTTGATTACGTCTTGTATTCCCCTGTTTGTTATACATTTATTCTTGCAAAATATCTTTCTGGGGGGGGGGGCCTGGAGGAATGGTTTAGTGGTTAAGGTGTTCGCCTGCAAAGCCAAAGGACACAGGTTCAATTCCCCAGGACCCACGTAAGCCAGATGCACAAGTGGGCGCATGCAACTGGAGTTCAATTGCAGTGGCTGGAGGCCCTGACATGCCCATTCTCTCTCTCTCTCTCTGTCAAATAAATTAATAAAAAGAAAATAACATAATCTTTTTTTTCCTTTTAGTGCATGTGTAGGTGTGTGGGTTTATGTGTGCCTGAACAGGTGGAGTCCAAAAATTGACATCAGGAATCTTTCTCAAACACCTTTCACCTTATTTCAGTCTCTCACTGAACCCAGAGCTGGTGGGTTGGGGTAGCCTAGCTACCCAGCTTGTCCTGGGGGATTCCTGCATTTGCCTCCTGAGTTCTGGGGTTACAGGTGGACCACCATGACCCCCTGGCATTTACAAAGGTGCTGGTGGTCATGAACTTTGGTCCTCTTGCTTGCACAGCAAGAGATTTACTGACTGAGCTATCTCTCCAGCCTCGCATAATGTCTTTTTTTATTTTTCATTCTGGTCCTTAGTATATGAATTATATACTATCATTGCTGTCATGTCTGACTCTGGTTTTGTTCTTGTTTAGTTACCTCAGACTGAATTTTGTGCTTTTTAGTATGCCTTGTAATTGTTGTTGTGAGGGAGACATGGTCTACAGGTCATTAATAAGGCTGGTGGTCAGGTATGAGAAGACATGGTCTATAGGTCATTAGTAATGTTAGTGGTCAGGTATGAGAAGACATGGTCTACAGGTCATTAGTAATGTTAGTGGTCAGGTATAAGAAGACATGGGCTACAGGTCTTTAGTAATATTGGTGGTCGGGTGTGAGAAGACATAATTTATAGGTCTTTTTTTTTAAAAAACCAGGCTGACCTGGAATTCATTATGTAGTTTCAGGGTGGCCTCAAACTCACTATGATCCTCCTACCTCTGCCTCCTGAGTGCTGGGATTAAAAGTGTGCACCACCATGCCTGGCTTATTTATCTATTTTTATTTGAGACACAGAGAGAGGGAGAGAGAATGGGTATGCCAGGGCCTCTAGCCACTGCAAATGAACTTCAGACGCATGTGCCACATGTGCATCTGGATATTTTGGTACCTGGAGAATTGAACCTGGGTCCTTAGGCTTCACAGCAAGTGACTTAACCACTAAGCCATCTCTTCAGGCCTACAGGTCTTTAGCAATGCTGGTGGTCAGGTGTGAGAAGGGAGAGTTTTCTGCACTCATCTACTTATGACTGTCTTCTTGATTCTGTGTGCCCTGTTCTGTGTGCTTCCCACATACTGCTTGCCCCATTCTTCTTATGCCTCCCTACCCCCCAGCCTGGTGGTCAGGTATGAGAAGACATGGTCTACAGGTCATTAATAAGGCTGGTGGTCAGGTATGAGAAGACATGGTCTATAGGTCATTAGTAATGTTAGTGGTCAGGTATGAGAAGACATGGTCTATAGGTCATTAGTAATGTTAGTGGTCAGGTATGAGAAGACATGGTCTATAGGTCATTAGTAATGTTAGTGGTCAGGTATGAGAAGACATGGTCTACAGGTCATTAATAAGGCTGGTGGTCAGGTATGAGAAGACATGGTCTATAGGTCATTAGTAATGTTAGTGGTCAGGTATGAGAAGACATGGTCTACAGGTCATTAATAAGGCTGGTGGTCAGGTATGAGAAGACATGGTCTATAGGTCATTAGTAATGTTAGTGGTCAGGTATGAGAAGACATGGTCTATAGGTCATTAGTAATGTTAGTGGTCAGGTATGAGAAGACATGGTCTATAGGTCATTAGTAATGTTAGTGGTCAGGTATGAGAAGACATGGTCTAGGAGGAATTTAGTTTTCAGTCTGCTCACGTGTTCGCTTGCTATTAGGATGGAGCGAAGGCACCTGTGATCCTTACATGAGACAGGAATCCTGAAGTCTCCACTGACTTTGAAAATTTGATGCCCCAATAACTACCTGTTATTTCCACTCCAAAAATATTGGTCACAGCCAGTCACATGACCCGCCTATCACAGTGTTCTCCGAGCCTGCGCCCAGGAGGGACAGAAGAGGAATCACTGGCAAGTAGCGCTCCGAGCTACCATGGAGGCCAACAAACCCTTCTATGACTGATGCGATGCGACCGGCTCTGCTTAGGTTTGCAGAAGCCGCAGGTGGTGGGTGCGCTGTGGGAGTGACAGGCTTGTTCTGCCGGTACCGGCCTGGAGGTACAAGCCAGTCTGCTCTCCCTGGGCAGGGAGGCAACCAGGACACGTTCTCTCCACCAACCTCTCTTCTATAGATTGGAAGAGAGAATTCCAAGAGGCGGTGGAAGAGAGAATTCCAAGAGGCGGAGAGGAGCATGCCTCGTTTCTTCTCTGAGTCTCACCATCATCTCAGCTGCTTCTTTCTTGGTGAGAAGAAAGGAGACGGTCGCGGGTGGCAGCAGAAATGTTATTCTCCGAGAAACCCTCTTACAGTGATTCTTAGAAACTGTCACAGAATCCGTGGCACTGATGGTTCTCCTGCCCTGAACCACTGAGTAAATTAATGTGGCCCTGAAACTGACCATCAAAGAGTGGCAGGTGTCATCCCAATGTTTCTCATTAACCAAAAGGTCCAATGTCTGGGTCAAATTATGAAGCATGATTTCTCTCAGAAATCACTCTTTATACTAGGCTTCCTAAAGGAGATCATGGCTTGAGGGAAGACATTTTGGGTGAAGACCAAGAAACTAACATAATTTGAGTGCCAGACACTATTCAAGGTACTTTCACATAACACAACCATGTACACTAAACACTAATGTTAGTGGTCAGGTATGAGAAGACATGGTCTATAGGTCATTAGTAATGTTAGTGGTCAGGTATGAGAAGACATGGTCTATAGGTCATTAGTAATGTTAGTGGTCAGGTATGAGAAGACATGGTCTATAGGTCATTAGTAATGTTAGTGGTCAGGTATGAGAAGACATGGTCTATAGGTCATTAGTAATGTTAGTGGTCAGGTATGAGAAGACATGGTCTATAGGTCATTAGTAATGTTAGTGGTCAGGTATGAGAAGACATGGTCTACAGGTCATTAATAAGGCTGGTGGTCAGGTATGAGAAGACATGGTCTATAGGTCATTAGTAATGTTAGTGGTCAGGTATGAGAAGACATGGTCTACAGGTCATTAATAAGGCTGGTGGTCAGGTATGAGAAGACATGGTCTACAGGTCATTAATAAGGCTGGTGGTCAGGTATGAGAAGACATGGTCTACAGGTCATTAGTAATGTTAGTGGTCAGGTATGAGAAGACATGGCTTAGTGGTTAAGGCCCTTGCCTACAAACCAAAATACCTAGGTTTGATTCCTCAGGACCCACGTAAGCCAGGTGCACAAGGTGGCACATGCGTCTGGAGTTTGTTTGCAGCCATGGGAGGCCCTGGCACACCCATTCTCTTTCTCTCCATCTGACTTTTCTCTCTCTCTCTCTCTCAAATAAATAATTTAAAAAAATAAATAAAATGATTTGGATGGATAGAGGTGGGGGAGGGAACTCCAAACTGCTAAAACGGCCCCAGCCAACGGAGCTTAGATAGCACATATTCAGTGATTTCCAAAAATAAATGTCCCGTGGAGGCCTCTGGGCTGCCCGCTTTTCACTGACAATGGCACAGGATATGTCTCCCGGGGAGATAACGGACCGTGGAATACCCCAGGCAGCAGCTCTGAGTCACACCGCCTTGGTTAAGTTTAGAAGTGCAACCTGGTGAAGTCCCAAGGCTGGCTGATGGAAAGAAATTCTGTTTTGCTTTCCTTTAAGGTTTATTTATTTCTTTTCTTTTTTTATTTTATTTGTTTATTGTTTTTGTGAGAGGATTTTCCAGACAGGAAGAGGAAACTGGGTTCCAGTAAAAACAAGTCACTTGAGGAGAGATAGGAAAGAAACTGTATGACTGTTCGGGCTATTTGCTCTCCTTCTGGATGGGCCTTTAGTCCTCTAAGTGTGGCCAAAGAGTTTAATTGACACTGGAGGAGTAAGCTGGAAGGACCCAATGGGCTTTTAGAACCCTAATATAGACGCCTTCTTGAGAGGGGGCGTCCTTTCATGTCCAGAGCCCACGTGGGTTTGCTTTTCATGCCCCCCCCCAGAGGAATTAAAACCTTCCTATGACTTGTCAGAGGGATTTCACAGTCACCACGCTGAGGTAGGCAGGAACCAGTGGTTATTCACATTTTGCAGGTGAGAAAAAACCACCATGTTTCCTTCCCAAGGTGTCACCATTGGCAAGTGGTGATCCCGAGGCCCCTATGGCCTGGGACGGTGTGTGCTTGTGGGTCAGGGCCCGTGTATCCCTGAGCAGTGTGTCCAGATGAGACCTCTGGAAATGAGCACTCATATTTTATCCCTGCTGAGTCCCTGCTACCTGACCCCGCCCTACCTAGCAAGAGAGGTCTCAGATGCTTGCTAAAATGGTTTAAAGGGAAACAATTGCAAGTCGGCACTAGCTGGAGACCAGGGAGAGCTGAGCCTTGATGAGACAGGAGCCATGACCTGGCTGGGTAGAGGGAGGTGCAGGGGAGTCCAATGCATAGCAAGTGAAGTCTTAATAAAAGACAAGTTACAGAATGTGCTTTTAATTATTACTATTTTATTATTAATGCTTGTGTGTGTGCTATGTGTGGAGTATGCATGTGTGTGTGTGTGTGTGTGTGTGTGTGTGTTATGTGTGGAGTATGCATGTGTGTGTGTGTGTGTGTGTGTGTGTGTGTGTGGTGTGTGCACGTGTATGTGCCCTTGCAACAACCCATGCTCTTGCCTGAAGTGGAGGGCACAATGTCCTGTGACCTCCGTGACTTTTACACCAGTTCTTACTTGAGCAGGAGTCTTACTGATACTGGAGCGCGCTGCTTTCCCAGCGCTGATAGAGTCCTTGGTCTCTGCTCTCCTTTACGAACTGGGGTTATAATGAGTGAGGCCTGGTCCGGCTGTTTCACTTGGGTTCTGGAGATTCACACTTGTGCATTCCCAGGTCTCCCGAGGTCCTCATGCTTGAGTCGGAAGCACGCTTAAGCCTGTGAAATGTGCTTTTAAACTGTATGGTGCAACGGGCAAGAAATTACACTTGCTTTTGTTTATTGCAGGCAGAAAGGAAGGGCCTGGGATGGGAAGTGCCACTGATGTCTTTCTCTGCCTCACAGAAGCCCTTCAGAGGCCAGTTCCCACTTGTAGAGCCTGTCCTGTCTTCCCTCCCCTCCCGCTCAACACCCCACACCTCCAGGTCCTCACTCGTCCTCCTCCCACAACAAGAAAGTCCTTGCGCTCGGTTTAAAGAAGGACAAATTGTTCTGCTTCTCCCTCACACAGTGGGAGGAAGATAGGCTTTCCGAGAGTGTGGAGTTGGGCCTCGGTGTCCCCCATTACTGATTAAGACCAGCCAGCCTCCATCCCAGGCTCTCTAGTAGCTCTCCCCAGCTTTCCCTCTGTTCCGGCCCTGGCCACAGGCCCAGGTATTGCAGGATGAGTCACCTTGTCCTGCTGAGGGACCGACAAGGAAACGGTCTGCTCTTTGAGAGCACCCAGAAATAGCTGATGAGGGTGCAAACCTGACCAGCACCGCATAGCTGTGAAAGAGGGTGCGATGTTCTCCCTCCGCCCGGCCCCAGGCACGCTGCTCTCTGCTTTGACACCTGGAATGGCAGACTTTCAGCTGCATTGTGTGGCTTCCAGACTTGGACTAGGGACAAGGCTGTGTGTGCAAGTGGAAATGGTCCTCATTTTGAGAAGACTCCTGCTTTTGAATATACGGCCTGAATTCAGAAAGCCTAACCTAGGGCGGGTGTCTGTTATGCTAAATGATCACCAGGAAGTAAGACAGTAACAGTGATGGTAATTGCAATGGTGAGCTTTAATTGAACAATGCTTTGCCCTAGACACTAATTTTTCTTGTGTGTGTGTATCTGTGTGGGTGCACACGTGGAGGCCAGAGGTTTATGTCAGTGATCTTTCTCAATCACTCTCCATATTTTTTTTGCAACAGAGTCTCTCATTGAACCTGGAGCACACCTTTTTGACTAGTCTAGCTAGTCAGCAAGCCTTGGAAATTCTTCTATCCCTGCTTCTCCAGTGCTGAGATTATAGGTGTGAACCTCTGCATGTGGCTTTTACACAGGTAATGAGGACCTGAACTCAGGTCTTCATACTTGGGTGGCAAGCACTTTATGCACTGTGGTAGGTTTGAATTAGGTGTCCCCTATAGACTCATGTCCCCGGCGGATGGTAATTTGGGAACTGGAGCCCTGCTGGAGGAGATGTGTTCTTGGGGCAGGCTTCTGGGTGTTACAGCCAGTTCCCTCTTGACAGTGTTTGGCACACTCTCCTACTGCTGTTGTCCTCCTGATGTTGGCCAGAAGGAGATTTTCAGCCTCTGCTCATGCCACATTTTCTCCTGACATCATGGAGTTTGCCCTCAAGTCTGGAAGCCCAAATAAACCCTTTCCTCCCCCATTAGCTGCTTTGGGTCCAGCTGGTACTTTGTACCAGCACTGGAAGGTGACTGAAATGCACGCTGAGCCACCTCCACAGCCCGTCAACACCATTTTCATCACCTCACTTGAATAATTTTGCCAAAGCCCTCACAGGAGGACAACAGGAAGGTAGCAATTATATTTTAAGCAATTATATTTTAAGGTGAAAAGACTGATACCCAGCATACTGACATAATTTCCCCAGGGACAAAGTATGTGTTTCCACCTATTCTGCTGCTGTTACATAGACAGCTTATGAAGAACACAAGTTAACCCTTTCAGATCTGGAGGCTTCAAAGTCTAAGATGAACTAAACATACATGGGATCCGATGAAAACTCTCTTGTTACATCATCATGAGGCAGAAGGCAGAAGGGTTCAAAAAGGGTAAAAAGTGTGTGCATGTGGCAAAAGATCAGGAGAGAGACAACCACTCCTTCAAGCCTCCTTTTAAAATTTTATTTTAAATACCAAGTTATGGAGTACAAGGTGATAAGTCAATACATGAATAGTGTGTCATGATCAAATTAGGACCATAAACATTTCCATCCACTTAGACACTTAACTTTTTGTTTGGGTTAACACGTAGTACATATTTATGGAGCACAGTGTGATATTTTAACATGTGTGTGTATGTGTGTGTGTATATGTGTGTGTACTAGTCTACTCAGGGAAATTGGCCTTTCTTCATCTCCTTGTCATTACTTTATGTTTGGAGCCTTCAAGCTCCTGTCTTCTAGTTCTTCATAAAATACATAATAGGTCATCATGACCTGAAGTCCCCCACTATTCCATACACATTCAGACTTACTACTCTTATGTTTGGGAGAACTCATGACCTCAGTGCTTCCCAATACTATTCTTTGGACATTGAGTTTTATTCATTGAGTTTCATTTCATTGAGTTGTATTCAGCCTATAGCAGTATGTTGCAGTCAGGTTCGCATTGCTGGTAGAAATCACCCAACCAAGAGCAGCTTGTGGGAAAAAGAGGTTTATTTTGGCTTACAGGTTCAAGGGCGAAGCTCCACGATGGCAGGGGGAAATGAAGGAATGAGCAGAGGGTGGACATCACCCCCTAGCCAACGTAAGGTGGACAATAGCAACAGAAGAGTGTGCCAAACTCTGACATGGGGAAACTGGCTATAACCCCATAATCCTACCCCCAATAATACACTCCATCCAGGAAGTATTAATTCCCAAATCTCTATCAGCTGGGAACCTAGCATTAAAATACCTAAGTTTATGGGGGACACCTGAATCAAACCACCACACAGTATGTGATGGCAAGCTCATGATAGAACTTCAGTTTTGCCTCAGGCCTTTCTGCCTCCTAAATCTATCATCATAATCTCTGTGTTGCATGTGTTCCCTCGCATGCTGGGGCTACTAATATGTCCTGTTCCCTGGTACAACTCAGCAGTGCGGCACATTTGAGAGTGTTTATATACCAACCCTGCCAAGCTTCAGAGACTTCTGACTTCACAACTCGTATCCTGTCCCATCACTCCTTCCGTTCTGGTCGTGCTGCCGTCTTTCAACATAGCAAGCATTCCCTAACTCAAGGAGTTAGTGCATTCTGTTGCTCATTCTGCGTTCACACCACTGACTGGAGGTCTACTCCATGTTTCACTCTGACCTGAGAAGCTGTCTTTCTCTAACTGTAGCATGTAAGTACCGTCTCATTCGCCCTCTCATTTCATTGTCTTGGGCCGCTAATCCTGTCCACTGCTTCATTCCCCTTCAGAGCTCCCATACCATCTGGGATCACATCCTCTCTGTTGTTAACAGCCTGTGTGCATGATGAACTCAGTAAATGTTGTTGAGTGACTGTACTGGGGAATGAAGTGGTCCAGGTGTACCCATTCAGATTATGATGCTAATCTCACATCATAACTTAAAGTAAACAGGCATGTCAAAGTAGAAACTGATACAGTCCACCTATTAACTACAGTAGCCAGAAAAGCACAAAATTTTAAGAGAAAAAAGTCTTTTTATTATGCTCATGCATAGACTATGTGATTATAATCATTGAATGAAAAATTAAAATTTCAGATTTGATCCTGTTTAGAAAGAGTGATTTGTTATTATTTGTATGGATGTCTAGAGCTTCATATATAGAGACTATACATGAATTTGCATTCCCTATGAAGTCTTCTGTTCTAGCAAGAATTAATGGTCATGTCTTCAGGAATTCCAGGACACCTCTCTAATAAACCTGATGGCTAGATGAAAGCAACTCAAATAAATGCTGGATTTGGTGTCTGAAAACTACAACTCCAAGTTCTTCTTTGACACACTTGATAGCTAAATGAATGAATAAGCCACATAACTCTTGATGTCTATTTCCACATGTGTAAAATCAAGGTGCAATAATGTGTTCTGGATTTTGTCCATTTAACACATATTCTTTGAATGCCCACTATCTGTTAGACACATCTTATATGTTTGAGATATATCCTAGAACAAAACATACATGGGGTGGTAAATTTAAATTTAAGTTCAAGTGAATGTGGATGAGGTTTGAATACCACTACAGGCCAACTTAACCTTATTCACTCCAGTAGATATTGTTGAGTTCTCTGTTGGTGTCTACTCACCTTTGTTTGTGATGCCTGGACAGTTAATTATGTTTGAATGTCTGTGTGACAGTATACCTTTAGACTTAAATGCAGATCTGCCCTCACACTTTAGGGATAGACCCTAGGATTGACCCATAGAGATACCAAATTACAAAACAAAATCCCTAAATATACTGGGGGACATCTATTCAAACTACCACATTCTGCCCCTGGACCCCAGTAGATTCATAACCTCTCACATTGTATAATTTTTAGTCCAACTTCAAAGGTCCCATAGTCTTTACCAACTTAGGATAGTTCCAAAGTCCCAAGTCTCATCTGAGATTTAAGACTGTCTCTTAACTGTGAGTCCTGGAAAATCAAACCAAGTAACATACTTTTAACATATAATGGCACAGACTCAACATTTCTGACTGTCATATGGCATAACAAGGAGAGACTAGTACAATGGAAACTCAATAACCATCAAGCAAACATAAAACACCTGCAGTCAAGTCTGATATCATAACCAGTGACTAACAGTCTCCACATTCTGTAATTCTGCTCCTCCAGTTGGGCTGAGTAGCCAGGGAAAACTTCTATCCTGAGCCAACAGTGCTCCATGGTAGCCCTTGTACAGTCCTGTTATATCCAAAAAAAAATCTTTGGGTTTCCATGCAAACCACGGTCCATCTTACAATGGCTTCACCAGCCTTTTTATCAGGGTCATCATTTCCTGCCTCATGATGCATCTCAGTAGCAGCTCCTAGAACCGTACGTTCTTCATTACCCACTTCATGCATCTTTCATGCTTCTGAAACCAATACCAGGTGTGCAATGACCAGTTGTATTCTTAATTCAGGGACTAAATAAATTGTGACCTTGAAAAGCAGTTTCCTTTCTTTTAGTCAACTCCTTTCAAAAGAATTTGTATTCTACCATTTAGTATTTCTGGGGTGGAATCACCACAGGCATTCTCTCCATTGTTTAATGTAAAGTAGTTGGGTCATTTCTCTTCCAAATGACAATGCATTTGAAAATAGCAGCTTCAGCAACCAGTCTCTGTGTCAGTAATTTTAAATTTGCTTGAGTTTTTCAAACTTTAAATCTTAAATTTCTCAGCTCCATATCTTTAGCCAAACACATCAGTCCATTACAAATTTAACCTCAATCAATTTTCTGGGAATGGGCAGCATAACACAGATAGCCCTTATGCCAGTAGCCCAGTTTCAATAAAATTTTCTTCACTTTCCTTCTCCTTAGAAAGTTCATAAGCAAAACCTCCAAATACAATTCTGTCTGCACTGAAGGTATCTTCAGTTGCAAGTACCAAGTGCATGCCCATTCCTCCAAAACACAAGTTCTAAAAGACCAAAATCCTTATGGTCAGATTCATTTCATCAACTGTACCCCACTCCTGGTACCAGTTCTGTCACAGTCAGCTTCATGTTGCTGAGATGAACCTCCAGACCAGAAACAGTTTATAGTTTATGGGAGGGAGGAATTTAAAGCTTACAGATCCAGGGGAAGTTCCAAAATATCAAAAGAACCTGGCTCCCTTTCACAGGTCCCCACAAAGAGAAATACCACGACTATCACCATAAACAATCACACTCCAGGAACTCCAGGCAGAACTCAAGCACCTTGCCTATCTTTAGACTTGAATTCAGATCACCCTCCACACCTTAGGGCTGGCTTCTAGGATCCATCAACAGTGGTACCAGGTTACAAGCTTGAATAACACTTTTGAATCTACTGGGGGACATCCATTCAAACTACAGTACTACACAAGCATGAGAACCTGAGTTTGAAATCCTAGCTCTCATGTGAAAACCTGGACATGGGAGATGGCCTCTTTTTTTTTTTTTTGCCTGTGGAAATTGTCATGTCCAGGTCCCTCATCTGAAACTGTCACAGAGGAATCAAGTAACCAAGGAAGGAACTAATATTGACACCACACAGTAGAGAAACAAGTGGTAATCTAGGTTCTTGATGGTATTATCAACCACAAAATCCCTCAGCCATAAAACCTTCCCCTTGCTTTGCACTTGCTAGTACATTAGAAAAGCCAGAGTGACTTAGCATTTTATCTTACTTGCATCCAACAAACTTTTGTTTATATGTTATCATGACATCATTTTCCTTATTTATTAGTGGTATGTTGAACATAGAGTATATTTCACATTCATGTTTGTATTTGTGACCCAAAAAACACATAGCCCCACGCTTTAAGTAGAATGAGTGATTAGTACATTAGCACAGCAATGATGAATCTATAGCCATACATTATATTTTTATATGTATATAGTCTTTTATATTTTTGCAAGCTTTATCATCAGTGCTTTATATAATTATATTAGACCAATAAACACTATCTTATTTCTAAGTACTTGAATCTCATAGATTCAAAACTTTTAAGACTCTACATTTTAGTATCCACATACTTTAAATTCAGATTCTCAGATTCAGGGTCTGGTTGCCTTACAGCAATAACCTGGATAAAGTCAGCACACATTTCTTCTGTAAAACCTTTGAGCGTGCTTGAAGCAACAACTTCACTGAACCCATGAAGAGAGTCCAAGCCCTGGTGCTTGCTGCGTGTTTGTACCGGTGAATGGAGGTGAGGGTGGGGTCCACTTGCCCTGTTATTTTGTTCAGTGAGATCATGGGAACTGGCTATGGTTCTCTCTGGGTTCTGAACTGGAGGCCTGAGGTCTGGTGATGTAGTGCTGGGTGGCACATTACAGGCCAATTACTCTGCTTTTACGGTGGAGAAGATGAGACAAGAACTTCATGGATACAGCTGGTCAGAGGTACACTGAGAATTTATGAGGATAGCTGTGACTCTTCCCTAGAATATACCTGCTCACCACAAAATTGGAACTTCAATTCAATTCTGTTTAATGTTCAACATCTATTCCATGTTGGGTGCTGTGAGAGATATATGAAGATGAGAAATATGTAACCTTTTCCTAAAATGATAATTATCTTGGAAGAGACTGTCATGAGGGCAGGCATCCTTCATATACATATACATATGCATTCATTTATTCATTCATTCATTCATTTATTCAACCCAGTCCTAGAAGCTTGGAATAGAGCAGTAAACAGTACAGATATGTTCTCTGCTTTAATGAAGCTCCTATTATAACAGAGAAACACACTAATGGGCTAATTATCTTTCACAGTCAGACAAGAGCAAGTACATTCAGTCTGGGATGGTCATAAGAGCTAATAACCTAATGAATGACTCAGTTACATGTTTAAAATATTTTATTTTTATTTATTTATTTGAAAGAGATAAATAGGCAGAGAGAGAGAGAGAGAGAGAGAGAGTGCACCAGGGCCTGTAGCCACTTCAAACCAACTCCAGATGCATGTGCCACCTTGTGTGTCTGGCTTACGTGGGTCCTGGGGAATTGAACCTGGGTCCTTTGGCTTTGCAGGCAACCTTAACCATTAAGCAATCTCCCCAACCCTTAGTTACATTTCTGATATGTGATTGGGGACATTATTTTTCCAATTTGTTTTCAGATGAGATAACTAAGACAGGGAGAAATCAAGTTATTTGCTCAAGTTCACCCATAGTGGATCCTGATCATTTCTCCCCAGAGATTGTAACCACTCTGCTCCTCAGGGAGATTTTAGGAGCTCTGCGTGAGCTGAGGAACAGGCAGATCAACTGAGAAGGAGGGGCCTGGTCAGGGCTGTAACCATGAGAGTGCAATGGGACATTTCTATCTGAGGGAAGCATAAATGTCTTTTGCAGGGGTCCATTTCCATCAGCCATGAAAGGAAAATATTAGGGATTTGCATATGGAAAGCAAGATCGTGGGCAAATGGGGGATTCTAGTCTGAGGCCAGAGTATGAGCAGGGAGTTAGAGGTTGGTAGAATGGGGACCTTGGAGGAGCCTGCCAGTTTCCCTCATGTCCTGCTGCATTCTTCCTGTCATCCTCAACCTCACACAGGGCACACACAGGCATACACAGTGGAAACAGAAGTGCAGTTAGCTACTGAATATTCACCAGGACCTCCTATTTCCACCACCATGGAGTAATTAGAAGACAGAAAATTAATACCAATGGCTCCCACTCTGTATACTCACAAGGCTGCTTCACCTGACCCTTATCTTAGAGACAATTTAATTAAAAGAGACAAATGTTCCATCTGAACTAGCATACAAAGAAAATGCTAATGCTATCAGGTAACTCAAGAAACCAAAGGGAAGAAAAATGTCCAAGTCCCAAGGATGCCCCAGTGAGACCTAAATGCTGCTTTTGCTCTCTGCCGCTTACATCTTGTTCTCTGTGTGACTATTTCGTTTCCTTCTCTGTAGACTGACTAAAATCTTTTGCTTCTCTAATCCACGTTGTCAGAAACCAATGACCAGTAGCCCTCAAGGTTTACCTACCATAGTTTCTAAATTCCAGTGAAAGATCTGTGACTGGCCCAGCTTGTGTCACATGGCTACTCCTGAACCAGTGAATTGCTAAGTAGCAAGTCATAGTTCTCCAACATCGAATTTCAATACAAACCTTGCAAATAAAATGTTGTAGGCAAATCCCATAAAAGAAGACACTGGAGAGCTGGGGTGATGGCTCTGTTTGTAAGATCCTAGTTTTGCAAACATGAGGGCCCGAGTTTGGATCCCCAGCACCAAGGTAAATGCTGGCTGTGTTGATGTGAGCCTGTGACTTCAGTGTGTGGGAGATAATGTGAACCTGTAGTCTCAGTGCTTGGGAGATGCTGGCTGTAGTATGAGCCTGTAATCCCAGTGTTTGTGAGGTAATGAGTGTGGTGGCATGAGCCTATAATCTCAGTGCATGGGAGGTGATGGGTGTGGTGGTGTGAGCTGTAATCTCAGTGCGTGGGAGGTGATGGGTGTGGTGGTGTGAGCTGTAATCTCAGTGCGTGGGAGGTGATGGGTGTGGTGGTGTGAGCTGTAATCTCAGTGCGTGGGAGGTGATGGGTGTGGTGGTGTGAGCTGCTAATCTCAGTGCGTGGGAGGTGATGGGTGTGGTGGTGTGAGCTGCGATCTCAGTGCGTGGGAGGTGATGGGTGTGGTGGTGTGAGCTGCAGTCTCAGTGCGTGGGAGGTGGAGACAGACAAGCTGGATAGCTAGACTTGCTGAACTGATGGAAAGCAATTGAAGAAGATGCCTAATGTTGACCTCTTCTCTCCACACACATGTATGTGCACCTCACATACACTTGAACCCACACAGATATGAAAAAAATAAAAAGATGCATCAGGTTGGGAGGAGTAAACAATAGAGGACACATAGTTTTGGTGTTAGTTGCCCAGTTTCACAGGCGAAACAGGTTCAAGGGTTATGTCCTTCATCAGAGTCACACATCTTACAGGCCTGATACCCAGGAATACTAAACCACATTTGAGGATCTGAGAGTGGTGGGACTTCACTGCAATATGAACTCTGAAGTTCAAGCTCTACTCCTCCTCCAACACATGTGTGTGTGTGCATGCGTGCACACACACACACCACACATGCACATGCACAAATGGGTCTCTCATGTCTTGAACAGTGAAGAAGCCAAACTAGCACCTGCCTTTATGTGGGAGCCGTGTGTCTCACTGGAGGCCTCCTGTTCAATCTCTGGTACTGCTCTGGGGAGCAAGAAAGGAGCCTGGTTTTAGATATGTATTCCTAACACTGACTTAAGCACAGGAACACTCCATTCATACTACTCCTGGGAAGCCAGGTCATCCTTAACCCACTGTGCCCTCTGACTAAGAGACTCTTCAAGTGAAGAGTCTTTAGAGCTGAAAGGAACCAGAGGGCATCCAGCCAGAACCTCCCATTTAATGTCCTAGGAACTGATCCTCAAGATGGGATCTGACTACAAGAAAGTCACATGACTATTGTTTAGGAATGCCCTTCCCTGTCTTAGCTTCTTCCCCATGGCCACCACACCACACACCCACCATTCCACTTCCTTCCAGTGCAGCAGCTCCAACACATTTCTCTTGTCCTGGCACACTTGCTGATTCGTTATCCCCAGGGTGTAATTTTACAAGGTCCATCTGTTCTCCCTACCCAATCCCTATCTGGGTTTCTAGATACTTCTGCTTTTGATTTTATTCTGCTTGTGTCATTTATTGAACATGATCACAGGTTAAGGGACTCTGCCGATGATATACAGACATACATCTTTTCTAACCCCACAGTCTTCCTGTAAGTTGTAGGTCTTCATATGCCCTTTTGTATCTTTTGCAGATATAAATACAGAGAACCTGGGAGGCAAAAAAGACTCAGTCCCTGACTCACACAGCTGGTGTCTAGCTGAGCCAGGATTTAGGTCCATGTCTATATGAGTCAAAGCTGACATGCATGCCCGGTCAGCTACAGAGCATCTTCTTAGTGGAAGCACTGATTGGGTGGCAGTCTATGTAGTAATGGGTACAAGTAGCAATCTTCTTTTTTAATTAATTAATTAATTAGTTAGTTAGTTAATTAGAGAGAAGGGGTAGAGAGAGAGAGGGAAAGGGAGAAAGGGAGAGAGAGAGAGAGAGAGAGAGAGAATGGGTGCACCAGAGCCTCCAGCCACTGCAAACGAACTCCAGATGCCACCTTGTGCATCTGGCTTACATGGGTACTGGGAAATAGAACCTGGGTCCTTAGGCTTTGCAGGCAAGTGCCATAACCATTAAGCAATCTCTCTGGCTTGCAATCTTCTTTTTTAAAAGAAGTGTGCTATCTGCTTTAACCACATTGCTATTGTTTTTAGGAACAAGATGAATGGAAATTCATTCCATTTTTCAATGGCTTCTTTTCTTTGTCTGGTAAATTGTGTGCTTTTTATTACTTTTTGTTAATTTATTATCTAAAAATAATCTAACCCTAAGAACTTTGGGGGAAAGGGAAAGTAAGGTTAACTTTCCTTGTCTTTAATTTGGGATAACTTCTGAATTTCAATATCCTATATATACTTCCTTGGGAAAGATGGAATCATTATCTGGGATCCCAAAAGAAAATATGCCACATTTCATTACCTCCTATGTCTTTGTGCTAGGTGTCAGCAATGGTTGTTATTCTGTTGCAACCTGGCCTAGGACCAGGGAACATTATCTCCATTCCCAGAATGCTCTTGGATGATGCTACCTGTCAAGTTATTTTACAGTCCTCACAATCCCCTCTCCCCGTCTCGTTGCTCACCATGAATTTACAGGTCTTGTCCTCTTCCGCACTCCTAGCATGGCTTTTTTTTGTTCATTTTTATTTATTTATTTGAGAGTGACAGAGAGAGAAAGAGGCAGACACAGAGAGAGAATGGGCGCGCCAGGGCTTCCAGCCACTGCAAACAAACTCCAGACACGTGCGCCCCCTTGTGCATCTGGCTAACGTGGGTCCTGGAGAATCAAGCCTCAAACTAAGGTCCTTAGGCTTCACAGGCAAGCGCTTAACCGCTAAGCCATCTCTCCAGCCCCTAGCATGGCTTTTGATTTGGAAAGAAATTTAGAAATGTACTATATAGAATATAACACAGGGACATGTCCACCACATACACATTCTTTTAATTAAAAGAATCGGTACATTGCCATTTACTGACAGTTAACACCAATGCTTTAATGCTATTTTCTCTTATTGATTTATGAAGTGCATACTCAAAACAAATTAGGGAATAAATCATCAATGGCCTTGATTTGCTTACCAATGCTCCAATGCATGTGTGTTATTAATTGTGGGCATGCAACCTCTCTCTGCGAGCATGAGACCTTCCCTCAGTTCTTGGCCTCTCCTCCGTGCTATGCTGCTAGCCTGCTGGGCTTAGTGGAGGAGGACGGGCAGCACAACTGCAGGTGGAGTGTGCTGAGCATGCAGGCAGTGACGGTGAGATGAAGAGGAATTTCTGCTCATTCCTCAGGAGACAGGGTGAGGAGACTGGTGCAGAGGAAGTGAGGCGGCTCATTATTTCAGTCTACCATGACTTCCAGTAACACCCAAGGAACCGGTTCCTTTTAAAGAAGGATGGTTGAAACATCAAATGGTTTTTACTTTCATGGTCATGCTGGGAGAGCGCTTGGTCTGTAAATGTCACCTGAGGGGACCAGCTGGCCCATATTCTGGTTTGAGTGAACAGTCTTCTCTTTTTATAAAAAATGTTTGTGTTTATTTTTAAAGACTTATTTACTTATTTATTTATTTGCAAGCAGAGAGAAACAGAAGAGAGAGAGAAAGAGACAGACAAAGGGGTTGGGCACACCAGGGCCTCTAGCCACTGCAAATGAAATCCAGATGCTTGTGCCACTTTGTGCATCTGGCTTTATGTGAGTAATGGGGAATCAAACCCAGGTCATTAGGCTTTGCAGGCAAGCACCTTAACCACTGAGCAATTTCTCCAGCCCTTATTTATTTATTGTTAACATGCAAAGTAATATAATTCATTATGATATTTTCATATATGCATGCACTATTGTATTTATTCTCTTTTTGAACATGTGGGTAGTATGTGTGGTGTGCTGTGTGTGCTATATGCACATATGTGTGCTGATGGAGCACCCACTGGGTGTGCCTGTGTCAGCCAAGGGAAGGCATATGGTGGCCCCTCTATAACTCACCTGTCTGTTTTTCCTTGTGATGGATCTCTTACTGATTCTGCAGCTTGAGATTGTGATCCCTGGAAATTCTCTAGTTTCTGTTCCCCACAGCACTGAGGATACAGACATGGATGGCCTTACTCAGTTGTCTGTGTGGGTTCTAGATGTTTGAAACTGGGCCCCCTTAGGCCCTCTTTCTTGAACAGAAAGCCATCTCTCCAGCCCTTATCTGTTCTTATTTGTCCCTCCCCACTGTCCTTCTTTCCCCTCCACCATTTTCCTTGTTCCCTTCCCTGTAATATCCCCTTTTGCTTTTATGTCACATATATTAACTTCCCTTTTAGACTTCTTCCACTCTAATAATACTCTTTTTATTTTCATGCCCTGGACACATATATGTATGCATACACACATATATCTAAAATGCATGTCTAGATTCAGCCTATGACAGAAAACACGGTGTTCCTCTTTATGACTATGGCTTATCTTGCTTAACACAGTGACATCCAGTTCCCACCATTTTCCTGATGATGTCAGAATTTCACTCTTCTTCATGGCTGAATAAAACTCCATTGTGTATATGAACCATTTTCTTTAGCCATTCATCTATTCATGGACACTTAGGCTAGTTCTGTATGTAGGCTATTGTGAATTTATTACAGAGTCTGCTGTTGAGAGAGCAAATCTCTCTTTTGGATGAAAGAGAGTGGGAGCTCAGTGTGAGGTGGTGGGGCTGCTCCTGAGAGGCATCAGGTGTGGTAGGCAGATGCATTTCTTTAGAGCCAGCTGGGTTCAAACTGCTATTTATGCTCATATCTTTGTGTGACCTTTGGCAAGTTACTTACCTCCTTGGCCTTTGTTCCCTTGAATATAAGGGAGGAAATAACACTAGTAGTTAACTCTCCAAGTTTCTATAAGAATTAGACTTGATAATTTGTGTGAAGTGAATATAGTAGAAACTAGCCCATAATTAGGGTTATGATATGGACATCCTTACTTGATATGATCACTTTTATTACTTGCTTGGAATCCATGGGGGTGGTTAATAAGTCTACAAATCTAAAGATCTGTACAAACTTTTATGTTTAGATGTTTCTGAGTATAGACTCATCATCAGGGACTTTCAAAGAATTCCAGGCTACATAAAATCTGAATGTTCTCCGCCCATGGGAGTCTCCTTTCTGTTTTTGGAGAACTATTAGCTTGGGCCCTTTTTCCTGTTTTGTACTTTTTGTGTGTGTGTGTGTGTGTGTGTGTGTGTTTTTCTGCCTGATAGATCCTGTTCCAAATTCTTCCTCTTCTTCTTCCTATTCAGTAATAACTAAAATAATGATAGCAGTTAATGTTATAGAACATTCACATTGTGACAGGTTTAAAACCAAGTTAGTTATTTTTTGAGCTACAGTTTTCTACTTTGTGAGGTCCTTGTGGAAATGAAATGAGATAATGTGGTGTAGCACGTTGCTGGGACAAAACACTCACCCAGAAGCATTGTATGGAAGTATGAGGGCAATCAGAAGATGTCACACCACGAACCTGCTGTGTAATCATGCAACCGTCTCTCCCCGCCCTCACCTCCTACTCAGGCGTGTGGACTCCTTCCTGAGGCAAGACCAATAAGCTCTCTCTCTCTCTTACTCTCTCTTTCTCTCTCGCACCCTACCCATGAATGTGGACCCCTTCCTAAGCACAGACCAATTGGCTCTCGTGCCATGCCCAGGTATGCTGAGCTCTTCCTGAGACAGGCCCCTGAGCCCAAATAAATAGAGATTCACCCAGGAGCAACTTCCTCCATCTATTTCCTTCTCCTTGGCTACTCATTCCTCAACCCCTGAATCTCGGGGGGTCCTAGTAGTGGTAAGACCATGCTGCTGCCAGAGTGGGAAAGCCTATTTTCTCTTGATTTTTCTTGTGGCCTTTTTTTTTTTTTTAAAGCTCTAGCCTTTATAGATCTCACTGAGAAATCCCCTTCACGTTTTTCCCCAGGCCCATGCTCAGCCCCCACATGGGCTCTCAGAACACGTGGGTGCATCCAGCCCCTTTCCTTGGTTTACAAATTCCCTTGCACACCCCTGGCTCCCCTGAATAAATGTAATAGTTTATAACATATCCTTCTCTGTGTGTTTATTTCATTTTTTTTGTTAAAACATAAAAATCCAGGATTTGGATTTAAGGACCTTTCCCTGAACACCAACCCCCCTTATATTTTGATTGGCAGAACCAAGTCCTGAGGGGAAGGCCGTTGAAGGTTATATCTGCCCTGGTCCCGGCCTATGGTCTACGCCTCCTATTTATCACCATGTGTGGTGTATCACACTCTCCCTGCCACTAATCCTCACATGTCTTTTCCAACTATGTGGACTGTAACTCTCTGAAACCAGGAGCCCAAGACACACCTTTCCTACAGTTAAGTTCTTTCTCTAGGTCAGTTTGGTCATAGTGACAGGAAAAGTAACTTATTCACATATTTATTCCCTGGCCTCCGGCTGCCTTGCATGCTACACCATCACTGCCTTTTCCGTCACTCACCAGGAGTCCAGTACCACTGGCCCTTTTCTTTGTCCTATGAGGTGTTGACACTACTGGTCGGTCTTATTTATTTATTACTTTATTATTTGGGAGCTAGGCAGAGAGAGAGAGAGAGAGAGAGAACTGTCTAGGGCCCCCAGCCACTGCAAATGAACTCTAGCTGCATGTGCCACCTTGTGCATCTGGCTTTACATGGATACTGGGGAATCAAACCCAGGTCCTTAGGCTTAGCAGACAAGCTAATTGCTGAGCCATCTTTCCAGCCCTACTGGTCCACCTTATGACGCTCTGCACAAGACCCTCCCGAGGCCTCCTCTCCTCGCCATCCCCCACGTGTCAGCTCAGCTGTCTTGTCGTCTGGGGGCGCTCCCTGACCACCACTCACAATAGCCACTCCCTAGGAACCCCTGGGCATGTCTGCAGTGCTCCCCTTCTCCATGGCAGTCAGGAGCCTTCCAGCTTCCAGAGCTTCTCTCAGGCTGTGCGGGTTAGAAGCATGAAGAGAAAAACGTTGGTAGTTTTAAGACAATTAAGTCTCTTGGCCTGAGACTACGTAGTGAATTCCAGGTCTGCCTGGGCTAGAATGAAACCCTACCTCAAAAAACTAAAACAAACAAACAAATAAACAAACAAACACAATTAAGTTCTTGGAATTCGTTGCAGCACAGCTTAACACATTCTGACAGTTGAGAACTGTATTCCCTCGTACCCCAGGAATGGTCAGGCACATAGGTAAGGACTCCGTGATTACTTGCTTACCAACTGAATGAGAGAAAGAAGGAAGGGAGGTGAAAAGAAGAGGGAAGAAAATAAAACTAGATAATGACTTAAAACAATAAAAATTCTTCCATTTAGAAAAATGAGGGGTCTTTAGTGCTTTGAAAATTGGCACAATCATTAGAAAAGAGAGTTTGGGTTTGTCATGGGGTCCAGGGGTCTTGGGGCAGTCTATCTTTTCCTGGCAGTCACCAGGTGGATTCCTAAGTTTGGTATTTCTAGCCACCCAGGATGTCTGTGGTCTCCTGAGAAGGATAAACTGTAGGCATGTTGTTTACAAAGGCCCTTGATTCAACATGGCATTTTGAACATTCAACAACAACAACAAAAATCCCTCTTGCCTGTTATCCCTGTGTGGACCACAGGCAGGTTATCGTTGGAATGAGGCAGCTCTGGGGTCACATCTGGCCCTGAAAGCTCTCGGTAGTGATGCACACTGGAGCTCAGCATACTCCTGGCTGTGTGGCTCTAGCCCGATGAATGACAACAATTAAAAACAGATGCCCCGAACCACCATCAGGCATCCTCTCTATTTTAATCTCCCAAGCCTCTCGGAGCTCAGGAAGGCTCTGGCTGGTGACGTAGCAGTGTGAAGGCCCCCGCCGAATTGTTGGCATTCTTTTGTTCTGAGGAGAATAAACTAGTTTCAGTTAAAATAAGATCCAGATTGTCTGAAAATGTCCAAGTCTAGAGACTCTCCGGTGAGAAACAACGCGGAGAGTATTTGAATAAGAACTTTTCCCAGGGATGGCTTTGGGAGAAGAGGAGACGCTGCCTGCCAGGTTCTGCATCATTAAGTAAATACCACAGCAAATGGCTCCGTGTTTTATTGCCGTGTGTGTTACACTATGGAGAACAAGATATTGGAAAGGCCTAAACGCAGCCACGTTCAAAGAATGGCAAACAGAAGAATACTCCGGCCATTCTGTTTGGAGGAGGAATTTCAGAAACAGGCAACACACTTTGGGATCTGGTTCAGCAAGAATTGGACACCATCACGCTGCCAAAGGCCTCCTTTGGCCACCAAGCACCACTTCCCTACCTTTTCCCCTTGGGTATTCCTGAAGCTATGTCTCATGTCTCACATGATTTCCTCCAGGACATGCATGGGACTGCTGGCCTTGGTCTTCTGGGTGGTCGTTCCTTGAGGGATTCCATCGTGAAGCTTCCCCAGGAAGGCTGCTGTGGCCACTGAGCTTGACTAGAAAAGCACACCCAAGGAGAAGATTGGCAATAATGAGCTATCTCCTGTTGGAGCCTCCATTCATGGCTGGAAAAGTTCATCTGATGACATCTGCCTGACCCCCTGGGAAATGGAAGAGGGGTGCGGCTTGCCAGCAAGATGATTTCCTCCTTCCTCCACTTCCTGCAGCCTCCAGCACAGCCGGTGGCTGCCTTCCAGCGGGGCCTCAGTCCTCCCTGTCATGGACTCCACCCTGCACGTTTGTGACTGTCGGGAGGCCCGCGGCCTCTGGCTGTTGGCCTACTAGAGCAAGATGGATTTTCTCAGTCCAACAAAGACATTGGCTCCAGAGGTGAGAGTTTAGGGAGGACTCCAGAAGTTGGTGGGTAAAGAATCCCAAAGTCTTGTGGAATTCCCAGTGAAAACATGGGTCAATAATGGTATTTTTTTTTTTTTCCTGAAAGAGTTATTTCTTCAGGAATGTTGGATTCTGTTATTCCTTTTCTTCAAGAAAATGATGAAACAAACTAAGCCCATCATGTTCAAAGTTATTCGTAGATTCATTGCCACAAAATTGTCATTCGTATGTGGTTCACACGACTGTATTATTTTCATACTCTTCTGGACAGTTAAGAAAAGGGTCTGAGAATACACAGAATCCAAGAGGGGAGACGGGCATTTCAGTGCAAGACCACTGTGATTGTGTCAAGGTAGAAGTGACAAGCCCATTCACGCTTGTACGTAATAGTCTCTCAGAAATGTTCATGACAAAAAAGAAGTGCAAGGCCTAGAGAGACGGCTTAGCTGTTAAGCGCTTGCCTGCGAAGCCTAAGGACCCCGGTTCGAGGCTCGATTCCCCAGGACCCACGTTAGCCAGATGCACAAGGGGGCGCACGCGTCTGGAGTTCGTTTGCAGTGGCTGGAGGCCATGGCGCTCCCATTCTCTCTCTCTCTCTGTGTCTGTTGCTCTCAAATAAATAAATAAAAATAAACAAAACAAATAAAAAAAAAGAAGTGCAAGACACATATGGCCTCAATGTGGTATGGTTAGCTAAGGACCAGGGAAGAGAGACATATTTCCTGAGGATATATTTGAGCCAAGACTTGAAGGAGATGAGCCAGAGATTTGCATGGGATAAGGATGCCTGGTGGGTTTGGAGAACCCGAGTGGCTGGAAACACAGGTTATTTGCCTCTGGGGTGAAGTGTGGGTCAAGTCTGGAACAGGAAGTGAAATGTAAAAGGTTGAACAAGTCATGAGACTCCACATATCCCAGAGTAAATAGTAAAGGCTGGTGACTATTGGGAAAAGGGGTGTCCTTTATTCATGTAGCTACTGGAGGACTGCCTATTCTCCAGTAAATAATTCCCACTGGTGATGATATTAATGACATGGTCAAAACAAAAATAAAATAAAGCAGACACGAAAAGTAGGATGGAGATCTAATGGGAAGAAGGGGTTTAGTGGGAGGGGAAAGGGAAGAGACAGGGTAAGTGGAGGGAGGGATCAACATCCATGGTATGCATGTATGAAAGTGTCAAAAAAAAAGTTGATCAAAAAAGCTGCCGTCGCTGGGCGTGGTGGCGCACGCCTTTAATCCCAGCACTTGGGAGGCAGAGGTAGGGGAACAGCTGTGAGTTTAAGGCCAGGCTGAGACTACATAGTGAACTCTAGGTCAACCTGGACTAGAGCGAGACCCTTACCTGGAAAAACCCAAACCAACCAAACAAAAAAGCTGAGGTCACTTTTCTAGGTTTGTGGGAGGGGGTGTTCACAAGTGGAATATCTTATCTCCTTGTTTCGATCTGATTGTCCATCCGGAAACTTCCTAGGAAGATTGTGTTTTGATATCATTCTCTGGAAGGATCTTTAGGAATTTGGACTCCGAATACACACCCACAGTATGTAGCTTGACCTGCAAGGAAGAAAGACCTTTGGAAATGGCCAGATGGGGGCCTGTCAAAGTCCTGGGCCAAAGGGTTTAGGAGGTTTCTATTTTCATGGTTTGTCTTTCCATGAAACCAAATTTATGGTGGGGGCTGGAAGTGGGCTGGGGTGTGGAATGAAAACACGCAATCTCAAAAGTAAACAGAACTTAGGTGAAAAGGAAATTGAATAAACTCTACAAGGCAACACTGAGGCGGCAATGGAAAACAGGGGTGAACTCAAGGTGGTGGGGAGAAGCAAGTTAGACGGGAGAAGTGAGGGCAGCAGGGGTGGGGTGAGGGGGAGCCCACAGTTTGGAAAGTGGACATCAATCAGATCCTTGCTTGGCTCAACTTGGTCCCTTCTTCTGCTTAATCTGGTTCCAAGTTTATTTCAGCCCAGGCAAACAGAAGAGTCCTGACTACTTACTTCTCCAGGCCGCTAGCTCCTTCTTTATTTGAGTCCCTCTACAGTGTGGATTGTTGTGCAGTTCAAGCAATGTCCCCAAAGTCACACAGCTGGTAAATGGCAGACTCGTGTGAGCCAGACATTGCGACTCCAAAGCCAGTGTCCTTTCCAGAAACTGAAGGGACAACTTTATACCTACTGCCTCTGTTCTTCTGTCCCCAATAGCCTGCCTTTTGTCTCCTCATCCCCTTGGCTAGAGAGAGGTGGCTGGAGTCCCACAGGCTGCCCCAGAGCTTCCTAACACTGTAGAATAGGCAGCGACATTGTGTATCATGGTAGAAGGTGATGCCATCTGTCCTCTAATTTTTTTTTTCTTCAACTCAGAAATAGAGAGAGAAAATGCTTTGCAGATGCCATTGAGAATAGAGTAAGGGAGGTGATATGGTTGTCATTTCACACATTCAGGAGCTAAGGCTCAAAGTTGTCTTTGAGCCAAGTACCACAGCCAGGAAATAGCCAAGGTAGAATTTGAGATGAAATCTCTGGGACTCTCAAATCCAGGATTCACATTTGTAGCCCTCCCCCCTTTTTTATTCATTTTCAAGGGGGGCGGGGGTGGGGTGTGGTGGAGAGAATGGGCACACCAGGGCCTCTCCCACTGCAAACAAACACCAGACGCCTGTGCCACTGTTGTGCATCTGGCTTCACGTGGGTACCAAGGAATTGAACCTGAGCCATTAGGCTTTGCGGTCAAGCGTCTTAACCACGGAGCCATCTCTCTAGCTCTCCCAGCACTTTGGATGCCTTATTTTCATGAGTAACGATAATAGTACACTTACCTAGTACTTGCGCCCAGCGTTTACTGTGGGACAGACTCCGTTCTAGTGCTGTTTGCTGACTCCCTGCTTTGCGCGTCCTGCTTGGACTGACTTCTCTGAGTAAGAAGTGGGCGTGGGGAGTGTGGACTTTCTGGTCAAGACCTGTGATTGTACCTTTTTGTCCCTTTCCTGCTCCAGTTGTTCTGTTGCAACCTTCTCACCTCTTGGAGTTCCTGGCCAGGGAGCCTTTTCCATTTAGGTCTCATTTCCTTATGTCCCTTCCTATTCCCTCCCTGCCAGGACCCATCTGTCTCTTTGACAGCCGGGCACCTGAGCCAAGAGAAATAACACCCATGTGTGTAGGGTGTCACTGAAGGGAAGGGAGAAGGGAAGGCCTCCCTGCCAGCAGCCCAGGGTGCAAAGAAAAAGCGCAGGAAGACTTCTGGAACCCCGAGGATCTCTGAGAGGCAAAGGGGCATAGGGAGTAAATTGTGAGTGGAGTTTGAACCTAGGCAGTCTGGCTCTACAGTCGAATGGTTTATCTATTTTAAGAAACACCCACAGAAATGAGGCTCTGCTCTTTATTTTGAGTGACTGTTCCACTAAGCCGGATCACCCTAAAGGCTTTCAGAAGGGGGGTAGTGTACACCTTAAACTCAGCAACAAGGGGCTAGTCCCGTAACACTCAATGTGCTGCGCTCCACAAATGGTCCCTGTCTTGAAGTGCTGGAGCCTAGCCAGACACCAAGACCCAAACCAGAACTTTACTAAACATCAATGTCAAGAAAGGCCCCTGGCCTTCGGTTCCTTGTAAATTAACTAAATCTTGAGCACTTGGGTGATATCCCGGCTCCAGGATAATGTGTATATACGGGGAAGTGAAGTGGCATAATGAAATGGCTTCAATTTCAGGCTCAATTGACAAACCTGGTTTCAAATCTCGGTTTCACCACTCGCTGGCCTGAAACCTCCAGGTCACAGCTCGATCTTCTTGAACTTTAGTGTTCTGTGGTAAGCTGGGTGCCGCACAGTAGAGGCTGTTTAGGGCTGTTTTCTGGGTCAAATGTGATCGCTCCTAAAAGGGGGAAGCGCTCTGCAGCCAGGAGCATGGGTAAGTGAAGAGGAACTATTAACACCAGGGCTAAAAGCTTGAAGTCTAGCCCCAGATAAGTATGGCAGCTGTTAAAGTACAGGCTCAGAAAGTGACTTCACCTAGTTGAGGTCTCTTTCTGTTGGCTTTGATGTTTGTGGAGTTAGCCGCACCCATCACTCAGGACGCTGGAAGATGGCATGGGCCCATGCAGTGGGCGCCCCAGAGCCACCGCCTGCCCGAGTCGGGGCTGGACCGCGGGTAGTTTTCTCTCACGCACTAGCTTGTCTTCTCTTGCCTTTTGCGCCACCCCCTCCCCCTTGCAGGCCAAAGCCTCCATCAGCAGCCACAGCTTCGCAAACACAGTTACCCATGGGAGTTGGGGGATGTCGGCGGAGGAGGCTATGGCCGTTGCAAAGGGGGTTTCTACTCCAGGGGCTCTGGAGAATGTCGATTTCAAGATGACATGCCCTTATCTGGGTTTCACTTCAGGAAGTTCTAGTTTCAGCTGTTCGCACGTCGGGACTTTCCTCGTAAGTAAGACATGTAGAATATTTGTGTGTGTGTGTGGGTGTGTGTGTTGGGGTGTGTGTATGCGCACGGGCACACACAGATGCCCACGCCCCATGTGCATGTGTGGAGGCCGGAGGGAAAGATCACTTACTTTCTCCATTGTTCATTCACGTGTTTCCTTGAGGTGGTGTCTTTTCTCTGAACCCCCACCTGCTATTTTCACAAGCCCCTGACACTCCAGTCTTTGCTCTACACAGGACTGGGGTTTTGGACTTGCATGGCTTGAATGCTGGAGAATGGAACCCAGTTTCAGGCCCTCTCACACCCTCACACTTGCCCAGCAAGCTCTCCGGCACACTGAGCCATCTCCCCAGCCACGAAGAATAATTTTACTTGGCGTGCACAACTGGCTGAACACGTGAAAGACCCCAGGACAGTCCCTGGCATAAGTAAGTATTAAGTAACTGATAATTTCTTTCTGTTTGAGAATAGGGTAGTGAAAAAAGCTTTTAATTTCTTTTCATAAGAGATGCCTTAAGAAATATCATCTTTCTTTTTTCTAAAAAAATATTTTATGTATTTGAGAAAGAGAGAGAAAGAAGCAGATAGAGAAAGAGAGACTGGGTGCCCCAGGGCCTCTAGCTACTGCAACCAAACTCCAGACGCATGTGCTCCCTTGTGCATGTGGCTTACATGGACCTTGGGGAATCAAACCTGGGTCCTTAGGCTTTGCAGGCAAGGGCCTTAACTGGTAAGCCATTCTCTCCAGCCCAGAAATATCTATCATCTTTCTATCTCTAGTGATTGCCACATGGCCTTTCTTTTTGTTTGTTTGCTTTGACATTTTTTTTTTTTTTTTTTTTTTTTTTTTTTTTGGTTTTTCGAGGTAGGGTCTCACTCTAGCCCAGGCTGACCTGGAATTCACTATGGAGTCTCAGGGTGGCCTTGAACTCACGGTGATCCTCCTACCTCTGCCTCCCGAGTGCTGGGATTAAAGGCATGCGCCACCATGCCCGGCTTGACATTTTCTTTTTTATAAATTATTTAATTAATTAAAGTTGTAATATTTCCACTCCCCTGGTTCCTATTTCGCCCGAGGCCCACCTCAGGAGGGGTACTGGTGTTCATTGTGGGATAATTAGGACCTCTGTCTCTGGGGCGCTGTGGCTCAGGGTGTTTCTACCCACCCTGTGGCTCTTACAGTATCCCTGCCTCCTCTTCTGCAACAGTCCCTGAGCCTTGGCCGTTGGTGTTGACTTCTTCGTAGCCTCCGTGTTTCTGTTAGGATGTGTTTCGGGTCCCCACAGGTGCTGCTACTTTCCTGGCTGTGGATGGCAGCCTGCACTGGGAGCAGTGATCTCAAGTGGCTGCCTCCTCCGCAATTTCTTCTGGACCCAGGTAAATATGGTAGAGGTGGCACATCTCATTGTTGCAAGCATCTGGCTGTCTTTTCTTGTGGTGATGGATCTTGCATCTCCCCAGTATTCTCTGCCAGCTGTAGGGTGTGGTGGCACATGCCTTTAACCCCAGCACTTGGAAGGCAGAGGTAGGAGGATTGCCAAGAGTTCGAGATCACCCTGACACTACTTAGTGAATTCCAGGGCAGCCTGAACTAGTATGAGAGCAGTTTTGCTTTTTAAATATTGTTTATTTATTTATTTGAGAAAGAGAGACAGAGAAAGAGAGAGAGAGATAGAGATAGAGAAAGAGAAAGAATGGGGGCTCCTGGGCCTCTAGCTACTTCAAATGAACGCCGCTTGTGCATCTGGCTTTATGTGAATACTGGGAAATCAAACTCAGATCCTTTTTCCTTTGTAGGCAAGTGCCTTAACCACTGAGCCATCTCTCCAGCCCAAGAGAGCAGTGTTGATTAGAGGGGATGTGTCTAGGAGCGTGAGAGACATTTTGATGTGGCTACCTATTCAACTGATACAGGAAACACTGGGGGCTATTATCTGGGGGTGGTGAGTTTCCTGACCATGGGGTGCTGACTTGGCTCTCAGTATGAATTATGAGCTCTCTCCCATAGAGCAGGCCTCGTGTCCAATCAGAGGGCAGTTGGTTACCCACAGAGGCTGTGTGCCGCTGTTGCACAAGTGTGCACTATGTGGCCGGCTGGTGGGTTGCGTGACTTGCAGGGTCTCTTGCTATTTATGTTGCTGGTGGCCATTGTCACCCAGTAGTTCCCATAGCATTTTCCAGTGCCATGAGGATTTGCCAGGCGAGGACTGGCTTTCCTGTCATTTCCCACATTATCTCTTGGCATTCTGAGGTGGCAGCTACATGGCCTTTCTTTGCCTCCCTCCCATGTCCTGTTGGGTGTGTAGTTATTTGTCCTCACCCTCCGTGGCCAGGATCGAACCCACGGCCTTTAGCATTCTAGGCAAGCACCCTACCACTGAGCTAGAAACCTAGCCCTGCACAGTTACTTTATGTGAAGAAGTAGTCTAATTAAATAACTCCACTAGAGTGAATAAGCTTAAGATTTCCATGCAATTTACTAACAATTATATACATATTGCAAATGACTTTTGCAGAGCACGAGAAGAGTGAGTTAAGACAAAAGCTAACTGTTGGGTGTCCTGCCATCCCACAGCCTTCTGAACTTTGAGACAAAGCTAAGCCAACCTCTGAGGGGTTTCCATTAAAAGATTCATCTGAAGCCGGGCATGGTGGCACATGCCTTTAATCCCAGCACTCAGGAGGCAGAGGTAGGAAGATTGCCATGAGTTCAAGGCCACCCTGAGACTACATAGTGAATTCTAGGTCAACCTGGGCTAGAGTGAGACCCTACCTCAAAAAAAAAAAAAAATTAGATTCATCTACCAGGCAGAGTGGTGCACGCCTTTAATCCCAGCATTTGGTAGGCAGAGGTAGGAGGATTGCCAAGAGTTCGAGGCCACCCTGAGACCACATAGTGAATTCCAGGCCAGCTTGAGCTAGAGTGAGAGCCTTCCTAAAAAAAAAAAAAAAAAAAAAAAAAAAAAAAAAAAAAAAAAAAGGAAAAATAAAGAAATAAAGGAAAAAAGAAAAAAAGAAAAAAAAAATACTTCATCTAAGACATTCTCTGTGGGCCTTGTTCCTCGCAGGACTTGGCATTCCAGGCAGAAATTTGGAGGGAGGGACGAATATGCCTGTCTGAGCTTTTATTTCAGAAGTAGAATAGAATTCTTTTTCCACCCATAAACCTTACACTTTGGCTTCCTGAAATGAACATGATATTCATGGTGTGATTCCAAAGCAATTACTCTCCACTTTTCCTTTCTTTTGTTTCTTCATTCCAGACCGTATTAAGGAATTAATGTGTTTCTCAACATGGAAGCTGAGACGGAGTCTCTCTAATGTGGACATGATCCGGGCCCTCGTCATCATTCTAACATGATTCATTCTAATCTTCTCATTAATTCTAATTCAGCATGGGTTACTAGTCCATTCTGGAGCAGATCCGTGTGCGTGAGCCTGTGTCGTTATTCAGGACCCTCTATGCATCCTTTCACAAAGCAGCACTTTTTTGTTTTTTTAAATGAAATTCAAGTGATGAATTTCACCTTTTTAGACCATGTATTGGGCATCTTATCTAAGAACATTTGACCAAACTCTAATTCCTAAAGATTTTCTTCTGAAAGTTTGATAGTTTTATATCTAATAATGATCTGTTTTCAGTTCATTTCTTAGATAATTTTTAAAAAAATTGAGGTTCAGACTGTCTAGATCTTTGTAACCCAGGCTGGCCTTGAGCTCATAATGATTTTCATACCTCAGCTTCCTGAGAGCTGAGATTTCAGCTGTGAGCCACTGTACCTTGATTTAAATATCTTTTCTTTTTATTTATTTATTTTTTATTTTCTTGTTTTCCGAGGTAGGGTCTCACTCTAGCCCAGGCTGACCTGGAATTCACTATGTAATCTCAGGGTGGCCTCGAACTCATGGTGATCCTCCTACCTCTGCCTCCCGAGTACTGGGATTAAAGGCGTGCGCCACCATGCCCTGCTCTAAATATCTTTTTTTCTTTTTACTGTAGAGTCTTAGGCTCAATTGTTAGTTCTTGTGGTGTGTGTTTTGTCTATGGATATATAATTATTTTAGCTATCCATCTCAAAGGGGATTAATATAAATGAAAATATAAAAAACTAAGAACAACCCAAACAACCCAATCAATAAGTGGGTTAGTGAAATGAACACTTTTCAAAAGATGAAGTGCAAAGCCAGGCATGGTGGTGCACGCCTTTAATCCCAGCACTCGGGAGGCAGAGGTAGGAGGATCACCGTGAGTTCAAGGCCACCCTGAAACTACATAGTGAATTTCAGGTCAGCCTGGGCCAGAGTGAGACCCTACCTTGAAAAACCATAAAAAAATATGAAGTACAAATTTTTAATAAACATAGTTTTTAAAAAATTCAATATCCATAGCTATCAGGGAAATACAAATTAAAACTCCATTGAGATTCCATGTCACCCCAGATAATATGACTATCATCAGGAAAGAAATAATTTCTTGTGAGGATGTGGTAACATGGGCAGGGGAATGATTGGATGGGAATCCTTATACACTGCTGGTGGGAATATAAATTAGTTTAGCCACTATGGAAGTCCAAATCAGTAGAGAGGTTCCTCAAATGGCCCAGTTCTACCACTCTTGGATATGTACCTGGAAGACTCTCGGGCAACATGCCACAGAGATGCTTTTTCGTCCATGCCTGTTGTGGCACTGTCCACAGTAGCCGTCGGAGAAGCAGCCCAGGTGTCTGTCAACACATGCGCCGGTAAAGACAGTGGGGTACACACAGTGCAGCGCTACTCAGCCAGAAGGGAGGATGCAGCTATGTCATTTGTTAGAAAATGAATGTAACTGGAGATCACAATCGACAAAATGAGCCAGACTCAGAAAGACAAATACCACGTTTTCTCTCATTTGTGGATAACAGATGATATATAGAAAGATAAAATTCATGCATATTGACATGCAAGCAAAAGCGAGACTGTCTGGGGGAAAGAAGAGGACTAGTGGGAGGGGGAGGGGGAAGGGGCGGGCGCGAGGTGGTGCACAGGCTCAATACGCATGATCCGCTCCAGTGAAAAGGTCTGTATGAAGCCCATCACGATGCACAATGGAGGAGAAAAAGAGGCAGACAGAGAGAGTGACCACAGGGCCTCCTGTCGCTGGCTGCAGGCAAGCTCCAGACACATCCCCCACTTTATGCAGCTGGCCTTATGTGAGTACTGGGGAATTGAACCTGGGCTGTCAGGGTTTGCAAGCAAGTGTCTTCAACTGTTGTGCCAGCTCTGCAGCTCTAGCAATATATATTCCTTTAAAAGAACATTTGTCTGGATATGTATTTAGGATAGCAATGACTTCTTGGTAGATTAACCTCTTTAATACTACGTAATATCCCACTCTGTCCTTATTAATTTTCTTAGCTTCAAAGTCTACTTCATCTGACAGTAAAATATACATTCCTGTTTTCTTTTGATTAGTGTTTGCATGGTCTGTTGTTCCCCATCCTTTTATTTTTAAATGATCCATTTTATTATATTTGAGGTAAGATTCCCTAGACAGTGTTTATAAATCTGTTCTGTTAGTCTCTGGTTTAGGTACTTTTTCGTTGAGAATGTTCATACATGTACACAAGGTAATTTGATCTTGACCCCCTCCCATTATCTTCTTTTGTCCCCTCCCCCATCCCATTCCAATGAACCCCTTCTTCCTTCTAACTAATCCCTCTTCTATTCTGATGCCTTCATTTTCTTCTCCTTCATCATCCATATCAAAATGTTGATGGGCTCCTCAGTACCATGCAGGTCTTGTGGCACAGTCTGTTTTTAATTTGGGATACTTAGACCATTTGCACTTAATTTGTATTTTAAAGCTTGTCTGCCATTTTCTTTCTTTTTCTATTTGTTTTCTGTTTGATGCCTTCTTATAGGTCACTTTAATGTAGTTTGTGTTGTGTAGTAATGATGTTTGTGTATGTGTTTGTGTATTTGCATAGCTTTTAAAATTTTTATATTTATTTATTCATTTGACAGAGAGAAATAGGGAGAGAGAGAGGGAGAGAGAGATTGGGCATTCCGGGGTCTCCAGCCACTGCAGACAAACTCCAGATGCATGCACCACCTTGTGCATCTGGCTTATGTGGGTCCTAGGGAATTAAACCTGGGTCCTTAGGCTCCACAAGCAAGTGCCTTAACTGCTGAGCCGTCTCTCCAGCTCTTGCATAGTTTTTTATAAGGTGCTTTTTACCTCCTGTTGCATCTCCTTTCTTCTTCATTTATAATACACTTGCTTTAAGCATTTTCTTTGCACTGAAAACCACATCGGGCATATGTAATTTTTGTTTCAACAGAGAAACACAATTTAGAAAACTCAAGAGAAAGTTGCTGTATTTTCTCATCATTTGCCCCCTTGTTTCCTTGTATTTGTATTCCTTCTTGATAGTTCTAGATTCCTTCTAATCCCCTTTCTGTTTAGAGACATTTACGCAATCATTATCTTAGGGTAGGCCTGTTGGTCTAGGCTGCTGAAGGTCGTTTACTATTTGTGTAAGCAACATTCCGAGTTGGCAGTGTCGTCTCTCAGCACGCGCACAGTATTGTGCCATTGCCTCCTGACTTGAAATATATAGTTAGGGGCTAGAGAGATGGCTTAGTGGCTAAGTCGCTTGCCTGCGAAGCCTAAGGACCCAGGTTCGATTCTCCAGGTCCCACATAAGCCAGATGCACATGGTGGCACATGCGTCTGGAGTTTCTTTGCAGTGGCTGGAGACCCTGGTGTGCCCATTCTCTCTCTGTCTCAAATAAATAAATAAATAAATAAATAAATAAATAAATAAAATACAGTCAGTTTAATTGTGATTATCTTGTACATAATGCAAATGCCTTTCCCTCTCTGAGGACCATTTTTAAGATTTTCTTAGTCTTATACCTCTCTCTCTCTCTCTCTCTGTCTCTGTCTGTCTCCTTGGAAGAGTGACTTTTATTACATGCTTTGGTGTAGTTCTTTTTTTTTTTTTTTTTTTTTTTTTTTGAGTTTATCCCACTTAGAGTTTGATCAGTTTCTTGAGTATTTTAAGTTGGTTTATTTATTACCAGGTTTAGGAATTTTCTAGTCATTAGTTTCCAAATACTATTTGAGCCTGCATTTCTTTCTTTTCCTCTGAAACTCTAATGGCATACATTAGAGACCCTTTGTTATATTCCTACACATTTCTAGGCTGCCAGTTTTTTCTACTCTTTTTAATCTCTCTTCTATTCTGATTAGATAGTTTTTCTTGTACTGTTTTCAAGTTCATTGAGTCATTCCTTTGTTCTCTCCATTTTGTTGTTGAGTCTATCTGTTCAGTTCAAAATTTTTGTGTTACTGCACATTTTAGTTCAAAAATTCAAAAATTCTAAAATTGTCTCTTGGTTCTTTTTAAGTGTACTTTGATTTCCTTTCTGTGAGACTTTGTTCCTTTGCTGCATCTTTTTCATTAATTTTATTTTTTAGTTTTTTATTTTTATTTATTTATTTGAGAGAGAGAGGGACGGAGAGAGAGAATGGGCCCATCAGGGCCTCCAGCCACTGCACACGACAGCCACCTGCAATCGCAGTGCTGGGGAGGCAGAAGCAGGACATTCCCCTGGGGCTGGTCAGCTAGTCTAGCTGAATTGGCGGAGTGTCATTGAAGAAGATACTCGATATCAACCTCTGGACGCACACGCACCCAAACGCATGCACGCATACGCACACACACACTTATGGATTTCAAATCAACTGCCTGTAACATAAAGGAGCACCATTAATAATCCTGGCCCTGGCAGGACTGGTATCCTCATGAAGCTCGGCTTCTCTCTGGAACCTCACCTGCTGAAACTCTCACAGGCTTCTCTCAGGATTTTTTTAAAACCCAACCTGTGGGATTATTTTTTAAATGAGTATTTCTTAGTTTCTCCCCAAATTTCAAGCAAAATTTCTAGGGAAATGTATCCTAAATCTATATAGCCCAATTCTCACACTAGGCTTCATTGTACAACTCTCGAGAACCAATTGCAATTGTGACTTTCATTCAAGATTAAAAAAATTTTATTCATTTTCACTCCCTCATTTATTTATTTGAGAGAGAAAAAGAGAGAATGATGCTCCAAGGCCTCCAGCTGCTGCAAATGAACTCCAGACGCACGTGCCACTTTGTGCATCTAGCTTTACTTGGGCACCAGGGAATTGAACTCAGGTCCTTAGGCTTTGCAGGCAAGTGCCTTACTCGCTGACCCATCTCTCCAGCCCTCATTGAAGATTTTGTTGAGTGTTTTCTTTAACAGACCGACAAGCAGAGAATATTGATATGAGTTTCAAAAGTTGCAGCCATACACTGTCAAATGTAATTTATAAGCCCAATGAACTCTTTCTTAAAACAGTTAAGGATTTCTTAAGGTGCCTTGTTAAGTGTTTTCCTACCTCTGATATGAACATTACCAGAAAAAAATAATCCCATGTGCTTGTGGCAACTTTATAATTTAATATGTCATAAATTATTAAAAATCAAGAATCTAAGGCATTTCAATCTATGCTACTGACAGGAACTATGCAACAATATGGTAGAAATTCACCAGTTGTCTTCACTGACGCAACAGTCTAATGCAGGTGTCAACAGAGATGGATGGCACTATTTGGGGAGCTTCTGCATACTTCATAAGGTGAAGCCTAGCTGCTGGTTTCTTTCTTGACTTTGACTTCTTGTCCACTATGAGGTGAAGAACATTCTGTCCCGCCTTCCTGCCACATGATGTTCTGCTGAAATGCATAGGCTCAACCATCTCTGAAGTGGAATTCACAAAAGCCATGAACCAAAATAAATCCCCTTTGTAGGTTGTTTAATTCAGGTATTTGCCAAACTGATACAAAAATAACTGACATAGAATATTGGTACTGGGAAAGGGGTCATTGTTATGATTAAACCTGACTGTGTAGTTCTTAAGTCTGTGGAGATGGTTTGTGGGAGGAATTTGGCAAAGTTTTGAGAAACAGGCTACAGAAAGCTTAGGATACTGTAAGCAGAGCTTAATAGACGAGTTTGGCAAGAACTCATAAGGCCGGATTGCGTAAAGACTGTGGTCATGAAGTCTCAGATGAAAACAGGGATTCTATTGGAGTAGAGGGCGTTGTTCTACCTTGTGTCAAAGAAATTTATCCACATTTTGAGATTTGGAGGAGACGCTTAAAAGTTATGGACTAAGTAATCTGGTGGTGAACATTTTCTGGTAGTGGAAAGGGGGTTCAAGGTATGGTCTTGCTCTAGTCCAGGCTGACCTGGAGTTCATTATGTAGCCTTAGGCTGGCCTTGAACTCACAGCAATTCTCCTATCTCTGCCTCTCAAGTGCTAGGATTAAAGGCCTGTGCAACCATGCCTGGCATTGGAGGTGGAAATTTTAAGGCAGCCAAGAATGCATGCTATGACATGGTAATTGCTAGCTTCTTCTAGCAAAGCTAGTAGTGAGAATTGTGAAAGAAAAGCAGAGCAGAAAGTTTGGTCAGAAAAGTCAGTATAAAGTTGGGGCTAGGGAAGGCATGGTTCCTAAAGAGTTAGGCACCTTGAAAAGAAGACAATGGACTGGGTGTGGTGGAACATGCCTTTAATCTCAGAACTTGGGAGGCAGAGGTAGGAGGATCGCCCTGAGTTTGAGGCCACCCTGAGACTCCATAGTGAATTCCAGTTCAGCCTGAGCTACAGCGGGACCCTACCTCGGAAAACAAAACACAAAACAAACAACAACAACAAAAAAGACAACGAGCTAGAGAGATGTCTTAGTGGTTAAGGCACTTGTCTACAAAGCCAAGGGACCCAGGTTCAATTCCCCAAGACCCACATAAGCCAGATGCACAAAGGGGTGCATGTGTCTGGAGTTCATCTATAAGGGCTGAAGGTCCTGGCATATCCATTCTCTCTTAACTGCCTCTCTCTCTCTCTCTCTCTCTCTCTGTCTCTGTCTCAAATAAATAAAATTGATAAAACGAAACTTTTTTTTTTTAAAAAAAAAGACAACTACGTTGCATTGAGACAATAGGAATGATGCCCAGAGAGTATCTCAGGAATTAACTGATTCCCACCCCTTTGAAATGGGAAGGTTTATTTTATGTCACTATGCTTTGGAAGGGTGGAGTTTGCCTTTTGATTTTGTAGAGGCTCACAGATAATAATGTACCTTGAGTTTCAGGAGAGATTTTGAAAATGGATTTCTGAGTAATATGGGACTGTTAATTAAGACAATAGATATTCTGGAGATGAACTAAAAGCATTTTGCATTATGGGACAGCCAGGAATCTTTGGGAGCCAGGGGCAGAATAATATGGTTTGTATATGAAATGAACCAACAGGCTCAGTTTTTGCCGATTTGTGACACTAATTCAGGAGGCTTGGGCACAGTTTGGGAAATAGGGCCTGGTTGAAGGAAGTGGGTTACTTGGCAGTGTGCCTCTGGAGTTATACCTGCACTGGTCCCCTCCTCTCTGTCTACTTCCTGTCCACTATTAAGTACCTCCTCCATCACGTCACCTTCCACCAAAGCGCCTGGGTGGAACAGCCATGGACTATGAGCTGGTAGTCAACATGAATCTTCCCTCCTTCCAGCTTGTTCCCCCACCGCCATCCTAGGAATTTGTCACAGAGACACAAAATTAACACCGGTCCTTTGAGAGGCAGAAACAATCCCTATCTAGAAACACACCAACTCTTTCATGCCCTCAAAACAAGGCTTTAAGTTAAAGTTCAATCCTAATTGGAGTAAGTGGTGATCCACTCTGAAGCTAACTGGTGGCTAGGAAGATAAGTGAACCCCCTCTAAAGAACGCTACGTCATACTGAGCCACAAACTACATGTAAAAACGTTCACCACAATCTGCCACTCAGTATACGTGGAAACAAAATTGGAAAATAAAAAAAAAAGGAATAAAAATACTCTACAAATAGGTTCATAGGAGATTTTATTATCAAACATGGATTTTAAAGTAATTATAATAAGAAGCCCAAGAAAATAGAGTATAGTGAAGCCAATTTTAGCACATGAATAAAATATATTAAAAATAAAGTGGTAATTTTACATCATTAAACTACAAAAGGATGAAATTAAGAAATCAAATGTGTTTAAAAATAGATCAGACTTGCTAAATTGACCAGGCGAACTTTCTCTGTTGACCAGCCAAGCCATGAATTTACAATCTTCCTGTCTCTGCCTCCCAAGTACATGTGATTCCAGCCTGTGTCCCCATGCCCAGCTCGTTAGCGTATGCTTGAGGAAGGAGATAGAGCATGTGGATTCAGACCAGAATCAAGAGCAATGGAAATGGTGCGATATCAAATACATAACTTCTTATAAAAATAGCAGCAATGTTTCATGGAATGTAAGACATTTTAAAATAAAACACATGACAAGTGTAACACAAATTAAAGGGCTTATGAAATGAGACCTCATGGGCTTGCCCAAAGCTTAGGGAATAATAAAAGCACCAATTTACATGTGACTTTGATAGCTTAAAGGTGCATATTATGATCCCTTGGTAATAGCTAAAAGACTAGTAGAAGAATGGTTTAGTAAGATTAATAAGGGCAACATGTTATAACAATTTGACTAGTGCAAAATAATTCAAGAAAGGGATTACAAAGGATATTTTGGTTGCAAGAAGAAATCAAATGACACGTCCATAATCATGTGAAATGTAAGTAGACTGCTCCAATTAAAGCACAAAGATTGTCACACTGCTTGTAAGAGCACCAGGAGTTTAAACGTAAAAGAATCGAAAAGCACACTGTGTTAACATGGGCTTCAAGTAGACTCTAAGCCAAAAAGCCTTACAAGAGATGGAGGGAGAATTTTTTAAATAAAAGATTCCTTCCAGCTGAAATGTCTAATTCTAGCTCTGGGTGCATCTAATAGCAAAGTACTAACTGATAGAACAAGAAGACAAAATAAAAAATCAGTGATGTGTGGAATATTTAACGCTATTAAAACGCTTGTCATCAATAAAAGATCACACCTCAACACTAGAAAATATTGCTTTTTTCTTTCTTTCTCTCCCTCTTTCTTTCTTTCTTTCTTTCTTTCTTTCTTTCTTTCTTTCTTTCTTTCTTTCTTTCTTTCTTTCTTTCTTTCTTTTTGCCATGTATTTATAAAATTTGCCATCAGCTGAGTTCAACAGTATGACTCAAGGAATTAGAAAGGGTTCAAACCACCCAGAGGAGGTTCTTCTGACCATAGTACAATTAAGCTAGAAATCTAAAGAAACCTGGAAAAGCTCAATGCACTGAATAAGCTGTGGGTCAAAGAAAACAATGTCACAGTGGAAGTTAGGACATCCTTAGCACAGGGTGGTGATGCACATTTTGTGGCCTGCCTGCCCCTACTTCTTCCTGCCTCACTGACTGGCAAAGCCTTCAGCCTCGGCAAGGGCAGGGCCAGCTTGTTCCAGGAAGCAGACTTACATGGAGGGAGGTTTGGTCCTAGGGTGGGGGAGGGGGTGAAAAGTCTGGTGGAACTCCAGGAAGGCCAGTGGGTGGAACTGTGGGGACTTAGAGAGTGGTGTTCTCAGGACGTTGTTACCATAGAAGGATTCCTCTTCTCCGTTCTTTCTCTCTCTCCTTAGAAAACTAAAATGCAGGCTGGTCAGGGGATATGGCTTAGTGGTTCAAGGTGCTTGTCTGGGAATCCTAAAGACCCAGGTTTGATTCTCCAGTACCCACATAAGCCAGATGCACAGGGTGATGCATGCATCTGGAGTTCATTTGCAATGGCTAGAGGCTCTACTGTACCCATTTTCTCTCTCTCTCTCTCTTCTCTTTCTCTCTGTCAAATGAATTAATAAATTATTTTTTAAAAAGTAAAAGGCTGGACCTGTAGAGATGGCTTAGTGGTTAAGCACTTGCCTGTGAAGCCTAAGGACCCTGGTTCAAGGCTCAATTCCCCAGGACCCATGTTAGCCAGATGCACAAGGGGGCACATGTGTCTGGAATTTGTTGCAATGGATGAAGGCCCCGGTGTGCCCATTCTCTCTCTGTCTCTCTCTCTCCCTATCTGCCTCTTTCTCTCTCTGTCTGTTGCTCTCAAATAAATAAACAAAAATGAACAAATTTTTTTAAAAAAAGTAAAACGCTGTAAAAAGCAGAGTGGAGAGTAAAGTTATAGCCTTAAATCATGTATTATAAAAAGAAAAACCCAGAAAACAAAGATTAAATAACTATCCAAAATTTAGCAAATGAACAACCAATTAAATCCAAAAGAGGGCAGAAGGAAGGAAATAATAAAGATGGAGGCAGAAATTAATGAAATGCAAAATAAACTTTAAAGAGAAAGTAATTAGCAAAATAATTTTTTCTTAAGTAGACCAATAAATTGATAGCCCTCAGGAAAAATAATAAATAATTTCAAAACAGCAAACCCATACTGTGAATCTGTCTATAAAAGTCCCTGATGGTTTTACTGACAAATTTGCCAAACATTTAAGAAAGAGCTGATCATAATATTTTCCTCAGGTTAGAAATACAAGATACTTCTTGCTTATTAGTGTTTGGTACCAGAAAAGGATATTACAAGAAAAGATCTAATGTTTCTCATACATATGGATGATATTTTAAATTAGACATGTATAATATAAAATACATTTTAAAAGTATGCATCATACCATATTGACTTTTTCCCCTAACAAATCATAATTGGTTCAGTATCAAAAAAAAATCGCCAATGAAATTCAGCACATTAATACAAAAGAGAGATCAGATAATCATATTGGTAGATATAAAGAAATATTTGATAAAATTAAATATCAAATCACTGATTAGTAACTTTCTAGGAAACTAGAAATTAGGAAACTTTCTTAATTTGATACTTATTTAATAACCCATAGCAATGCAATGATTGTCAAAATCTAACAGTTGTTTTTTTCTTCCTTTTTAAACAGGGGCTTAACATGTAAAGACTTCAAACCTGTGATCTTCCTGCCTCAGCCTCCCACATACTAGAATTATAGGCACATTCCATCATGCCCTGGCAAAATCCAGTAACTGTTCTTGAAAATTATTAAGTTATTTTCTGAATTCACATGGAAGTGCAGACTTCTGTCCTCCCTTACAAAGGTTATCTTGAAGAGGAAGGGCAATTTGGTCCTCATATATACTGGATATTAAGAGATATATATACAGCTAAAGTCACTAAACAGTATTACATTCTTGGCACAGGAATGCACAGATGAACAAATGGAGCAGAATAGTCCAGGTAGACATCCACATGCATGTGAACACTTCATTTACCACAGAGAGGGAGTATAGCAAGGCCGTGGGGAGAGGGTGATTGCTAATGAGACTGGAGAAAATCTGGGAAAAATGACACTGACCTCCCCACTTGCCCCTTACTTAAACACACACACACACACACACACTCAGTATTTCAAAGTGCATGAGGATACTCAATGTGGAAGAAACACCAGTTTCTAGAAGACTACATATTTTCACATACTTTCATGAGACTAAATCAGGTTGAAATTTCTGAAACAAGATATAAAATCACTGAATATAATGGAGTCAACTGGTGAATGTGGTTACACTTATTAAAATTAGGAACTTAGGTTCATCTAAGGGTACCACCAGTCAGGGTGTGAAAATGGATACCACAGAGCAAGAGATGGGAGATATTTTAAATATATACAACCAACAAAGGATTCATCTCTAGTCTTATAATTTTTGGAAAGAAAACCCAATTTAAAATGGACAAAATTATGAAGCACAACATATGTAAATGAGCATTAAACTTATGATAAGCCCAAGGCCACTCAGGGAAGGCAATGAAAAAAATCACATCCTGATTCCACTGCATACTTGCTAAAATGCTAATTTCAATGTTGGTGAACACATGGAGAAATCAGAGATTTCATATATGGTTGGTGGGAGTGACCTGCCACAAACACATAGGAAAACTGAACATTCGTGTAAACTCCAGGTACATGCACAGATATATGCTCACATTTATTTGCCAAAAATTCCTGAAGGTGGGCTGAAGTGATTGCTCAGTGGTTAAGACACTTGCCAGCAAAACCAAAGAATCCAGGTTCAATTCCCCAGTCCTTATGTAAAGCCAGATTCACATAGCGGTGCATGTGTGTGGAGTTTGTTTACAGTGTCTAGAGGCCTCAGTGTACCCATTGTCATTCTTATTCTTTATCTCAAATAAATAAATAAAATATTTTTTTAAAAAATTTCCTGGGCTGGAGAGATGGCTTAGTGGTTAAGCGCTTGCCTATGAGGCCTAAGGACCCCGGTTCGAGGCTCAACTCCCCAGGACCCACGTTAGCCAGATGCACAAGGGGGCGCACACGTCTGGAGTTCGTTTGCAGTGGCTGGAGGCCCTGGCGTGCCCATTCTCTCTCTCTGTCTCTTTTTCACTCTGTCTGTCGCTCTTGAATAAATAAATAACAAAAAAATTTTTAAAAAAATTTCCTGACGGTGGTATAATTCCATGGGGGTACATGACATTGCTAGTAAAGAATCCTGCCCCAAATAGTTAATCCAAATCTCATTGAGCTTTTAAATATTTTATTTTTATTTATTTACTTATTTGACAGAAAAAGAGGGGGAGAGAGAGAGGGAGAGAGAGAATGGGTGCAACAGGGCCTCCAGCTACTGCAAACAAACTCCAGATGCATGTGCCCCCTTGTGCATCTGGCTAACGTGAGCCCTGGGGAATCGAACCTGGGTTCTTTTTGGCTTTGCAGGCAAATGCCTTAGCCGCTTAGCCATCCCTCCAGCCTATCATTGAGCTTTTAAATGTAACTTCTACCTACAGCAAATTCAGGATCAAGAAAAGCCATGTGTCATGAGAGAAAACACTCAGACCAACCCAGAATGTTGCATACTATTCACAACGGTCTGAACTCTTCCAAAAGTCACTACAAAAGAAGGAAAAAAGAAAAGTGAACCAAACAAACAAACAAACAAAAAATATATAGAATGCCAGGCATAATGTATAATCTAAGATTGGCTCTTGGTTGAGATAAAACAACACATGAAAGATAATCTTGTGACTTGCAGAAAGTTTATAGGCTAGATGTCAGATATAATTATGAAGTTATTATTTTTGGTGTGAAAATGATATAGAAGTTTGTCCTCATTATGGGTAATTATGTGATATATGTGTTATGATGTCACCAACTTATTTTTAAATAGCAAAAGAAATACAGAGGTGACAGATGAATGGGTGTGTTCTGAACTCAACGCACTGAGATGGAAGACAAACACGGCAAGATGCTAACAGTTGTTTAATGTAGGCCGTGAATATTTTACCATTTTTTTCTATTCATTTATTCTTGGTTTTGTGGTACTAGGGATTGAACTCAGGGCCTCACATATGCTAGGCAAGTGTTCTATCACTGAACTATATCCCCAGCCCTATTTTTACTTTTTTTATTTTGAGACAGGGTCTCATTAACTTGCCCAGACTGGCCTTGCATTCACTTTATAGTTGGGCCCCCCTTCCCCACCTCAGCATCCCAGTAGTTGGAATTAAAAGCTTGTGACACCAGGCCTAGTTTATTTATACTTTATTTTAAAAATTTGGTAACAAATTCCTACCTCTGCCTCCCGACTACTGGGATTAAAGGCATGCACCACCATGCCTAGTCTGGAATATATTTTTAATGGAATTTCACACCCATACTATACCTACTATGTCAGAAGATGCAAATGAATTTTACACTGAAAACAGAAGAAGCTAGAAATCCTAGAATATATGCTGAAGGTATACTTGAATTAAAGGATACCAGAGGATTCTAGAAGTTTCATCAGAGACCTTGTTGCAGTCCAGTTCACATTGCTGATAGAAATCACCCAACCAAGAGCAGCTTCTGGGCAAAAGAGATTTATTTTGGCTTACAGGGCTGAGGGGAAGCTCCACGATGGCAGGGGAAAACGATGGCATGAGCAAAGGGTGGACATCACCCCCTGGCCTACATAAGGTGGACCATAGCAACAGGAGAGTGTGCCAAACACTGGCAAGGGGACACTGGCTATAACATCCATAAGCCCGCCCCCAACAATACACTCCCTCCAGGAGGCACTAATTCCCAAATATCCATCAGCTGGGAACCTAGCATTCAGAACATCTCCGTTTATGGGGGACACTTGAATCAAACCACCACAGACCTTAAAGAGAAGAGCTGGGGAGATACCTCAGTTAGTAAAGTGCTTGCTATGCAAATTTGTGGACCTGAGTTCAATCCCAAGTACCCATATAGAAAAGGCGTGGTGACACACACTTGTAAGCCCAGCGTTGGGGAGACAGAGATGAGTGGAACCCTCGGGTTCAGTTGGCTAGCTTAATTGGTGAGGCACAGGCCAATGAGAGACCCAGCATTCAGAACACCTGAGTTTATGGGGGACACCTGAATCAAACCACCACAATGTGCCACCTTGTACATCTGGCTTATATGGGTACTGGGGAATCGAACCTGGGTTCTTAGGCTTCGCAGGCAAGCGCCTTAACTGCTAAGCCATCTCTCCAGCCTGTATTCAGCTTCTTAACTGGAGACATGCAGCTGTAACTCTATTACTTAACAGAGTTGTGTATAAGTCCAGTCAACCCTGTCCCAGTCCAGGATCTCTCTGCTCCATGAGTTGCCTCCCTGGGCCGTGAGCACCCCATTCCCGTAGTTCACACCCCCAGTCTCTGAAGAGCTGTGCAGGAGTTGCTAGCAGGTTCCATCTCTCCCTTTGTTAAGGATGGGTACATGAATGGCCAAGGCAGAAGACAGCCTCTATACAAGCTTTCCAAACTGCAAATATCCATGTGCAGCCTCAATTTCCACGTTAGACCCAGCAATGTTTGGTTCCAGGAGCAGAAAGGAGTCTCAGACTGGGTGACTGGAACCAGGGTGGAGGAGAAAGTGGGACATGGAGCCCCACATTCCCCACAGGGAAGCCCCTTTCCCTTACTGCTGACTCAGCATGTGGAAAACTTTATGTGTAACTTCCTGTCTATTGTTCATACCTCCTATCCCTGCAACCACTTAAAATTATTTTATTTACTTATTTATTTATTTACAAGGAGGGAGAGAGAGGGAATGAGAATGGGCGTGCCACTGTAATAGAACTCCAGTCACAAGGTGACATGTGTGCACAAGGCAGCACACGCGTCTGGAGTTCAATTACAGTGGCTGGAGGCCCTGGTGTGCCAATTCTGTCTCCCTCTTGCTCTCGCTCTAGCTCTCACTCTTACTCTCTCTCATAAACAACAACAACAACAAAAACAAACTTCCAGTCTGTTGGGTTTGCCTCAAAAAAAAAAAAAAAAAAAAAAGGAAACTATCTTCCTTATTCCATTACCACAATACCTCAAGTTATGCTGTTGGCTTATGGAGTTAAAGGTTTTGTTAAAATATAATTCAATGATTGGAGAGGATATGAAAATAAAATTTTATCATGCACAGGACAACTTGAAAATTTAAAATCAGGTTCTTGGGTCCCAGCAGCAAAGATTCTGGTTCGTGGGGTAGAAAGTGAGGCCCCCACATCTGAAATTCTAGCAAATACTTTAGGGCATTGTCCTGATGTGAGAGTTCTCTGAGCCCCATTTTGAGGAACACTGTATTAACATGAACTCTCTAGCTTTAATGAATGAGACTTTCAGCCCAGATGTCAGCTCAGTGTGTACTGACCACTTCTCCATGGGGACAGAGAGGACAAGCCCACAGCTGCAGCTCCTGGCCTCTGCCCAGCTCCGCGCTGTGTTCCTAGCCCAGGGCCATGACCCACAGCAGTCATATCCCCCGTTCAGAAGGCTCACCTGTAGACTTGCCGGAGTTTGCCTAGACCAATCTTTGAGAGGTGGTAAAGGCCTTGTGCTATTCCAAGATCTCGCACAATATTGCTCAACTTTGCAAGCTCACCGAAGATGTACAGGCGGGAAGAGAATGGCTGCGTTTTGAGTTGTGATGACACTGGGTTTAACCAGTCTTACAGTTTTCTTAGGTCTTGGGTGTTATTACACCACAGAGTCACATGAGGGCGCTCTAGTGAACTAGCAAAAGCCAATTCCTAAGCAAATGGGGGAGAAGGGGTTGTGTTAATTAAAAAAATAAAGACCTTGCTTTTTAGTTTAATTGAACTTATTTTACCTAAACGGATCCACAGAGCTGTCAATGGTGCAGGCATGCCAGCTCATGCTGGGTGTGTGCGCGCGTGCGTGCGTGTGTGTGTTTGCATGCACACGTCCGAAGGCCTGGGGAGTAGACAGGAACAAGAGTTGACCAGAAACTGAAAGGAGAGAAAAGGAAAATAGTGAGCCTTCAGCAGACACATTATTTATGATGTGAAAGACGGTTTCTTGCATTGTCATTGAAATGCCGCCTGCTTTCTTCCGGGGAGAAAAATACCAGTTCTCACAGAGTCCCAAGGACAGGGGAGTCCCTGGTAGATGTCCCAGGAGACCCTGCAGACACCAGGATGGGCTTACCAGTGCAGTGCATTCCGCGGGGTCTGTTTGATTTGACCTCGTGGAGCCCAGCTCGGCCATCAGCTTTCAGAAGCTGACGACAGACCAGGCACCCCTGCCAGCAGCTGCCCCGCGGCCCCCCAAAAACAGCAGCTCCGGTGAGTCAGGAAAATGACAACGATCAAAGGGAGCAAAAGACACAGGGATGGTTTATTTTCTGATTGAATTATGTGGTCCACGGAAAAGCCTACCCAGGAGGCTGAAGGGCCTCCCTAGAGACCGAAGTCCCCCTAGGAATGTTCTAGGCGCCTGAAAACAACGACAGCAGGTTGAGTGATTTGGGCAGGCCTCCCCAGGGCAAGTGCAGTGGTCTCACTGCGAAGGCATTCAGCCATCTGAGCCAAGGTCAGGGCTGCTGGATGGATAGATGAGCGCGCTCCAAATGCTTCCATGGCTAAAGCGCTTCGGCGCTCGGATGCCTTCGCTGTGAAAGCCCTGCAGTGCGCAGGTGCGGCAGTGGCTGCAAGCTGATTTACTGGGCAGTGAAAGATGTGGATCAGAGCAGGAACACACAAGCGGCTGCTTTTCCCCGACCCCTCCACCCCGAGCATGCATACACGTGAGCACACGTGTGCGTGTGCGCACCCAAGGGCCCTCAGGACCAAGGCTCGTTCGAGAATTAGAACAAGGACGAGTGTTGCCATCCTCAGAGACTGTCTGGTTCTCACACCTATTTCACGACCCTGCAGACAAGGCCAGCTGGGTTTGTTTGCGGGGGGGTGGCAATGATAAGGTGACCCTGAAATTTTCAGGCGCCCAGAGGACTGGGGTGGGACGACGCAACAGGCCCAATTGTTGAAAGCTTGGATGGGCAACTCAAGAGGCAGGTGTGTGTGTGTTGGGGGGGGGGGCTAGACATCCCTGGTGAAGTTTCTAGACTAGCTGTACCACCGACTTGCCTTGTGAGTGGAGTGGGTCAAGCCCCCCTTATGGGTGCCACGCTCTTCCTCTGCCCTACGTGGCGTCTCTCGTTGGGCCTTTTGAGCTCTGTGGGTGCACAAGTCCGCGCCTCTCTGGGGTTTAGGCGTCGGTGGGCAGTGTTTTCCGGAGGGCTGCGCTCTATCTATGCGCACTGCTTTGAGGCTTCCATCAGATATGAGTCAGTGAAACTTGAGTCTTTTCCCTACCTCCCAGGAATCACCCCCCACACATGTCACAGGCCAGGAAGCAGACAGAACAGGTGCTTGTGGCAAATTCCGATTTCCCTTCCGCTGTCAATCCCAGTTCTGTCAATCCCCCCTCTCCAGTCTCATCATCAGGCTACAAGTGTCAAGGCTTTCTCAGCAAGTTTGAACTTGGGTCTCTCCTTGTATGAAATTTGAGTAAGCTTTTCCTTGTGGTATGGGTTTGTTTTTGTATTTTCCTTTTGAAGTTTATGTTATTTTACTTATGTGTGTGTGTGTGGGGGGGGTGATCATGTGCATGCCACAGTGCACGTGTAGAGGTCAGAGGACAACCACCTTCTTTTGGGACGGAATCTCTCTTGTTTTTTGTTTTTTTATTTTTATTTTTCAAGGTAGAGTCTTGCTCTAGCCCAGGCTGACCTGGAATTCACTATGTAGTCTCAGGGTAGCCTCGAACTCATGGCAGTCCTCCTACCTCTGCCTCCCAAGTGCTGAGATTAGAGGCGTGCGTTACCATGCCCGGCTTCTCTTGTCATTTTACCTCCCTGTGCCCCGAGCTGGCCCGTAAGCTTCTGGATTCTCCTGGCTCTGTTTCCTGTTGCCATAGGTGTGTTGGCATTACAGAAGAGTTTGCCACTGTGTGTCTAGCTTTACGTGACTGCGGAGATGAATTGAACATGGGCTGACAGGCTCACAAGCAAATGCCTTTAACCTGTGAGCCATCATCCCCAGAGCCAAGGGTTAGTTGTTGTTTTTATTAATGTGGTTACAGTGAAAACGAGAAGGCACTCTGTACAACCAGGTAAAGTCACTTTGCTGTCTCCTCTTCACCAAAGGTGACAGTTCTCTTCACAAATTCTGCTTATGCAGATGCCACTGAGAAGCTCTTTGAATGCTGATTTCACATTGAGGTGCAAAATGTGCCCGCCTGAAACTGACAGTTAGTTGCTCATGAGTAATTTATACCTTCTATTTTTTGTGTGTGATGCACTTGACAATATAAATAATTGCACATGGAGGCCTCTGCTTCGCATTGGCAAACAAGAATACAGATTATTTATGTATAGGCAAGGGAGGGTGGAATGAATTCTGACCTTGAAACTCTCTGTCTATGAGCCATTTAGGATCCTAATGTTAGACTTGGATACATTAGGGTCTTTGTTTTGGTTCTGTTTATTTATTTTTCCACCCAAAGAGAACAAGAGCAGAAGAGGGGGTTTTCATTTTCTAATGTCCAGATTCACTTCTGGTTTAATACAGTGGGAGCTTCAGGGGCCATTAGATTCCCTAGAGAGCTTGTCTAAAATGTTGGTCCTCAGGTCCTACCCTGTAGGGTTAGATCTGTAAACTGTGTTTGGTGCAAAACCATTTGAACCAGCTCTCCACAGTGACTTACGTGTTTTTCGTCTAGGGAGCTTGCCCTCTAAGAAACACTGGTGGCATGTGTATTCAGTTTTGTCTGGTTTGAATTTTTCACTTTTAAAAAATATTTTATTTTTATTTATTTGATAGAGAGAGAGAAAGAGAGAGAGAGAGAGAGAGAGAGAGAGAGAGAGAATGGAGAGAGAGAGAGAGAATGGGCACACCAGGGCTTCCAGCCACTGCAAACGAACTCCAGATGCTTGTTCCAATTTGTGCATCTGACTTATGTGGGTCCTGGGGAATCAAACGGAGGTCCTTTGGCTTTGCAGGCAAGTGCCTTAACCGCTAAGCCATCTCTCCAGTCCAGAATTTTTCACTTTTTAATTTAGACTGTTTTATACACACAAAGGCTTATGTGCACTGTTACCACAGTTGAACTTTATCCAGTAGCATTTTATGCATCCCGCGAGGTAGAGGCCACATCTGATTTGTCGTTCTAGTTTCAGAACTTAGTACTCCACCTGCAGTACCGTGCAGTAGTCTCTCACAGCCCAGTCAGAGGTGTATTCCTGCCCCTCTCCCCCTCCCCCGGGACTTTCAGCACACAGCCCCAGGTTCTGAAAGACACAACAGAGACCTCCAAGAGGCAGTGGGACATCTTTGCACTGGTGCGTGCCCCCTCGGTTGATTTTGCTTTGTGATCACTGAAGAGAATGTGTATCAAGCTGCTAATCTTCTCAGTCTAAAGGAAACGCAGGGGGCACTCAGACATCTGTTCCTTCCCTCGTCACCACCCACATCCCATTTCTCCCACTGGTGGTCCATTTTCCATGTCTGCACCTGTGTGAACTCTCCTCAGCATCCGGAGCTTGACGTGGATCTCACTGGGAAGCCATTGCCACTTTGACCTTCTCTTGGGTCTTCCAAGGCTTGCAGTAGAAAATGTAAGTTTTGGGCAGTGTTGAAAATATGGTAAACCAATTTGATCCTGCCTCAGAATCTTATTTCTCTCTCCTTCACTCTCTTTCTCTACATATAGACAAAGATGATACAGATAGATATACATAGCCACTTACACACTTATACACTTTTAGACACTTTTAGCCCCTGGATACTTTTGCAAATGCATGCAGCACTCCCCCCATCTTTACTACCACTTCGCTGGCTGGCCCATGTGACCGCACCTTCTCTCACTTAGACTTTGTCCTAATTTCTCGCTTCTTCTTCCCATTTAAGATTTGCTCTTCATCCTGTGGTTAAATTGATTTCCAAATGCACAGCAATCGCTCCTCTGGCGTAAGTGCTGCACAAGTCTCCACTGCTTTTTGAATGTCGAGAGGCCTCACACACTCTGCCTACGCGCCCTGCCTCGCACTGACCTTGCCCGCTCTCCATTACCATCCTGCAGCAGGCTCATCTTGCCTTTTGTTTCATTCACCATGGCCTCTCCATTTCTTATACCTTTTTACGACTCTCTTCTGCTACAAGACCTTTGCATATACTATTGCATCTTGCTCTCTCCTCACCTTTCATCCAGGTAGCTTCAGTTCACAGTGTATAACTCAGCTTAAATCCCATCTTAATTTTTCTGGCCAGGCCAGACTTCATTTGCATAGTACCACAAATCTCTTTCCTTCAGAGCACTAAATACAATTAATTTAATGTAACTTTCATTTTATAGACAATTACTGGTTTACTTGATAAATATCTGTTTGTGCAATTGGTTGCAAGCTTCATGAGGACAGGGGACATGGTTTTGCTCAGCACTGTGACCCAACTATCACATCTGGTGCTTATCAAATGACTGACACTCTATGAGCATTTGTTGAGTGGTGAATGTTGGATAGATTCATCCAACCACATGAACTGTGGGTGAGGTGGGAGTGGACATTAGATATTGGCCTTTATGTTTGTATTTAGGATCTCACTGTCTAGTTGGGGAAAGACTTAAAAATTCTTCATATCAAAAGTGTAATAACGTGCTGGAGAGATGGCTTAATGGTTAAGGGTCTTGCCTGTAAAGCCTAAGAACCCAGGTTCTATTCCCTAGTAAACCAGATGCACAAGGTGGCACATATGTTTGGAGTTTGTTTGCAGTGGCTAGAGGTACTGGCACACCCATTCTCTCCCCCATCCTGCCTCTTTCTTTCTCTCAAATAAATAAAATATTTCTTAAAAGAGCATAACAGTGAGATTACCATAGACCTTTGGATTCAATGGAGAGAACAATTGAATCTGGCCAAAAGAAGGACTCTATGGAGACTTCACAGGAACTGGAAAACATAGCTGTGTCTTAAAATATAAACCCGAGTTTTCCAGATGGAGCAATACTTCAAACAGATGGACAGCACTTTCAAATTCCTGACGCTGGGCTAGAGTTGGGTGGCAGGCCTGCGAAGTTGTAGGGTGGCGTTGGGTTGGAGCAGTGGGACGTGGGTGAGGGATAAGGATTTGACTGAGGTGAAGAGTCTTGCTGAGGACATTGTACTGTAAGAAACAAAGTTAATAGAAATATAAGTAATATTAATTAAAGGACATTTTTGTGTTCGGGAGGCCAGTTAGACAGCGGTGAGGAGAGATGGGTGGAATAAAGATCTAGAAGAAACAATTTAGAGGCGATGTCAGCCATTCAGAAGAGCAGACCACCTAACAAAGCTCCCATCAGCAAAGAAGGGTGAGCCTTAAACTTGAGAGGTGTATTCCAGGGTTTCTTAAACTTTTCCCACTCACAACCTCTTTTTTTTTAAATATGATTTATTTATTTACTTATTTGAGAGAGAGAGAGAGAGAGTGAAAGAGGCGTAGAGCGATAGAGAGAGAGAGAGATAGAGATAGATAGAGAGAGAGAATGGGCACTCCAACCACTGCAAATGAACTCTAGATGCATGCGCCTTCTTGTGTGTCTGGCTTATGTGGGTCCTGGAGAATTGAAAAAGGATCCTTTGGCTTTTGTAGGCAAATACCTTAACCACAAAGCCATCTCTTCAGCCCTATCTCTTTTTAAAGAAATGTTTACATGACCCTGGTATGCAAACATATAAAATAGGTATGCAAATCTAATATTTACTAATAATCAATCATCAATAAACTTCTTTTAAAACAATCATCTGGTAGATATACAATTTTGTCATTTATTAGAGACCAAAGCTAATTTTCATATATGTCATTGATGTGTGTGTTTATTTTTGCATAAGGAGTTAAATTTTGGCTGAATATTTGTGTTCGCAGGATATAGAACATGTTCAACATTTTTCAGAGTTTGTTAATGTTTTGATTTTATTTTTAAATATGTTTTATTTATTTATTTATTTATTTGAGAGAGAGAAAGAGGCAGAGAGAGAGAGAGAGAGAGACTGAGAGAGTGAGAGAATGGATATGTCAGGGCCTCCAGCCACTATGCAGATACTCCAGATATGTGTGCCACCTTGTGCATCTGGCTTACATGGGTCCTGGATTGTCAAACTGGGATCCTTTGGCTTTGCAGAAAAACACCTCACCTGCTAAGCCATCTCTCCAGCCTGATTTCGATTTTATGATTGTCAATGCTGAGAATGCCACTTTACATAAATGTGTAATTCAAAGTGGCAGAAGTTTACTTAGGGGCATTTCAGAAATTGTTGGAAATTTTGCCTTAAATCCCAAGCCAGAATTCATTCAATGATTCTTTTTTAATGAAATTCAAACTAGCAACTCAAATACATTTTTTGCATGTATATCTGTGCGTAGTGTACATGCACGTGTATACTTGTTCATAGGTGTGTGCATGCACCTGTGTGAACACGTGAACATGCATGATGACATGATCTCATATGTCATCTTCAGGGATGCTGTTCACCTCTTTTTGAGATAGGGTCTCTCATTGGCCTGAAGATCACCAATGAAGCTAGATGGGCTGGCCATCTCCCCAGTGCTGGGATTCTAGGCTCATATCACCACAACTGGCATTTATGTGGGCACTGGATGTTAAACTCAGTTTTTCATGCATGTGACACAGGCACTTTACTAACTGAGCTATCTCTCCAGCAATATTTAAAATCAAGCACAAGCCGGGCGTGGTGGCGCACACCTTTAATCCCAGCACTTGGGAGGCAGAGGTAGGAGGATCTCTGTGAGTTCAAGGCCATCCTGAAACTACATAGTGAATTCCAGGTCAGCCTGGGCTAGAGTGAGACCCTACCTCAAAAAACGAATAAAATAAGATAAAATAAAGCACAATACAAATCCAAAGATATACTAATTCGATAAACAGATCGACTAACTTGAATGATGGTAGTAAAATTATATTAAAAGCTTTTGTTTCCTGTAATGAACCATCATATTTCTATAAAGGCAGAAAACTTTGTATTTCAGTGAAATGCTGGAATTTATAACATGCAGTCATCTCAACACTGAGCTGAAGCGTTTCAGGCCATGTTTGCTGGTGTTGTGTGGTGTGACGACGTGCACAGTGGGAAGTACGCATGCTGTGCTCAGAACCAGGGCTGCAGTGAAGTCATGTGATGCCACGCAGGCAAGCACTGCCCCAAGCACCCCAGATTCATTCCACAATTGATTTGGAATTTAATTTTGGCCGCTGAGCATTCAGAAACCTTCTGTCATTGCTAAAGTTCTCAAAACCTCCACAGCCAGTTATTTGACACCATGTATGATTGAGACCCACAGTTTGAAAAACTGGGTTTCAGGGAAAGAATCCGCAAGGCCTAGTGACCAGTCAGATAGGGCCTCGGGAAAGAGGGACAAGTATGAGGTTGTCCAAATTAACTAGACCCCCAAAATGGTGGACTTGCAAACAAACAAACAAACAAAGCAACAAACTCCAGGAGCAGGGGAGATGGCTCAGCACGTCAGAATGCTTTCTGTGCTCACAAGAGGGCTTCAGAGGGCCTGAGTTCAATACTCAGCCCCCAGGTAAACGCGTGAGGCCATGCAGACCTGCGCCGCTCCAGTTCTGTTGGGAGCACAAGGGCCAGGGCTCTCCTGTCAGCCAGACTGACTGAGAAAACGGCAGCTCCAGGGTTAGTGAGAGACTCTGTCTAAAGCAAACAGTGTGGAAGAGGGATGGAGGACATTCGATGTTCTCCTCTGACCGCCACACTAGTTTGCATGGGCTGCACACATACACAAATGCATGCTATACAGACACATACCACACTGCACATGCACACATACATGCACACGCATATGCACACGCACACGCACATGCACACACACACACACACCAGCAACCACCATAAAAAAAAAGAAAAAGAAAAAAAGAATTTTCAGGAAAAGGTATGAGGGCAGAGACGGTAGCTCTACTGGGACTATACTGAGGTTCAGATGCCCACTTCATATTCAGGGAGGATTGCTTAGTCATGGGGCTAAATTCAAATGGGTCCCATTACCATCTGATAATGGTTTGTGCCCTGGTACTGGGCATGACTGCCAAGGATACATCACTTCTGTGTGTCTTTAAGAAGTCCACAAGCAGAGCTGGGGAGATAGATGGTTCAAACAAATGTGAGTACCCGAGTTCAGATCCCCCAAACCCATGTACAAGCCGGACGCTGCGGCAGGCACCTGTAATCCCAGCGTACCTACGGTGAGAACAGAAGCAGAGATGGGAGAATCACTCAGGAGCCTATGGGTCAGCTAATGTGGCAAGCACAGAGGTGAACAAGAGATGGGCCTGCTTCCAGTGAGGACTGACACCCAAAGTTATCCTCTGACCTCTATATGTGTGCAGTGACATGAACACCCACCCACCCACCCACACACACACCCACACACACACAAACAAACAAACAAGCAGTACCCCTGTATACCTGGATGCAAGTACATCACCACCACAACAGTGTACCACTCAGGTGATAGCTTACTTAAGGGAGAGGCATCAAATGCAGACTGAGTAACTGAAAATTTCAAGTTTTGGCTTGGTAGTCACTATCAGCAGCTTAAGCAAATGAGTGACAGAGAACCCTCAAGATTTCACACTGTGGGCTGGAGGGATGGCTTAGCGGCTAAGTGGCTTGCCTGAAAAACCTAAGAACCCAGGTTCCATCTCTCTCCAGGTCCCACGTAAGCCAGACGCACAAAGGTGAGGCAAGTCCAAGGTCGCACATGCCCACTAGGTGGCGCAAGCATCTGGAGTTCAATTACAGTGGCTGAGGCCCTGGTGCGCCAATTCTGATTTTCTCTCTCTCTCTCCCACTCTCTTCAAAAATAAAAAAAAAATGGGAAAAAGATTTCATACTGTGGTAAGGCACAGAAGACACCTGCAAAAGATGATTACACTCAGCATCCCATTCTCACCGCAAAGGCCACTTTGTGTTCTGAAGTTTCACCCAGGGGAGAACGTCCATCCTCCGTCTTATTATTTTAATTCACTTGTTACATTCTCCATCCATCTAATGGTGGAAGCATCTGTGTTATAAGTCTGTGTTTGAGTTGTGGAGACCCTCAGCATTGGGTCTTGTGCTTACTTAAAGGCATGGGCTCTAGAGCCAGAGAGATGAGTTTTAAATCCTGGCTTCCGCCTAATGAATGCATGGTTAGCTTAGTTTATTGTGGCTCAATTTTAATTTCTATAAGATAGAGACAATAGCTATTTCAGGGGCCTGGGGTCTTTTTGGATGAATTGGAATTCTCTCTGGGGAGTGCCTAGTATTTAGGAAATGTCTAATAAATATCAGCTTTATTACTGGTTCCTGAGCTGTGGAGATAAAAATGGGTGTGTTTTGTTTGACAATCAATGTCTTAGAAAATATAAAGACTTTTGGAAAAGCAGATGCATTCCAATGCTCCACACCCTACTAGCTCCCATTCTTCCCATTCACACATTTTTTATTAACTTCCTTATATATTTTTAAAGTCTGTACACAATTGCAGCCTAATTTAAGAAAATATTTCTGACTATGCCCAAATGAGGGGAGGGAAGATGGTTTTTCTTGTCTTTAAAATTAGAAACAATCTGTTTATATGAGGGCTGGATAAACATTTGTGTGATTAGAGAAACTTAAAAAAAAAAAATCACACTGGTATTGAAACTCCACCATTGAAAAATAATTCCTTTGAGTGAAGTACCATGGGGTTAGGGCTGGCCAGAGAAGTGGAGGTATGTATATGAGATCGCTCTCAGATGAGTAGCACTTTGAGGCCTAGAGACAAAACACTTGTAGATCTATTAATTCCAGGCAAACATTGCATTGGTGTTTAAACTTGGTGGAAATGATCTTGATTCCAATTATGTGTGGCTCTTGAATGGGATGACAGTGGGTGGTGCCTCTTTTCCTGCGTGACAGGGTGTGTAGATTATGTTCTTTCACACATTTACTGTAGCTGGTTTTGAAAAATATCAGGCTTGAGGGTAGGCAGAAGGGGCATTTGAAGGTGCTCATTCCTGTACCTCCCGTGGCCCCATCGTTCACACAGAACCCGAGGTGGTTCATTTCTAGGAAGCAGGGGACACAGCAAAAATAAATTCATGAATGAGGCTAATTGCGTCCCATGACAAAACCAGCGCCACGCTGATTTTAAACAAATCCAGCGACTCAGGTCACACAGCCGACTTTAGCAACAAGAGCACATGCAGCTTGTCCTCTGAAAGCCACTCGCAGCTGTCTCTGCTCATTCCAGCCCCTCCTGGAAAATTCCACACGGAGCACATATGCTCCAGATACTGCCCCGCCCGCGCGGCCCTGATGCTCGTCCCCGGGGAGTGAGTTGATTGTAGTCGATGACAAAGCCAGCGCCAAGCTGTTTCAAAATTAAACTTTCCTTCTTATGGGAGTGGTTTTTGTGTTTTTTTTTTCTATTACCCATGACTTTTGAATTTTGAAATATCTACATGGCTCATTACAAAACAGCTCCATTCACTTCTTGCTTGTTTCTTTCTCTTGCTGCTTTTGCTTTTTTAAAAAAAAAAATATATATATATATATATATATACTTTTATTTATTTATTTGCAAGCAGAGACAGAGAGAAGAGAGACAGACCGAATGGGCATGCCGGGGCATCCAGCTGCTGCAAGTGAACTCCAGATGTATGTGCCACTTTGTGCATCTGGCTTTATGTGAGTACTGGGGACTCAAACCTGGGTTGTTAGACTTTGCAGCCAATTGCCTTAACCTCTGGGCCATCTCTCTAGCTGTACTTTCTTTCGGTTTTAAAAAGATTTATTTTTATTTATTTATTTGAGACAGAGAGAGGGAGAGAGAGAATGGGCATGCCAGGGCCTCTAGTCACTGCAGAGGAACTCCAGATGCATGCCTGCCATGTGCATCTGGCTTACGTGGGACCTGGAGAATCGATCTTGGGTCCTTAGGCTTCACAGGCATGCGCCTTGACTGCTAAGCCATGCTTACATGTAGGGATAACCTGGCAAAACTGGGAAGTAGAGAAAGGATATGTTCAACATTTTTTCTTTCTGTACCTTTTATCAGCTTTTTAATGTACCAGTGTTCAGTGACCCAGATCTTTGGCTACTAATGCCTGAGCTACTTTCTGCCTTAGCTGAGACTTTAAGGAGCATTACATTCCTTTTGAGGACCGTAGCTGTGCCATCAATAACAGTTGAACCTGTTGATCCAACACCAATTAATGGTACAATTAATTTCTCTGTAGAACCTTTCCAAGAACAAAGTTAGCTGATAATGGACTTTGATGCCACCACCTTCCTGCCCTACGCCCTATGCCCAAGGCAGATGTCTACTCGTCAGTGATATTGTATCCTTCTTTCGGAACCCAGCCTCAGCCTCACGACCCCTCTGAACACATCACTCCAAGAAGCCAACACAAAGAAGGGAATGCAGTCATACTCTAGTAGGACCCCAGTCATCACTCCTACCCTGTAGCTATTATGATCCCTTCAGTATCATCAAATCATACTTGTTTGTGTTGAGGTAGCTTAGATATTGTGTGGTTATTATTCTACAGCTGACTTCATATGTTCTCGTTTATATATTCTGGTTGATCTAAAGACGTTTTAACTGAAAAGCGACATGCAGTGTTTTGATCAGATACGCCGCCCTCCTAATTCATTAGCTCCTCCAAGCTCAGAGCGGAAGCACTTCTCTTATCCCAGGCCGGGTGAACTGCAGCAGGCCAGAGGGTCAACCCGCGCTCTCTGTAAGTACACGCGTCCTCCTGACTGAGGCTCAAGTTCATCTGATTTTGCTACAGGTGCATAATGAGGTCACCTCACCAGGAAAATTCTTAAATTAGAAAGGATATAGAGGGCAACCCGAGGGCATCATATATTGTAAGACTAAAAAGAATCTTCATTTTCAATATAAACAGAGTAGCAGTTTTCAAGAATATTTTAAGACCATGGCCAAGCCTCCAAAGCAAGGTCGCAAGAGAGAAAGGATGGGAAAGGAAAAGAAAAGAGAAAGGGGAAGAGGGGAGGAAAGGATGAGGATGCAAGGGGGAGGGAGGAAAAGAAAAGCAATGAGCCCAAGAACTTTCGTCTTGGCAAAATTTGCTTTTATGAATGTACTATAAGTATAGTGATAGCGTAATTTACTGCCCAAATTGGACATGTTGAGAGTGAAAGGGGAACTATTAATACTGGTAGTAGGTCAACAGATATAATTCAGCCCAGATGACCACCATAGCCGTATGCCTTCCCACAACAGAAACCTCTGAGTGTGTGTGAATCAGAAGACAGTAAGTGAATATATATATATATATATATATATATATATATATATATATATATTTGTTAAAAGCACAAAGTTCATGAGCACTGCCTTCCTTCCATTTGAGGATCATCACACACAGGGACAAAGGTCAGGCAAAGGCATAGAAAAATGTGTAGTTAAAAGAAAATTGTCATATTATATATGTTATATATTATATATACATAAATTAAAATAGGAGTGAATTGGCAGAAAAAAACTCCACTTGAAGATGAATTTTTCCATTTCTAGAAGAGAAGTAAACTCTTAGAGAATAAGAAACTCTAACCACATAGCATTTATTGCAGTTATCTCTCATTGCTGGAACAAAACACCTGAACAAAGGCAGCTCATGGAAGGAAAAGGCTTATTTCTACAGTTCTGAGAAGCTTCCTCATGGTGGGGCCCTGGCAGCTGGACGTCATATCTTCACTGTAGCAGGGAGGAAGTAGAGAGAGTGAGCTAGCTAGCACTGGCAAACAGGACTGTAGAATCCCAAGTCACCCCCATCCCTCACCCCAGTGACATATCCCCTCTAGGAAGACTGCACCGCCCAATGTCTCCACCAGCCAGGGATTATGTATGAGACTTAATAACAAGCACATGGGCTGTGGGGGACATTTCACATTGAAATCACCACAGAATTAACGCCACTTATATAGTTTTGACAATCAGAAGTTTCTGTCTAGTCCCAAAGCAAAATTCCCATGTCTACGTTAAGAGATCTGCAATGTGTCATCTGAAATTTTCTACAGAAGAAATTAATACTTATAATCTTTTAAAATGTATTGCGTGTGTGTGTGTGTGTGTGTGTGTGTGTGTGTGTGTACATGTGTGCAATGGTGTGGGGGGGGGTCAGAAGACAGCTTTGAATTCTCAACATTTATTATTTTATTTAACCTCACAAAAATTCCGAGTACTTAACAGATTGCCCACTTTACAGAAGTTGATCAGCAAGTACTTGCCCAAGCTTACTCCATTAAACACAGACTGGGACCTGGGCCTGGTGGCATAGGCTATCATCTCGGCCACTCAGGAGGCTAAGGCAGGAAGATCATGTGTACAGGGGCAGCCTTGGCTGCAGAGTGAGCTCACATCCAGCCTGACAGCTTTGTGGGACCCTGTCTCAAAATAAATAGTGAAAACATAGGGTTGGGGATATAGCTCAGTGGTAGAGTGCTTACCTAAGCTTGTGCTAAGTCCTGGGTTCAATCCCCAGTACTGCAAGTAAACAGAAAAAGTATAAACTGGGATTCAAGTGGATCCCTTCTAACTCTGTTCCATGCTGTGTAGGATAAAGGAGTCAATGGCAACACACTTCAGTTAGTCTTTCAGCTGACTGATTTCCCAAGTGCCTACTATGAGCTGGGCATTGTTCTATATACTAGGGGTATAAAATGAGCACAGCTCAGTGTCCCTATAATGCTTATTTCTTACAGTTTTAATAAGAAAGTTTCCCCACAGGCTCATATGCTAGATGCTTGGTCCCAGCTTGTGGCACTATTTGGGGAGGTGAAACCTACCTGGAGGAGGTAAGTAACTGGCGGCAGTTCTTGGAGGAGTGGAGGGTTGTTCCTGGTCTCTCTCTCTCTCTTTTTAAAAATAAATATTTCATTTTTATTTATTTTATTTGACAGACTTCTGGTGCTTACATATGGCCACACCATGTGTGACGTTCTGTCAATTTCTTCCATCACTTGTCCATGTTCCCTTAGAGATTTGGGACTGATGCTTTTAAATCCCTACAATGAGCCTAGATGGTAAATACATATTTGCATAATAATTGAATAATGGCCCATTGTAAGGATTGAAAGTCTTTTTTTTTTTTAAAAAAAAAGAACATCATGGGCTGGAGTGACAGCTTAGCGGCTAAAGTGTGTGCCTGCAGAGCCTAAGGACCCATGTTCAATCTCTCCAGATCCCACATAAGCCAGATGCACAAAGGTTAGGCAAGTGCAAGGTCACACATGCCCATTATGTGGTACAAGGTCTGGAGTTTGATTGCAGTGGCTGCAGCCCAAGCATGCCAATTCTCAATCTCTCTCCCCTATCTCCCTCTCCCTCTCTCTAAAAGAAAAAAAGAAAGAAAAAAAAAAAAAGCAACATCAAAGCCATTCATTTCAGCTCTCTTGGTACAACTTTGGCTGGGTGATGCTAATTTAGAGAAACATACAACCACTGACACATGTCTGAAATTAACATGATATTTTATTGGCCATATGGAAGAAAAGAGTACATTTTTAAAAGACATGCACTTATTAATAATTCTACAAAAGTAACAATAGCATCAGCAACTAACCTTAGTTTGTCATTGGTGTTGTACTAGGACCAACTTCTCCTTCCTCCTTGCTAATAGGATGTCTGTTTAATAGTAAGTGTGTGTGTGTGTGTGTGTGTGTGTGTAGTACTCCTCTGGTCAGATATGGTCTGTAACCATGTTCTAGGCAATGAGCTGGGACACAATGCTGGAAAAGAATTTCAGAGAGCTTTGTAACAAGTGGAGCTATCCTGGGCAGCTCTTTGCTCCATTCCCAGTGGTCTTAATCTGTTGAAGTTGCTATAGCAAAATATTGAAAGCTTAGTGGCTTGTAATTAACCTTGGTTCAGGATCAAGGTGTTGGCAGAACCAGTGTCTGGCAAAGGTCCACAGCCTGGTTCACAGATAGCAGCCATAGGTGTCATCACATGGTGGAAGCTGCAAGTTTTCTGGGGTCTCATTTAAAAGGGCACTACTCCCATTTAGAAGGGGTTCACCCTCATGCCTTATTACCTCTCAAAGGTCCTCCTCCTGATAACACCACCTGGGGGGGGAGGGTTAGGATCCCAGCATATGACTGAGGGGGACCATGAGCAATCAGTTGATTGCACTGACACTTCTGATGGAAACATTCCAGCCATGAGATTTCCCTGGATGGTACAGTCTGGCTCTGAGATGCCAGAGACAGAAGAAAGCCTGTACTAGGCTTCCTTCTTACAGCTGATGGAACCAAAGTGTTAGAGGTGGACTGCTTTCAGACTGCTTTTGTATGCAGGGATGCTGTTAGTAATTTGGGCCTTCTATGATAGGCACCTAAGCCTATTCTAATGAGGGCAGGCATTTCATAGAGACTATGTTGGTTAACATAATACTCTTGCCCTGTGAGTTAGACATTAGTGTCTGGACTTTTCAGATGAGGAAACCGAGGTAGCAGAGAGTCATTGTTTGATTTGTGTTGCTGTAAGAAAATATCTGACACTGGGTGATTTTTTTAAGGTCTTTAAAAATTTATTTATTTATTTGTGCCTGTGTGTGTGTGTGTGTCAGAGAGAGAGAGAGAGAGAGAGAGAGAGAATAGACATACCAGGGCCTCTAGCCACTGCAAACAAACTACAGACACATGCACCACCTTGTGCATCTGGCTTACATGGATCCTGGGGAACTGAGCCTGGGTCCTTTGGCTTTGCAGGCAAGTGTCTTAACCACTAAGACATCCTTCCAGCCCACTGAGTGCTTTTAAACAGAAATCCATTTAGCTTGCAGCTTTGGAAAATACAAAACTGGGTGGACCCACCTGTTCAGCCCATGGCGAGGTTCTTCTGTCAAATGACATCATGGTGGGAACATACATGAAAGAGAGAGACAGCGAGAATGAGAGAGAGAGAGAGAGAGAGAGAGAGGAAATCGGGCCCCATCTGTAATGAAAGGTGACAGGCACGTGTTCACCCTCTTCAGCACAAAGTGACATGCTCTGTTGTATAATGTAGCCGGAGGCTGCTGTGCCACCATTGACATGGCAGCGAGGAGGTTGGAGCCACCATCTTTGGGGTGCCTTTGCCTTCCCTTCCAGGCTGGTCAGCTCTTTCCTGATTGGTCCCTGCACTTTCCCCCCTTGTTAGCATGTACCTAACCAATCAGGGCCCACCTGGCTCCATGAGAACCCGTCTGTCATCAGACTGCTGGACACTTACCAGAGGAAGATCTCTACTCCACTCCTGAGACCTACACACACACACACACACACACACACACACACACACACACACACACGATGACTAGGCCCAGATCCTGGCATTATGTGAATATGACCCTCCCCTGTCAGGGAATTCAAGTCTTCTCCATCTATTTAGGCATTGTTACTTTTATATTCTCTCTCTCTCTCCATATATATATATATATATATAGATAGATAGATAGATAGATAGATAGATATTTAATTCATTCTTTCTACCACCATCTTTCAAGCATTTTCATGTGATCATGATGTATCATGAACCAATAGGACTTTGATCCTAAACATTCTGGCCGGGAAAAGGAGGTTTAATATCAATCCACGGGGTGTTCCATTGCTCTCCTGGCATGTGTGCTGTTGGAATTTTCCTGTAGAGAGACGCTGACATATTCTCAGGCCTCATAGAAGTCTGGCAGCCAGGCAAGGCTGCTGGCGCTTCCACTACTTAATGAGATGGAGACTGAAGAGCTAGCTCTCCGAGGAGCCACTTTTCTCTCTGTGCTCAGAATCTGCAGGTTGAGGTCAGTTGGTCTTGTCCTGTGAGTTTTGGGGGAACATGTTTAATCAATATCTTAGAGAATTTTACAACTCTGTGGAACCTCTATAATATTGCTCTCAATATATTTCTTTTCGTTCAATTCAAAATTTTAATATATACATATTTGTGTGTGCATATATTTTATGTGTATCTATGTGGATATGCACATATGCATTGAAACCAAAAATTTTAGTGGACTCAAAAAAAAAAAAAAAACAACAGAAACAGAAAATAAAATATTATAGGTTTTTTTAAATCTGATTTTGAGGATGTAAATGGTCATCCTACAAGCATACTTTATCTGGATTTCAACCTGCTACATCCTAAACATTTGTTTAAAAAAAAAAAAGATAGGGCTGGAGACATGGCTTAGTGGTTAAGCGCTTGCCTGTGAAGCCTAAGGACCCTGGTTCGAGGCTCGACTCCCCAGGACCCACGTTAGCCAGATGCACAAGGGGGCGCACATGTCTGGAGTTTGTTTGCAGTGGCTGGAGGCCCTGGCGCACCCATTCTCTCTCCCTCTCTCTATCTGCCTCTTTCTCTCTGTTTGTCGCTCTCAAATAAATAAATAAAAATAACAAAAAAATTTTTTAAAAAGATAATTTAATTTCTAACAGCTAGCCCATCCATTCCATTGTAAGATATTAAATCCAACTATGTCCTTGTCTTTCATGTGATGAAGCGCAGTCTAACTCTAAAGAGGATCAGTCCATTGTGTACATTAGTGAATAAACCTCCCAACTCCCATTCCTGCTCACAGTGAATGCCCTTGAGGGTAGCGCCTGATGGCTAAGCACAAAAGGTCCCAGTGCCTCGAAATTCCACGGATGCCTGCTGAATTACCAGAATGCCCAGACTGAAGACGGTTCACCAAAGGGGCTTCTCTTCCCTGACGCTCCCCCACACCCTCATTCCCACCACAACTAAAAGTGTGTGTATTGGGTGTGGGGTGGGGAGGGGAAAGACCCACTTCAAACAGCGCACCTGGCTGTAATCTTTTCTACTTCAGCTAATTACTATTTGCGGTGGCATGAGGTCGGGGCTACGGGAGGGGTAGAAACTCCTCCAGCTAATAATGAAGTATCAAACCACAAAATGATTTCATACGGCCCATTGTTCCATTGCAGAGGAGCCAACAGCTTACATTAATTTTCAGTTGCAGGAAATATAGCTCTCAGACAAAGAAACACATTCCTAACAAGGCACAGGAATTAATTTTCCAAATGTCCTTAATGTAAATGCAGGCAGAGAGTTACAGAGTTTCAGAATGACTTTTATAGATGTCTAAAAATTACTCAACTTCTGGGCATTTCAAGAGCATTAAGGTTCTTAAAAGAAGAAACTTTGTTTAAAAAAAATATATCACTCAAGGTTTTAATTAGGCTTTCATGTTTGTGACTATTTGCGTAATGACCGTCTCATGAATTAGATTGCTCATGTTATAGGAAAAGGAACGTTGTCTCTGTTTGATCAACGCCATTTCCTAAGTACTTAACAGGATGTCTGGCACATAGCAGGTGTTCAATAAATCTTGCTGATTTCATGTATGGATGAAATCCCAAGGCTATAGACAATTCTTTATATGCTTGTCATACTATCTTGTTGGCAAATGATCACAAGTGAAGAGAAAAAAAAGGGGGGCTTTACAAAATTCTGTGAAATGTATTCTTTATGGAATGCCTTTCGAAGTAGAAATATTTTCATATGTAGTAATAACCATAGTTATTAACAGCACCATAAATAACGTAAGAATTATGGTGGGACAAATGGCAGTGACCTGGAGTGATTACCATGTGCAGATACTAGGATGAGTCCCATGATTACACAGATTCCCTATGGGGTACTTATTGTTCCCACTTTCCTGATGAGAAAACCAAGACAGAACTTTTCTAAGGCCACATGGCTAGGAAGTGGTAGAGCTGGTACTAAACTTCAGACATCTGCAATCCATCTTGCCTTTTCCTCCTCTCTCCCATAGCTTCCCTTTCCCTGCTCTTCCTTTCTCTCTTCTACTCTTCCCCTTCCTCCCCTACCATCTCCTCCCCATCCGCTCACTCATACCCTTCCTTCCCTTCTTTTCTTCCATCTCCCTTCCCATAACATATTGGTGGTAGACTGTCTAGTCTGACTCTTGGATATCTATTCCCAGGTCCCTTCTCTTTGACTTCCCTTGCTCATGAAACCCCCAAAATTAAGAACTTTATTTCCCAGAATCCTTTGGCTCAAGGGTGGTTGTGTGACACAATGTAGCTCATGATACCTCAGTGGCTATTTTTTTGTTGATAGCTCTCTGTTGATCCATGCTCTTTTTTCATCATTTGGAATGCCCCTCTCCGTTTAATCAGAAATCTCTTGGCCTTTAGGAGAGAGTTTATGTTCATGATGGATCATGGCATGAATTAACCTGGAAAGTTGTTCCTACAAATCATGCATTCAGTTCATCCACTCACCCTTATGAACACTACACGCCGGGGCTGTGTCGCTCAGGGTGCTGTCTCATTTGCACTTGGAAGTGGATTGATGGTTTCCAGAGGGAAAGGGAAGTGATCCAAATTTATTCAAATTCATTCACAAATTTGAAATGTAAAATAATTGTGGTTGTCACAGAGATTCCATTATATTTTCAAACATTGTTTTTGGTAATGTTTGCTTAACTGGACTAGTGTGTTTTCACTTCATTTGTGCATTACTATTTACGGTGTGGAATTCCCTTTTCCCAGCCTTGTATCATTATGGGAAGCTTTGCGATCGTGCTCTCTCTCTCTCTCTCTCTCTCTCTCTCTCTCTCTTTCTCTCACTGTCCTCTCGTGGACCCCAGGCTGGCCTTGAGTTTGCTATGTATGTAGCCAAGGATGACTTTGAACACCTGAATTTCCTGCCTCCACCTCTCCACTGCTGGGATTACAAGCCTATACCACTGTGCCTGGATTTCTCGCATTATTTTTGGATGGGATCTCACTCTGTAGCGCAGGCTGGCTTTGAATGTGTGGTGATCTTCCTGCCTCTGCTTCTCTAGTGCTGAGATTACAGGCACGTACCACCACGCTAGGCTTAACATTCTCATAAACAGACCAGTGGCTCAGAAGTGATTTACTGACATAATGTTAGTGGTGAAAATAGTGATGTAATTACTGTACCACAAAACAATGTTTTAAATGTAAACAAGGAGCAGAACCCAAGTGTAAATGTGAATATGTGTGTTCTGGGACCACCAGATCTGCTTGCTAATGCAACTCCTGTTTGAAAGCCCTTCCTCTACCTACCCAATATGTGTATAAGAAGACTCAAAACAAACTTCAGAGTGAATGTTTTGCCAGAAACAAATTACAACCTAATCATTTTGACTTTAAAAAATGAATGGATGGATGGATGGATGGATGGATGGATATCTGAACATTAGGTCACATTTCCTACCAGTGGTATGCATGTACATATATATGTGCAACAGATCGGCCTTTTTGATGAGAGTGAGAGAGAGGGAGAATTGGCATGCCAGGGCCTCCAGCCACTATAATCAAACTCCACACACATGCACCATCTTGTGCGCATGTGTGAACTTGCACATGCATTACCTTGTGTGTCTGACTTACATAGCATCTGGGGAGTTAAACATGGGTCCTTAGGCTTAGCAGGGAAGCACCTTAACTGCTAAGTCATCTTTCTTGCCAATTTTATATATTTTGAAACTTTGTTGAGAAGGTCCATGAACCCAATAGCATTTTCACTTAGCTTTTTTTTTTTTTTTTTTTTTTTTTGAGAGCGAGAGAGAAAGAAAGAGAGTCAGATAGAGAGAGAATAGCCATTGCCAGGGCCTCCAGCCACTGCAAATGAATTCCAAATGCATATGCCACCATGTGCATCTGGTTTACATGGGTCTGGGGAATTGAACCTGGATCTTTAGGCTTCTCAGGCAAGCACCTTAACCAGTAAGCCATCTCTCTAGCCCTCATTTAATTTTTAAACAAAAACTAATGATACAACTATTAAGCCCTGGATTTTTTCTTCCAAAATAAGAACAAAATAACATTTTCAGGTAAAAAAAGAAACAAACAAACAATTGGTGAATTGCTTGTCACTAAAACAACAATAGATCTTATAGTCACATATAAATTCACATTCCTGGAACTCAAATTTGACCTAGTCATACTTGGGCTAAGGCAACTCTAAGACTGCCCTCTAGTTAATAAAGAAAACAGGCTGATAAGATTCCTTCATTCAGTGGCACTTTGGACTTTTATTGGTGGTAGTACATAAAAGAGAGAAGTTGCCGTGACTTCATGCTGGACGAGTCTGTCGGAGTCAGGCTATGTATCGGCCCTGAGCTTGTATGCAGGGCACTGCCCCTTGCAAGTGTTCAGGGGGGGCCCTTGCCACCCGACCAGGGCATTTTCCATGCAGTTAGCAGTGACTTTGTGATTTGTGTACAGGCTCAAAAGAGGGAGCATTACCATGTGAATTAAAGCTCATGTGGTGAGCGCCAGTTCACACATTGTCTGAACCCAAGAGACTGGCAGGGCCCATGGCAAGGGACACTGTTGTCATTGTGCTGCAGAAAAATACAAGGTCCGGGTTACCCCGTAAAGTTGTGCAACATGGTGGTGCTGACACTTTGGCTCCTGCTGTCCCTTCGGGGTTGAAATGGTGGAAATTACAGGTCTGGGCAGTGACATCTAATGAGTGAGTGCCTTTCCCCAGCTCTTTGTTAGTAACTGAGCAGCGAGGAATAAAAGATCATTCTGCTTTTTGGCACCAGTGCATGATAGCGCTAGAGAAGTAATGTGCTTTTGCCATTTTTTCTTTCAAATGAAGGATGAGAATTTCTTTTTGCCTTCCGTAACACTAAAATACCCTTCAGAAAAAAGAATCATTTTAAGTGGTTTGCTCAAGTGCACTACCTCAACAATACATTCTTCAGTCTCAAAAATGCCATGATTTTTTATGTTGGGAGAGGATTACCTAAGTTAATCAGACTAGACCCAACACTTCCATTGCTAGCAATTTGATTCTTCCTGATGTGTGAAGATTCTCTTCGTTGTTGGAGAGAATCGTTTATGACAAACATCACTGCTTATACTTTAAAGCCACATGGAAGCGCTGTAAACACACTGTGAAGAAATGCTTGTGAGACGAAGGGAGGCAGCAAAGCGGGTCATTAGGAATTTTCACTCAGCGTTGTCTCCCAAGTTAAGAAGTACAGTCTTTAGTCTTCAGAGAAGATATGCCTACTAGCTAAATATCTGAAACCACACATGCCCATTGCTATCCAGCCATCTTCCTGTCTGCACAAGCATGTAAATATACATGAGCTAATAGTCATATGGCTTTTTTCTCATTCTTTTTCAATGTTTTTTATTAATTTTTATTTATTTAAGAGAAAGAGGGAGAGAGAGGGAGAACGGGCATGCCAGGGCCTGCAGCCACTGCAAACAAACTCAAGACGCATGCGCCACCTTGTGCATCTGGCTTACATGGGTCCTGGGGAACTGAACCTGGATCCTTAGGCTTTGCAGGCAAGTGCTGAGCCATCTCTCCAGCTCCTCTCATTCTTTTTAGTAATTAAAAAATGATATTATAAAATATATGTTGATCCACAGCTTGATTTTTTTGTAACATCAAAAGATACTTAGGTAACTATCTAAGTCAATACATACAAAATTTTACTTTTTATTATTATTCTGGGTATAAAACAAAGAAAGAAATTCATTCTAGGCAGAAGTTATAAAGACAAATGGCCTGAGAGGAATGTTATATTAACAATCTCAAGAAAAGGAAAATGGTTCATTCTGGAGGCCAGTGGTCCAAAGAAATGCTTGATGCAGGGAGTTTTGCAGGGAACACATGACACTTGCTGTCTCAGCTGCTCACTGTGTTACTAGGATCAGACTCTAGTCCCCATAGGACAACTTATCTTTTTTTGGACTTTTCAAATTTTGAGAACAACTCCGTGCTTATTTTTATTTTTCTGGGAAAAAACCCCACTTATTTCACACTGCATTAGGAAGAAATTCCATAATTCCCAAAGATTTTCTGGGCTGAATAGAAATGCACATTCACATTGCTTAGCACTTGGCATTTCATTATCAAATGTTCTACACGGCATCCCTTTTCTGACTTTTCCCATCTTCCAGATGGTTGATAGTCCTTCTCTCATTCACTCTTCAACTGACCTCTTATCCTCTTAGTGCCCACATCTGTTATAGGCTCTTTCATTTATGTCATTACATTGAGAACAAAACACATAGAATAGAACCTGGGTCCTTTGGCTTTGCAGGCAGACGCCTTAACTGCTAAGCCATCTCTCCAGCCCCTGCTTCTTTAATTTTCTAACAAGTGTGTTTGACAACACGTGAGAAGCAAGGAAGAGTTCAACGGAAAAGTATTATGGTTGCTGTCTAGATTTCTTATTTTAAGGACTAGAATCTGATCCTAATAATAAATTTGTTTTTCATACTCATCTCCAGCTGTAGCTGGAGCACAACTGTTGTGAACTTAGTGAATGAGGAAAAGAACAAATATGAAAGGAATGGAACACAGGGGAAAACAAAGAACTGTGACAATGGGAGGAAAGGAGGCCATGTAATGTTGGACTGGAAATACTTATACTAACTCTATATTGAGATATCAATTAAATATCACACAGCTATGGTGGCTGTGATACTGCTGAAATGTAAAATTACTACAATGCCACGGCTTATAACATTGTAAATGCTTGACGTGTATGGTTTTTGTGTATGCACACACATGTATGTGTACAAATACATACAGATGCAGATGCATGTGCCCTGTGCATACATGTGCAGATTCTAGAGTAAGTGCCCATCTCTATTGCTCTCCTGCCTTATTTCTCTGAGATAGTTTCTCACTAAACCTGGAGCTCCCTGGGTTTTGTTTGTTTGGTTGGTTTTGCTTAGACTGGTTGACCAGAGAGCCCCAGTGGTCCTCCTGTCTCTGGACCCCTTAGTGCTAGGTTCTAGGCATGTACTCAGTGCCTTGGTTCTTTGAGTGCTGAGGATTGAATTCAGTTCCTCACACTCGCACAGCAAGCGCTCCTACCCACTGAGCCATCTCCTAGTTCTGCTCCTAACATTTATAACATTTATTCCTCCCAAATATGGGTACGTCATTACCTGGGCTTTAGCTGGTGCCATTTGGTCATGGTTGGATCTAGCTGGTTGGCTCCATGATCCAGATGTCTCACTCCAGCAGGAACATAAATTGTAGGCACTTCGCCTGGTAAGAGCAGAAACGTGGACATTTGAACTGGGAGGAATGACTCAGTGTACCCTAAGTAGGCAATTGGAGTCATGGAACTGGAGTTCCTGAGTGAGGAATTCATATTATGATGTGGAAGCTATAGGTATATTTGACAGTATGCAGAGGGATTATTGAATGTTGTGACTGACAGTGGAGCCTTAGGATGGGCCACATTTAGGAACTAAGTAACGATATGGGGAATGAGAAAAAACAAGGGTGGTTGGAATTTGATATGCAAGGGGTTTCTGTAACAACCTCTGGCTTCTGGGAGCAGCACTTGTATCCCCAGTTGGGGGTGGTAGGAGGGCTAATCAAAACTAAAGACATTGTGAATAAGCCATATGAAAACCTACTTCCTTGTTAGCTAATTAAAAATGTATATATAAGGTTTAAAAAGATTTTTATTTTTATTTATTTATTTGAGAAAGAGAGAGATGAGGAGGCAGATAGAGAATGGGCACTCAGGGCCTCCAGCTATTGTAAAAAATACTACAGATGCATTCACCACCTTGTGCATCTGGTTTATGAAGGTGCTGGGGAGGTGAACCTGGGTCCTTTGTCTCTCCAGCCCTTTAAGTTTTTAAAAAGAGAGCTTATAGACGGGCGTGGTGGTGCACGCCTTTAATCCCAGCACTCTGGAGGCAGAGGTAGGAGGATCACCATGAGTTTGAGACCACCCTGAGAATACAGAGTGAATTCCAGGTCAGCCTGGGCTAGAGTGAGACCCTACCTCGAAAAACAAAAAAACAAAACAAAAAAGAGAGTTTATGCAGAAGTACCCTATAGGGATGCAAATGCTATGCCCAGAAGTCATAAGTTTTTTTTTTTTTTTTTGGTTTTTTGAGGTAGGGTCTCACTCTGGCCCAGGCTGACCCGGAAGGAGTCTCAGGGTGGCCTCGAACTCACGGCAATCCTCCTACCTCTGCCTCCTGAGTGCTGGGATTAAAGACGTGAGCCACCACGCCAGGCAAGTCATAAGTTTTTAAAGAAAAATTTCAGTGCCCAGAGTTGGTATACCTCTCAGTGAGTTGTAGGTCAGGGAGGCCCTTGAGGTCCCCAAAACAGTACAGGCTGCTGCAAAAGCTCTTGGTTGCCCAACAGAACTATCTGGTAAAATCCTGTTGCCAAAGACTCCACACACTTTGGTTGTAGGTCACTGAGTAATCAGTCTAAAACTGAGCTGGAGGCCTCCTCCCTCCTGACTAGTGGTCATAGTGCTGGAAAGTGCTATACAGCCATCAGAGGGAGAAAAGTCATCAAGAGTCTTAACCAGCAGCGGACCCTACAAGCTATTCAACTGGCGAGCTAGGCGAGCTGCACCCAGCCACTAGTGCGATAGTGTCATGTCTATTATTGGGGTAACTAACTGCTCTGTAGTTGGATTTAAAGTCCATGCTGCAGGAAGGAATTCAAAACCAATGCTGAAAAACTAGTCAAAGCCTATGGCTAGGAAGGTCCTAAGCCCCAAGGGGAAGTTACTACTACTGTTTGGCTATATAGATTTACTATGCCCACCAAAAATGACCTCTAAATGCTTATGTTTGTGCCAATATCTTAGTGCTACTCTTGCTTTTGGTTAGAGAATATTTGCTTTTGGTGACTGCTAGAGAGACTCATCAGACTTCTGAGAAGAAGTGACAGTTGAGTGCTCAGCACTAAATAAGATATCTCTCTCACACTATCCAGTGGCTCGGGGTCAATAGCAGAAGAGGTGGCAGAAAGAATGTAAGAGGCAAAGGATAGGGAGGAGTGCTTAGGATTGCTGTCTTCCAGACACAAAGTGGTCATTGCATTCATAACCTCATAGTGGCTGTCCTATCTGCACAAGACCAGCATGATGTTGAGCCTATTAACAACAGATTGTCATGGATGACAGAGAAGGTCAAATAATATAAAGGCATCAATACAGAAGAAGGACTAGGAAGAAAGAAGATGGCATCCAGGGGAGGAGGTAGGTGAAGGGTCACAAAGGAGGGTGATGTGGGGAGATTCTATAGGTTTTTTTGTTTTTTTTTTGGTTTTTCAAGGTAGGGTCCCACTCTTGCCCAGGCTGACCTAGAATTCACTATGTCATCTCAGGGTGGTCTCAAACTCATGGTGATCCTCCTACCTCTGATCCCGAGTGCTGGGATTAAAGGCGTGCGCCACCACGCCTGGCTTGGTGCTTTTTTTTAAGTAAAGCTTTTTATTTTAATATAAAAAGTATAAATAAATGAAGCTATATTTCAATAAAAAGAAGTGCAATGGGTTTCAAATAACCAAAGATCCTACAAGAAATTTTAAATTAATTTAACTGTACACATCTCGTGACTTTTCCCTCTACTCAACTTTCTACCTTCCTTCTCCATCAAGCAAAATATGCTGATCCTATTTTTTCACCACTTATTTCCTATTATATGTAAAGTAAATATTGTAAATGGGCTCAATGGAGCGACTGTTAGTTCTCTTTTGAGCCTATGAAACACACATTAGGAAGGGTTATCCAGAATTCCACAAGCTCCTCTATATACAAGCACACACACATGTCTAAATTTGGTGCATGTTTACTATGAAAGGACCTCAAGTATCTCATAGGAAGTGTATTGTACGGCCAGTTTGCAGAAGGACGCATGCTCACTCATTTTCTGTGATTCCTCACTTCATAAGCACTGGGAGGACCCTGACCACAGCTGTGCAGAAACTTCCATAATAAAACCATAATGGACACTGTACCAATTGCCTTTTTTAGGTTTGGGGTTTCATTGCAATTGGAATTATCGGATGGATATCCTTGAGGCTTGGCTGGAAGAAAGCCTCGTTGCTCTTTGCCCAACCCTGAATCTGGCATTCAGCTTTAGGGAGAAAAAAACAAGCTCTAAACTCAGTGCCTAACATAGTTCGTGTGGTTGACTCTATGGAAAATGACTTGTGGAATGGCCAGGTTTTCCTTCTTGGACATGGATTGAGAAGGGGCAGTTCTGTCCAACTCCATCCTTATGGGTAAAGTCTACATTTTCCGATGTGTTATATCAGATATAAATTTATTACCTCTGCTTTTACTTTTTTGTTTGCTTGTTTGTTTGAGGTAGGGTTTCTCTCTAGCCCAGGCTGACTTGGAATTCACTATGCAGTCTCAGGCTGGCCTCGAACTCATGGCCAGCCTCCTACCTCTGCCTCCTGAGTGCTGGGGTTAAAGGTGTGCGCCACCACATTCCATTCTGCTTTTACTTCTTGACATACCATGTGGTATAGGTCTGCCTCCTGACTGGACCAAAACTGCTACTAACATTATGTATTTAAGAATCTTTGTAGACAAACCCTAGCTTCATTTCTCATGTTTACCTTCCTTGGATTTGACTCTGCAAGCTTATATTCTCCCATGTCTGACCCAAGTCTCCCTTTAACTCTCTGTGCTTTTATTTTCCTATACTTCTTGTCATTAACTGCCACCTATCCTTTATTTGTCAGAAGGAAAGCATTTCTCCTGGAAGGGTTTTCCTGAACCAATACTGGGTTGAGTGTCTTTTCCGCCAACATTTGGTATTATCGCCTTGTGTTGTAGTTACCCATCAACTGAACTGGCTTTCTCCAAGGAAACAAGTTCCAGGACCGCTGGAGTTTATGTCTTCCTCCGTCATAGCCAGAGCTCCTACTTGGATCTATGCAGGTGTGCTAAGTGGCACCTCACACCTACTTACTGAATGGATGCTTGAACAGTAACTTTCCTATCTTAGGCACATACTAGTCTGCCATGACAGACCAACACATAGGCACTGTTGAACTGGATATTTAATTCTGAATTCAGAGAGCAGATGGAGTTGGATGGAAAGGTGGAATTTCAATTGTTTTTTCAAGAGTTTCATAAGACATGTTGGGGGAAATGCTCCATCAGTAAAGGGCTTGCTCATGAGGACCAGAGGCTGATCCCCAGAACACACATAAAAATTATCAGTGTTAAGGCATGCGCTTCTAATCCCAGCACTGAGATGAGACCCAGGAAGACCTCTGGGGCTTGATGGGCAGCTATTCTATCCAAATTGGTATGCTCTAGATTCAGTGAGTGATACTATCTCACAAAAATAAGGTGGAGAGCCATTTCCTGGAAGACACCTGACTTCGACCTCTGGCCTATACACATACAGAGAGAGATGTGCACATTCTTCTGCACACATGTTCACACACACAAGAGCATGTGTGTATACATATGCCCCCCCCCCATGGACAGAGTTTCATAAAACAGATGAGGAATTTTGAAGAAACAGAGCAGACAACTACATACAGGAAGCCTCACTCACAGCATGTTCCAGGCATAAAAAGAAATGTTACTTTCCAGAGCTGGTCAGGTGCATGATGAGGAAACAAGCTGTGACAAAGAAGTGGTTACAAAGCGTGTGGGGCTACATTCTAAAAGGCCTCAAAATAGATGAAGGAGCAACAGTTATGAAAACGTAGTCTAGTGGTATTAATCCCCCCTAAACTTTGGATGAAGTACACTGATTTGATTCTAATGCGTGCTGGAATTTGAGGGTTGCTTTTCTAATGGATTGAGGCTTTTCCTTCTGAACCAAACCACTGTTGCTGGGTTTGTATTCACTATAGACCCTCTTCCTCCTTAGGGACACTGTACTTTGAGGTTAATTTGCCCAGATAAATAACATGTGGTGCATTCTCTTGGCTTCTGGATCATATATCAGACATCTTCAGAGAAGTCTGACTGCAAACATTAGCCTCCGTCCACACTTCCTCCATTAACACATCACGTCCTCTCTGCAACACCCAAGTTTATCAGTGGAACGCTCTCCCCTCCTTACAGATGTTGTTTGTGTGGGTTTCCTGGCCCGACCAAGGGAAGAGACAGAGGCTCTCAAGGATGGCTTATGTTCACCCATTTAGTGATGAAGTCATGGACCACTCCCTTTCCCAAGTCTGTTACCTTAGATGCAGTGCTTCTCATGTTGATGTCCCCATAATCCTTTAGACACACATGGCCATCTGTCTGCAGAATGCATTCTGAGTTCAACCCCATCCCCATTGTCATGGAGACAGAGTCTAATCAGAAGATGGGGTATTTGATCTCTTAATCATCTGCTCACTTGCTTCAAGAACACACCTTGTTGCTATTGACATTGGATTTCTTAGATAATCCAAAGCCATTCCTCTCTCATGCTTATGTCATCCCCCTCCAGTTTTTTCCCATTAGAAATGTCTTTTAAATAGTCATAACCTCTCCTCACACCCAGTACTTGACTTCTGAATTCTTCATTCTTACAGTTCTTCAGCATGGTTTCCCATTGAATTGTGACTTCTGTGGGGTTAGGGCCACTTCTTTTATATATATATATATATATATATATATATATATATATATATATATATATATATATATATATATATTAGACATAGAATTGGTGCACCAGGGCCTCAGTCACTGAAATCAAATTCCAGATGCTTGTGCCACCTAGTGGGCATGTGTGACCTTGCGCTTGCCTCACTCTTGTGCATCTGGCTAATGTGGGATCTGGAGAGTCAAACATGGGTCCTTAGGCTTTGCAGGCAAGTGCCTTAACCACTGAGTCATCTCTCCAGCCCAGGGCCATTTCTGATTTGCTTACAGCTACATCATGGGGCATGTTAGGTACCCAGTAAGGATGCTTTTAAAAACTCCAATTGACAACAGAACTTAACCATCACAAAAGGGAATGTGGAAGTGGAAGGGAGATGAAAAAAGTAGATAATGGGAGGGAAGCATGATCAAAATACACTAGGTGCATGTGTGAAAATTGTCAACAAAAAGTTAAGAGAGCCTTCCAGCAGCAAATGAGTGAGGTGATGGCATAATGGAATTTGCAAGTGTTCACCTCCTTGTAGCGCCAGGCCTGAGGTCACATAAGACTCAGCATTAAGTACATAATTACTGATACTCTCTGCAGCCCTTCCTTTGCATTGGGCTTGCTTCCTTCTACCTCAGGACCTACCAAGTTCCAGTCCCTCTAAAGACTCTAGTCAGTCACGATGTTTGTGCATCTCACAGCTCCCAGGGTATCATTTAAATAGACTGTGACCTCATGGTCACGTGACCCTGTGGAGCTTTACAATGTAAATGCCTTTCCCCACTCGAATGTGTTCTGCACTATGAAGCCTTTCTGGAGGTAGACTCATGTCCACGAGGCAGGGATTTCTGTCTCACTCAGCCCCTAGAACAGTGCCTGGCCCATAGCAAACAAACATTAGGTACTTACTGGATGCATGAATGAGTCATAAAAGATCATTTGTCCTCCATGTTTTCACACCTTGTCCTTGTTTCTTACTGGGCAACATTTGTGCAGAACCATGTTGATATCTTCTGTCAAAAATTATGATCTAAAGCTCGGCGTGGTGGCACATGCCTTTAATCCCAGCACTTGGGAGGCAAAGGTAGGAGGACCGCCATGAGTTTGAAGCCACCCTGAGACTACATAGTGAATTCCAGGTCAGCCTGAGCTAGAATGAGACCCTTCCTCGAAAAACCAAAAAAAAAAAAAAAAAAATTATGATCTAGTGTCCAGTGATTTTGCAATGTGATTTGTCCTTCCATCACTCTCTCCCTCTCTCTCTGGAATTATAAGCTTGAAAACCTTAGACCCAGGTGGATCAACTCTCCATAGAAGTATGTGGAAGTTGCACACACCCAGTTTTAATGCAGCCTGAAAGTTTTCCTTCAGGGTGTGGTACATGAAGTTTAGGCCACAAACCACGGATTCTGAGAAATGGTGTTTTTGGATGAAAGACTCTGGAAACTTGGATAGCAAGTATGAATGCGCTGTAATGGAGGACAGCCATGCTCAGGTTGCCAGCCCAAGCCCCAGCATCAGTTGTAACCAGCTACCAGGCACGGCTGACTTGAATTATATGGAGAGGTGGTTTTCATTGTTGTGAAACATTTGGGAGAACGGAAGGACTGTGTCATAGCTTAGGGTGAACTGACCATCTCCTATTTTCAAGAGAGTCATCTGGGATATATGATTCCATGTTCTGTTTACTTCAGGGTCTTAGATATATTTTATTCTTAGGCATGTCCTACGGATACCAATATCCCTCATACTTTATGGGACACACCTCACTTGACTCTGTGTTGGCCTGCAGAAGTGGTCTATTCATCTTCAAGTAAAACTCTTAGGACAGGAGTCAGCAATATAAAGCCCTGGACCAAATACAGCATCTTTTCTTTTAAAGAAATAATTTTATTGAAACACAGAAGTTATGGTTTGAATGTAAAAATTCCCCCCACCATAGACTCATGTATTTAAATATTTAATTCCCAGTTGGTGGCACTGTTTGGGAAGGTTGTGGACCCATGAGGTGGTAGAACCTAGCTGGAGGAAATGTGTCAACTGGGGTGGGTCTTGAGATATTATAGTCCAGTCCCACTTGCAAGTTTGCACTGTGTGCTTCCCCCATGTTGACATGAAGATGTGACACTGGCTGCCTGCTCCTGCCACACTTCCCCCACCATGATGCAACTTCCCCTCTAAATTGTAAGTGAAACCCAGTTGTCGGCTCCTGCCATGGAAGCGGAAAATAAACCCTTTTCTTCCAGAAGCTGCTTCTAGTTAGGTGTTTTGTCCCAGCAGCAAGGAAGTAACTGATACAGTTGTGCTCGTCCATCTAATACTACATTCGCTCTGCAAAGGCACAGTGGAGTAGTTGAGACAGAATCTGTGTGACCCACAAAGCTGCAGATATTTCATCTTTGGACAATTCCAGGAAAAGTTTGCCAACCCATGGCTGAAGAGCTAAGGCTTTTCTTTGCCCATGGGGAGTCTTGTTTCAATTGCCTGTTATTTCAACTTTCCCTCAGTAAGTTTCATTAAGTTCAAGTTCCACAGTATCTGTCTTGCTTGCTGCTCAGTCCTCAGGAACTGTTGCACAGTAATTGCTTATGAAATATCAGTCAAATTTGTTAAGAATTTAAAAGGTACATAAAGAGGAGGGGTAATTAAATATGCCCCTGGAAGGCTCACAAATCCATATTGACTTGTTTTACAGCTGTATTTTTTTCATGTAGTCCAGGATGACATAGAATTTACTATGTAGCCAAGAATGCCCTATTGATCCTCCTCCCTCTACTTCCCAAGTGCTGGGATTACAGGCATGTGCCACCACTTCTGGTTTATGTGTTGCTGTTTTTTTTTTTTTTTGCTATTTAATTATTTATGAACCAGACCTTCAGAAAAAGTTGCATGTAAATATTTGAATACTGCTTTGCATAGACTTAATAACTTTCATCTTAATTTTATTCATATTTGCATTGAATTTTTAATATTTGATATACATAACAAGAATACATTTAGAATTTGGGGAGATGGCTCGGTGAGTAAAAGTGCTCACTGTGCAAGCCTGATGACCTGAGTTCAGACCCCATGACAGTAGCTTGCATATGGAGTCCCAGCACTCCTGTGGTAAGATGGGAGGTAGAGACAAGAGAATTCCTGAAAGCTTACAGGACATCTATCCTGGTATACAATGGTGACCCACAAGAGACCCAGCATCAAACAAGGTTGAGGGCTAGCCTGGTGTACAGTGGTGACCCACAAGGGACCCAGCATCAAACAAGGTTGAGGACGAAGATTTGCCACCACAGGTTGTCCTCCATATGTTCACCATGGCATGTGCGTGCCTGCACACACATACACATACACACACAAATATTATACGCATATAAATACAAACATAGATATAGGTAAATATTGATATATACAATATGGATACAAATATGTAGATAGATAGATAGATAGATAGATAGATATCTCCAAATATTCTTCTGGGGTTATTAATGTCATTGTACTTACCTATCGTATTAGTTACTTTTCTAGTTTCTGTTACCGAATACCTGGCAAGAAGCAACTTAAGGGAGGAGCGGTTTATTTCTGCTCATGCAGGGGAGTCATGGTGGCAAGAACATGAAGCATCCGGTCACAGAGCCTCCATAGGAAGCAGAGAGATGAAGGCTGAGGCTCAGCTTACTTTCTCATTTGAATTCAGTCTGGGACCTCAACTCAAGGAATGATGTCACCCACAGTTAGAGTGGGTCTCCCCACATCCACTGATCCAATCTAGAAACGCCCTCACAGACATGCCCCAAATGTTTGTCTTCTAGGTGACTCTATGTGCTTCCAAGTTTCAACCAGCAATTATAAGTCCACCCCCTTTCAAATTAACATCCAAGCATGTGGCTTTTAAGTCATAACCTTCCAGCCCTGTCCCCATAGGCTCAAGGCCATCTCATAATGCAAAATGCATTTATTCCAATTTCAAAAGCCCACACAGTCTTTAACAGCTCTAACAGTGTTCAAAAGTGTGAGTGCAGGGCTGGAGAGATGGACCAGTGGTTAAAGGTGCTCGCTTGCAAAGCCTGGCAGCCCAGATTCAATCCCCCAGGCTTAAAAAACATTTTTTTTTATTTTTTAGAGAGAGTGAATGAGCGAGAGAAAATTGGCACACCAGGGCCTCAGCCACTGAATCAAACTCCAAACACTTGTGCCACCTAGTAGACATGTGATGTGCGACCTTGTGCTTGTGTCACCTTTATGTGCCTGCCTAACAGGGGATCTGGAGAGTAGAACATGGGTCCTTAGGCTTCACAGGCAAGTGCCTAAACCACTAAGCCATCTCTCCATCCATAAAAATATTTTATTTATTTATTTGAAAGGAGGGGGTGGAGAGAGAGAGAGAGAATGAATGGACATGCCAGGGTCTCTGGCCAGTGTAAATGAACTCCAGATACATGTGTCACTCTGTGCATCTGGCTCTACATGGGTTCTGGGGAATCGAACCCAGGTCCTTAGGCAAATACCTTAACCACTGAGCATGAGCCATATCTCCAGCCCCAATTCTCCAGTTTTCACATAAATCTGGATGCACAAAATCGCACATGTGTCTGGAGTTCATTCTGGTATACCCATACTCTCTCTCTCTCTCTGTTTCTCCCCCTGTCCCCTCATAAATAAATAAATATTTAAAAAATCTTCTAAAAAGTATGAGTCAACAGCCTTTTCTGAGACTCAGGCCAACTCTTAACTGTGAGTTCCTCTACAATCAAAAAAACAAGTTACACATTTCTAAGTCACAACGGCACAGAGGAAACCTCACCATTCAATAAGGGAGAAATGTGGGCATAGCGAGGACAAATCAGACCACAGCAAGACTGAGACTCCTCAGGGGAATCACCTCCACCCTCTTGCCTCTTTTCTGTAGGCATTAACATATGAGGTGCCTGCGCACCAGGAATGATAGCATGCTTCATCTGGCTGGCCAGGTGCCCCCCTCATCCCTCTATTCTTCATCTCAAATGCCACAATGTACAAATGTGACAGTCATCATGTTTCCTTTTCCAGAATTCGATATTTATTATCATATTGAAAATCATCTTAAATATAATTAATCTCAATATATCACACATAATGTTAATTTTATTCATAGGAAAACTGGTGGGTTACATACAAATTGGACTCTCAAGGGCCCACATAAGCCAGGCACCCAGTACAAAGGTGCGTATGTGCACAAGAGGGCGTACATGTCTGGAGTTTGGTTGCAGTGGCTGGAGGCCCTGGTATGCCAATTCTCTGTGTCTCTCTTATTATCTTACATAAAAACCATCTTGGTGAAATATTACTTCCTTTTCCCGTCGTTGTGACAGAAACAACTTAAGAAAGGATTTATCTCCTGTTTGAAGGGGATATAGTCTCTCATGGTGGGCAAGGCATCATGGATGGATCAGCTTGGTTTGTGACTCTGGGACTATGTTGCAGCTGGTCACATCACTAGCAGACAGGAAGCAGGAAGCAGAGAGCTCAGGCCTGAGGTAGGGCTGGCTGGACTATAGTTTTCAAAGGCAGCCCCCAGAAACCCATGATTTCTAGCTAGGGTTCCTACCCTACAGGTTCCATGGCACCCCAAAACAGTGCCATCAGCTGGGGACCAAGTGTTAATTAAAACACATAAGCCAGCGGGGAGGGTGCATTTCGCATTCAAAATATAATAGCTGAGTAGTATTTAGTGACCCTGTAGGCTCTGTGTGAGGATTTCCCCCTTCATTATTCTTGGCATGTTCGTAGTATGCGTGGTTCATGCACGTCATTGTGTGATGTAGCGCCCCACTTGCTCACCTGTGGCCTTCTGTAGGCTCCGCTGTGGTGGCTGGAGGAGGACATTTGGTACCCCCTCCATCATGTTTTCCTTGTGAGGGAGCCTCTTACTAGTTCTGGACCTTACCATCTTCAGGCCCCAGTAAATCCTTGGTCTTTGCTTCCCCCCAAGCTTAGGGGCAGATGCATATGATCATATCCAGCTGTTTTACCAAGGTTCTGGGGATTTGAACTCAGGTGGTCTCAAGCCCCTTCAGACCCTTATGTTTGTTCAGGAAGCACACTTAACCACTGAGCCGTCTCTCCCGTCCTTTGTGATGTTATATATTTATTTATGAGCAGAGAGAGAGAGAATGGGTATGGGCATGACAGGACCTCTTGCCATTGCAAACAAACTCCTGATGCATAAACCACTTTGTGCATCAGCCTTTACATAGGTACTGGGCAGTTGAACCAGGGTTGGCAGTCTTTGCAAACAAGCATCTTTAACCACTGATCCATCTCCGTGGCCCTATGCTTTTTTTAATTATTCATTTATTTGACAGAGAAAGAAAAAGAATGGGCAAGCCAGGGCCTCTAGCCGCTGCAAACGAACTCCAGCTGCGTGTGCCCTCTGTGCATCTGGCTTACATGCGTACTGGGGCATCGAACTTGGGTCCTTTGGCTTTGCAGGCAAGTGCCTTAACCGCTAAGCCATCCCTCCAGCCCTACGTGTTGTTTTCACGAGGGACAAAAAGAGTAAGTTTCAGCATAAAAGGTATTGCCTCACTAATAAGTATCTAAGCATGGCACTGTTGCATGTAGTAAGGCAGCTTCAGCCCCCTGAGGTGCCTTCATTGCAGAGGGAGCACTGGAGGCAGGCAAACATCTGGACGACGCGCTCCTGAAGAGCGCAGACTGGAAGGTAGAATGAGCACTCCTGTCGTGAGTCACGAGGGTCTCTGAGGCGATGGCGTTCGAGCGATGACTTGATCAGAATGAAAACGCTTTTTGCAGGGTCCTGAGGAAGAGCAGTCCACGGAGAAAGACAATCCGGTGCGGAGGGCATGCAGTGGGAACCTGCCTGGAGTGTCTGGAGAATCGTGGGGGCCCAGCATGGCTGGGATGGAGTGAAATGAAGACCCCCGTGGCCTGAAAGAGCATCATTTCAACTCAAAGGAGATAAAATGCAAATAAGAAAAAATCATCCACATGGGGACATAGCAACAAAAACCTTTCCCTGGGTCTCGCTGCCTTTGCCCGGGAAGCTGTCCTTGATTGCAGGTACTGGGGATTTTTGGACAGACGCAGAGGCTGTGTCTCCTTCCTGGAAGAGGAGACAGCTGCGGCTGGAAGCCTACGGGAAAGGCTGGCTCCGTGTATCAGACAGTGGGGCAGCCCCTGATTTACAGTCAGCTGTGAAGGTGTTAAGGTCTCCTCTCAGGGGCTTTGCTCCCCCATTGGTACTTGCTGGCCAGTCTAGCTATGACCTAATTGGCTACAGAGACAAGAACAGATGTCTCAACTCACAATAAGCCTTTTTTTTTTCTTCTTGTGCTGACCCCCTTAGGGCTCAGCTTCCTCACTGTGTGTGACTCCTGTGGACAGTTGTCACTGATCAAACATGTTCGTTGAGTGCACCGTGTCCTCTGGTTAAACAGGCCAACCGAGCATGGCTTTCCTGAACTGTGATCTAGGCCACATCTTCCAGTCCCTCTTTGAGCATACAGACAGAGAGGGGAGGAGAGAGAGAGATCCTTGCTCTCTATCCCTGTGAGTCCTTGATGAGTTAACAATGGATCCGCCATTTTTTTTTTTTTTTTTTTTTTTTTTTTTTTTTGGTTTTTCGAGGTAGGGTCTCACTTTAGCTCAGGCTGACCTGGAATTCTCTACGTAGTCTCAGGGTGGCCTCGAACTCACAGTGATCCTCCTACCTCTGCCTCCCGAGTGCTGGGATTAAAGGCGTGCGCCACCACGCCCAGCTAAGGATCTGCCATTCTTTACATCTAAATAAGAAAAGGGACTGGATCTCTTTCTGATTTTTTCCCCCCTTATTAACAACAAAGGCTACGTGTGGTGTGAAGTGAACTGGCCTGAAGTTCTGTCCTGTGGTGGAAGTGAACCACAGACTTCCTGTGTTGGGAGGACAGGGAGGAAAAGGCTTTGGGGCAGCTGTATCCCCTTTCCTTAATGCTGTCTTGGGCTTCTTTGGGGCAAGGTCAAGGTCATCAACTTGCAAAGGCAAAGGCATTCCATGTTCAAACACTGTGGCTGAATTGGTGATCCTGATGAAAGGAAGATGCTGTGGTTAAGAGAATCATCACAAAGCAACCAGCGAGTAGAATAAAGGTGGTTATGCTAAGGAGAAATGAGCAGGGGACATTCAGAGCATGAGCAGAGACTTGGCTTAGGGACTAAACCTTGAGCAGTTGCCACCCTGTGACCTCAGTTCCAAAGGCCCTGGCAGTGGATGAGGAAGAAGACAAGCCCCATGGCCAGACAAACCAGGGTCTCACCAGTCAGGAAAATCTGGCAAAGCTGCTTTGCCTCAGGACTTGTCAGAGCCTTCAATGTACAATTCAACTAATGGAAGTGCATGCATGAGTTCCATTCAGCGTCCCCCCTTTTATTTTGGTCTTTTCTCATCATTCCATGCCACTTCCCACTTAAAAAAAAATTATTCATTTGAGAGTGACAGACAGACAGAGAGAAAGAGGCAGAGAGAGAGAGAGAGAAAGAAAGAGAGAGAATGGGCATGTCAGGGCCTCCAGCCACTGCAAACTAGCTCCAGATACATGCGCCACTTTGTGCATCTGGCTTACGTGGGTCCCGGGGAATTGAGCCTTGAACTGGGGTCCTTAGGTCGTTAGGCTTCACAGGCAAGCACTTAACCTCTAAGCCATCTCTCCAGTCCCCCACTTTTCTTTTCTTTTCTTTTTTCTTTTTCAAGGTAGGGTCTCACTCTAGCCCAGACTAGCCTGGAATTTACTATGTAGTCTCAGGGTGGCCTCGAACTCATGGGGATCCTCCTACTTCTGCCTCCTGAGTGCTGGGATTAAAGGAGTGCGCCACCACGCCCGGCTCCTTTCAGCCCTTCTTAGCAAAGAATTGTATTGCTCAAAAGGTAAGTTACTCTTTAAAGAGAAGCTAACAGAACATCTCATTCTCTAATTTTTGGTATTTACAGATGGTTAAATTGGAAAAGTCTAGCAGCACAATGTTCTTTGGAGTCTTGTTGCTTCCCTTTTAGCTCTATTTTTATTATTGGGTGATTCTGGGCCATTTCCTGTTATTTTAACACTTATTGTTGTCAGAGGAAGCCAATTCATTTTAATATTAGCCTGAGCAAAACATAATTAGGAAGAGAACCTGTTACCAAAAAGGAAACACAGGCTGCTGCTTAGCATTCCCCGAAGCCCAGTGCTCAGAGAAACACAACAAACCATCAAAAAGAAAAAGAAACAGACCAAACACCCCCACCTCCCCTACACGCACACCTGTACTTGAGCATGTGAGGTCACACACATCACAATTACATACACACCACATACATATGCTGCATACACCATATACCAGACATATACACCACATGCGACACAAGCACTATACCATCCATCCATAACAACACACACATCACACAAACCACACATACCGTACACCACACACCATAGACTTACATACCACATACACATGACACATACCACACATACAACTACACACCACAACCTACACGTCACACATATACTACACATAATAATACCTCACTACACACACATAGAGCACATGCCACACACATCCACACACACCACACATCATACATGTACTACACTGCACAACACATACGCCATGCACCACAGACTCCACGTGTAACACACACACACACACATTCATACACGAATCATCTTTACACAGTGTCTCAACATCCTGCTAGACCAGTAAAAATCTAGCTGTGCCAAGAAAAAAAAAATAGCCTGGAAACTAGATGATTTAACAAGTTTCTCTTCTCTGTGTTGTTATTTTGGAAGGAGAGAGGAGGTGACAGAGGAATACGGAAAAGAAGCTGGGCAAGGAATCAGCGTGGAGCTCTGAAAATGTCCACGCAGAGGGCAGGTGCAGGGTGCAGAGCTGGCCTCCTGGCCTGAGCTCCTCTGGAAGACCCTGAGCCCTGCTGACACTGTCCCTGCAAAGCAGAAAGGGGGGCTTGAATGTTCCCCTCAATCTCATCCGTTCTTCCACCTTCTCTCTCTCCCTGATAAAGTAGCTCCCTTCAAAAGAGCATGCCGTCCCTGTCTACTCCCCTGGGAAGGGCTGGAATTTCCTACCCGGCACAGGAAGCGGGAGGAGGGAGAGGAGGGGACCAGGAAGGGCCGGGAACCAACAGGTGGGCAGTTGTAACTCCACGTCAGGCCATGGTGCCTTTTCAGAGTTCAATTTGTTTACCGCTCACAGCAGTCCCCTAAGGGGCCTGCTACCCCAGGAGGAAGCCCAAGCCTCACAGAGATGGAGGGATGGCATGTTAAGAAGGCTGGGGAGGCAGGGTTGAAATACAGAGAAGCTTACATTTAAGCCATTGTTCTAAACCACAACCCTAATGTACTTCACTTAACTTCTTAACCCTCTGGGTTCCTATTCACAAATTAGAGATTATCCCTATTTTTTCCTTTGCTCCCCCTATATTTTATTCTCTTAAACATTAGCAAGAAAGATTATACCAATTAGGACTGGGCTTAGCTACCAGCAACAGACGAGCCAGCTGTCAGGAGACAGCCTTAATAGGCTGGTATGGATCTGTTCCCAGAAGCCCCAGGGCCCTAGCTTCTCCAATTCCCTGCTATCCCACCCAGATGGGTGGTCTCTGCTCGCATGGTGCCCTGTAGCAGGTGGAGGTCAAACCATCATGTCTGCATTCCAGGCTGAAAATGAATCACAAAAATAAAGACAAATATTCTGTAAACTGTGTCTTTTTTTGTAGCATGCACCCCACTTCATTGTCCAACGGCTCAACTTAGTCATATGGCTTTATATCTGCCCACACAACAAGCTGGAAATCACAGGTTTTAAGATGGCCTGTGTCCCCATAAATGTGGGTCTTCTTTTGTTTAAATTAATTAATTAATTAATTAATTTGAGAGCGACAGACAGAGAGTGAAAGAGGCAGATAGAGAGAGAGAGAATGGGCACGCCAGGGCCTCCAGCCACTGCAAAGGAACTCCAGACTCGTGCGCCCCCTTGTGCATCTGGCTAAAGTGGGTCCTGGGGAATCGAGCCTTGAACCGGGGTCCTTAGGCTTCACAGGCAAGCGCCTAACCGCTAAGCCATGTCTCCAGCCCAAATGTGGGTCTTCTAGTACACAGTCTGCAGTCTCTGGCTGACTAGCCTCTCTAAATATAAGTCAGAGCTCCCGCTTAAAGCAGTGTACGGCCATCCCTTCCACGCAGACAAGCCAAGGCCTCTGCAGTGTCCCTCAAAGCCCTGGGGGGGTCTTGCCCCTCTTCTTTCTCAGACCTCATTTTCTTCCATCCTGCCTGGTTTTCTCAGTTTGGCTGCCCCCTCTCCCTACCTCTTCGGGCTGTGCCCTCAGGGGTCTGCTCACCTCAGCCCTGAGCCCCTTCTGTCTCTCTGCTCAAATATCTCCTCAGGGGCCACGCGACAGAAATAAAAGTTCCCTCTCCTGAGACTCTTTCCTCCTCTTACCTGGCTCTCCTCTTACTGGCTGCCCACTCTCACCCGGCGGCACAATTTTGACTCACATGCCTTTCTCCTATTGGGCCAGAAGCCCAATGACGTCAGGAAAGTCATCAACGCTATCCACAGCTTTGGGACTTCCAGCAGTCCCAGACACACTGTCCACACCCCTATTTAAAATGGGGAAGAGATGAGTTGTGGATTAGATAAATTTCTGCTTTATCTTTTAAAACTAGGGAGAGGATTGGAGAGATGGCTTAGTAGTTAGGGTGCTCGCCTACAAAGCCGAAGGACCCAGGTTCAATTCCCCAGGACCCACACAAGCCAGATGCACAAGGTGGTGCATGTGTCTGGAGTTCATTTGCAGTGGTTGGAGGCCCTGGCGTGCCCATTCTCTCTTTATCTTCCTCTTTCTGTCTCTCAAATAAATAAATAAATAAAAATATCTGGGGAGAGAAGGAACTGAAGTATCTAACAGGCTTTAAAAACAAGGACCGTCAGAGCCGGGTTGTGGTGGCGCACGCCTTTAATCTCAGAGGCAGAGGTAGGAGGATCGCCATGAGTTCGAGGCCACCCTGAGACTACATAGTGAATTCCAGGTCAGCCTGAACTAGAGTGAAACCCTACCTCAAAAAACAAACAAACAAACAAACAAAATAAATAAATAAATAAGGCTCAGCAGGTGAGAGTGATTACTGCAATATGAGGGCCTGAGAGGGCCTGAGACCACCTGAGTTTGAGTCCCAGGACCCATGCAAACAGTCGGGTGTGGTCATCCATGCCAATAACGCAGGCTGTGTGGGGGAGCAGAGACTGGAGGACTGCTAGGGCTGGTGCAAACCACACTCCATGTTCAGAGAATGGGATCCTGTCTCAAGGAAGTACATGGATGAGCTAGAAAGGAAGAACACTTAGGGTTCTCATCTGGCCTCCACACGCTTGTAAGCACATCTGCACATACACATGCATATGACACACACACACACACACACACACACACACTACACACTCCCAGAAAGAAATGACTGCTCAATGTGCACATAAAACAGAAACCAATATATATATGAACAGCTAACTCTGGACCATTATTATTATCCTGCCACTCTTTGGCTGACGCCTCTCACTTCACTGGAGAATGAGGCCCATGCTGTCGGCTGTTACTATTTCGAGGTAAGGCACGGTGGGAAACATTTTCCAGTCGTTTCTTCCCAAAGCAGCAAGACCACTTATTCGCAATCCGGTTATCCCCTGCCTTTGGTTTTGATTAAATGTGGCTTGGGACACATGTCCCCTAATGCATCACTTTGATGGTTTATTGCACCTTAAGTAGCATGGAATTGAAGTTCGCCACTAGATCAAGCCCGATTTCGGATCCTCTTTTCTTCTTTTGTGCCATCACAGTTGGGGGGCCTTGCCAGGCTCTGCTTGGCCAAGTTAAAATGAGCAAACCGGATGGTGAGAAAGAAAGGAATTTGGGTCTGGGTTTAGGAAGGAAAAAAAGCTGGGGGCAAGACAAAACTCCTGTGTAGATTTTTTTAAAAAATTTTTTGTTCATTTTTTATTGTTATTTATTTGGGAGTGACAGACACAGAGAGAAAGGCAGATAGATAGAGAGAGGGAGAGAATGGGTTCACCAGGACCTCCAGCCACTGCAAATGTACTCTAGATGTGTGAGCCCCCTTGTGTATCTGGTTAACATGGGTCCTGGGGAATCGAGCCTCCAACCAGAGTCCTTAGGCTTCACAGGCAAGCACTTAACCTCTAAGCCATCTCTCCAGCCCTCCTGTGTAGATTTTAAGCAAAACCCAGAACATTCAGTAAGAGGGGTGCGTTCCTGAAAGGCAGGGTTCCCCAGTGGAGGTGTGCAAGGTAGGAGTGCCTTTCTGTGATCATCCCCTGGGCCATTGTCAAAGTCTCAAAATCCTTTTGCTGTTCTTTTTCTTAAAAAAAAATTGATTGATTTTATTTATGTGAGACAGAGAGAGAGAATTGAAATTGATGTGCCAGAGCCTCTAGCCACTGCAGTCGAACTCCATGAGCATGTGCCTTCTTGTGGGCATGCGTCACCTTGTGCATCTGGCTTATGTGGGTTCTGGGGAGTCAAACCTGGGTCCTTAGGTTTCCCAGGCAAGTGCCTTCATCCCCAAGCCATCTCTCAAGCCCAAGTGCTCGAGTTTTACTGATGTGGCTCTCGGTTTTTAAAGCTGGAGTGCAGTGATTTACGTTAAACACAGCGTCGAGCAAACAGAAACTCAAACAGGGGATAAAAGAAGTCACTGTGGACTTTTGCTTTTGGCAAGCGATTCTAGAAAAGAACAAAATAAAATCCCAAATTGGGCAAGAAAGGATGGAAGGAAATGAAGGCATGGTATAGAAGGCAATCCTTAAGGTGACTCCTACTACCCCCACAGAAGGACAGTGGGCATAGAACTCGAGCTGTCCCAGGCGGCATTGAAAGATGGCACCCCACCTACTAGGCACTGTGCAGAAGGAGGGTCAGCAGGCAGGGGACAGGAAGTCAGATAGTGCAAGGTGGCCAGGATCCAAGTAGGAAGCAGGCCCGGGTGTGAGCAAGTGTCTCTCCGTGGTCGAGACAGATGGGAAAAGAGACTTTGGAGAAAAGGCGCTGAGAAAGAGCCTGGCTTCGTCATGTCCTCAGGTAATCCCGGCATCATGGCTGGTGGCCTGGGCTTATGGTCGGGCCCTGGGTAAAATAGCATCCGTTCAGCGGCCACAGAGTTTCAAAGTGACCCTGTTGGCATAAACAGCAGACATGGTGCTGGGAGAAGCCAAGTGCCAGATGGCCCTGCCGGCTGGACATTTCTGGTATCACTCCGATGGTCTCTGGCATGCCAAGGTCACCCAGTCCAAAAGGGGCATGTCTATAGCTGCAGTGATATGCCACTTTCACGTTACCTCTGCTAATCTGAGTGTGCCAACACTGCTAAGACACAAGTATAGGGGAGGGCTGGGGCTCGGGCAGGCTGGTGGCTCACGGTCACTCCGCTAGCAAATGATAAAACCGAGCCTGGAGCCCAGCTCTCTCTTGGCTAATGTGTTGTCTTTTCAGCGCGTTATTTATGTACTCCTTACCCCTCACTGGGCGTGTGCTCTGCTAGATGCCGCTTGGGACAAGCTGGAGAAACAGCCAGCTAGAACCCCCTTTTTCCCTGAGTACTTCCCAGCTAATAAAGGAGACAGGACAGATGCAGAGAAACAAATCTTTGCACAGATGCCCCCTCGAGCGTACAGTTAACTGGATAGTCAGACACATTCACATGTCCTAGGGGCATCGTTGGAAGCTTCTGGAAGCAGATCTCTAGGGATTTGAAAGACTCAGTAAACTGACTCATTGGTTGGCTTTGGAGGTCATTCCACACAGGAGGAGCTATGTACAAATTTGGGCCAAAAGACACATTTGACCAGAGAAAAGGGATTTGGGATAGAGATTTAAATAGTTGTCAGCAACGAAATTAAATAGCCTGTGAAGACTTCCCTCGGAGTGATTTTTTTTTTCTACCCAGATAATGATACTTTTCAGGCGCCTTGTAACTGGGATCTAGATATAGAAGGGGGTCTGGAGAAATTTGTTCCAATTACTGTTTGGCTTCTTTTTCATAGCATAACTTTTTTGTGTTTATATGTAGTGTATGTGCGTGTGTGTGTGTGCCTGTGTGTATACATGTTTACTTGTATGTGAACACATATGTGAAGATATGAGCTCTCACGTATACAAGTGCAGGCAAGTGCTAAAGATTCATGTCAGGTCTATTCCTCAGTCACTCTCCACTTGTTTATTTTTTATTTTTATTTTTTTGAGACAGAGTCTAGCAGTAAGCCTAAAGCTCACCAATTTAGCTAGACTAGCTATCCAGCAAGCCCTAGGGATCAGTGCTGACTCCTAATGCTTGTGCAACAAGCATTTTTTTTTAAATCCACAAAGCTATCTCCCCTGAACCTTTCATAGCTTTCTTCACCTGGCGTGTATCAGACAGTGAATGCCTGAGTCTCTTGGAAGCAGAAACACCTCATGTCAGGGTACTCCTCAAATCAAGGATGCTAAGGTGGCAGGAAAGAAATGGAAGCTTGACATTGAGATGAGCATTTTGACCTTGGGCTGCCCTATCTCTTGCCCTGGACATAGCCAAATGACTTGCATATAAAGTGTCAATGAGGGGAGGGGCTAGGGACATGGCTCAGCAGATAAAGGTGCTTGGTTGAGCCTGGCCTACTGGCCTGGGTTCAATTCCGCAGTACCCACATAAAGTCAGATGCACCATATGTCACATGCATCTGGAGTGTTTCTGATACCTCTCTTTCTCTTTCTCACTCATGCTCACACTCTCTCTCCCTCTCCCCCTTGAAAATAAATTAAATATTAAAAAAAATAAGTGTCAGTGAGAAGCTACCACAAACACCAACTTTCTATGACAGTGAGCTCAGGATCTGGTGAGAACATCCTAATTTGTCTTTGGGAAGCCAGATTTTGGGCAACCACGTTTCCCACTTCCCTTTGACCAAGGGTAGCCCGAGTTTCCAGCCGGGACAACCCTTGCCCACTGGAGCTGAACCTGGGTGGATAAACTCAAAGGGCTGAGGTGGCTGTGGTTCAGTCATGCTCAGTGTGAGCCTCTGAGGAGTCTGCCTGTGAGCATCTGTCCCTCCACCTCCAAGCCTACACCACCAACTTGATGGAAAAGGCTCTCCAAACCACTTCCTTCTTTCTCTTTTGCTCAAAGACTTTCGGACAAAGTTTGTTTCTTTTGTTTGCAATGAAAGAACCCAGAGGGACGGACAAGGGAAGTCATAAGCCCGCGTACACGCTTCTGGCGTGTCTGCTTTTGTCGGTGCTTCAACCAGCCACAGAGGACGAGAGCCCACGCCTGGAGCCACGGTCCCCTAAAGTGGACTGTGTGGGCTGGAAAGACGGCTAAGAGCTTAAAGGTGCTAGCTCGCAAAACCTGATGGCCCAGGATCGATTCCTAGTACCCACATAAAGCCCGATGCATCAAGTGGTGCATGTGTCTGGAGTTCACTTACAGCAGCTGAAGACCCTGCGTTACCCTCTCTCTCTCTCTCATACACAATTAAATAAATAGTAAGGGGAAAATGCGGAATGCGTGACACCAGGAAGTTGGCACAACGTCTGAGAGAGACTATATATAACACAGGCTTCTATTTCAGAAAAAGATTACCAATAATGAATTATCCTGTGTCCTCCATGTTCATCTGCAAATGTGACATCAAATTCAAAGCTGGTAAACTTATTGCCTGAGAGCCCAGACTATTTCTAGCTAAACATAGAATTTCTATTTTTTTTTTCTGTTCTTATGTTAGAAGCCAGAACAGCAACAAAATGTATTCCTGATGTCATGGTTATAACATTTACATCCTGAAAATGTATAGTGCATGATGAAAACAGTAAATGGGATGCCTGGAAATCTATCAAGGCCGTTGTGTACAAGTTGGCTTTTTATATCTATGGTGTGTCATGTCCTTTGATGGTGGTGAAATATGCGACAGGAAAAGCTGCCTGTCACTTTACTAAAGAAGCGTAAGGCGGCCGGCAGGGAAGGAGAGTCCCACAGCTCTGGAATCGTATGGAAATCTGCAAACTAGACCACGTTCGCAGTGCGAGTGCCGCGGTCGTGGCTGGAAAGGCTACAGCGAGGAGGAGGAACAGAGCTCTCGAGCAAATTCAGACGGGACCAAGATCACGTTCCATTTATGCCGTCTGTGACGAAACCCGTGTCTTAGCCACCAAGTCATGTCTCTGCCTGGCATGTAGTGGGTGGGACTGGCATCTTTTAACACACTATGAAGCAGGCCAGTGAGGAGGCAGAAGACAGACAATGGACAGCTTTAGTGGGAATGATACTTAGGAGAATTGATTTCTTTTTTCTTTTACGTTGAGGACCAGAAGGAGGTCCTATTTTTGCCCACTCTTCGGTCCCTGTGGGAGGTCACTATGCTCTGTTACCTCCATGGCCCACAGCTTTGGTCTTGCTACACTAACCTGGAATCTCACTGCTGCTTCTGGCACAGGAAGACCACTATTTTTTGTAGAAATACCTTTTGTAATTCTCTCTAGAGCATGGCTTGTATCAGTCAGCGAGGGGTCAGTCAGGAAAGTAGAGTCACTGTGAATATTGTGGGAATTAGCCCTTCGACAAGTGTGAGAGGACCTGGGAGGCAGAGGGATGGAAATCAGCGTGATAGGAATAAAGAATTGTTAGCTAGTCCTCTTGAAATGAGAGTGCAGAGGAACAACTGACCTCCCAGAAGCCAGGTGCGCTCAGCCTTTGTGGATGGCAGCAAATGGGGTCCTGTTCATGCATCTGTGGGGAGGCCATGTCTCTGGGTAGCTAACCAGCGACTGCTCTCTGGACCCACTGCTGAGAATCGTGCTGGTCAGCGGCATTGAACTCAACAACCCACAGCAAAGAAGGGCAAAGGGCAAGCTTCCACCCATCTGGGCGACTTGTCCAGTGTGTATCTGACCATGATAATGATTAGCTGAGTGCCATGCCACTGCCTTAATTCTACCTTCAAAATCTTTGCCCCAACTCTGACCTGGAACCACACAGAGCAGCAAAAGGGAGAGAATGGATCCCGCGTCCGCTCAAAGCATCGCACGTCCACAGCAATGGAATGATTCTGACCGCTGTCCTTCGAGTTTGTCAGGCTTTATTTTCTGTGTGTAGCTTCCAAATAAGACAGGAGAAAAGCCATGCATGCACGCGCCGTGATGCAGCAGCCTTTCATGCAAATGACAACAGGACGGTCTTCTCCAGGATAATAAATCCTGTATTCATCTTTGAACTATGCTCATTTTTACTACTAGCTGAATCATGCCAAGACCTTAATTTGTAACTTAAACACCAACAACATAAGGTTTAACATATTTACTACCTCTTATATTACATATAAATGAATAGGAACCAGAGCAAAAGAAAGAAAAATCATGCATGCTTATATATGCATACATATAGATGCGCCCATCTCTCAAAGAAAAGAGAACAAATACTCATAATTATTATAGTCAGCAGTTATATAGCTGGTCATTTTATTAAAGTTTTGATTATTAAAGTTAGTATGTAGGAGTTCTTCCTTCCACATTCTTTTTATGTTACCTTTGTCCATAGGAAGCTCTTCAGTGAGTCAAAGTGCCTGTATGATGGAATAATCCAAACCTTTTTTTGTTTTTGGGGGGGAGAGAATTGGTGCACCAGGGCCTCAGCCACTGCAATAGATACTTGCGCCACCTAGTGGGCATGTGTGATCTTGTGCTTGCCTCACCTTTGTGTGTCTGGCTTAGTGGGACCTGGAGAGAGAACAAACATGAGTTCTTAGGCTTTGCAGGCAAGCACCTTGTGGCAGTCAGCTTCAGGTTCTCTGAGATGAACTTCCAGACTAGGCACAGTTATGAAGGAAGAGATATTTGTTGAAGCTTACAGACCCAGGGGAAGTTCCATAATGGCAGAAGAAGCTGGGCCTCTTTTCACAGATCCAAGCGGAGAGAGAGAGAGAGAGAAAAACCACAAGCCAAAAGCCACTCAGCACACTTCAGGAACTCCAGGCAGAACCAGGCACTTTGCATATCTCTAGATTGGAGTCTCAAATCCACCACCACACCTTAGGGCTGGACCCTAAATTCCACCCAGTGACACCTCCTCCAGCGATGTGGCTGCAGATCCAAACTACAAATGAAACACTGACTATGTTGGTGGCCATCTATTCAAACTACCACATGTCTCAACTGCTAGGCCATCTCTCCAGCCCGAGTAATACAAATCTTGATTCTACTAGTGGTCTTCTCTTCGCTGGCTTGTAGTTTTCCATTGATTGTATCACAGTGTGGCATCACCAGTGGATGTACCAAGGGTTGCCTGCATTCAAGCCATACTCTCCCTTGCCCTCAGGGTCAAGTTGTATGATGGCTTGGGTGAGATGTTCCCCACAGCCACATGGTTTTTGAATACTTGGTCCCCAGCTGGTGACAATTTGGGAGGTGGAGGCTTCCCGGAGGAGGCTGTCATGAGAGTGGCTTTCGGGTTTATTAGCCCAGCTCCAAGCCCAAAACAGAGACTGTTTCCACCAGAGATGTGAGCCAGCTTCTTGCTTGTGCCATGCATTCCTTCTTCGATGAAACTTGCCCTCAAGACTGTGTAAAGAAAACCCTTCCTTCCTATTGGCTTCTTCTGGTTCAGTGTTTTGTCCCAGCAACTCAAGTGGAAACTCAATTTCCCCTTGCTAAGTAAGATTGATCATCCCAGCCACTATAGCCATCCTCTCTGCTTGTGGCTTCCTTTGCCTGAAGACCTCCAAGTAGCCAGGTGGAAGAGAGAGTTCATAGTTAATGGGGTTGTTGTTTGCTCTGGGGGGACAACCTGTCAAGGTCACCCAAAACACTCCTAGAGCAACTTTCCAATTCTCTCTGAGCCATGACCTTGAAATTCAAGGCATATTAGATGTCACACACACATGAGCGCGCGTGCGCACACACACACACACACACACACACACACACGCACGCACACACACACACACACATTTTCTACTTGAAAACCAAAGAAAGAAGAGAAAGAGAAAAAGGAGGGAGGAGGAGGAAGAAGATGGAACATATTTTCCAGAAAGAATATCACAGGTCTTCCTCATCCTTGACCATCTAGCTAGCCCCACACATGTGTTGCTTGGACACATTATGTAAAAATGACTGTGAGAAACCCACGTTTAAGAACAATGAGGTCATGTACTTCTGGGGACCTAGAGCAATGTGAATTCAGAAATATGAAATAATTCTCAAAACATAAACAGAAAGTCTACCCTTCAATTCTATGAAGGTCATTTTTTTAAAATTATTGTTAAGAAGTTAAAAATAACAAAAACTGGGCTGGAGAGATGGCTTAACGGTTAAGTGCTTGCCTGTGAAGCCTAAGGACCCCGGTTGGAGGCTCGATTCCCTAGGACCACGTTAGCCAGATGCACAAGGGGGCGCACGTGGCTGGAGTTCGTTTGCAGTGTCTGGAGGCCCTGGTGAGCCCATACTCTCTCTCTCTCTCTCTCCTCTCTATCTGCCCCTTTCTCTTCCTGTCTGCCGCTCTCAAATAAATAAATAAAAATGAACAAAATTTTTTTTTAAAATAACAAAAACTAGTTTGACAAAATATTGAGCACTTAGTTCAAGATAGAACTTGGTAGGGCAGGAGCAAGATTTGCATTGGCTGAGTTTTAACTTATAAATCAAAAGAAATGAACAGAGAATGTAGCCCAGGCACATGCTGCACATGGCTTCCCTTGGGCTTGTGTTACCAAGGTCAGATTGTGGTCTAGCTCGAAGGTAAGGAAACACACCCGCACACAATTGATGGCATCTGCCCTCCGGGCCTCTCCCACTTTCCTGGTGACGACTAAGAGGCCTTGGAGCTCTGTGATGGAAGCTTCAGATGCATGATGGGAAATGGAAATCAGGGTGCAGAGCAACTGGAAACTGAGCCCTGCCCACGTTTCTGGGACTTGGGTGAAGCAGCTTGCTGTCCCTGCTGACACCATCAGATACCCTGAGAGCTGTGTGGTTGACTTGTTCTGAACAATGGGAGGTCCCCACGATGGCGAGAAAGTCATCTATTCGAAAGCAATGAGAAATATTGAAAGCAATGAGAATGGGCACGCTTGCTTCCCGTGATCAGCCCCATACCATTTATTCATTCAACAGATATTTAGGGAAACAGTGGAGCAGATGTAGCTGGGGGCTTGTCCATATTCCCCGACCCTCATCTCTGGGGTGCAGGCCAGGCCATTCGTGCCAGCATCTATCTCTTTTATCTTGAGGGATTTCTCCAAACACACCCTGTCTGACCCACTGCCAGATGGAACAGAGGGAGGAGGGAGTTGGAGCTCCCTGGGGACAGTCAGTCTCCCACCACGAGTAATGAGAGTTTCCTTCTAAAGGATGTGCTGGTTCACCGTTTTGTTATCACTATTATTTTATTGATAAGTTTTGTTCATGTGTACAGTGTGTTTTGATCTCAGTCCCCTCTCATTACCTTCTCTTGTCCCAATTTCCCTAGCTCCCTTCCACGAACCCCTTCATCTTCCCAACTTAGTCCCTCTTCTGCTTTGATGTTGTGTGTGTGTGTGTGTGTACTTAATTTAGGTTGCCTGCATGAGCATGGGTGGGGGGCCATTTCCCAGTGCATGTGCAACTTCTCAGTGGCTGCATCACTGCGGAAAATCTCTTCCACTCTCCCAGCAGCTATTAACTGCCATCATTCCTCAAGGACAGACGGAGGGGCTCATGTCCCCCCAACATCTGGGATGAGGTGTTCATGGGCTCAGTATTGTCAGATCTTGCGCAGGTAGTGACAGTCACTATAAGGTGATGAATGCCGTGGCCATGTCAGATTTAGAAGATAGCGTTCCCAGGCACTGCTCCCCATCTCCTGGCTCTCACGTGGGTTCCACCTCCTCTCTAGCAATGTTCCTTGAGCATTGGGGGAGGGGATACAGGTGTCACATTTAGCACTGAGCTCTCCACAGTCCCTTATTCCCAGCACTTTGATGAGTTTTAACTCTCCCCAGTAGTCACTGTCAACTGCTAAAAGAAGCTTCTTTGACCAAACATGAAAGCAGCCCTACCTAACTTCTGGGTGTAAGCATAAATGTTTAGAGGGCAATTCGATGGTCACAACATATGTGATGGTTAATGTTAATTGTCAACGTGATTGGCTCTAGAATCACCATGGAAACAAATGTCTGGACATGTCTGTGGGGGAGTTTCTAGATTGGGTTACTTGTGGTGGAAAGACCCATCTGGAATGTGGGTGTAACTATCCTGTGGACTGGGGTCTCAGACTGAATAAAAAAGGAAAGGCAGTCTGAGCACCATCTTTCTGGTTCCTCACTGTGGGCGCTCAACAACCTGTGGTGCCCCTGCCACCATGCCTGCCCTACCGTGATGGACCGTACCCCCAGAGCATGAGCCAAAACATACCTCCTTCCTGCAGCTGTTTCTGTCAGGCATTTTGTCATAGCCATAAGAAAATAACTACCACAAACGTGTCAGTCCCCTCCCCCTGGAGTAAGACAACCTTGCCCCATGCAATCTTCATGCCAGCTCCCAGTTTCTCCATGAGGTCACGCTGCTCTGTTGTCACTTGTACAGGTACCCTTCCCTTCCCTGCGTGCCTCCTGATCACTTCTGGTGCTTCCTCTGCCTTCCAAGTATACCACTTCCACTTCCATCTTTGCCTCAGAGACAACTTCTGGGGAACCCAGTCACCAGCTGTGAGCCGGGCACCATGCCAGGGCTTCACTGACTGCCGACCAACTCCCCGCTGAGATTCCAGACACCAGAAACAGGCTGGTGGGAAGAGGCCTGAGAGAACTTTGAGAGTCTGGTATAACAAGTTACATCACAGAATTAACTGGGAGTTTTAAGCTTGTAAAACTCTTAAAATACTGTCTGGTTTTGAGAAGCAACAATGTAATTGTTAGTTATTGTATTTGTTATTCTGGTGAGCTAAGGCATCCAGTGTTTGACAGTTTTGTGTTAAAATATCAGCTCCCATGCAAGACAGTGCATTCAGCTCTGAGAGGCCATTCATTGCGTAGTAGGAATAAATCTGTGGTAGACACTTTAGTCATAGTGCTATGTACCCTAAGGGAACAAGACAGGGCACAACAGAGCTTACAGGTGATGTATATGAGCTCATCAACTTGAGCAATGGGAGGGTGCAAGTCTATGGATAGTCCCATGGGACCCTCCTGGAGGGCCCTCCTTCAGGGCCATCCTGGGGTTCCAGGTTACCTGGGAGGCAAGGCACATCCTGGAGCACATGAATCCCATCTTCTCTAAGTCCAAAGCCCTCTACAGAAGAGTAACGGTGCCATGATTTGATCCTATGGAAGAGGGGCTCATGAGGAGGCCCCACCCTTCCCCGAGGAGCTATTGGCAGTTAATGGTTACCAGTGTGACGGGGAGTCATTTTGTTCAGTGGCGTAGCCACAGGTAAGTTACCCACACTCTACTAAGTAGCCCTTGCACCCATGCAAGAAAACCTGAATTAAACTCAGCAGGTCACACACAACAACGGACCCGAATGTAGGGGTGGGAAGAAGAGGACCAAGAACGGGAGTGAAAGGATCAAAATTCATGATATACAGATACGAAATTGTCCACAATTACAAAACCTGGGAAGGATTTGCTCCTAGCTTGCTCTCATTCATTTATTCCTTGATCATTTGGATGCATTTGTTCAACACATTTTTGTTCAGAGTTTCAGAGGGTTTCCCAGTAGGAGAACATGTATTTATAAACCAAACATCCCAAACCCTTTGGTAGAATATGTGTGCAGAGACCTGCAACTAGACTCCTTCTGCCTTGGAAACAGGAGCGTAGGGGCAGGAAGAGTGGACTCCTGCTCTGGATTGTGACAGCCCATGTCCTCTGCACCTCATTCCAACCCTTTCCTTCGCATGTGGGCACTGGAAAATCATTTCATTTCTCTGGACTCTACTTGGGCTCTTTACCTGAAATATGAGGAGGCTGGTGCTAGTCTCCAAGCATGGTGCATGTGTGGCCTCCTCAGGCACCCCTCTCCCATAGGATCCAATCATGGTACCACCACTCTTCTGTAGAGGGCTTTGGACTTAGAGAAGATGGGATTCATGTGCTCCAGGATGTGCCTTGCCTCCCAGGTAACCTGGAACCCCAGGATGGCCCTGAAGGAGGGCCCTCCAGGAGGGGCCCATGGGACTATCCAGAGACTTGCTCCCTCCCACTTCCAGAGTGAAGGTGTCCAGCAGCCGCTCCTACCAGGCCAACTTCCTCCCATCTCCTTCCGAGATGCCATCCTGCCATGAGAGAGACTCAGCTGGGCGAACGGCTTCTTGACGGCGGGATGATGGGGCTTCTTAACACACCGTTCTGACGGCTAAGCTGCCAGCCTGCCTGAGACGGGAAGCGTCAGCAGGAAGGCACCAGCTCTGGAGTCAGATGGTCTGGGTCCAAATCTTGGCTTCACTGTGATCCTGGGCAAGTGCCTAGACTCTGTGGGTACCAGTTACTTCATCCCTAAAACATGAGTGATAATATTAATTGCTCCCCACCTCTTTGTGTTGTTAGGAGGCTAACAGGAGAAAATTAATGTGTTTGGCACCCAGTGGGATGTGGTTACCATTTCAAAGAGACTCCTGACAGGAGACGTTCTCGGACAGGATTCCTGACCTTTCACATCTTGATGAGTGCCAGTCAATAATCTAAAATAGAGTGCGACTTTTAGAAGCTTTGTTTGGACTCACTGGCTATCGTCACTGCCTGGCCCATGTGCCCTGGAATTTCTTCTCCACCTGCTACTCTCTGCCTAAAAAGATGTAAACTTGGTCTGCATGTCTGGCTGCTGAATCCGTTCTTAACCAATGACAGAGGAGAGAGCTCCTGGGCCCTCTTACTGCTAGTGATTCTGGAACTCTTCTCCCTTCTGAATAACTAATCTTCCAAGGACAGATGGTGCATTCCAAGGTGCATGCAGGGTGCATTCAATTCTGGGACATTTCTTCAATGAACTTGATGGTCACACTGCAGGATTGAGTCCCAGTTGCCCTTGGTAGTAACTACATGATCATCATACTTCTTCTTCTTTCTCTCCCTCATTTTTTCTTTCTTTCCTGTCTCTATCTCATACTTCTGCCAGCAATACTCCCAGATCACCTCTCAAGTAAATGGATCTCACTGAAGCCCTTATTTCTTGAAAAAAAAATATTTCTGGGGGAACTCAAAGCAAGCCACTCATCGACACGTGCCTCTAAACAAGTTTAACATGGGCCAAACCAAGTGCAAGGTCACACAGCTACCTGTGTGCAATCATGACCGTCTAGACAGCCAGCTCAGGTCTAAGCACATTTTTGCTGGCTTGAATTATTTGGGTTGGCTTAACCAGACAGCCCTGGACTGCCTCCAAAATTCTTCCAGCCCCCACTTTCCTTTAGTCTTGGAGATTTAACCTTGGAAGCTGGCAGGCTCAGATGGGAACCGCACAGAATTCTGTGAAGGGTGAGCGTGGGCTGCTCTTGTGAATAAGCACAGGGAAAGATGCAGTTTTTCTTTTGATCTGTGCCTGAAATACCATGGCCTCCTGCCTCCTCTGCTCACAGAGAATATGCTCAAATGCCATTACCAGAGGTTGTTGGAGGTTAGTTTAGGCATGAGGCTGGCGGTCACCTCATAGAAACACAAAGAGCAGGTTCACTGCAATCTGTAACTCAAGCTGGGCTCCCAAGTTACTCTGGTGTCTCTGCTCAGCAAAGCTGATGTGACTCATGCATGTGTCATGGTGCCCAAGTCCCTGTGAGAAATCGCCCATCTGAGCAGATAGAGAATGCCAACTCAATCCTTAGTTCAGAGGTGGGAAGGAGATTCAATGACAGGAGCCCTCTGCATCCCCCCCTGACCCTTCACCAGAGAGAAAGGGAGATTAGCCAGAAACTCAGCACTGTGGGCCCAGAAGTCAGAGGACATGGTTTTCAAGAGAGGAGAGGAGACCATGATGTAGTAAACAAAGGTGAACATCTATGGAAGGCTCAACTGTGCTGAGCTCTGAGATAAGGTAGGACATTATACACATCACTGCACCCCATCTATCTATTATCTGTCTGTCTGTCTATCTAGCTAGCTATCACCTATTATCTATCTATCTATATAATCTAATCTATCTGTCTATCTATCTATCCATTTGTCAAGTTTGGAGATGGGAAATTAATGTTTAAAGAGAATGTTTAATGTTTTTCTTTTTTCCCCAAGATCACTGATTGGTAAGAGAGGACAGTGAGGTTTAAAAGAAGTGTTTCTGATCCCAGTTTGCTTTCTTGCCCATTACATGGAGACGGCCTGATTCTGAGCAAGTGTGAACTGGACCCTTCAGATGTTCCTAGTTACTGCAACTGGCAACAACCACTTAAGGCATAACTGCTACAAGTTAAGTGCTGTCATGGAAGGTAGAGAGATAAATTAATCCTGGGTCTTCCCTATTTGAAATTACTGTGCTCCCCACCCGTTTTCTTCTCTTAATTATCACATTCAGATTTTCAACAACTTCCTTTAATGATCCTCAGACATTGTCCTTCTTTAAGGGCTCCCCAACCAGAAAGGGATAGGGTCACATACCCCCTGGTGGGGCTGGCCTCTCTCAGTTTATTGGGATAATGTTTAGAAACACAGCTTTTGCACGGGCACCCCAGAGACGGGAGCTGACATCAACCTCCAAATGTCACTGGGACAGAAATGAGCCGAGGGTAGGATTGGGAAATGAGTGACCTCAAATCTCAGCCCCACTCTTCTGTTGACCACTGGGTGATGTTGACCAGATTATTGCACTCTTTGAGTCTCACCTTCTGATCTGTTAAATGGAAGAATGAAGTTTGTGGATTTGGGGTTTCCTGGAAGTGTTGAATGGGCTCTTCACAAGAGTCATTCATTCGTTATTTATGAAGCTGCTGTTGGAGTCCACGCATTGCTTTAAGCACAAGCACAGGTCAGTGAATACGAACAAAGGGCTTGCTCTCCCCAAAGTTTGCTTGCTCTCTGATAACGAGAGGGTCATCAAGTACATGCATATGTGATGTCACAGGAAGTGCTGAGAAGAAAAATAAGCTGGACAAGGACACAGGGAGACAATGGTGCCATGTTAAGTAGGGTGGCCAGGGTTGGACTCACGATGGGGTGAGAGATACAGAGGGATCTGAAGAAAAGTAAGAGACAGGAGAGTGTGTGGGACAGAGTTCTGTAGACACACAGATCCAGGGAGCAGCTGTGCAGGGAGCCTGGCATGGGAATGGGATTGGAGCATCATAAAATAAGAAAGGAGGCTGGCAGGGCTCAGTGACCTGACAAGGCATATTGTTGTATGGGGACTAGAACCCCTGATATGATTATTGGAGGGTTCTGAGGGAAGAAATAACATGCTGTAAGTACCATCTAATGTATAGTTAGTGGGATATAGGTTGTCAGGGAGCAGGTGTTGGTGAATTTGGGAGATGACCTTGACTGCATCAAGGAATGACTAACAATCTGGTAAAACATTTCTGGGTTTATCTGTGAGAATATCTGGGTAGCACCATCCAATCATATAGGAAGACAGGGCTGGATTTGGTATTTGGTAATGTGTGGGATTTGATCCCCTTTGTAAGATGGTTCTGGTAGTAGAAGAAGGCTGTGGAGATGTCTCAGGCTATAGCGCTCTGGATCTCTTGATCCCCTCCCACCAGAGCTTGCTTGCACACTAGAGTCACTCTTCAGTTTTTGTTTGAACACTTTTTCTTTTGTAGGAATCCATGATTTTCCCCCGAGTTAGTCAAAATCATCCAGATTGTTTCATTATGTGATAGCAGAAAGTAAAAATAATGGAGGGTAATTACAGTACATATGATCAAAATGTAATACATGTGTGAGAAAACTTTAAAAAGTAAAAGTTGAATAGTTTAACTTTCGGATGTCAAAACCACATCACAAACAGCAGCTTGGAAAGCCAAAGCCTTTGCTCTGCAAAGCCAAGTTTTATCAGAAGAAGACTTTCATCATTAGACTATTAGAACAGAATGGAGTCTTTGGAATTCTACACTAGGGGACTAGACCTTGCTGGGAAGAGAGGACATAGGGGAACCACCCAGAGAAGATTAGAGGGTAGTGTCCATGGACTGGCTGGTACTAGGAGCAATATGGGAGCTGCTCTTCCCATCGCTGTCTGATGAGGTCCTGGTGCTGTGTACTTCACCGTTTCTGTTGGATTTTGCAGCTGAAAAGACTCCTGCCCAGGCCTGAAATTTTGCTGAGTCCATCCTCATTGCCCCATACAGATATATCACTTGTGAATAACCCAGGGTACTTGCAAATCTGCTGAAACGTATCTTGGATGGGGAAGAGGTGCCCTTGATAGCCAATGAGGAAATATGTATGGAAAAGACTCCAGCTTGAGCCTTAGGACTGGCCTGGACAGGGATGAGCCCCCCCCCCCACCTCGTTACAGAAGAGTTCGTTTGAAAAGAATGTTCTGATCTTGAAAGCATTTGAACAGATTTCTGGTCTTTCAATGTGTAAAGGACTTAGAAACTCTAACCTGCTCTTGGGATATTAAAAAACCTGAAAAAGCTACGACTTGAAGACTTTTCCTAAGTCTACCAGAGCTCTGAGCCTTCAGAGGAAATTACCATCTCGAAATGCAGAGAGATCTTAGGGAGCTCAGAGACAGAGCCGGATACTAAAGGAGTTCGAAGCCCTAAACACCTAAAGGTCTGATGAACACTGAATACAGCCAACTTCTAGCCAGATTCATATCCCCGTTCCCACGGGGGACCTGTTTATCTTGACTCCCATTTACCCAATTCAGCATGTTTAACTTTCAAGATATCATGTCATACTAAAAAAATAGTGAAATAAAACTCTCCTATTTTGTCATAAACACAACAGTCTGAAGAGTCAAATGAAACGTCATACCCTGATACAGAGAGAACACTGACTTTGAAATTGACAGCCAGCACTGGCAATGATAAGTCACATGACTATCATGCTACTTCTTTAAAAAATTTTTTTTGTTCATTTTTATTTATTTATTTGAGAGTGACAGACAGAGAGAGAGGCAGATAGATAGAGAGAGAGAGAATGGGCACGCCAGGGCTTCCAGCCACTGCAAATGAACTCCAGATGCATGTGCCCCATTGTGCATCTGGCTAACGTGGGTCCTGGGGAATCGAGCCATGAACCGGGGTCCATAGGCTTCACAGGCAAGCACTTAACCGCTAATCCATCTCTCCAGCCCATGCTACTTTGATAATATGTGGCGGTAATGCTACTTTCCCTCTGCGATTTTCCTCCCAAGAACAAACCGCTCCAGCCCAACTCGAGGGAAAGAACCACTTATAGTCACACATTCTACAAAATACCTGGAGACTATTCTTCAGAACTCCAAGGTCACCAAAAACCAAACAGGTTGAGAAACTCATTTGAGAAGAAATCAAAGAGACTTGGTTATTCAACTAAAGTGATATCTTGGAACAGAAAGAAAAAAAAAAAAGGCATTGGGTAAGAACCAAGAAGGTCTGAATAATGCCTGAACTTCAGTTGGTATTAATTTATGGGTATTGGCTCATTAATCAAAATAAATGTGCCACACTAATGTTATAATAGGAGGAACTGGGTGTGGGGCATATGAGAACTCTCAGTACTATTCTTAATTCTTATACAAATACATTTAAAAAATAAGGTTTAAGAAACACATGGCACTATCTAGGCCTAATGGTCACCAAGATATCTTTAGCTCTAATAAACTGTTTTTAGGGTTTTTTTTGGCTGTTCTGTCTAGGAAACACAGAGCCTCAATTTATTATCAGGCCACATTAAAAATCCCTGGGTGAAGAATGCAAGGTGTGAGCAGAGGCACCAGGAATATAAAGGTTGCCAAAGTTGAATTTCCCAAGGCCAAAAATTGTGATTGAGTAATTTAAAATTCTTTTTAATTTTTATTTATTTATTTGAGGGAGAGAGAGAGAGAGGCAGGTAGAGAAAGAGAATGGCCGCCCCAGGACCTCTAGCCACTGCAAACAAATTCCAGATGCACGCACTCCCTTTTGTATCTGGCTTACTTGGGTCCTGAGGAATCAAAACTGGGTCCTTTGGCTTTGCAGACAGGTACCTTAACCCTAAGCCATCCCTCTATCCCTAAGAGAAATTTTAAATAATCTGTTATCTAAAGGACCAGAGGTGAGTTATTCAGCCTCTCTACCCTAGTTTTTCATCTGCAAAATAGAGATGAAGCAAGGATGCTGATATCATAAGATGATGATCAGGAGTAAATGAATTTTGGTGTTTCTTTAAATTATTTATTTTTTCATTTACTCGAAAGGAGAGAGAGAAAGAGAGAGAGAGAGAGGCAATGGACATGCCATGCAATGAACTCCAGGTGCGTGCACTGCTTTGTGTGAGAACTGGGGAACCAAACCAGGTTCTTAGGCTTTGTGGGTAAGTGTCTTAACCACTGAGCAATCTCTCTAGCTCTGAACTGATGTTTTGGCAGTACTTATAACAGTATCTGAAACATGGTACATCCTATCAACGTCTATGTGCAGTTAATAGAAGGCAATCCTCTGGAATGAGTAGTCTAGAGAGAAGCAGTAAGATCTCTGGTCAGCATATGGTGGCTTAGGCACTGTATATGTTTCCATTACAAAACAAAAGGAAATGAGAAACAAATTCCCATGATTTTCCTGACCATTTATTTAATACTTGGCGGGCAAATTGTATTTGTCTGGCTTTGTGCTCTGGGCTTCACATACGTTTAGAGCATTTAATTATTAACAGCTCCCATTTTCTGATACTTTCCTTTCACTTCCTATCTTAGCAACCAAGAATGTCTGATCATTCCAAACTGAACTGACCCAGACAGTTCCAGACATGTCCCCCTTTTCCCTGGTCCAAGCAGATCTTGCCGCTGAAGATCCACGCAACTCCGACCAAACGAAGTAAGTTTCCTTTTGTGTCCTTTTCTAGTCTCTTTAACTTGCTTTTGCTTCACACACCCTAGGAATGAACTGTCACATCCGTCAAAGTAGCCCGGATCACATGCTGATAGTACGTGGCACTCGGGAAACCAGGACTAAAGAACCAGGCAGGACCAGTTCGGTCCAACATCTCTTCATGACAGCTGCGGCTCTTGGCTTTGACCAACCATGAACTTCAGCTGATGCTCTTCCATCGTCCAGCCCCATTTTCTTTTCCTAAGTCACAGCCTTGGTCCCTGGTGTCTAGAAAGCAATTTGGATGCAGGTCGTGGCCAAAGCTATCCAGGGGAAAAACAAAAGGTCACCATCAAGTAATGAGACCAGACGATTGACTGTCTCATATTCTGACTCCAAATGCTGATTGCCCAAGATTCAGAAAAGCTTGTGATAAAGGCAGCATTGTGGGAATAGGTGACAGTTCTCCATGGAAACGCAGGGGCTGCTATAGTCCAGGGACTGATTCTGTTCAAAATTCAAGCTGACACTTCATCCCCAGTGTTGACTATTGATGGTGCTTGGAAGTAAGGCCACTGGGAGGTGATCCGGGTAAGAAGTCTCAAGGGTGGCATTAGCAGTGCATAGGAACGGGAGGGAGATGCCCAAATAAACACGCTTGCTCTGCCTCACCATGTGGTTCCCTGTCTCCAGCAAGAAGGCTCCCACGAGCAGCTAGCGCCATGTCCTTGGACTTTGCAGCTTCTAGAGCCATGAACCAGATAAAAACTTCTGCTCAGTCGTATCAACAGCAAATGGACAAGAACCAGCACCTCTTTGGACTGTTGGTGACTGGTATGTGCAAGTTTAGCTACTGTCTGATACCATACCTAATGGTTCAAATATTGGCTGAGGTGGGTTGTTGAGAGGACTGGCATAGCAACATACAATGTATTCTGTCTTTTCCTAAGTTTGGCTCAGCAAACAGTCCCAAATCCTAACATATCATATTCTACTTGAAGGAGTAGGAATTCAATTTTTTATATCTTTATTTATTTGCAAGGAGGGAAGAGAGAGATAAAGAGAAAGAAAGAAGGAAAGTGTGGGCCTCCTGCCTCTGCATTCGAACTCCAGATGCATGCACACTTTGTGCATCTGACTTTTTACATGGGGGCTGGAGAATTGAACCAATTCTGACAGGCTTTGCAAGCAAGCAGTTTAACTAATGAGCTATCACTCCAGCCAAATTCTGTTTCTTAGTGATGCTATAGGTTAGGATAAAGTCAAAATCTGCTGAACTCCACTTCTGAATCACTATCATATTGGCCCCTTCATCTTGTATCTGAGCCTCTGTCTCTAGCTCTTCCTTATCTTCTATCTTTCCTTCGCTAATACTCCCTTACCAGCCTCTCTGTGTGTTTGGTAACTGGTCTCAACCTGATAATTCTTTTTTTCTTAAGATTTAATTTTATTTATTTACTAGAGAGAGGGAGAGAGAGACAGAGAGTGAGAATTGGTGCACCAGGGCCTCTAGCCACAGCAAACAAATTCCAGATGCATGTGCCACCATATTCATCTGGCTTATGTGGGACCTAGAGAACCAAACCTGGGTCCTTAAGCTTCACAGGCATGTACCATAACCAGTAAGCATCTCTCCAGCCCCATACTGAGAATTCCTTACTTTGCTTCCTAAGGGATATTTTAAATATATACAATAAACATATACTAGTATTTCATTTATGTAATTAATATTCTCAGGTGCCTTTCAAGGTGTGTAAAGATGTCAATATTGGCAGGTATGTTTTTGCTACGATGGGAATGGAAATTTAGAATGGTTCTTATTTCCTCTGTGTGAGAAAAGGGAAGAGATGGCGTGAGATTGGAAGAAGGGGTTGTGACCTCTAAAAAAATACCTCAACTCAGAAGAAATGAAAGGTTTTTCAGGGAAAAGGGCCCCCCAAACGATGAGGATTCCGCTAATGTCCAAAGTAGAGACTGAGGAATGGGGGGCCTTGGGGAGTGCTGACGTGTGACTTCCTCCTTGGTCCCACACATGAGGCCTTCAGTTTATGTAGTAATATAGAAGTCTGCATTGTTCAGATGAAGAGATTGGCTACATTCTTCACCAGTGACTTGTGGAGGGGATTGTTCTTTGGGGGGATGTGTGGAAGCACTGAGTCATGCTCCAAGAATGGAATGAGGCCGACCAAACCAAGGCAGGATACAGAGTTCTGTAATGTGCAGCCCGAGTCTCCCTGCTCTTTGGCCATTTCTTGTGAGGTCCCCCTCCCCCATGGTAATGAGAGAATCAGGTAATGAGAGTCTGAAACCTTTTCACGTGGAATACCAGGCCCTCCGGATCTGGGATCATGCACCTGTCTAGCTGCATCTTATCAACACCTCTTCTCAGACACAACACACACACTTGCGGCAGGCAAATGTAGGGAATAGTTTGGCTTGAGCAGTGGACACATCCTTCTCCTAAAAATGCACCCAGCACCCTGTTTGGGACCTGGGACCACATCTGTACCAAGCTTCATGTACACTCCACTCCAAACAATGAACTGGTTTTCTCCTTCCCTTGGTCAGGACTCATTGAAATATATTCTGAGACAGGTTCAGGATCAGAACAGCAGGGGGCCATCCAGCCGGGCCTAGCTTTGGATGTACGTGTTGTAAGACCAGCTGCATCTTACAAATAAACTTTTAGGGGAGAATTTCTATTTACCACCTTGTGCCTATGCATAACTGAGTGTACATATGATTAAAATCAGATGCATCATGGGAAAGAACATTGCAGTAGAAAAACACATTATATAACCCAGCCCTGTCAAATAAGCTATAATACTATCCAAACTACATGCTTTGTAACCAATCCAACCTCCCCCCAAAAAGCCTATATACAGAAGCCCAGGATTGCTTCCTGGTACCCTGAGTACTCTCCACTCCAATGGTCCGCTGCCCCTTCGAGAGAGTGTTCAAACCTTGCCTATTGCTTTATTTGTAACAAGTGTCTTTCCGCATATCTATTCGAGTGCACCTTTCTTCCATTCTTTTGGTGAAATGCCAAGAACCTGGAAACACCCAGAGAACTCCAGTGACGTTTTCTACCCCTGACCTCTAAGCTGCATTGCTTCTGGGAGGGAACATGCTATTTTGTCTGTTTTCCTTGATCGTGTTGGGTTTGAAAGTGTCTCCTGTTCCCTCCGGTAGTCTTAGATGCTCCTTTCTCTAAACTCCCATTTTACCTCAGAGATCCACATTTTATTATTCCATCCCTTTGTTCTGCAATTGCATATTTTTATACCCAGCCCCTGAAATGACTGTAAGTCCCTTGAATCAAGATGTAATTTGATCTCTGAAATATTACTAGGGCAAAGACCCGGAGTTTCATCTCCTATGTCTTTATTGTGGTCAACTTTTCCTAAGGAGATAGTCATACTTTTAGTTACTCCAAATTATAACCTACTCCAATTACACGCCAAATAAAGGATTCCATTGACGTCCAGTTTGGTGAACCAATGAGTTCATTGGGCTTAATTACAAAGCATGGTTGAGGAGTTACAGAGGTGTGTGTGACCTCAAAACAGATGCATCATTGAAAATTCCACCTTGGCATGGGTGAGGGCCTCCTGAAAGCTACATGGATGGAGTTCCCCCTTTAGTTTACCTTCCTCGTATACACTCTACCTAGCACCTTCTAAGGCCACATGCAGCTGGGCAGAATTACATACATCTGGGAGGGACACAGGCAAGAACCAGTGGCTGGAATCTCAGGTGAGGGTCTAATGAGCCTCTCCACCTCCTCCATCTAGGAGGATCTTGTTGGGGGTTGCCTGTGGGTAAACACAGCTGCTCTGATTAAGACGACGGCAATGCCTACGCCGTGCCTGGAGGACAGTGTCCCTCGAAAGCCTCTAAGCTTTCTACAGACAAGGCACTAAATAACTACCTAGCGTGCTGGAAAACTGGCTTGGTAGTTGAAGGCACTTGATTGCAAAGCTTGACATTTGACTTTGATTCCCCAGTACCCATGTAAAGCCAGATGCACAAAGCGGCACATGTGTTTAGAGCTTGTTTACAGTGGCCAGAGGCCTTGGCACACCCATACACTTATACTGTCTCTCAAATAAATAAATAAATAAATAAATAAATATTTTTAAAACAACTACCTAGTAAGAAGGTGTATTTGTTACTTTTCTTGTCACTGTGACAAAGTATCTGGCAGAAGGACCTTGAGGGAGGGCCATAAGTCCATCATGTTGGTTGAGCATGGTGGCCGGGCCATCTCTGTCCGCAATGGTCGGAGCTTATGATGTAGCCTGCTAGCGGAGTGGAAATGCCGCATCGCATGGTAATTCTGTGCCTAACTTCTTGAGGAATGCCATGTTGTTCCACACAGCAGTGGTACCACTTGTATTCCCATCAGCAAGATCACCGTCCTCTTTTGGCAACGGAGAAACCTATATCATAGAAAAACGAGAGGTTGGGGAGATGGCTCAGTGGTTAAATATGCTTGCTTGCAAAGTCTGCTGGTCCTTAGTAGCCATGTAAAGCCGGTTGTACAAAGTGACACATGCATTTAGAGTTAGTTTGCAAGAGGCCCTGGCACACCCATATACTTTCTCTCTCTCCCCTCTCAGATAAATAAAGAAAAGTATTTTTTAATTTTAACTTAATTTTATTTATGACAGAGAGGATAAAAGGAAGCAGATAGAAAGAGAGAATGGGCACGCCAGGGCTTTCAGCCACTGCAAACGAACTATAGACACATGTGCCACCTTGTATATCTGGCTTTCATGGGTCCTAGGGAATTGAACCTGGGTCCTTTGGCTTTGCAGACAAGCGCCTTAACCACTAAACTACTTCTTCAGCCCAAGAAAAATATTTTTAAAAGAAAAATGAGGATAAAAATCTTATATTTATATTTCATTAAGGAAAAAAAAATCTGACAGTGGAAAGTGAAAAAAGAGCATTTGGATGTAATAGGGGTAGAAACTGTACCAAACAGCAGCTAGAAAGGTCAATAGAGGCAGTATAAAGATTAGCTGTTCTAATTATTGAGGAGGTTTTGCAGGCTGTGGCCAATGGGAACGCCTACGATTCTTACCCATCAAGGGGAGGAGTGGGGAAAGAAGCCAGGGCACAGGGCTGGTGGGGCCAGTAAGGATGAGGAGGAGCGCACATGAGCGTCACATTCCTGAGAGCCAGCTGTGAGGAGGAGTGAAGGGATTCTTCATCCTTACAGTGCAGGGCACTTGAGGAGATGCATAGAGGAGAGGCAAGGAGCTGGAGGGATGCGGCCACTGCCAGTCCACGAAGGCAGGAAGCCGAGGAGGGCAGACTTCCTAAGAGCTGGCGGACAGCTGAGTTTGGGGCAGGAGAGAAACCTACCTTATGTGGCCAGGGGTGGAAAGAGAGAATGTTGCTCAGAAGAGACTCACTAGGGGTATGTTCTAGTCGGCCCGTTTCAGCCTATCATCAGAGTTTTATGTGCTGCTTGGACTCTGAAAGTCCTAAGAGGCCAGAACACCAGCTGTCTTCCTATTTGTAGGTGGACAATCCTCTGCCCCCGCCCCCGCCACACCACCACGTCCTGCCATTACAAAGGACTCACAGACATGAGTGTCTTTATAAGTCTTTTCGTCTGCTCACCTATTCAAGAAAAACCTGATCCTCTCTTAAAAGTTTTGTGCTCCTGAACTTTTCCGAGGGCTTGTCATTGCCTTCATGGGAGCTAGATTTTCTTGAGCAGTAAATACAGATTCTTGAGTTGCAAGCGTCTGCTTAGAGGGTCTTGCTGAAGCCCCCTTTACAATGCTTGTTCCTTGGGATACTCGGTATGTGTTGCACTGTTTTCCTTCATAGTCCCCCAAGCCTTTGTCATTGAAATGCCAGGATATAGTCCATTATTTCTTCAAATCAGAAGTGATAGCGCTTACTTCCAGTAAGTCTCCCGCTGTTCCAGTTACCAGCGCTGATTTCTAAAGTCCCTTGGGGCTTTCCTTGGAGGGGAAAGCAAAACCCTTTTGCATGGACTAATGGCACATTTCCCTCAGGCCCTGGCCAATAGCAGAGGCATTTTAATCAATCCCAGTACAGAAAGGCAGGTTTTGTTACACACACTCCAACTGATAATTAGCTACAAACATTTGACAATCTAAACAAAAAATATAATGTTGGGCTTGACTACATGTGGGTTAGAATCTAGATTACAAATTCTGTGGGTGGTGAGGGACGGAAGTTGTTTTTTCAAATAAAATAAGAACCTTCGCTGTGGAAGGAAGGCCAGGACACCGCCTGGGTCCGGTGAGCAGCTGCAGCCACCTTAGAGCCACTGTGTCTCTCCTCTGCAGGGAAAGCCTGCCTGTGCCCAGGTTGCCTGGGATTCTGAATGTGCTTTCATAGAAGCCAGGTTCACGAAGATGTACATCGATGCTGTCCTCGGTGGCTGTGTCCCTTTTCACATTTTCCAAGAGTGTTTGCATCTAGAAAGATCTTAGAGGTTCATTTAATTAGCTTTTTTTATTGACCAGTTTTATATATGCACAAAATGCGTTTTGATTGTAATCCTCTCCCATCACTCTTAGCATTGTCTTGTTACCAGACAACAGGAGAGGCTCATGGGAATCATTGGTTACTCCTCAACTCAAGTAACCAGTTTGGGGCTCAGGAGATGGCTCAGTGGTTAAAGGTGCTTGCTTGTGAAGCCTGCAGGCTGGGCTTCAATTCCCCAGCACCCACATGAAGCCAGATGCCCCAAGTGGCACATGCAGCTGGAGTTCATTTGTAGCAGCAAGTAGCACTGTTGTAGCCTTCCCCTTCTCCCCTTGAGTATAACTAAACAAAAATTAACCAAAAAAGTAACCACTTTGGATGGACAAAGATAGTTCCAAATTTCATGGCAAGCTTGGAAATTTCAGTTATAACTTGGCAGCAGTGTTAAAACCAGCATTTCCTGTAAGCATAAAGGACTAATAGAATCACCTGCCGGTCCGTGGAGCAAGGTGAAGTTTTGTCTGAAAGATACATTGAGTACTTAGAGTCCATGGCATATCTTCTAGAGACCTCAAGTTCTTCTGCTAAAACTACCCCATCTTAAGATTTTTTTTTTAATGAAATTTACTTGATCACCCATCCCTCAAATAGGAGGCACACTAGGTCTCCTCTACCTTCTCTAATGCCCGGATTCTCTGGGTACTGTGGGTTTCGGGGACTTCTTGATCTCTTACTGACGTCTCCTGCTGCAATTGTTCCTTTCTACCGGCCTATGTTCACCAAGCTGACCTTCTCCCTGAGTTCTCCAAAATGCCACCGTGCAGGCATATCCGTATAGAACGACGTAAATGGAGGTTTAGGCGCTACCTGACGGCAGTGGCTCGCAGCGCTGCCCTGCCACAAGCGTGTGAATGTGAGCAGCGACAGCTAATGTGGCCGGGGCTCACTCAGCCCCACTGGCCCACGTAAAACCTCTCTGTTTAGAGAAAAACCTGAGTGCCTTTCTTGAGATCTTCTTGTTTTGTTTTTACTTATTTACTTGAGAGAGAGAGAATGAATATGGGTGTTCCAGGGCCTCCAGCCACTGCAAACGGACTCCAGATGCATGTGTCATCTGGCTTATGTGGGTATCGAACCTGCATCCTTAGGCTTCGCAGGCAAGGGCCTTAACCTCTAAGCCACCTCTCCAGCCCTCTGGAGATCTTCTTGACCACCTGCTGAGGAGCTGTCTGAGTAACTGTGTGAGGCAGGCGGCTGACAGTTCTCTCTAGACTCGTGCAGCGCACAATGCGTACAAGCGGAAGTGGCAGCCGGTCCACGAGCTCTTCCCGGTCACCTCCTTCTTAGGGCTCAGCCTTCCTGCACCTTCATGCCACTGTCCCTGTCCCTACCTGTCCCGTCCTGCCGTCAGCCTCCACTGGGTTCTCAGGCCTCCTGAAGACGTTTATCATCTTACACAGTTGTGTGCAGTGTTTTATTTCCTAGTCGTCTCTTCAGTCCGTTCCACCCACGGCCCGAAGGTTACTCTTCCTCAACTGAAATGGCCCACCCTGATTTTTTTTCCCTGGATGCTGCTACTCAGTACTGATCTGTTTAATTTTTTAAAACATTTTTATCGACAGCTTCCATAAGTGTAGACATTAAAACTTTGATCATCCCCTCCCTTCACTCCCATTCCCCTTCTCAAATCAACCCTCCATTGAATCCCCTCTCCCTTCAACTTAGTCTCTCTTTTGTTTTGATGTCATCATCTTTTCTTCCTATTAAGAAGCTCTTGTGGGGCTGGAGAGATGGCTTAGTGGTTAAGTCACTTGCCTGTGAAGCCTAAGGACCCAGGTTCTATTCCCCAGTACCCACATAAGACAGGGCTTCTCATGGAACCTACAGCTCATGCCAGTGAGCCCTGGGTATCTTCCACGTCCCCTGTGGTGGGTTTGATTACAGGTATGTGCCATGTACCACCACACCTGGCATTTTATGTGGGTACTGAGGATCCAAACTCAGGTCCTAATGCTTTTACGGCAAGATATTTACCCTTTGAGCCATCTCACCGTCTCCACCCACTCCTACCCTAATACTATGCTATCCAGTTTCTTAAGGATGTCTACTTCCAGAAATCTCTGTGGCTAAGCACTGAGAAATGCCACAGGGATCTTGGGTCATCGTCATTCTCTAGGCCGTTGTGGCTGATGAACTCACTGGTTGGATGAAATGATTCAAAATGAAAATACTCTATAGCATGCTGGTTCCTTTGATGGATATCTTACAGCTTAAAAAGAATTTCAGGAACATTATTTTCATATCTTCTGCTTGGGACGCCCCCGCCCATGGAGTAGAAATGACCTAACTCTGACATCCTACTTTACAGATGAGAAAACTAAAACCTGAGAGAACTTAAGCAGCTTACACACGCAGTCACTGATGGGGTAAGAACACATAAATTTACATACCAAGCCTTCTACATTTTCTGCTACATCATAGCTTCTCTGGGTCCGAAGCAGAGTGCTATGACCCCAAAGTTCTCTTCTCTGTGTAGATGTTTAAAAAATATGTTCTTTTGTAAAAAAAAAAAATCATAAAATATATGACTCAATACCAACACAAGTCTCTACTCTAAAATCTAGACCATTAAGTGTGCAGCAGGGCAGACTTTGAAAGAGGCCTCATAAAAATACAAAGTTGAGATTGTCTCTAAGGATTTTTAGCTAAGTAGACTGAATTGAGTGGAGAAAACAGAATCTTTTCCCAGGGCTTTCACAGGAGGGGAAACTGAAAGATTGAGGGCTTGTGAGAAGTAACAGATACTTTAAACAATGTTTGATTGGAAATAGAAGAATGGAAATAGAAGATATTTTTAATAAAAATAATAAATAAATAAAAATGATACTACCACATGGAGAATACTCTTTTAGAATCATATAATTTTAGGACTAAAAAGGACCAGAAAAAAATATCTAACATTCTCCTTCTTTTTTATAAAATGAAGCAATATTTTGGGTCACAACCAAGATCAGCTACAAAATTCATGAGCTGGATATATAATGAAATTTTGGAACTCCTTGTTTAAAAATTATTAAGAAATTCAAGATGGAGATAGCAGATCGCTAAACCAAGTATGAGCTTCTTCTAAGTGAAAACCCTAAGATGACTGCTCACGCCCCACACCTATGAAGCCTCCCTGGATACAATATGGTTAATGTCAACATTTCACTTTCTATCAGATGTATACTTTACATAGCCTTTTCACAGACCATTGAATTTTGGATTTCAGAATAAACCAGTGGGATTGAATAAGAGCTGCCTGCATTTGAAAACACGGCCATGTCGAGATGAATTTACCAACCGCGACATTCTGACTGACTAAAAGGACCCAACTATATGCCCTTCGCACCATTTTTGTTTAAATATGCCATTTGTGGTTTCTCATGGATTAAATAGGACACAATTAATTTGCTCATGGATTTCAACTTAGCCAACTCATTAGCACTGTAAGCCAAGCACTTTGGTAAGCATCTCAGACATCTCATTCCAATAGATCAGTAACTCAGTGACGAGTATGAAGGACCACTCCTCATGTACCACTGAGAATCAGAGAAAGCAATGCTAGACACAGGAGGCCACAGACCAGCTAATGAACTGATTGAGATTAGAATGGAGCTTGGCAGATTGCTCTCTGATACGCTTCTGGAAAGTATCCTATGGGGCTGGAGAGATGGCTTACTGGTTAAGGTGTTTGCCTGTGAAGCCGAAGGACCCAGGTTCGATTCCCCAGTACCCACAAATGCCAGATGTACAAGGTGGCGCATGAGTCTGGAGATCATTTGCAGTGGCTGGAGGCATTGGTGTGTCCATTCTCTCTCAATCTGCCTCTTCCTCATCTCTCTCTCCACCCTCCCCTCTCTCAAATGAATAAATAATAGTAATTTTTTTAAGTATCACACTCTCAGAAATGAGATACAAATGTAAATTTCAAATTGTCTGCCAAGGAAAGTAAAGCCAAAATAAAAATAGCCAGGAAGTCACCGTTCTCCCTTACTGACTTCTCTTTTCTCTCCTTGTGCTAGCATTTCTAGAATAGACATGTAAAGATGAAGGTTCCATACAGTTTAGAGAATTGCCTGATAGCTGTATTGACTGGGGTCCCACTCTCAAAGTGGGGACACTAACTGCTCATTGAATATGCCTGAGATTCCTTCCCTTTGAAACTGTTCTGCAAGTTGGGCAAGGCCATAGAACTAACTCTGTTCAGTGGATTACAAACCCAAGCCGTATGTAGTGTTTCTGAGGGAGAGAAAAGAGGATGTCTCTCTTATGATGCACAGTCTCCTTTCTTTCTTTCTTTCTTTTTTTTTTTTTTCTGTTTTTCAAGGTAGGGTTGCATTTTAGCCCAGGCTGACCTGTAATTCAGGGTGGCCTCGAACTCTCAGTGATCCTCCTAAGTCTGCCCCCCAAGTGCTGGGATTAAAGTCTTGAGTCTCCTTTCTTTCCTGGTGACTTTAGAAGCCATGCATTGAGAGGCTGGAATCATGAGAGCAAAACATATTGGCTCCCTGGATCACCTCTTGGAAGAGAATTTCTCTGGAGAGTCATGAGATTTCTTGGACTTGAACAAAAGAAAAGGAAAGTTGCTGGGATCTGGGAATTTGTTACTGCAGCATAGCCCACCATCACCCTGACTAATAGACCCCGTTTCCTCTGGTCCTCTAGTTCTGGTCTCTTGATCCTCAGTGTCTATAACTTATGTACATAAATACATTCAAAATTTCCCCCCTTAGCTGCTTTTTGTTTCCCTCAAATGCTTCTGACAGCAGGCCAGATTCTGACGTGTTCAGAATTCTGGCCGAGGCCTCAAAGAATTTTATTTTATGTGAAAGACAGACAGGCCTGACCCACAAGGCTGATGGACTGAGAGCACCCAAGAATCAGAGGCCCCACAGTGCCCAGACTTTCCAGTCTGAACATTTAGGAAGAATGTGCTTGACACTGGGTGGTAGACTAATGATCATCTATCTTACTAACCCAGGTACTTGTTTATTAGGAAAACTTTAAAAGGGAAAATGTTTTCTTTAGCCAGGAATGGTACAGTAGACACTGAGAGTCCCCAACTATCACCATAAATCAAACATTTCAATGGCAAAAATCAAACAGTTGTTTTTGAAAACAAGATAGTATGAGGTATGATCATTCCACAAGTTAAAAAAATATTAATTTATGCCCAAAACATACAGAGAACAAGAATTTTCCTCAGAAAAGTGGTCCTCTCCAGAGGCTAAGAGCTTTGATCAGAGACATTCCTCCATACAGCATCTATGACGTCTGGTCTCATCCCTTGACCAGCATGGGGTGAGGGGAAACTTGGGTTAGTGTCTTAGGTCAGTGTGCCACAACCAGTCAGTCTAGCAGGAGAAAACTCAAGTGCAGACTTGAGTATAAGAAGGCAAACATGCTGAGGGTTATAGGCAAGGGGACATGTTTTGTCACGGGGAGCTCTTCACTAGAGTCAGAGGACAAAGATCAGGGATCTCACGTGTAGGCAAGAAAACTAAGGTCCCAAGAAGTTAAATCAGTTGCCTAACATCCCATTGTGTGAATACTCGGATGCCACTGTTTACATATGACAGAAACCAAATTTAAACTGTGGTCCTATGTTGCTTAAGGATGGGAAAAGTCTCTGAGCAACGTGTCCTGACTTGATTTCATCATTATGTGACCATCACAGAGTGTACTCACACAAACCGAGGTAGCCAGTCATGCTTTATGCAATCTCTTGACTGCATCAAAATGTGTGATGAGGGGCTGGGGTGATAGGTCAGTGGTTAAGAGTAATTCCTACATAGGCACGAAAGCCTGAGGGGGGCCCTGAGGCCACGAAGTCAGATTTCCCAATACCCACATATATCTGAGTGTGGCCACACATCTGTAATCCCAGTCCTGCGGGGAGCAGAGACCAGAGAATCACTGGCGGCTCGCAACAAAATGGCAAGCTGCAGAACCAGTGAGAGACTGTCTCAAGGACAGATGAGAGACGTGTGAAAATGCCCAGCGTTGCCTGTGCCCTCTGCACACACCATGAGGTGTCACAGCTGCGCATGCATGTGCATATACCACCACACACACACACACACACACACACACGACGCAGTGAACACGGATGTGTGATGCTGCTGCGAGAGTAACATTCAGGCTGATCTACACTACCCATATTTTTGGTAAGTCGAAGTACACTTTAAACAGTAATGAGAAGCGTATGAACACACGAACGAGCAAGTCAGTTGCTGTTGCTCTAGAGTATTATCCCATGCATGATTGTGTGTGCCACAGGGCTGGGGTTTCAGATGTGGGGCCACACCCAGATATATGTGGGTATTGGGGAATCTGACTCTGTGGCCTCAGGGCCCCCCCTTCAGACTTTCGTGCCTATGCAGGAATTACTCCTAACCATTGACCTATCACTCCAGCCCCCCATCACACATTTTGATCCCTGGCCTGACAGTTGGTGTGTTTATACCACCATCTTCACAAACAGGTGAGCAACTCCTTGCACCAGCACATTTAGGGTAGCTATGATGTCACTCGGCAATAGGAAATTCTCAGCTCCATTAACATCTTGTGAGGCCATCATTGTACATGGTCTGTCATCAACAGAAGGGTCATCATCTAATACATGAGTATAGTTCCTACTCCTGAAACCACCAAACCATGCTGGTTCATGTCATGAGAAACTGTAGAGTGTTGGTGTGGATCAGGCTTCTTTGCTGGATCCAGGTGGCCTCTCTGTACCCTGTCTTCGATTGCTTTGCTTTGTGTTGCTTTGTAATCTGGAAGTTTCTACTCCACTGAGAGGAACAAGGGCTTTCAAAAGCCATACCAGACTTTCCAGGTAGTAGCCCACTGCAATCTCCAGAAAGCTCCTGATTGCTCCTGATTTGTGGCCTTGGACCAATCACTGCTTCAAATGGGATTGCAAGTTCTGATCACACAACCATCGCTGTGGGTGGGACAGAAGGTGCCAACAGATGAGTGCCACCCTCAGTGGAGACTATTTCCATACGAAATCCGTGGTGCCCTTCCCTGACGAAGAGGAGAAACACTTCACATCCTTTACACACAGTTAACAAACATCGCATCCCTGAGCTGAGAGCCCAGGCCACAGTGTCTGTCTGTGTGTGTCTGCCTCTCCACCACACACAACACCCCTGTGATAACTCCCTGCTGGGTGAAAGTGGAAGAATAGATGGATGGAGATACAGAAGCACGGAAAGGCAGAAATCGTTCGAGAGACATAAATACCACAGAAGAGATGAGAAGAGGAAGCAAGAGAAGCAGGCTGGGGAGAGACTGTGGGGACACAGTCAGGAACTGGGGGGGGGGGTGCATAAGCACAGGGTCCATCCTGAGCTGTCAGTCTCTCCTCTGAAATCGCTGCCAGAAGCTGCTGGTATTTTGTACGCTTCCCCCTCCTCCTTTACTAAGAAGCCGAGAGACAAATACTCCATTAATCTTCCCAAAGGCGGCTTTGACTTCAACGGGCAGAGCCAGGCCCATTTGGCTTTGTTCCCCTGCGCTTTTTCCTTCCCAAAGGCAGTGGGATTTGGCAACGTGAAGCAATTATCCATTAGAACTGCAAGAGCCAGTGGCTGTCACCAAGGTGGGTTGGGAGGGCTAGTTGTCAGCCCTGTGCTCTAAAGATTCTTCTCCCGTGGGCTGAGCCAAATAGACTCTGCTTGTTCACAGTCTCATTTCTTAGCCCAGTACAGCCTAAAAGAGATCCAGCAATTGTGTCAGTTACTTTCTCATTGCTGAGACATAAGACCAGATCAAAAGCAGCTTAGGGTGCTGGAGAGATGGCTTAGCAGTGAAGGCGCTTGGCAGCAAAGCCCAAGGACCCAGGTTTGATTCCCCAGAACCCATGTAGGCCAGATGCACATGGTGGCTCATGTGTCTGCAGTTTGTTTGCAGTGGCTACAGGCCCCTGGTGCACCCATTCTCTCTCTCTGTCTCTCCCTCCCTCTCTTCTCTCTCCCTATAATAGTAAATAAATAAATAATAAATAATAAGATATTTTTCAAAAAGAGGCAGCTTAGGAAAGGAAAGAATGAGCTTATTTCACCTTACAGTTCCAGAGGATAGAATCCATTTTTGCCAGGAAAGTGTGTCAGGAACAGGAAGCTGACGTCACAGTGTCATGTCTGCTGGCAGGAAGTAGAGATGAACACCCATACTCAGCCAGCCTCCCCTTTTTATACTATGCAGTCTGACGTCCCACTCACGGGGAAGATGGGCCTTCTCGCCTCAGTCAACCTAATCAAAACAGCCCTGCACAGATGGTTCTAGGCCCTGCCAAGTTGACAATCAACATAAACTATCACAGCTCCCAATTTGCTACCATCCCATTAAGTGGCTGCTATAAGCTTGATACCTGGTAAGGTCATTGGGGGAATTGAAAAGCCCTCTCTCCCAGCAGACCTGACAGCTGGGGCAGCGTGGGGAGAAAACAACTGCGTGGAATGTGATGATTCCACATAGTAGCGTAACTCAAGCCATCGAGAAAGGCCACAAAAGAGACCGTTCGTGAGCCTTGTCTGTGGTCTAAGCTCTGTGTTGGGTGATGAGAGCAGAGGCCTGAGTCAGAGCTGCACCGTCAGTGTGGACACAGGTCCTTCTCACTCCTGTTTCCAGCTGGTGTGAGCATGTTGGATGTCTTCACCTGCTCACCCACTCCATCCTGGAGATGGCGGGGTAGGTGAAGAGAGTGACGTATGACTAAGCCACCCACAAAAACTAAGTGAGGCATGCTGGTCTCAGTTCCACCTGCTTGGCATTTGGAGTCACTGACAGCAGAGAAAGTGACTTCTTAGATTTCTGTATTGAAGTATGGATACACACCACCAGCAAGACCATTGACTACGATTATAGTTAGACATAGGGTCTTTGGGGAGTTAGTTTGGTTAAACTAAGTCATTGGGCTGGGTGTACTTATAAGAAGAAGAGTCTGGGAGACCAACACAGACAGGAGGAGACCTTGTACAGAAACAAATAGAAAGTGATCATCTACAACCCAAGAAGAGAGCAGGTTCAGAAGAAATGAACCCTGCTAACACCTTCCCTTGTGACACCAAGCTTCCAGAATTATGGGAAAATCTACTTTTGTCTGTTTAGCCATGCAGTCTGCCCTCTATGTTATGACAACCGTGGCTACTTCTATACCTGCACTAGCTAACAGCTCATGCCCAGGTAGACCTATACGACTCAGCCACGCCAGGCTCCCTCCTATAGCCACTCTCACTCCTGCCCTATTTGTGGGAAAAATTGCTTCAGTCCACCACTGTCCTGAGTTCATCAGTAATGGAGCTAAGAGTTTTGCCTCCACCTGTCTTTCCTTTTGGCCCAGTCCTCATTTTGTTCTGTTTTTGGCTAAAGAAATAGGACTACATTTTTATCTGCTTATGCTGAAAACTCAAGGTTAGCTTGTAGCAGTTGGAACAAGCAATCTTAACAATGTGATGGCAACTAACCTCCAAATTTCAAAGGCTTCATGGAACAATATAGTGTTCCTTGGTCACACTCTATTGTCAGGCTACCACTGACACAGCTCAGTGTGAAGTAAGACCTTATTCTGGTCCCTCATTCCTCAGATCAGCAGGATTCTGATCACTTCTTTGGTGGAGAGATGAGATGCAACAAGATGAGTGGCCTACTGGCTGTTACGCTTCCCCTCGCCTTAGCCCAAGAAATAACACACATCACTCCCAGTCACATTTCACTGCCCAACCAGCTCATTTGATCTTGGACCCCAGGTATGTGTGCTACTGTCGAAAGGGGAGGAAGTCATCATTTCTTCTGTCATGTCTCTTGGACCCTGAGAGATGTGGTAGAGGTGACTGGTCACATGCTAGGCAGCTGGGTTTATCTTTTCTTGATATACTATGGATCTTGATTCTCACTGACATTTATTAAAAAAAAAATCAGATTCTCCAACCAAAAGTGAGAATAGCATGGACCATACAGGGTAAACATAGTGGTTTCAAAGACTTTCTGATGGACATACTGTCTTTTCTTAGCCAAAGAACAGCAGTGGGACCTTGTCTCTAGAGTCTATGGCCTTCCTCTCCATAGGATTCTGATTTGGTTCTCTGTGCTCCAATCAGAGAACAATTGGTTATCTCCCCACAGCCTGTGTGCCGTCCACTATTGCACAGTATGTACATCTTGAGTGGCTGGTTGATTTTGTAGCTCGTAGGATCCCTTGCTTATTCACTCTGTGGGTGGCCTTTATCCCCCAGCAGTTCACATAGCACTTTGCAGCACTACGAGCCATCAAGGAACTGGCTTCCTTCTCAATTCCAGTGTGTTCTTTGAAATTATCCTGTGCTCACAGCCTGTGATGTCTTCAGCAATAGGGTCTTACCATTTAGCTCTGATTTTTGAGCAAGTGGCAATTTAAATTCAAGAGCTGCTCTCACTGCTATCCTGACAACCTCCTCTAGGGAGGTGGTGATAGACACTGAGGGGACTCAAAACTCATCACAGCAGAAATTCAAAGGATGCAGAAAGTCTAGTACTAAAGGAGACTTAAAACACACATCCAAGGCTCAGGGAACATTGTGGAGGAGGGGTAGGAAAGATTGTAAGAGCCACAGAGTAGGAAAAAAGTGTCCTGAGACATTGTCACACCCGCACCAAGACTGACTGGTGTATTCCTGACCCCACATGAATACCAGCAACCCCACTGAGGAGGCCTGTCAGTGTATTACCTGATGGAAATGTGATCAATATGAATTATGTTCATACTGCAGTTCCCAAAGAGAGAAGAGAGAAAGAAAGAGAGAGAGAGAGAGATCTGGTAATATCTGTGAATAGCCCCACCCTCATGACCTAATTCCCTCCTAAACATCTCACTTTCTAATGCCACCACATTGGGGATTGGGGCTTCCACATAGAAATGTCAGTGGGCATACCCTTTAGCTAACAGTGACCTCCAAGATATTTATGTGACAGCTGCCTGTCTCTGCCTTTGATTTGGCTAGGTGGAGACAGAATGAAATGAAGGGGGATCCAAGGTTTAAAAGTAAGTATAAAGGAGAGAAAAGTTGAAAGAATATTTGCAGATATGAGAATTTAAGCCATGGAACCTTAGATGCCACTGGGGGGGGGGGGGAGACCTTTAGTACAGTGGACTTCTGGGCTGATCCAAGCACAAATTGGGCACCAAAGAGAAGTTGGAAGCACCTGGTAGATGCTGTGGGGGAGGGTCTCTGGCACAAAGGCCACACAGTGTCATTAATACCATTCACAGTTGTAGTGCAGTTTCTAAGGGCAAAGGCAGAGCTGTGTGAGAATGAAGGCAGGAAACCGAATTGTAAACATCGTCAAAACTCTGTTGGTTTCCCCTTCCTCTTTCAGAATGACAGCATGGTTTTTTTTCAAAGGATGAGAAAGCACTTACTTCGTGGGAGTGGTTAGGTACTCCAGATGTTAGGTCACCTGCTCCAACATTTCTGCTGAGACTTGCAAATTTGCTTCATCTAAGTCTTTAAGCTAGCCTCAAGCCTCAGCCCCCAAGGCAGAATTGAAAGCTATAAAAATAACCCCCTGCTACAACTTCCAGGCAGGAAGACAGATGCTGGAGGCCTAAGCGATTCTCAGTTAGATCTGCTTCTGCTGTGGGGTGGCTGCTTTCAAATTGCCAGAAATGGCAGGGGAGGTCAGAAAGGCCACAAAGAGTCAGCAGTAGTGGTCATTCTTATTTCTGTGAAATAGCTTATGTGTGTAACTTGGTAGGCAGTGGGGTGGATGGGGGGGTGGTTGCTAATAGCAACAAGAAGTGAGGAAGCAAGTTGTAACTGAGGGCCCTCTGCTGTGTGGCCACTCCTGAACTCCGCTCCACACGGACAAGCCTAAGGCTGAGTGGGCAGCTGAGCTGGGAACTGCCACCTCCCTCCTTGCCCCACCGTGCATGCAGGCCCGCACACCCAGCTTAGGAAGGAAGCCCAGCAAGGGTTTCCATGTTCCTCAGCGTGACAAGTTTTTATGTCCTGTGTGTAGCTGTAATGAGCAAGAGCGTCAAGAGGTGTAATGGGACCGATGAGACATTTTGTCTGAGGACCTTTCGTTCTAACTCCGACCACCTAAGACCCGCAAATACCAGCTGGTGGAGATTTCTTCATTTCCTTTGGTCAAGTAAGCAGAGGATAGAGAACCGGGTCCATAACTGATTGTAAACTGTCTAACAGAGCTAGATAAAAGAACCAGCCCTTCCCTTATTTCTGTCATTTAAAAATGATCAGGAAGAGGAAATCCATTGCTAAGACACACACAGAGATTGTCTTCATTTGGAGCAGTGAAATGGTGAATTTTATGACTCACCCTGGCTATGTCATGGAGTGCCTAGATATTTGCTTAGATGTTGTTCTCAGTCGACCTATGAGGATGGCTCTCGATAAGGTTAACATCTGAATAGACAGGTAGACCTCCATAATGTAAATGGGTCTCATTCAATTTACCAATAAGCAGAGAGAGAGAGAGAGAGAATAGAGAATATTCATCCTCATCCTCCCTCCCTCTGCCTCACTATCCTTGAGCTGGGACCTTCTTTTTCTGCCCTCAGACTTGGCCTCAGACATGAGTGACACCATTATCTTTCCTGTCTTGAGCTTGATAGCTGAAAATGTTGTGGTATCTTAACTTCTATAACCATGTGAGCCAATTCTTTCTAATATCACCTTCATAGATAGATTGACCCATATACTTATGAATATATTGTGCATATATTATATGGTACACCTTTTTGATATAAATAGGCAAATAGGGAGATATTTTTTATTTATAATATATGTATATATACACATATGTATATACACACACACACACACACACACACACACACACACACACACACACATATATATATAGTCAGTTTGTCTTTCTCTGGAGAATCCTAATAGAGACAGCTAGTTCCCAAAGCCTAACCTATGTGTTCTGAAGTTTTCCAGTTTAGGAGGCAGTATGGTATTGCATTTTCAACACAAAGATGAGCTTGAACATGAGCTTGAACTCTGGCCCTATCACGAAATAACCACAGAGCCTTTGTAGATTGCTTTAGCTTGTTTTGCCCCTGTGAAAATGAGAGTGAAAACCCGTGGCTATTTCAGAGTTCATGGGATAATATGAAGGTGCGTTTCTGAAACACTTCTCCTTATTACTACCAGTCGGCACCATGCCATTAAGCAGGCTCTCTTGGTGCCCCAGCGCCAAGCTGCTTCTAGTTGATACAGATAAACCTGTAAGGGGGTGGACAGGAACAGGTAGTAGGGAAACAATTTCTTGATGTAGTTGGTGCACAAGTAGCCTGTACCTTTTCCGTGGTAGGGATTAGGGTAGAGTCAAGGTCCCAGTTCCAGGCATTAGGACCATGACTATGACAGCTCAGCTCCTGTGATTTCTCAATCTTACTAAAGACACCAAGGACTTCTCTACTTGAAGGAAGCTGAGATCCATCATAGGTCTGTCAGTCCCCAAACAGGCCCAGGCCACTGGATTGTTTTCATCCTAAACACTCCCCCTGATGTGAGCCTATACACTGCTTCATGCTCAACTCCCCCAGGCCATCTCAGGATGACCCCCTAACCTGCCTAGGCCTCCTCCTCCCTAAGGATGGGATTCTGTTGTGTGCACACAGCCTCTCGTAAATTCTCTTTTGGTAGAATTGTTGAGGGTCTGGCTCCACCTCTGTGACTTCTGAGTGAAGGCTAGAGATTTATCTCAACAGATCCTCTCCCTTCTGTCAGACAATATCCACATCGGGAACCCCCAGCACAGGGTGAAATCATTATATAATCATTTTCAAGGGCTCCGTGTCCTCCCAGATTCTGTCCTTCTGGAGTATAGTTAATAGCTCCACTTCACACTGGATTCACAGAACAGATTTTTCTCCCATGCTCTTCCATCCCCCTGCCGTTAAAAATGTAGACTCCCTTGGGCCCAAGCCATCCAGGTGAAAGTCATTTATAGCGTCCTTCCATCCATTCTTTCTTTGAAGTATAGACTGAAAGCCCCTGGAGAGCTATGGGATGTTTTAAATATTTCATGGAAAGTAAAGTGAATAAAAGCCTGGCTGCCCGGGATTCCCTCTGTGTGGATGCAGCTGTCCCAGTGTGGGGTGGGGGGAGGAACTGACTTGGACTTTAGCTTTTGAGTCATCTGTCTACTGAAGCACCTGGAGAGTTTGCCAGCGGCTACTCTCTTCCAGTGAAGTGCACAGCGGCCTTAGGATGCTTATTCATTTACTTATGCTGCAAGCCCTTTTGGATTACCCAAAAGGCTACTGCTCCCTACATCCGAAGCATCCTACAGAACACTCGAGAGAGGAAACAGGGCCTGGAAAGATGGCTTAGAGGTTAAGGCGCATGCCCACGAAGCCCAAGGACTCAGGTTCAATTCTCCAGGTCCCATGTAAGCCAGACACATATGGTGGCCCATGCATCTGGAGATGGTTTGCAGTGGCTAGAGGCCTTGGAGCTCCCATTCTCTCTCTCTCTCTCTCTCTCTCTCTAATAAATAAATAAAAATTAAATCTTTTATAAAAGAGGAAATAGTAGGCAACCACAATCCCTGAGGTCACCTTCATCCTGTGACCACCCCTTCATGCATGTTCTTATGACTCATCAACCCATCCTGCCTATTTTGGGAGCATTTGGTGGGTAGAAGGATGGAATAAGCCCCTCTGATTGGACACTTTCCTCCCTCCCTCTTCACTGAATTATGAAGAAATGTGCTGTCAGACAATCTCAACCATTTAGAATGTAGCCCCAAACCAGGGACTATCACAAAGGCAGACCCATCATCTCTATATTTATATGTGTGCATTTCTTTTCTCTAGTGAGAAGTTTTTTGGTTTTTTTTTTTTTTCCTTCCATCATTGGTAAGAAATTTCTTCTTACTTATCTTACCTAGACACACATCTAAGATGCTGACCAATTTACAACTGATGGGACATGGATTTTTCTGGATGATGATAGCCGACTTAAAGATGTGTCTTTTAGTAATATCCAAAATGGCCTTTGCCATCCCTTCAGCAAATGTAACTGATGGCTCCACTCACTGGAACCATCCAGAAAATGATTGCTGTCCCTTCCACATAGCAGTGCTTGATTTTTTTAAGAAAAAGCATTCCTGTTTTCTCTTCTGTTTATAGCCCTCATAACTGCTTTTGAAATATTTGAAAGCAGCCATCATGAGGACTTCAGTATAATACAGGCCAGGAATGAATCCCAGCTTCATTGTTCGAGGTCTGAATGTCCTGCAGCTTACTAACCTTGCTTTGATGGTCATTGAAGTTGGAACAACAACCAGAAAGGCTCAGAGCTATCCAGATCCTACGCCACAAGTAAACTGGCCAGAGGAAGACTCCGAGACCATTTGTTGAATTTAAACAAATTGAACCCGATCTTAATCCCAGCATATGTTAACTCCAAGTTAGTTTGGAGTTACCACCAAGCCCAATCAAATTGACAGAAAATTCTCTTCGGCTACTTATTCATCCAAATCTCTCTATTTTTTTCCCTTCAAAAAAATATAATAACACATCTGGGATCTATTATATGGTGGTATATATTTCAGTATATGTTTCTGCTAATGCTTTAGTAAACAGAAACCACATGAATGTTGACTGCTCAAATACAGTAGCCTCTGGTCTGCCCTAAGTGAGTCTCAGGATAAAATTTAACACTGCAGGAGTTAAAAAAAACAAAACTGGGTCCATCTGAGGTGGACCTTGAGTTCCATTTGTATTTGAATCACTTCTTATAGTTAAAAAGTAATGCTTTTAACTCTTTCCTTCTGTTTAGGATAAGGGAAATTTTAAGTCTGTAGTATTCGTTTTATAATTGAGAGAGAGAAAAAAAGAGGGAGAGAGAGAGAGAATGGGCACACCACAGCCTCTAGCCACTGCAAAATCCAGACACATGCTCCACTTTGTGCATCTGGCTTTGCATAGGTACTAGGGAATAATGAGCAATTCTAGGCCTAGACCCACTGAGCAGACTTCCATCTTATGGTCAGAGCTGCCCCATAGGTCTATCACAGTCTGCACGGGAAGCTGGGAAAGTGTGCCTTCGCCTTTTTCCAGCCTCTGCAGTAGAGACAGGCAATAGAAGAAGAGATGGGGATAGATTCTGGGTTTAGGCAGTCGCCAGAGTCTGCCACCATGACTCTTATAAAGTGTTCGTGGGCTGAGGGCTGCTGTGATGTTCCCTGAACTGACGAGAACACAACAGAGATGCAGCAGGCTGTGGACAGAGAAAGAACTCTGGACCCCGACTCATAGGCCCTGGCACTGTCCCTTAGTGGGATGGCCCTGGGCAGCCAACAGCAGGCTCTGGTTGAGAAGCCCAGAGGGACAATCTGAGCAACATCCTGTTGCTTCTTCCGCCAGCACACGTCTGTGCCACTGTTTTGTCAGTGACACCACGTTACCAGCAAGCGTCCTGCAGGCCCAGGGCCTGGAGGGCTGCTCCAGGAAGCCCTCTGCGACCTCCAAACACCGACAGGAGCAGTTCACCTGCACGGTCGGGGAGAGGACTTTCAGGGCCTCCGTCCCACCCCAAAGTCTTTCTCATAAGCACTTGGGAAAGGCCCATGAAAGAGCTCTGATGGGAACATGCAGACCGCCCCTGCTTCCAGGGCTGCCAGAAATTCTGCCCTGCCAACGCTAGCACATGCTGACACTTAAATCCACTGTCAAACAAACAAAATTCGAGTTTTGTTGTTCTCACTGATTTTTGACGGATGCCATTTCTTAATCTTACCTTCTGCTGAAGGCGCAACATTTTGTGGGTCCTGCCTCTTCTAAGAGGGGCTCCTCCGCCTGTGGAATTCCCTTTATTTGGTTATATTCAGAGTTCTGTTCTCTGATAGACTAAAGCAATAAGGTTTTGTAGAGCATTCGGCTTTCTTGCTGCAGTGGTGGGTGGCATTCTCATGGCTATCTTCACATGACTTGAAAATGAGACTCTGAAGTTTTAAAATTATTTTTAGTCCTCATAATTGGCAGTGGCAGGGTTAGCATCATTCCTCTGTTAAGTGTGAACAATGATGAGATGTTCCAGTTCTCTCATTCTCTGTGTCCACAAGAACCGAGATGTTTGGGTTTTTTTTTTAAAGGGAGACCCATGCATGCTATGCGTAGGACAAGGAAAATCCTACAGCTCTGAGTTTGAACTGGAAAGGCTGCTCCAAAGTTCTCCGTTATACTTGCGTAATTCCGCTTGCGGGATGGTCTAGACACAGTGACTCATCCAGTCACAGTCAGCACCTGTACTTCCCAGGCCGTGATTTTTTTTCAAATGTCATTTCCTGCTGCAAGAAGCCAGAGTTTCTCAAGAGAAATGGCTAGGCCAGAAAATGCAAATGGAATCTAAAACATTTTATCCTACCAAATGGAAAGATGCCACCAAAGACTGCTAAGGTCACGTCAAAGACCTGGGCTGCCAACCTTAAGAACACTGGGCTGGGGCAGTGGCTTATGTGTGAAGCGCCTGCTGCACATGCGTGAGTCCCCGAGTCCGATCCCTAGGACCCACGCGAAGCTGAGTAGCACTGACATCTGTAACCCTCCAGCGTGCCTAGGGTGAGGTGAAGTGACAAGAGAGACAGAAGAATCTTACAGAAGCGCACTGGCCAGCTAGCCTAATGAATACAGTGGTTAAAAATGAGACGCTGTGTTTCAAACAAGCGGAAAACAAGGACCAACACCCAGAATTGTCTTCTGACATCTACACGTGCACTGTAGCATGCATGCACCTTCACTCATGCACATGTATGTGTGCATGTACACGCACACACATACACACTAAGAAAATAGAACCTTTTAAAAAAACTTTTTAAAAAGACAGATTGCCCTACATTTTTAAAAGTATTTTATTTTTATTTATTTATTTATTTGACAGAGAATGAAGGAGAGAGAGAGAGAAAATGGGTGCACCAGGGCCTCCAGCCACTGCAAACAAACTCCAGACGTGTGCGTCCCCTCGTGCATCTGGCTAACGTAGGTCCTGGGGAGCAGAACCTGGGTCCTTTGGCTTTGCAGGTGAATGCCTTAATGGCTAAGCCATCCCTCCAGCCCAACAAAACTGTTTTGAAGTAGCCAAGAATACCCTGTAGTTCTAAGGATGTAAGCTGGGATAACAAAATGGTAAGACATAAGGAAGTGATTACTGTAATAGTTAGCATAATGGTTACTTTTGGAGGGAGGGAGGGGACACACATTTGGAAATATCTGGAAAATGTCTATTTTATGATCTGAGAATGTATAAGCCATATAAGGCTTTGTATATTTGTTTTGTATGATTTTCTGCCTGTGTTTTATTTCACAGTGAAACTTTTTACAAAAATATATTTGACTTCAGAGCAGCCTCTGTATCCTGACCAGCAAACTGTGAATCACTCACGAGTATATATTAAGATGAAACGCAGCAACATTTCTTTAAAAAGTAGGTAAGAAGAAATAATATGTTTTAGATTGAGTTATATTTCCCTGAAGTTCTTCTATTAAAATCCATTTCACAAAATCTTTTCCTCCCTTAAAGAAATTTCCTCTCCCAAAAGATTTTGTACACCTTTATTCTAGGTTTGCCAAGCCAAATAGCTGAAAAATATTTCCTTTTCAAAGTCCAAGGAACATGCCACCCTCAATATATAATTTTTACACAATGATCCACTGGACTCCAATCCTCTAGTCCTTTTAAAAGGTGAAATTTGTGTATGAATTCATGTGAATATTTATGAATGCAATGTGAATAAGTACTTCAAACAGAATCGTCTATAAAGCATGTTTTCAGCAAGAGTTAGAGGGTGTAAGTTTCACCAAAATTTAAATACATTAAAGGAGTTCATTTCCTGAAGATTTCTATGCCAAGATGAGAGCCCAATGCAGGGATGTTGTTGTTGTTGTTGTTTTTGTTTTTCAAGGTAGGGTTTCACTCTAGCCCAGCCTGGCCTAGAATTCACTACGGAGTCTCAGGGTGACCTCGAATTCACAGCGATCTTCCTACCTCTATCTCCCGAGTGCTGGGATTAAAGGCGTACGACACCACGCCTGGCTCCAATGCAGGGATTGTTATCAGCAGTGGAACTCACCGATCTGACAGGGGAATCCCAGGTCTTCCTAAGTCTTTTGAAGTTCCACTTGGCCTTGTCTTCATCGTCAGCCGACATAATCAGCCCACTGATGTCCAGAGCTGGCTTGTAAACGTGGGCATTTGTTCCCAATCCCATGCCAAGGCTGTAGACAGGAGAGCTTAAGCTCCCTGTGATATGGGAGCCTCTGATCAGGAAATTCTCAAATATGTGGTAATGTGAACTTTGGGCTGAACCACGGTCCAGTAGGACACCAGGGCTTTCAATCCTCACCAGCTCTGGGCTTCAAAGGCTAGGGACATTGGTACTTGGAGACCTGCATGACTGGCCTGACACATCTCTTTCCCATGGGATGGTGGGAGTAGAGAGGCCAGATTCACATGCCGCATTTACCTTCATTTCTTAAACTTGTGATAAAATGTGTCTGAGATCCACCAAGAACAAGACCTACCTACTTCATGAAGGTCTCCCACATGTTGCATTGGTCACTGATGAGTCATTGTTTAAAGCACTTCTTTTCATTAGCACTGGGTATGATATGATATAGCACATGCTTATACATGTGTACGGTATTTGCATCATTAGAACTACATAAATAATTATTATCTCCTTTTTATAGGTGAGAGCAATTCACCTGAGCTTACATATATAACTAACTAGCAGAGCTGGAATTCAAGCACAGGAGCTCAGACTTTGAGTCACCTACTAACCCTAATCTCCACTCTAGTTGTCTTCCAACACTCAGGATACTGCACGCAGAATCCAAGGCCCAAATGCCATCTATGAAGCTATGCCATTTATGAATGCATTTCCATGCAAATTGGTTGTGACAGGATGATAATAGAAACACAGAAAGAGTAAACTGAGTCAGTACTTTAGGGCTGGGGCTGGATTAGACAAGCACTATCTCTCTTCATCCTCCTGGCTCCACATACTGGCATTGTGACCCTCCTAGGTCCCACATCTACCAAGTGGCAGTAGAATCCTTAAGCCCAGGTATATCCATCTCAAAAGCTCACATGATCAGTTCCAACATTCTGTCATCCTTGCTCATTTCTGAACTCTTGAACATTTTTGGTCTTCCTTCATGATCATGCACATCCTATTTAAGGAAATCTATCAAACTAAGGATGTCTTTTTTTTTTTTTTTTTTTTTTTTTTTGGTTTTTCAAGGTAGAGTTTCACTATAGCTCAGGCTGACCTGGAATTCACAATGTAGTCTCAGGGTGGCCTTGATTTCAGAGCGATCCTCCTACCTCTGCTCCCAAGTGCTATGATTAAAGGTATGTGCCATCATGCCCAGCACAGGATGTCTCTTTAAATGTCTCTTTAATAGGAATTTATTACTGGAAAAAAATAATCAATTTGCTCATTTTCCTTTGTGTGAGCATCCTTAGTTCTTGGTACAGTTTTCTTCTTTTTTCCTTCCCTATCTCCTTCCCTTCCTTCTTCCTTCCTTACTCCCTTTCTTCCTTTCTTTTATAAATTTTATACCTCTCATTATTTATAAGTGATGGTAAATCATCTAGGATCATAAATGAAGCTAATTACATCTAAAACTTAGTTTACTGCTGATTTTGTTAACTATAGACAAAACAAATGTGCTCAGCAAAAATATTTTCATCCAGTATACAATTATTTTTTTTTTATCTCCCTCTGGAGTACTTAATATATTCAGGACTGAAATCCTCTCTGAAAGGTGTTCAAGGATGAAGGTGTCAAATTAAATAACATAGGATGTTAGAACAAGTCTTCAGTGTCACCTGTGTGCTTGGGAGGTTGAACCATGGAAAAGGTGAGCTTAGTGCTTTTGTGGCTTATGGAAGTAAAAGAAAAATAGGCAAGGAATAAGCAGAAAGAAATGAAAGGACACAAGGGAAACAATGGAAAAGAGGTATGGAGAGTGAGTCAGCAGGGTCTGGGCAATAAAGGACAAAAGGTATGACAGAGGAATGAGCATTGGGCTGACCTTATCAGGCTGGGCTGATGCTTGAACCTCAGATTGTCTTTGTGGGGATCTTTGTAGCCAGAAATAAGGGGGAAAGTAAAAAATACTATCATTCAACCTTCCCCAAGAAAGTGAAAAATCCTACTCCATTCAACTTTAATAATGGGCTGAGGAGAAAAAAACAACACAATTTTAGGACCAGCAGCTCCTACTCCCAGCTCAGGGTCAGTCTTCTCAGGCACTTTCCTTCCCTGAGAAACACACACTGTGCTCTTATTTTTCTTAGTTTGGGGTCTAAACCTGGCCAAGTTTTAGAAAATGAGCTTCAACTATGTGCTGCTTAAAAATATTTTATTATATTTTTCTCTAAGAATTACAGTAAACAAATTCATTGTAAAAGCATGGAGATTGAATCACATTAAAATAATTGCACAAAAGTACCTTTAATCAAGAGAGATGATCATCGATAGCATTTTATCTCTTAGGCATATTTAAGTCCATATCCATATGGCCTGACATATGGAGTTGTATGAATACTCAGTTCTGCATCTGTTTTGTGTTTAAATTAACATATCCCTGTGTTAGGAAATGTCCTTCAAAATTTGATTTTTAATTACATGTTTTATGTTACATTTCTGGAAATGCCTTCATGTATTTGATATTGTAATGAATATTTAGATAGTTTTCAAGCAATGAATGTTCAAGCCATAGAGTTTTGATGTGAAGACCAACCGGTAAAAGAGAATCAAAGCCAAGTAGAATCCCAATGAACAGGGACCACACTGTGGCTGGGATGCAGAGAAATCAAAGAGGATTCAGGACAGGTCTCATGGTGCAGACTCGAGTTGCTCATGGTGTTTCTGGTTCTACTCCTGCCATGGACTTGGTGTGGATTGGACTTCTGTACTTTTCCAAGAGGTTTGACGAGGTCATGTGACTTGCTTTGGCCAGTGAAATGTGAGAGGAAGTGAAATGCGCCCCATCAGTGGGGAAATCTCTGATTCTCCATGCACTCACTCTCAGTGTCATGGAGATGTTACTGGTGGTCTGACCCATTCCCCCTTACCAGGTGTAGCAGCCTCTATAGAGGTTTTCAAGTATTGGCTCTGATGTCCTCACTGCCAATCCCTTCTCCAGATAATTTTCATGCCAATCTCTCCCAGAGGTGTGACATGACCTCCTCACCCTGAGAGACATCCAGCTGTGAATGCCCAACTCCATGGTGTAATTAATGCTCTCAAGCTCTCATGGGACCAGGCTGAGAGTAGTCTCCATCAGAACCCTCTCCTTTCCTCATTGTCTCACTGTGCCTCATCCTATGTCCCTCTCCCCCCTTCCCTTCAGAATTCCCTGCAGATAGCACGTTTCATAGGATTCCACATTCCAGGCTCCACTTCCAGGGATCCTTCCTAAGACACTGTGATGGTTAATCTTCATTGTCAATTTGACTGGATTTGGAATCACCTAGGACACATGCATAAGTAGAAGAAATAAAAGGGCAGAAGGGAGAAAAAGGGAAGAGAGGCATGAAGGGGAAATGAGGGGGTGGGCATACAGGCTCACACCTTTCTTCCCAGCACTCAGGGGCTGAGGTACAGCCAGCCTAAGGCTCCAGTATGAGTCCCAGATCAGCCAAGGTCAGAGACCCTACCTTGGAAAAAGCAATAAATAAATAATATGAAATAAAATAAAAATAACACCCACATAGCCAAACTGTGCTTGGATTTTTTTTTTTTTTTTTTTTTGCTTTGGACAGATTGACAAAGAGTGACCGAAAAGCATTTTGCAAGGTTAGGAGCACTGCCCAAATGCCTTTTCCCAGAGATAACAGTGACCGGCACTGTCACATACAGAACACATCCAAGTACTGATTCAGTCATTCACTGGACTAATATTTGTTGAGTATCAACCAGGCACTATTATAGTTTCTGGGGATACATCAATTAACAAGCTGAATGAACTCTTCACCATCTAAGTAAATATGCAAATGATATGCCAGTTAATGGTGACGAGCACATAAAAATATCAGGTAGTTGGGCTGGAGGGATGGCTTAGCGGTTAAAGCATTTGCCTGCAAAGCCAAAGTACTCAGGTTTGATTTCCCAGGACCCACATTTGCCAGCTGTATAAAGGGGCGCACACGCCTGAAGTTCATTTGCAATGGCTGGAGGCCCTGGTGCTCCTATTCTCTGTCTCTCCCTCCCCCTCTTTCTCTGTCAAATAACTAAATAAAAATAAAATATTAAAACATACCAGGCAGGGCTGGAGAGATGGCTTAGTAGTTAAGCTCTTGCCTGTGAAGCCTAAGGACCCTGGTTCGAGGCTCGATTCCCCAGGACCCACGTTAGCCAGATGCACAAGGGGACGCTAGCATCTGGAGTTCATTTGCAGTGGCTGGAGGCCACTGGCGCACCCATTCTCTCTCTCTCTCTCTCTCTCTCTCTCTCTCTCTCTGCCTGTTTCTCTCTGTCACTCTCAGATAAATAAATAAAAATTAAAAAAAAATTATAAAAAGGACAGGGGTGCAGGGACAAGGCACGCTTTGGACGGGTTAAGGTCATGATGGATTGGGTACACTGAGAGAGAAGGAGGAGAACCAAATGGCTGCCAGAAGTCTTCGGATACCTGGTTGGGTGGTGATACCATTTACTAAGATTACAACAGGGCATTATTGTATTTGATAGCAGTAAACAGACTCAGAAGAGACTATTTCACTTGTTAAAGATCACACATCTAGGGAGGACAGCACTCATTCTCATAGGCACATTCACCTGGTTAACTTTCAAAACTGAAGCCTCTTAGGAGGAAAGAAGAGGCTACCCAAGATCAATGGTGTCCCCCAGGACCAGAAGTCCACCACCAGTCACAGTGTGATTCTGGACAGAGTGGCTTCTCTCAAAAGTTCGCTGGACTGAAAACAGTTTAACTTGGCACAGTGGTCTGAACCTATGAGCCCTGGACCACTGGATGCATCGTTTGGGAAATGCTGAGACATGCCAAATTTTAGGCACCATCCTAGACCTACTGATCAGAAACTCTGGGGCTGGATTCCAACAGTCTGTATTTTAATAAGTCTTCCAGAAGATTCTGATGCACAGTTTGAAAAATCATGGAATTAATACATCTGGTTTCAACGGATCTAAGTTTTTGCCTCTGACCAGCCCTTGCTGGAAGTGATTGAGGAATAATCCCAGTAAAAGGCAGGATTTAAGATAATGAGGAAGCTATTGCTCAAGTTGGATAGAGACTCACTTTTTTCCTAGTCTTACATAAATTCTTGTTCAAAAAGGAAGACTGCCTCGATTAGGAACAGGAAATGTTTAGGGGGAAAAAATGCTGACTTGAGATTTTAAATCTCTGTGCCTTCATTTTTATTTCTTTTCTTTTTTTTAGCTTGTGTGTATATACATGTGTGTGGGTGTTGGTGCACATGCACTGTGTGCACACACACATATGGAGGCCAGAGGCCAAGGTCAGGTATTTCTCTCAGTGGCTCTCTACTTTATTTTTCAGGGGATACTATGTCTCCTCTTCCCAAGCAGTGGGATTCGAGGTACACCAGCACATCCAGCATTTACACGGGTTCCAGGGAAGTCAGGTCATGCTTAAGTGCTTTACCCACTCAGTCATCTCCCAGCCAATCATTTTTATTTCTCAAAAAGGGAAAGACAGGGGCTGGAAGGGTGGCTAAGAAGTTAAGGCATTTGCCTGCAAAACCAAAGGACCCAGGACCCATGTAAGCCAGATGCACAAGGTGGCACATGCGTCTGGAGTTCGTTTGCGGCAGTGGAGGCTGAAGACCCTGGTGTGCCCATTCTATCTGCCTCTCTCTCTCTCTGTGTGTGTGTGTGTGTCTCTCTCTCTCAAATAAATTTTTAAAAATTTAACAAAGGAAAGATAACATTATAACCAAGCATCAGGTGACTTTAGAGGCAGACAAGTCCCTGAGTGAGAAGAGAAGCGCTATGTGTGGAACCGACAGCAAAGTCCATTCAGCTACAGTTAAATAAATGTAGAGGACAGTAGCCCTCAAGGTTTGGCTTTGACTATAGGAGCTTTGCAGCATAAACTGGCTTTAGGATGAAACACAGAATCAGGCTTCTTGTCTGAGCCTCAGGAATGCTCTGCTTTGCTGCCCACCAATGTGCCTCACAATGGTCCCCTCCGAGTGTCATCTTGGTACCTGAGCATTTGGGGCACAGTAGGCTCAACCGTCTACCAAGGTCACTCCCATGCCTCATCTAGTTAACGCTGCAGCCGGAAGTGGAGACTGCACTGTTTGCATTTCACAAGTGAGGAGCCTTTCACACGAATAATAACGGTGGTCAGAGGAGTCGGAGATTTTATCTCATTCATTCTTGTTGTGAGGAAGTCTTTTCTTTTTCACTTCATAGGTGAGGGAACTGAAACCTAGCATGTAGCAATAGCATCCACAGTCATGAAGTTCCGGAGCAGGGAAACGGCACTCAAAACCATAGTCTCTGAGGTTGAGCCTCTCTTTCCAGGCCAGAGGGCAGTATTTGAATGCAGCCTATGGAGGAGTTACTGTGGACCTTGCTTCCATCACTTGAAACTGGACATGTGAAAATAAATGCTCAGTTGAAAATTTGATTTGTTCCACTGTATTGACCAGGGAACAGAAAAAGAGAGCTCAGGACACCAGAGAAATAAAAGAAGGCATCTGCTATAGGAGTTGTCTCATAAGACTATGGAGACACGGAATTCCTGTGACATGCCATCTACAAGCTAGAAAATCAGGAGAGCCTAACAGTGTAGCTCTTAATCTAAGGGCAAAGACTGAGCTCTCCAGGGGCACTTACATAAGTCTCTGGAGTCCAGATTCTCAAAGATCCTGGAGTTCTGATATCCAAGGGCAGGTGAAATGGCTGTCCCAGCTCAAGCAGAGAGAGTGGACTTGCCCTTTCTCTGCCTTTCTATTCCATCTGGCCTCATGCCCTGAGTGGTCACCCATCCACCCTGAGGTGGGCCCTCTGCTTAATGAAGTCGTCTGACTTCCATGCTAACCGCATCCCCAGTCAGGGACTCTTATTCTTCTTGACTACTCAAAAGTGCACGACCTCAGTATCAGGAAGTGTCCCATTTTCTTTGTACACAGAGCTGTGAGCTGGGGTTTGCAGCTCTGTTGCACCGAGCCTCCAGCACAGAAGTCAGAGGCAGATGCTGAGCCTGGGAAAGGGTTGCTCTCGACAGAGTGGTTTCTTCAGCAAGCCTGAGTCAGCTCACATGTCCAGCAGAACTAGCCCATTCAAAACCATCACCCTTGGCTGGGGAGATAGATCAGCAAATAAAACGAAGACCTGAGCTTGATCCAAGGTATTCGTGTAAAACTGCCAGACATGGTGATGTGTACCTATGGGCCCAGTGCTGGGGAGGTGGAGACAGGTGGATTTGTGGAGCTCACTGACCAGCCAGTCTAACCTAATTGGCCATCTCCAGGCCAATGAGAGACTCTGTCTCAAAAAGAAATGGGCAACACTCTTGAGGATGGCACCCAAAGTTTTCCTCTGCACAAGTGCATGCTTCACACACACTTGACCACGCACACACCAAATGTGACCATGCACGCATACATGCACATCATGCAGACACACATACTTGCCAAGCAAAACAAACAAAAACAAAACCCCATCAGCCACACAGGCAGTGTCATTTCTTCAGCTTCCATCACATTTTACCCAGAAAGTTCATCAAACTCTGAGAGCCACCAACTTCCGCTTACACAGACAATGTCCCACCGCCCTCAGATGCAGTTCAAAGGGGAAAGGAAATAAAGTTTGATATGTAAAATACTTTTATTTGCTTATTTATGATCAGAGACAGAGAGAGAAGGGGAGAGAGACAAGAGACAGGGGTGGAGAATGGGCACAACAGGGCCTCTTGCCACTGAGAACAAACTCCAGATGCATGTGCCACTTTGTGCATCTGACTTTCTTTGTGTGTTGGAGAGTTGACCTCAGTCATTAGGCTTTGCAAACAAGTGCCTTTAACTGCTGAGCCATCTCTCCACCTGCAAGTTTGACATTTAAAAGTCAAAGAAAATATTCAGCTTAATTGTTATAGATTCATTTGTTCTCTTCTTTATTATTTTTTTAAACGTTTATTGACATTTTGTACAAGTGTAGCAATAAACCATGACGATCCCTCCCACCACCCTCTCCCTTTCCCAAACCCGCACTCCACTGACTCCCTTCTTCTTTCTAATTATTCTCTCTTCTATTTTGATGTCATCATTTTCCCCCTTCTATTATGAAGGCCTTGTGTAGGTAGTGTCAGGCACTGTAAAATCATGAATATCAAGGCCATTTTGTTCTCTCCTTTATCATGAGAGTAAAATATTTACCATCCTAATAATAACAATGACTGGGAAAATTGGAGGGAACTCAATTAAATTGTACCCAGGTATGAAAATAGGTTTTACTGGGAATTTCTGGCTTGGTTATTGCAAGAAAAATGTATCTTTTTAAAGTATTTTTATTTATTTACTTATTTGAGAGTGACAGACAGAGAAAGAGGCAGAGAGAGAGAGAGATTGGGCATGCCAGGGCTTCCAGCCACTGCAAACGAACTCCAGATGCATGCGCCCCCTTGTGCATCTGGCTAACGTGGGTCCTGGGGAATTGAGCCTCAAACCAGCATCCTTAGACTTCACAGGCAAGCTCTTAGCCACTAAGCCATCTCTCTAGCCCAAAAAATATATCTTTTTGTTGTTGTTTAAAGGAGTCATTACCCAGCCTTGAAATGTCTCAGAAATGGACATGTGTCTCAAGTCATACTAGTGAAAGATCAGAGCATGTGTTGTTGAGGATTTGGGGAAAGAAAACATGTTGGAAGGGAAGCTTTTGAAAGAGAGGCCCTTTGGTGCCACAGAGAGTGGCCCAGTCAGTTGCAAAGAAATGACTCAAGAATCTTGTGGTGTGACCCTTCCCCCACTCGAGGAGGGTGTCGAAGGCAGGAGTAGGTATTTCTCATATCTATCTGGCTCATCTGGTGGTACCTGCCACCATGCATTAGTCACTTTCCTCATCACCATGGCAAAATCCTTGATGGATGCAACTTAAGCTTCAATCCGTTGCAGGGGAGAAGGCATGGCGGAGTCATGTGTGTGAGACTCCTCACATGCCGGCAGGGCAAGAAGCAGAGAACTCCAGCCCTAACTGGAAGTGTCTGCCCCCCTCCCCACACTGTCTCCCCAGTACCCACTTCTGTCAGCTAGTTCATACGTCTGAAAGATTCTGCAACCTTTCCAAACAATGCCACCAGCTCAAAATCAAATTCACATGCAGAAGGCTAAGGGTCTCAGCCAACCTGGGGTTTCTCTCGGTTCCTGACTGAACTATGAGTGTAACCTGGCCCAGGTCATCTGTTTCCCAGGCTCAAGTTCAGGGAAAGAGAGAGAACAGCACTTTGACAAAGAGGGTAACGTGTGGCAAGACGGAAGATGGTGGGTGAGTGCAGCAGGCCCTGGCTGGCACAGTGCCCCAGCCAGAATCACACGGTGTAAGGCCATCCAAGCCACCAACACGTCCTTCTGTGGGTCTGTGCGCGCGGAGTCAGTGAGGCGCTTGCGGGGCGTCTAGAGGAAGCGTTAGACCTTTACTAGCTCAAGTACTTTGCCAGACTGTAGATTACATCCAAACCTGGAAGTTTTCAACAGCACCTTCACAGAGGCTGCCCAGAGCTCGAGGCCTGCCCGCGCTCCAGTCAAAAAGGCAGGCCGTGCCAGTTAAAGCTGAGAACCAGAAAACAACCGTGCAGATTTTGAAGCTCGTATTGGATGAGATTTTCCATGCCTTTCTGCTCCGCAGACACCCAGCAATGCTGCAGAGCTAGGTCAAATCCAAGCCCGCAGGAGACGGGCTCTTGCTGAATTAGTGGGCCTTCTTATCTTGAAGGAATGTCAGGGTCCAAATGAAAAAGAGCACCATGCTGGACTTTACTTGAGTGCAAATTTAACTTGGCTAAGTGCTAAGTTGCTTGACCTCTCTGGGCCCACAGCCCCTAGTCTACAAAGTGGGGGGGGGGGTAGAACTAAACCAACAGTGGGATCCTTTGTGTGGGGAAATGTCATTCCACTGAATAAAAATCCCAATAGCATGGAGACAGAAAAGACCATGGGCTATGGGCACAGCCTTTGGTCTGAATCCCAGCTCTGTGACCTACTCAATGCACGGCCTCAGTTAGTTCACTGTACAGCTCTGACTCGCAGCTTCATTATCTGCGAAATAGGGTTGATAAAACTATGCTAAGTGTGATGGTTTGAATGTAAGATGTCCTCCCCCGCCCCCCGCCCCAGCCTCCAAAGTTGGAGCCTTACTTGCTGGAGCAGGTGTGTCACTCGAGGCTTATTAGTTTAACCCTCTTGGCTGTTCAGAGCTAACTCACCCTGGGACTACTTCTGTCCTGCTGCTGCGACAAGATGCGATGCCCCAGCTGCCCTCTGTGCCATGCTTTCCTCTGCCATGCTAAGCCCTCCTCTCAAAACTGCAAGCCAAAATCGACCCTTTCCTCCCATAAGCTGCTTCTGGTTGGATGCTTTGTCCCAGCAAGAATAAACCAACTCATAGACTCTGGAAATTTCGAGGTATTCAAAGGTGTGAGCGAAGCAAGTGGCACGGGGTAGTCATTTAATAAAACCCTAACTCAACAAATATTTATTGAATGCATATGTTGGGCTGCGTACTATATACTAATTTCTAGAAAAAAACCAGTGGGAAATAAACTAGGCATAGCCTTTGACCTCCTAGGTTAATGCCTTGGAATCACACTTATGAGTGTATAATTATCATGTGAGAAGATCTACCAAGAGCAGTAATAGCTGCGTGACAGACGTAATAAATGTCGTTTCCTTTCCCAACTCCTCTCTCACTCAGCCATGCCACCCAGACCACCATTCCCCAAATATTTCTTGTGCTCGCCTTTCTCAGAGCTCAGTGAGGAGAATTCACCACCCACACTGCTTCCCACCAGGCTGACGTTCCAACACCAGAGGTTTCCCAGAGGTCCGCTTCTTTCGCGGCAAACTGTGCATGAAACAACTCAAGCCTATTCCTGGCAGTGGGAGGCAGGCCTCTGGACGGGCGCTGCCAGGCTCGTGATTTCTCACCTCTGCTGAAGGTAGACTTGATGAAGCAACATGTCCTGCTGGCGCTGTCATCCCTAAGCTGTCTAACTACAAAGAATGAGGGCTTCTGCCCAATCTGACACCCACCTGGCGCCAGGTAGATGCGGGGAGGGGGATTAGGAAGGAGGGCATGCCAACTAGAGCTGAACATGTCAGAGAGCCAAAAGATGGAAGAAATCTCACTCCAGCCTCGTGGAATTTTAACTGTGTTAGACAAGTGATGTTTGGCAACTGAGAGAAACGTGGTCACGGCTCCTCTGACGTCTGGCCCGTTTTTGCATGCGCAAGTGAGAATTGCCTCAGTTTGACCTGGCCATGGATTCTGGTTTCCAGTTAGATCATGTGATACAAATGTCCTACAGCTCATTTATTTACTTCTGTTTGCACGTGCATGTGCATATGTTTGTGGGGTGTGTGTAGATACGGATGCCCTGTGAACACACACGCTGAGGCCAGAAGAAGATGTTTGCTGTCCTCCTCTATCATTGTCTCATCTTATTTCTCCAAGACGGAGTCTCACACTGGACTGGAGCTCACTGTTTTTCAATCAGACTAGCTGACCAGGGAGCCCCAGAAATCCTCTTGTCTCTGTCCCCCTCAGAGCTGATGTTACATGGATTTTTAACATGGGTGCTGAGGGTCGAACTTATATCCCTGTGATTGTTCAGCAAGTACTCTTACCCACGAGCCATCTCTCCATGCCCCACTCTTTCAAACCCCTCATTTAGTTTACACATCTAAATGAATCTTTGTTGAAATCTTCCCATCTCAAGTCTGGATTATCAAGTGCCCTGCTATGTATGCACTTGTCTTATTTCAGCTATTCACACATTCCTGCTAACCAAGTTGCAACATTCCTTCCAAGTTGAAAATGTTAGGAGAGGCCATTGTCTCCTGCTTAAAGGACTGTTCCCATGTGCATGGAAGTGTGTGGGAAGAAGGTCTGTTTTCTGTGCCATCCTTTGGGCTCTGATAGCCATCTTGTGATTGTGATGAGGTATTTATAATGTAGCCATCTCATCCCTTTTTACACTGTTAAATAAAAGTTTAACTAGGGCTGGAGAGATGGCTTAGTGGTTAAGCGCTTGCCTGTGAAGCCTAAGGACCCCGGTTTGAGGCTCGGCTTCCCAGGACCCATGTTAGCCAGATGCACAAGGGGGCGCAAGCGTCTGGAGTTCGTTTGCAGTGGCTGGGGGCCCTGGAGCACCCATTCTCTCTCTCTATCTTTCTCTCTGCCTCTTTCTCTCTCTATCTGTAGCTCTCAAATAAGTAAAAATAAAGAAAAAAATTTTTTTTAAAGTTTAACTAAATACTCCCTCAGTCCCAGTTATTGGGGAGGCTGGTTGTCCTAGGAGACCTCTATAGATTTTTTCTTTAATTTTTAAAAATATTTATTTATTTGAGAGACAGAAAGAGGCAGATAGAGAGAACTGGTGTGCCAGCACCTCTAGCCACTGCAAACAAACTCCAGATGCATGTGCCACCTTGTGCATCTGGCTTAACATGGGTACTGGGGAATAGAACCTGGGTCCTTAAGCTTTGCAGGCAAGCACCTTAACCACTAAGCAAGCCATCTCTTCAGCCCCTGCTATACTTTTGATGGAGAATGTCTGTCACAGGCTCATGTGTTAAAGGCTCATTCCTCTGTTTGGTGCTTACTACTGGCCCATGTCAGAAACTCTTATAGAAGGTGAGTCTTAGTGGGAGGTTTTAGGTTACTAGGTCAGTGTGCCTTTGAAGGGAGTTGTGGGAGGCTGGTCTCCATCTTTTCTCTGTTTCCTTCACACAGTTAGGAGATGGCTACCTTTGCACCATGTGTTCCCACCATAACGTGCTGCCACAGTCCAAAGCAATGGCACCAACCGAGTGTGACTGAAGCCTCCAGAACTGTGAGCCCAAACAAACCTTTTTTTCTTTATGTGTTGCTTATCTCTGGCATTTGTTACAGTAATGCAAAGCTGCCTGACACAGAGACATCTCCAGCACATGGAGCATGACAAAGGAAATGCTGTGCAAACCTTGATGACCACCATCACACGGCAGAACCAACTCTGAGCTCGCCCTTCTCAAGACGACCTGTTGTGCAACCTAACAAAATGCTTCCACCATGTGCTTTGAGACTTGTAGCCGGCAGTATTCCTAATGACTGCAGCGCTTGAAGCCCCGTGCTCTGTGGCCTAATATCTTTACGGGAGCATGCTCATCTCCCACCATCCCCACCTTTGCCCATACATGCCCGGTGTGGGTTACTTACCACTCCTGGAGTTCACCGTGCATAACTACCCCTCTGTGTCTTCACTATCAACAATTCTTTCCCCTCACTGAAATCCCTGTCCTTTTGCCCCTCACTGAAAAATTCCTTCATGTCCCTCAAATTACAGCTTACCACATTACCTCTTCTTTTTTCTGATATCTTCCTCACCCCCTCTCCCACTATTTAATCTCTACTGCCAAGGTTTTAGGAAACAGAGGGACTTTTTGTTTGAGTGCTTTGAGGGCAAGAGGTTATCTGATTCACTTTTCATCGAAAACCTTTACTTTTGTACAGGCTACCTTTACCATACTCTTTAAATGTTTATAGAATGGTTTGTAGCATTTGAGGGTGAATGTGGAACAAAAGATTTGCTTAGAGAAAGCAGCACTGCATGAAGAATGCCAGGCACTGCACTTTCCTTTCTGTGGGTTCTGCCCCAGAAGCCTTTCTGGACTCTTATTCCTATGAGATTCCCCTTCCTTCAAGTTCACACTGGAGACCACACACTGCTCAAAACACTTCCAGCAGTGACACGTGATGTTTTTGATGCCTCTTTATCTCTCTAACCAAACATTAAGGAAAATGGCACTACATTTAAACATCACATAAATAGATATGACATGAAAGAAGTAGGACTAGAGAGGAGGAAGTTCTAAAGGCAGGAGGAACAAGAGAGGGAAATGAGGGGAATGAGACTAAATATTCCAGATTTTCTGTATTATATATATATATACATATACACTCTGGATTTAAATGTGCACACATAAATCATGTGAAAACAGAAGAGGGACTACTTGGGGTGAGAAAGGAGACTAACAATAGGGGAAGTGATGGGCTGGAGAGATGGCTTAGCTGTTAAGGCATTTGCCTGCAAAGCCTAAGGAAACAGGTTAGATTCCCCAGAGCCCACACAAGCCAGATGCACTAATTGGCACATACACATGGAGTTTGTTTGCAGCAGCTGAAGACCCTGGAGTGCCCATATTCTTTCTCTCTCTTTCTCTCTCTCGTAAATAAATAAGTGAAGGGAAGTGACAGGGAAGGGCAGTGAGGAGGATAAATACAAGGAAGGTACAGCGACACAAGTGCATGGTACAGAAATCTTGCCATATGGTAATAACAATCAAGCTGAAGAGGGAATTAGCGCAGCATCTCCATTCACACTTGCCTCAAAAAATAATACTTAAGAATAAATCTAACAGAGGAATTTAGCAACCTCTATAATAAAAACTATAAAACACTCAAGAGAGAAATGGAAGAAAGACATTACCATATGGAATGATCGCCTATGCCCTTGGATTGGAAAAATTAATATAGTGAAAATGGCTAACTTACCAAAGTCAATTTTACAGATTCAATACCATCCCCATCAAAACGCCAATGTCCATTTTTCACAGAAGTAGAAACAAACAGTCAAAAAACTCATTTGGAAGCACAAAAGATCTCAGCTATCCAAAGAAATCCAAAGGGAAAAATACAGTAGGCTGTAGCACGATATCAGATTTAGAGCTATAGTTCAGAGCCATAGTAACAAAACCAGCATGGCGCTGGCACGAAAGCAGACAGGTTCATCACTGGAGCAGATGAGAGAAGATCCTGACATTAACCAACACAACCATAGCTACCTGATTTTTTTTTTAATTTAAAAAAGCCAAAGTACTCAGCAGAGAAAAGACAACTTTTTTGTTTATTTATTTATTTTTTATTTATTTATTTGAGAGCAACAGACAGAGCGAGAAAGAGGCAAAGAGAGAGGCACAGAGAGAATGGGCGCGCCAGGGCCTCCAGCCACTGCAAACGAACTCCAGATGCGTGTGCCCCCTTGTGCATCTGGCTAACGTGGGTCCTGGGGAATCGAGCCTTGAACTGGGGTCCTTAGGCTTCACAGGCAAGCACTTCTAAGCCATCTCTCCAGCCCAAAAGACAACTTTTTAACACATGGTTTTGAAAAACTGAATACCTATGAGAAGAATGAAACCACAACCTTACCTCTAACCCTTTACAAAAATCAACTCCAAATAGGTCAATGACCTTAATGAGAGGCCTGAAATCCTAAAATTACCAGAAGAAAATACAAGGAAAACTCTTCAAGATATAGGAATGGGTAGAAGACTCTGACTGCCCAGGAGATAAGGTTGGCAAGTGGTAAGTGGGAGCTCATGGAACTAAGAGGGTTCTGTATAGCAAAGAAAATAGTTAACTAGCAGGGCATGGTGGTGCATGCCTTTAATCCCAGCACTCGGGAGGCAGAGGTAGGAGAATCACAATGAGTTTTAGGCCACCCTGAGACTACATAGTGAATTCCAGGTCAGCCTGGGCCAGAGTGAGACCCTACCTCGAAAAACCAAAAAAAAAAAAAAAAAAAAAAAAAAAAAAAGAAGAAGAAGAAGAAGAAGAAAAAAGAAAAGAAAATAGTTAACTAAGTGAACAGACAGCCTACAAAATGAAGGGCACAGCTATACATTTGGCAGAGAATTAATATCTAGTGTATACAAAGAACTAAAAAACTAAACAATATCAAAAACACATCACCCACTTAAAATGAGCATAAGTAATAAAAGAGAATTCACAAAAGAGAAAATAAAAATGGCCAATAAATATCTACATAACAAGGAAAGTGGCTATTTTTATTCTGACAGTCCAGTGTGGAGGGCCTTAGATGGAGAAGATCATGACAGGACTGGAAATTTTAACAAACAGAGAAGGAATGATTTGCTAATGACTTTACGCCCATGGTAAAAATCCCTGGGGAAGATACAGAGGTGTCTTTCAGTCTCAGGTGGCTCATCTTATAGCAGAGGGTAAGGACCATTCCATTAGCACCTCAAGTAAACTAACTAAGGCTATAGGGCTATTGAGATAGCAGATGGATGGCCCATGAGTCATGTTAACTCCAAAAGAACATTTCAGGCTTGTACAGTCCTAAGGAATGTAAAACTTTGAAATTGTACATGAAAATAAAGATAATCATTTCATTGCTTCTCACCTGACAGCAAACACTTACCATGTCAGAAAGTGCTCTGCAGGCCATTGGAGAAGATTCATCAGTGGTCTTACCCAGCTATGGACCATGCATGCTACAGCCATGACCTTGGTGCAGTAGTGGCATGACTTCTTTGGGAGTAACCAATCACTTTCTGATTAGATTTTAAGTTCTGCTACCCAGGAGGGAATCTATGGCAGGTCATATAAACCTGGTCAAAATCCTGTGATGGGGGCTGGAGAGATGACTTAGTGGTTAAGATGCTTGCCTGCAAAGCCTAAGGACCCAGGATCAATTCTCCAGTAGCCACATAAATCTGATGCACAAGGTGGCGCATGAGTCTGGAGTTCATTTGCAGTGGCTAGAGGCTCTGGGGTGCCCATTCTCTCCCCCCACCATCCTTTTCTCTCTCTCTTAAATAAATAAATAAAATATTTATTTTAAAAGTCCATGGTTGGCGACTGGGGAAATGGTTTAGCCATTATGGTTTTTGCCTGCCAAGCCTAAGGACCCAGGTTTTATTCTCCAGGACCCAGGTAAGCCGGATGCATAAGGGGGCACATGTGTCTGGAGTTTGTATGCAGTGGCTAGAGGCCCTGGCGTGCCCATTCTCTCTTCCTCTCTACCTGTCTCTTTCTATCTAATAAATAAATAAAATTATTATTTTTAAAAGCCCCTGGTTAGGAAGGTCACAGGCCCTAAGGGAGAAGCTACTGCTGTTGCTTCACTTAATGGGCGTGTTGTCAAATTGCCTTCTAAACATTTATGTTCATATTATACCCATAAAAAAATGAGACAGTGAGTTTGCCCAGTACTGGAGGCCTTAAGGAGAAGTAAGATGACTGCCTATACAAGTGAAACCAACACGGATTTGGTATGCGTTTAGGATTTAGGGCCCCTCCCTGTACCCCTAAGAAGCATGATTCTGGGAATAGCTGGTAGCGGGCGCAAAGCAGGACTTGTTCAAGGTGGAGCCTGCAGGATGAGGTCTGGGAGCAAAAAGAAAACAATTGGCACATGATTTCAAGTTTGGATCCAAAGCTGTCTGGCAACTTTATCCAAAGCAGGAAGAAAAAATGTCAGCACACACCAGACTTAAAAAATAATATGCATTTAGTCCAGGAAAAATACTTCCTTTCGTTTGCTCAGTGCTGTGGTTTAAGTTCACTTTCACAGTGTTAGCTTGGTCCTTCCTCATCCTTCTGGGAAAAGACAGCCAGAGAGTTGTCTGTGTGGTAAGCGAAGACGCCACAGTCGGTTACCTCCACATCTAGGACTCATCTTCCTCTTCCAGCTTTATCTCCAGGCAGCAAATTGGTGATGAAGTAAAAGAAATTCCTCCAGGATGCTCGTCAGTCACACGTCCCCTCCAAGTGCTTTCCCATCATGAGGTTCATCCCAGCACCTGCCCGCAGGAGCAGGCCATGCTATAGTTCAGTGTCTTTCCATCAGCCTCACTTAGATCTTTTGTCTCAACAAGAGCCTGATTCTTCTTCCAGTGTAGTCTGGACAGGTGGTCGCCATCTTCCAGAACGGCCCCTTGTGGACTTCAAGCTTGTGATTAAGCTGGCTCTTCATCTTTTTCATCTCCAGACAAAATAATTGACTTAACCTTTCCCTCAAATGACAACTGCCCTCTTGAGAATCAAACACCCCTTTCATGTAAGAGGAGAATTTCAGAGTGGCTCACTTAACAAACCCCCCCCCCTTCTTTAAAAGTTCCTCTTTCTAAAAGCAGTGAGGCTTTTAGTAAGTGAGCTCTTCAAGTAGCCCATTAGCTCTCTGAAAGGGTTAGTAAGAAATACAGTTAGACCTTTGACCTCAGACCTGAGCGCGGGCTTTGAAGAGAAGAGCAGAGCAGAGCCAGGCTGGAAGTTCATCTCCATCTCACTTCTCATCACTGGGCACTAGCATTGGCTGCTCCCCTAAACAGAGCAATCCACAGTTCTAGGGTTCTCTCGTGTTGTCTTTTCATTCTCCGGCCTCATCTCATTTCACATCCCAAAGTCCACTGCTGGCAGTCCCTGGAGCAAGTTACATTAACTTGACTAAAATTTCCAGAGCCCAAGTGCCTCACTTCTTTTACTCCATGGGAAAGGACATGCGATGAGTTTCAACTGTTGTGACTCAAACTGTCTTTCCCAGTGGCCTCCTCAACAGTTACCTTTCTGGATTTCCACTTCCTCTGGTAGAAAAGGGAATGGACATTACTGTGTTCAGTAGCCAGTGTAAGACTCACACAAAGTCCAGGTAACCTGTGCCATGTTTTGTCAATGAATAGGAATTTAACATTGCCACCTTAAGTCACTCACTACATGTCTTCCAGCCCAGCATATGTCAAAGAAGAAAGAGATTGTCTCAGTTAAACTACCCCTAACAAGGCCCCTGGTGGACAGGCCTGGGGAGAGGCCAGCAGATAACTTCCTGCCTAGCCCCATTCTGCTCTGGCACATCTGGAGTCTGATACATCCGTGAGAATTAGCCTCTCCTGAGGACTGCCTGTGTCACTGTACCTGTGTGTTCAGCTTACCTGCTGTGATCAGAGCCTGGTGCTCTTGAAGGCTGTTCATAGAGTGAAGGCTCAACAGAAAGTCTGTCCATGGGGCCCATTCATGTCTGTACTGAGGTGTCCCAGGATTTGCTGACCTAAAGAGGGGACATGTGGGTAACCCCAGCTTACACTTTCATCTCATGCACCCTCTGTCTTCCTTCCAGTCCGCTAGCTGAGCCAGATATTTTATTATTGCTGCTGTTGTTAGTATTTGATTGCTTGGTCTGGAGCTGAGTGCTTCCCTCCGTGAACTGTGTAGTCAGGATCATCTATCAGTTTATAATGGAAAGGCGGTCTTGGTTTACTGATGAGCCAAACCGAGCACAAACAGATATCTCCATCAGCACAGAGTGAGTACCACTTTTTTTGTTAAATTCAGAGACATATTTAAAAAAAATATTTGTTTATTTATTTGTAAGCAGAGGCAGAGAGAAGAGAGACAGACAGAGAGAATGGGCACACCAGGGCCTCCAGCTGCAGCAAACACACTCCCTATGCATGCACCACTTTGTGCATCCGGCTTTACGTGCATACTGGGGAATTGAACCCTGGTCATTAGGCTTTGCAGGCAAGTACCTTAACCTCTGAGCCATCTCTCCAGCCCCTAGAGTGAGTACCTTTCATCTGAAATACTTGAGGCTTCAGTGTTTCAAAGTCTGGACTTTTTTTTTAATTTTAGAATACTTGCAGATATATAATGAGATAACTTTGAGGTAATTTTTATGCAGTATTGTTGGTGTGTCTGCATTTTGACTATGACTTGTCATGTGAGGTCAGGTTTGGAACTTCCTACTTGTGGCATCTTATTGGTGCCCCAAAAGTTTTAGGTTTTGGAATTTCTCAGGAGATTCCAGATTTTCAGATTCCATCCAGACATCCCTTGGGCCAGCTAGTGAGTCAGGGCAAACTGCTGCTGTAGCTCACCAGCCCCCCACCAACCCTGCGTCCACTTGGGGAGGGCTGAGAGAGCTCCACATGGCTGGAAGAAGGGGCGCACTCACTCAGTGGAATACATTCTGCTCACTACAGAGCTGCTAGCCTAAGGGGAGAGGCAGGAGGTGGGTCTCCAGCCCCTCTGAAGGGCCCCACACTTGAGCTCAAGGCAGGGTCTTCCCAAAGATTGTTTGTTGTCTTGAAGCCTGCCACCATCTCACCAGAAACGCCACGGCAGCCCATTAGCTAAATGGTGAGAATAGGGAAATGCCATTTTCCAAGGCTTGCAACCAGTTGGAAAATCCTGGAGAGGCATATTTGAGTTTTCCAACTATCTACAATCTCTTCAAGAGCCATTAGTGTTAACTGAGGACAAAATAAAGGAGAGGAGAGAGAAGAACATCCGGGCTCATCAGTCCTGACTGGAGCGGAAGGGAGGACCAGGGCAAGGGAAACATTGCCTGTAGAGTTTGGTATTTGTTCTGCAATCAGTGGAGCGCTTTGGGTAACTCTGTGGAGAACGAGAGAGACAGAGTGGGAGAGACAGAGTACCACAAGCCACAGTGCAAGCCTCTGCCTGGGAATGTGTTGCTCAAACATTTTAAACTAAAAGATTGAAAACTACATGTATTTCTTTATTTATTCACTCGTTTGACTGAGAGAAAGAGGAAAGAGGCAGTGGGGGGTGGGGATGGAAGAATGGGTGCATCAGGGCTTCCTGCCTTTGCAAAAGAACACCAGACATTGGCACCACTTTGTGCATCTGGTTTTACGTGGGTACTAGGGAGTCTAACCCAGGCCCGCAGGCTTTGTGAGCAAGTGCCTTTACCCACTGAGCAGTCTCTCCAGCTTCCAAGACTTTAAATGCGGGCTTTTGTCTCGTACGATGGGACCACAGATATCTGATGCCAAGGACCTACCCATCCCTGTCTTTTGATTCCGCATTTTCTCTTCCCTATCTGTATAGCCCTGGAACACTTTCCACTGCCATTAAAGCTTTCCTTGTGTGCCCCAACTACCCTCTCATCCTAAAGACTCCAATTCAAAGATCAACTCACTCTTTCTTTTTTACAATTATTTTATTCTTATTTATTTATGACAGAGAGAGAAAACGCATGCTCCAAGTCCTCTAGCTACTGAAAATGAACTCCAGATGCATGAGCCACAATGTGCATCTGGTTTACATGGGTTCTGAGGAATTGAACCTGGGTCCTTAGGCTTCACAGGCAAGCAAGTACATTAACCCCAAAGCCATCTCTCCAGCCCCACAACTCCCCCTTTCTCTAGTCTCCCACCATAGCAGTGTGGCTTGTTTCATATTGTATTAATTGATCTTGTTAGGAAAAATGTCTTCCCCTTTTGATTTAAAAGCTAGAACTCTCTTATTTATCTTTGCGTTCTCATCAACAGGTTGTATATGTTGAATGAATCAATGAGCAAGTGAGTGAATGAGTGAAATCTGTTTTCCTCCAAAGTTCCTCTGTCTGAAAACTCTTTCAATACCTGTTTTAAATCTTTGATTGTTTGAAATCTTTCCATGCCTGCTTTATACCTTTCCCTGCAAACACCTCATGTCTGCTTCTGTTGTTGAGTGTTCCTTTCTCAACCTAATGGTTTTCAGTCTTGAGTTGTATTTTTTGATATTGCTTGTCCTGCTGTGTGAGCCCAGTGGGAGAACTACTCACAAGGGCCTTTGCTAAGTTATCTGACAGCACCTGCAATTCTCCGGGCAGTTTCTATACCCATAGTAACCATGTGCTTCCTGAAATCATGAATCATCATTATCAAGCTTATTGAAACCCTTTCTTTGTGACTAGCATCGTGGAAGGTGTTTTCCATGTGTCTTATCATTCAGTTTTCTGTCTGCTCTAGAAGTATGACCACTACCCTATTTTTCAAATGAAGAAACCAAGGCATGAAAAATTTGGTAAGACCAAATGACTAGCAAAAAATGGAAGTGGGGCAGGGGAGATGGCAAGGCTAGTCAAATGATACAGTAAAACATTGAATTCAAATCCAGGTGACTCAGGCACTCAAGTCTTTAAACACTCATGTTACCTTCCATATGACATGTATTAACATTTACTTAGCACTTACTATGTGCCACACATTCTTACCATGTTTAACTAAGCCCTGTGCTTATTTTATCCAATGCCCCTAATGGAGGAGAGGGTTAATTATGGAGCAGGGGGGAGTGGAAGGGGAGCGCTAGAGAAATGGGGCTGAGTGTCACAGGAAGGGTTATTGGCCTGGGCTACAGATGAAGGTGAGGGGGCTTGGAACAGGTTTGAGTAAGAGGCATAGAATGAATCAGAGTGGGTAGTTTGGGATGAGGAACAAGAAGATTCCTAGCTCTTGGGAACACATCCTTGTGTGTTATTATGCATATGGAAGAAAGATGGATGGGTCAAAAGGACCAGGCTGTGGCATCTCTTTTAAAATTTTTTTTTCATTATTTATTCATTTGAGAGCAACAGACACAGAGAGAAAGGGAGAGAGAGAGAGAGAGAGAGAGAGAGACAGAGAGAGGGGGAGGGAGGGACAGAATGGGCGCGCCAGGGCTTCCAGCCACTGCAAACGAACCCCAGATGCGTGCACCCCCTTGTGCATCTGGCTAACGTGGGTCCTGGGGAATCGAGCCTCGAACCGGGGTCCTTAGGCTTCACAGGCAAGCACTTAACCACTAAGCCATCTCTCCAGCCCGTGGCATCTCTTTTGATGGATGCTACAAACTTGCACCCTGAGTTCTTCACTACATAAAATCTTACATGGAAGAAGTCTTGGGACAGAGCAGATCCAACATAATTTGGGATCTGGAAGGCTACCAGCTCTGGAATTTGGGGGCATCAAGTTAACCTCTATAAACCCTTGTTTTCTCAGTTGTCAATAGAGCAAATGATACCTACTCCATAGTTTAGTAGATGCACTAAATGAGCTACCGTAGAGGAAGCATGTGTATGCAGTAAGCTTTTGGTAACTGTTAGCCCCAGTCTCCACCCATGATTGGCATTTTAAGCATCCTGCAGAGACCCGTGTGTGCGTGGATTTGTTCTCAGAGATGCACTATTGTGAGGTGGTGGAACCTTAAGGAGGTGGAGCTGAATGGCCGCTCTTCAGGTTACTGAAGACAGGCCCTTTAAGAGTATGGTAGATGCTGGCCACTTGGAGATACGGTGAGTGGCTTTGCTTCAACACTTCCTCCTATAAGTGCTGCTTCAACCCAGGCCCCAAACCTGGGGCCAATACATCAAGGCATTGAAACCACCACAACCGTGAGCCAGCATGTCTTTTCTTTCTATAAATTAATTGCCTCAGATATTTTGTTACAGTGATGGAAAGCTGACTACGTATGACTTCTATTTTAATTCTATCCTTCAATTGTCTCGTGCAGTAGACTCCATGTCTCCAGCTAAGTTTTGACTTTTCTCAGATGGGAGGGTTATTTCGGTTATTGTCTTGGTTTCTTCATTCATTCATTTATTCATTCACTTCTTCATTACTTCATCTACAGTTTACCTACTGATGTTGTGGATTTGACCAATTTTGTAGAAATAATGAAGAATAGTAAATGGTTCTTTTTTAAAAGATCCTTTACAGGCAATCTATGTGTGGGATATGTCAAACTCAGTTTATACATCAGAGAACTGTTTCATGGGAATAGCTACTGAGCATGTGACACTGTCAAACATTGGATCAGCACACTGAGCAGTTCAAAGGGATCTTTCCCAGAAGGGCTCTCATTTCCTTCCCTCAGTTACTGAATACATTGCCTTAACCTCCACCCTTGGCATCAATCATCCTTGCCTTTGACATAGTTTTGAGGCATAAATAGTTCAATCCGTTTTCATGGATCAGCTGGTTGAGTTTTAATTTAAAAAATATTTCCCCCTTATAACAGCAATTAACTTGTGTTCACAGGGATATTTTAATGAAAATAAAAAGGAGACAATGTTGCACTTGAAGTATTTTTAGCTCTACCCTGGTGAGTCTCATTGTTAGGACTTTGACATGGATCCTTCTGGGTTTTTATAATATCTGTAAAAGGATATGACCAATGCCTGAAATAGGATTATTAGATTTAATATCAGCTTGTCTTTCAGCTTCTAATTTCCACTTTAGATTCCATCCATTTCTATTTGTTTATCTAAAAATAGGGGAAGTTTTTTTTTTTTTTTTTTTTGTATAACAGAGAAACCAAAGATGGTTGTTTACATGACATGAATTCTTGGCTAACATTTGTGTTAGCAAGTGATAATTATTCCAGACCTTGTGTACTAAGACTGTGTGTGTACTTGAAACCGAGTCCCCAAGGAGTGTGACTGCATTGCTCTTACATCCTGGCTCATTGGAACGTCCCCTCCATCCCCCTTACTCTCATCTCTCATGGTCCACAAAGCTCCGAGGAGGTGAGCAGTACCACCTCAAGGAAATCCTCTCCTTGGAGATCTTTGCTGAAAAAGCACTTCTGCCTGCACGGTGTGCAGATGGCCCAAGCCACGGTGGACAGCACACTGTACAAAAGGAGAAGCCACGCCAAGGACATTGTGTTCTGCCTGTAATCAAATCCCACTGACTGGTGGATTCTTTAATTCAAAAGTTTGACTAGGATGGTACTTTAAAAAGAACTCCAGCTGGTTAAATTTAAGGCCTGACAAAACTCCCGTCTAATAATACCTCTGGCTCCAGGCCTGCCACATCCTTTTGCTGAGGAACCGGGTGAGTTTTCACCCACGTTGGGCTGTGTCTCTCTGCTGAGTCGGAGGCAGGCAGAAAGATGCTTTTCCTCGCATTGGCCTCGCCAGGGCCCAGCCACTTAATGAAATGAGCAGCCTCTGCCTTCCCCGGGCTGTCGGAGCGGCCTCGTGCCTGCCGATGCATTTTCAGAGGCTGATTGTGCAAGAAATCTTGCTATTTTTGTAAGTGGTTTGGCCCCGTCAGTCATTAACCTGGCATCTCTTCCCCGTGGCTCCACCGTGTCCGAGGTTCTCCACTTTTGTTTGCCAGACGTTTGCAAAAGCAAGTTCTTTTTTTAAAAAAGTTCATCTTTGCTCTGGTTATGTTTGTCAGTTCCCCCAAAAACGTATTTTTGGGACATTCAGGGGCATGTTCCTAGCTAACCCCAGGCTCTTCACTTGCCATAGCACACAGATAGTTCCAACCCCTTTTGTGGCTTAGTTCTGTCCCCAGGAGCAAATCAGCAAGTGGTTCAGAAATGGGTGAAGACATGCATAGGGGAGTTCTCAGTCCTTAGGTTTAAAACCTTGGCCGCACTGAACACTTCCTACATCCCTCTAGCTGAATTCGCCCCTCCTATGTGTGCACCCGGATCATAACCCTTATAGACCCTATGCATGGATGAAGGCACTGCCGGCCTTGTGCTTAGAAATCCAGTTGCCTTATGGTGTAAGCACCACCAGCTTCATTTTATAGGTGGGCAAACTGGGGGTTCACAGGGTAAGAGGCATGACCAAAATCACACAGAAGTGATGGACCCAGACTCCAATACAAGTTGACTGCCTCCAAACCCAGTGCTAATAATGCATTGTTTTATTATCTTTGAGGCAGAAGAGACGGGGGAAGGAATGGATTCTGAAGTGGCGTGTGTGTGTGTGTGTGTGTGTGTGTGTGTGTGTGTGTGTACAGTGGGTAGAAGGAAGGTGGGGCTGTGATACCTAGTGGAGGAGAATGAAGCTTAATATTCTGTGGTTCTATCTGCTCACACCTGTGCCAACCCCTGACTTCTGCTTAGCCTCAGAGGTCAGCTGTTCAGGGCTAAGGTTCTGTTACCCAGTATCAACCTCCTCACACGTTGTTGGGAGGATTAAAGGTGGTATGGAATGTCAGGCCTCAGGGCACTTGGGGCACGTAGAAGACATGGAACCCATTTTACTATTTATTATTGTTAGTGATATTTTAAAACAAAACATAATGAGTGTTAGGGATTTCAGAGCAGCAAGGCACTGGTTGCGCCAAAGCTGTAGAGGCTCCCAGAAGCTGGCTGGAACAGTATTAAGAACACAGCTGAGGGCTTGAGAGACTGCCTAGTGGTTAAGGCACTTGCCTGCAAAGCCTAAAAATGCATGTTCAAATTTCCAGGTCCCATGTAGCCATACGCACAGTGACGCAAGCATGTAATGTAGCACATGCACACAAGGGGGAGCACACACCTGAAGTTCCTTCATAGTCACTGAAAGGCTCTGGCATGCCCATTCTCTCTCCCTCTCAAAAATAAATAAATAGGGCTGGGGGGGGGTTGCTTAGTGGTTAAGGCATTTGCCTACAAAGCCAAAGGACCCAGGTTCAAGTCCCCAGGACCCCGGTCAGCCAGATGCACAAGGGGGCTCACAAGTCTGGAGTTTGTTTGCAGTGGCTGGAGGCCCTGGCACACCCATTCTTTCTCTCCCTCTTTCTCAAATAAATAAATAAATAAATAAAATATTAAAATAAATAAATAAAAAAGAACACAGTTCAAATGAGATGCAATAGTCCCTTGCCTGCCTCACCAGTCAGCTTTTTCATGGTCTCTTCTCATTTTCCTGAAACCTTGACAGAGAGGATACTGGGACAATGAAGAAAATAGTGCTTGGGACCAACCAGAGGCCTCAGGGATTCCAAGGTGAAAGGGGAAATGTTAGTGGGATGTGGGCTTTGCAGGCTAGGCCTGCAAATCAAGTGTATTTTTATAAACTTCAAGAAAGCTTCAAAGTTGGCTTGCATCAAAATCTCTGTGCTCCTCTGTTAGAAGCCACCTTTCCAGTCTAAGTTCTTCAGGTCATAGAAGCTTCAGGAAAGCCAAAAATAGAAACTGACCAGTCACTCATCGCCATGGCCGGGCCAGCGGGCCTTCCTCACCCACTCTTCCTCTTTCCCGGGGAACCAGGGGGAGGGCAATCTAACCTGATCACTGCATTTCAAAATTTTCTCAGCAGCGATAAAAATAAACTTCAAGTGTCCACATATTTGATCAATTTACTTTTATCCTGTGATCGAATAAGCCTCAGCCCCGCAATCAGAAAGAAAAACATTTTGCTAAGCGTTTCATTTTTCCAGTGATTCATCTAGCCGTGGCCTCACAGTTGACAGGATGGGAAGAAGGTATTTAATGCTGAAATAATTTTTACGACCACATCACAAGGGGATGGAATGGCTTTTAAGGTGCACCATATTTTAATCACAAACATACACAAAGCATGCATTGTTCCACAACTTTAGAGAAGCTTGCATTGGAATGCTAGAGTCATAATACCGCTATCAAGAAAGGAAAGACTTTTTTTTTTTCTTTTATAGTCCATAACTCCTTTTGCCGTTGGTTAGGCTCATAGATTAGAGGCAAAAGTGTTTTGGAAAGAAAAGAACAAAGAGTTCACCCAAATCAAGCTCTCAAGTCCAGGAACACTAAAATTGGCCACCTCATGATCTCACACAGCTGGCAAGCTAGAGGGAGGGTCTCCTTGGAAGGGTCAGAAGGATTCCCAGAAAGCAGGGACATAGGCAGAAGATGGGGACAGCTCAGGGACCAAACACATGACCACTGACTCCTGCTAGCTTTCTCTAGGCTCTGAACCCTGTCGTCTTTGGAGGGAGAGAAATTACATTGCTGCTATGGTCTCCAACATCAGGGTCAGGCCACCCTCTTTCCAGCTGCCACATAGGCCCAGAGACACAGGAAGCAGAGAGGAACAGGGGAAGGGAGAAGAAGAACGAGAGAAGAAGAGGTGGAGAGAGTTTTTGAGAAGACAGGATAATGTGGTGAGGAAACTTTGGAGTCAGATGGAACTGGGTTCAAATCCCACATCTGCCACTGCTCTGTCGTGTGATCTGGGCTGAGGAACTTTATCTACTGAACCTGAACTTCAGCGATCTGCTGGGCTGGGTTACAAGATGGAGGGGCTGGAGAGATGGCTTCGTGGATAAGAGTGCTCCTCGTACAAACATGAGGGCCTGAGCCCACTTGAGTTTGATGTCTAAGCACCCACATAAACAGCTGAGCATGACCACACATGTCGTAATCCCAGTCCTGTGGGGGGCAGAGACTGGAGAATGACTGGGGCTCTGAAAAAAATGGCAAACTCTGGAATCAGTGAGAGACTGGGTGAGTGATGGAGGCGGGTATTCAACGTTCTCTTCTGGCCTCCATACATGCGCCAAAGGGCGCGTGCATGTGCACACTCACACACATGCATACATCACATCACATCACACACACACATGCACATGCTGAAAAAAATGAGTTAGATGAAATAGCTCAAAATGAAGCTAACATATGAATCTGAACACATGAGATGCCAGCACTTGGGGGGTAGAGACATGAGGATCAGAAGTTCTGTCAAGGTGACCAAGAGTTCAAAGCTATCCTGAGATACATGAGACCTCATCCCCGCCCCCCGCAAAAAAAAAAAAAAAAAAGTGAAAAAGTGTCAGGACCATATGACCGAACGTCACCACTCGTGAATATACACTTGAAGGAACCTAAGAAGGCATACAAGAGAGACCCTTACTTGAACATCTATGTTTAAAATGTCATGGACCCACAATAACCAAGTTGCAGAATCAGCCTGGATGTCCATCAACAGATGAGAGGGTAAAGGAGGTGCTGGGGTATGCCATGGGTGCTCCACAGTGGGGTACCATTCACTTACAAAGGAGGGCAGAGGCATGCCATTTGCTGAAAATGATGGAACTGCAGATCCACCAAGTTTAGCAAAATAAGCCTGACTAAAGAAAGGCAAATATTGCATGTTTTCTCTCACATACAGAAGTTAGATTATTCTTATATTTTTTTAAGTCATGAAGGTAGAAGAGGGACTATTTGGAGAGAGGAAGGAGACCCGTTGGATTAGGAATGTTATTTGGCCCACTGACTTTTGGCCTGCTTGTTCCGTTAGTGACGGTGGGACACTGAACTCTCCAACAGTGCTGGAGGATCTTCCCACACCTCCTTCCAGCCTACAGTTTTGGACCCGCATGCCCTGGCACTGTGTAGTGGGGAGCAGACGCATTTGCAGCGGCTGTCTTCTCGGAGAACGGCCTACTCCATCACTAGGTAGAACTGCCATCCATCTGCTGGTTTCCCTCCGTCTTGGGTGTAAGCGCCCTAATACTAATGCGGCAGCTGCTGCTTTCTTTTGATTAGAAAACAGTGGGGAACATCTTCCACCATCCTTTCAGTTCTATTTTTATTTTATTTATTTATTTGAGAGAGATAAAGAGGAAGAGGCCGACAGATAGAATGGGTGCACCAGGGCCTCTAGCTACTGTAAATGAACTCTAGATGCGTGTGCCCCCTTGTGCATCTGGATAACATGGGTCCTGGGGAATCAAACCAGGGTCCTTAGGTTTTGCAGGCAAAAGCCTTAACTGCCAAGCCACCCCTCCAGCCCTCCTTTCGGTTCTAACGTGCCAGATTCTTTATATTTTAAGTAGACTTATTTCATTTAAAAAATTATATTTGTTTGTTTGTTTACTTATTTATTTATTTAAGAGATAGAATGTGTGCCAGGGACTTCTGCAGCTGCTAATGAACCCCAGGTACATGTGTTACTTTGTGCATCTGGCTTTACACGTATAACGGGGAATCGAACCAAGATTGCCCGGCTTTACAAGTAAGTGACTAACCGCTAAGCCACATCTCCAGCCCCTACGAGGATTTTGTAATAAAAAAATGAATGGACAAAGACTTAGGTCTTCTTTCTTTAATCCACTGTGATATCTCTATCTTATAATTGGTATATTTTAGGTTATCCACATTTAGGGTGAGTATTGGTATATTTTAATCAATGTAAAACGTGTTTTGGTTTTCCCATCATTACTAGAGGCTTCCTTTTATGTTTCTTTTCAGATTTGAATCAAACAGTTCATATGATTCTACTTTTATCTTCTCATAGCATCTTAAATGTGAACTTAAAAAATATTTTTAAGGAGCTGGAGGGATGGCTGAGCAGTTAAGGCTTTTGCCTGTAAAGCCAAAGGACCCAGGTTCAATTCCCCAGGACCCACATTAGCCAGATGCACAAGGAGGCACACACATCTGGAGTTCATTTTCAGTGGCTGGAGGCCCTGACGTGTCCATTCTCTCTCCTTCTCCCTCTTCCTCTCTCCCTCTTTCTCTCTGTCAAATAAATAAAGAAAAATATTTAAAAAATATCTTTAGGGCTGAGATGACAGCTCAATTAGTAAAGTGTGTGTGTGTGTGTAGAATCGTGTACCACTGTGCCCTTTTAATAAATGCTTACAGCACCCTATGGTTTTTATTGCCAATACGTATTCCAAATATAGTTTTATTATTTTTATGGGAGGCAGAAAGAGAGAGAAAACTGGCACGCCAGGACCTCTAGCCACTGGAAACAAACTCCAGATGCATGCACCACCTTGTGCATCAGGTTTTATGTAGGTACTGGGAAATTGAACCCAGGTCCTTAAGCATTGTAGGCAAGCACCTCAACCACTGAGCCATCTCTCCATCCAAGTATAATTTGTATTATCATTTTATATGCATAATTGTCTAATGTCTCTTTTCCTGGCCAGACTACAAGCTTCCCGGGAGCAGAGCACTGTCTGTGTTGTTCAGCACAGTACCTATGTCACATAGCAGAGTGACTGGCATGCAGTAGGCCCTCAGTGGCTATGGTGAGTAAGTGAACATATGAATATATAAATGAAATAAGTGATCTAAACAGTCTTGTATAATGGAGGGTAAAAGTCCTGTTTTACCTTCTTGGATTATCTTTCTGTGTCCAGACCTCTCCCTTGCACTCCCTGGTTAAAGCTCAGGGCTTCTACAAGATTCTTCACATTTCCACCAGCACCCTTCAGAGAAAGTTCTGGTAGCTCACAAGGCAGCAGACATTTTGTAGACAGCACCGCTCCCTCGAGCTATCTTCTTAAAGGGAAAAAAGCCAGATTTTGGTATGCTTGTAAAGCACACATCCTTTTAAAGCCATGTAAGGCAGAGAGGGGAGCCCAAGTGGCTGCCTGGAGAAGCTATCTGCGTTTCCAGCATCCTGCCAGGGTCCTTCCTGGGCATGGCTGGTGCCACGTCAAGCACCCAAGAGTCTCAGCATAACAGAAAACGGAAAACTCCAGCTGAGCAGTTTCACCTTCTGTGACATCAACAGAAATCTGCCAGAGTGCTAAAGCTATAATAATAAAATTTAAAAGTAACCAAATTTTAGCATTTTAATTTTTTTGTTTATTTTTATTTGTTTATATGAGAGCGACAGACAGACACAGAGAGAAAGAAACAGATAGAGAGAGAATGGACGTGCCAGTTCCTGCAGCCACTGCAAACGAACTCCAGATGTGCCCCTTGTGCATCTGGGTCCTAGGGAATCGAGACTCGAACCAGGGTCCTTAGGCTTCACAGACAAGTGCTCAACCACGAAGCCATCTCTCCAGCCCAAATTTAAGCATTTTAAAGTAGCCGCCTCAGTTATTGCAGCAGGTTTGAGGAATGCTCAAGACCCATGGTCTGACTGCTTCTGAATCACCCCCCCACCACCACCACCCAGAAGGGGAAAAGATGCAACGTGTGCGATGCCCAAGGACCATCCCCACCTCCATCTCCCACTTCAGTTACAAAGCAAGCCAACCAGCCCGCCAGCAAACAAGCAAACCACCGTTAGCCAAGCAAGACAAGGCTTCCTGAAAAGCCCAGTAGTAAAACAAAGCAGAACTACCTCTGAGGGTGACTGATGGACGCCTAGCATGCCCAGGGCCCCGGGTTGGATCCCCAGCGCCTCCTAAAGGTAAGCAAATAAAGGTGGAACCAGGAATATACCAACCTAGAGATTGCGCCACAAGCTTCTTTAATATGGCATTGACTCAGGTGTCTATCAGCAGAGGACTGGGCAAAGAATACATGGTATGTGAGCACCATGGGATTTTATTCAGACATCGTGTCATTTGCAGGAAAGTGGAAACAACTGGGCATTAGCATGTTCAGGAATTACGCCAGATGCAGAAAGACAGATATCACATGCATCCTCTCACTTGTGAACCCTACATTTTACATGGCCATAAAATCAAACAAAGGAACAAAGGAGACTGAGGAGAGGAGTGAGGGGACAGAGGGGGAAGGGGATATGGTTAAAGTATGTCCTTAGGAAGCTTAGTAATTTCGATCATGAATATATGCCCATCGAAGCAGATGAGGCTTGGAAGGCAGCTCAGGAGATCAAAGTGCTTGCCACAAAGCGTGAGGAGCTGAGCTAGGGTTCCCAGCTCACATCTAAAATGCTGAGTGTGGTGGCACATGCCTGTGGACCCAACACCTGGGAGGCGGAGACAGAAGGATACCTAGGACTCACTGGCTAGCTAGTTTAGTGCAATCAGTGAACTCTAGGTTCACAGAGAACCGTGTCGCAAAGAATAAGATAGAGAGCAGCTTGAGGAAGTGTCCCAATGTCGACCTCTGGCCTGCACACGCATCCACACACAAGTGTCCCCATACGTATAAACCTGAATAAACACACTCATGCAACACACACACACACACACACACACACACATGAGCCATTGGAACTGGATAGGACTTTTGTGACACTTCTAATCATCTCTCATTTCTGACATAGAGGATGCTGTCTACATGAATTTACATGACTTGTCGACTGTCCCAGAGATAGCACATTCTAAAGCCAAGAGTAAACCCTGAAACCTTGGAACAACCATTCTCATTTATATTTAGAATAAACACTAGGTGAAGAATACCACGTTTGCTTAGAATGTTGGAAGCTCCCACCCTAATGAAGCAGTGGTATTATTCCTGAAGTCACTGCTTTTCGGTGACTTTCATAGAGCTGAGGTGGCATGGACCACCCTGGTAAATAGCATCCCAGAGAGGGTGGATGCCCTCCTGGGTGGAGACCGGATGCCCAGCTGCCCCACCCTTGGCAGAGCATGGCAGACAAGTGACCACTGTAGGTGGAATGAAACCAGCAACAATGTTAGCAAGTTCCTGAAGGCTACGGTGGCGTGCCTGCCGCTTTGGAGTGAGAAGAAAGCCCAGCGAGAAGCAGATGGCGGAAGCTCTTGATCCTGGTTCCGTGGGCCTCCACTGTGTGCCCAGGAGAAGGGTGAGAAACAGATGAGCACATAGTAAGGTTACACAGATAGGCAAGGGGAGACAGAAACTGAGAGTCAATACTTTCCAGAACCTTCTACATGAGTGTTGAGTCCCCTGCTGAAAGCAAGGCTGCAGTTGTAAAACTTTTCATGCAAATGTCCAAGCCAAGCCCTTTGCTTCTGGGTCAAAGCTTCTCCCTTGGGAAAGGATCCGGAAACCACATGGCAGAAGTCAGCTGTCCTCATAAGAGGGTGCTTTGGCCTCCTAAGACTGCTGTGACAAAGCCCCTCACATGTGGGCTTCTGCGGCAACATATTCTCCCTCATTTCCAAAGGCCACAGACCAACATCAAGGTCAACAGGCCTGGTTTCTTCTGGACCTCTGAGGGAGAGTCTTTTCCCTGTCTTACTCCTGGGTTCTGGTGTTGCCAGCACTCCACGGTTTGTAGCAGCTAACTCCTAGCTCCTCTGTCAGCACCTCTGGGTCTATGCCTCAAGATCACCCTCTCCATTGTCTTAGGAAGACGCCAGTCACTGGACTTAGGTCCCACTGACTCCAGTATGGCTTCATCTGGAGTAATAGCTGCAAAAACCAGGCATCCAAGTAAGGTCTCATCCTGAGACTCCAGGGTAGACGTGAATTTTAAGATAGGCACCATCCAACCCAGTACCCAGACGGAGGACGCTTGTCCTGCCTAAGGCCACTCACAGATCCAGACGGCGCGCGGCTGCAGGAGAAGGAGGGAATAAGGATGGTGGTGAAAAATCCTCTCTCCCAGGGCCCAGGCACAGGGCCTGAGAAAGGCTGAGGATCGGCCATGGCTGTAAAAATAAGTCCTGCCACACCACAGATGGGAAACGGCAAGTGCAGGGGCATGGAGAGAGCAAGGGTTCGTACGCTACATCTGCCTAGAACGTTTGCGCTACAGCCCTCACCCCAAGGTGGCTGTAACTGGAGAAAGAACTTCTTACCTAGTGCTGGGTTTTTTTAATTAAGGTTCACTGAAGCCACAGGGCTGGGATGCTGATCCAGTAGGATTGGTGGGTGTGGTAAGAAACAGTGCTTCACTCTTTTTCTCCCTTCCTCCCTTCTTTTCTCAGTGTGCACGCACACACACACACACATCCCAAAGAAAGGTCTCATGAGGACACAGTGAAAAGGCTGTCAATAATCAAGTGATAGACCTGATATTGTCAATAGATGAATCCATAAACAAAAATGTGATACATACACATATAAGAGTTTCATTCAACCATAAAGAAGCATGAAATTTTGTCATTTACTGGAAAATGAATACAACTAGAAATTTTCATATTAAGCAATAAGCCAGACTCAGAAAGAAATATCATGTATTCCTCTCATTTGTGGTTCTTAGATTATATATGGATACATGAAACCACATATATGTGTTATGTATATTATGGCATGAAACAGAATGGAGGCTGGGGAAGAAAGGAGCCTGGCAGAAAAGAAAGTGTAGAGGGCAAGGAAAGGGGAGGTTGTGAGGATGAATATGGTCAGATACCTTGAAAGAAGTTCTCTATGAAACCAATCACTATACACAATGAATGCATGCTGATAGGGATTCGTAATTAAATGAAATAATAGATTGTACAATAAAGAAAAAAAAAAGGTCTTCATCTACAGCCCAAGGACTCCTGCCAATCCTGGCTTGCCTTGATCTTGAACACCCTGTCTCCAGTGCTGTGACACAATGAATGAATCCTCTAGTGTAAGCCACTCAACCTGTGGCATTTTGTCACAGCGGCTCAAAGGGTGACTCAGAACTTCTCTGGACACTGTGAAAGCTGAGGTGGAAGAAGAACCGAGAGGGAGAGAAAAAAAAAAAAACAACCTTTATTTCCTACATCACTTGGGGGATTCAAAATCTAAAGCAAACATTGGCTCACCCCTGGACTTGAACTCCTCAAGGGGAGAGGCAAACCCCCAATCTATATATGGATGCTCCATTCTAGCTTGTCAGTGGGGTGTGTGCAGGGAGGTGGGGTAGAACAAGAAGACACTTCGGCGCTCCCACCTGAGCCTCACCACCCTCTGCTTCACCAGGGAGCATTTCTGTCTTACCCAGCAGGACCAGCTTGGACAATACCCTATTGAACTGCCTCTTGAGCTCTTTTTGTAAATCACATCCCTGGACCAGCAGCGAAAAGCAGAGCGATGCTCATTTACGTTGGTTGCGATTCTGCGGCACTCTGACATACCTCCGGCACGGAGTTCCATAGGCCTGTAGCTTCAGACACCTCACCTCATGTCAACCATTCATTGCAGTTCTGTTTGAGTCAGCGGTGACTTAGGGGGTAACTTTAACATCTCAAGCACAGGCCCTGCTGGGGGATTACCCAGGCCTGATGTCACATCAAAGCTATTCAGGGAAACAGGATTGCAAAGAGCCCATCAGCCACACGATAGTTCCTTTTACACCTTCTTTTCCTAGTAATGCTTCTTCTTCTTCTTTTTTTTTAGAAAAGGCCCAAGCAGTACTGTGTCCATGTGTCTTCTGCTGCCTGCTATTCCTTTGCTCATCCCAAAGGTGAGGTGAATTCTGACTTGTTAAATATGAACTAGAAGGGTGTGAAGAGATGGCTTAGCGGTTAAGGCACATGCCTGCAAAGCCAAAGGATCTCGGTTCAACTTCCCGGGATCCATGTAAGCCAGATGCACAAAGGGCGCATGTGCCTGGAGTTCGTTTGCAGTGGCTGGAGGCCCTGGCACGCCCATTCTCTCTCTCTCTCCCTATTTCTGTATCTCTCTCTCTCTCTCAAACAAATAAATAAAAATAAATTGTTTTTTAAAATATGAACTAGAAGAGCCTAGATTCGTTGGTTCCAGCAGATCTAAATCCTACAATCTCCTTGGAGATGAGACAGTGGCAGACTCTAGCACCGGACTACTTCAAGATCAAGGCCCAGCCTTGCCACTTCCTTCTTTAGTTGAGTATGTTGCTGAGGTCTCTGTGCCTGGTGGGTCTCTAGGGGCAGTAGGTGCAGGTCGCTTGGAGCAAGGTTGGGCATGTACTGTGCCTGTGACCTCTGAATGTCTGGGAAACTGAAAAGCTCTCCTTTCTGAAGGCCAGCTTCCTTTCTCGGTGGGTTTCTGGGCCAGTCTTTAGTAACCTTCCCTGTGAAGGGTCCCTCGACTCCCAGGCAGTATCACGACCCCTTTTCTCAGTGTCTCATATAGTCCTCATAAAGCCCCTGCCACGGCGATCCCCCTGCCTTGTCCTTTAAACTCAAAGCTTGTCCACAGCCGCCTTGATCAACTCACATATTCAGCACCTCATTATCACGGGGTCCAACTCAGGGACAATCACCACGTGTTCTTGGAATAAGCAGATGAAAGAAAGACCTCCTGACCCAGAGTGGAGCTAACCTCTGTCAGAAGCCTAACAAGGGCTGGGACTTCCGCTGATGTACGTTCTCGAATCCTGGAGGATCATTGTAAGTGACCTGACTTATCTGAGGCTCTCTTACTAGTAGGTTCTCTTTTGAGTCGATCCAATATAAGTGGCTGTCTTCTTACCATGCACAGCAAAACACAATGAGAAAGGGGACAACGGGAGAGACCGAGCGGACAGACAGTCTTTGCTCGGAGCCCAGCTCCACCCTGGCCGTGGGACCTCAGGGAAGTGACTCAAATGCTTTACAGCTTCATTTTTTACCTGATATATGGAGATACTCATAGGATGGTGAGAATTAAATTATATGTAAAGTGCCTATACATAAAGTATAAATAACACCATCACCTCTTGGCCTGCTGCCTAAGATCAGATGTAGTAAGAATAAATAGCAGAACATATGCATGGTCAGTGATCAAAAAATACGAGCACCTACTATCACCCAGTGTTTGATATTTTACAAGAAAGAGAGAGAGAGAGAGAGAGGATGAGAATGGGTGTGTCAGGGCCTCTTACTGCTGCCAATGAACTCCAGGTGCCTGTGCCGCTTTGTGCATCTGCCTTTAGGTAGAGACTGGGAAACGCCGCTTAAGCATGGCAGGCTCTGCAAGCAAGCCCCATTAACTGCCAGGCCATCTCCCCAGCCTCGTGTTGGATTCTTTTTAATGAAGTACTATAGGTATTGTAATAAACTTTTAATAAATACGATGTGAAGCTGAGTGTATGTGTAGGTCAGGAAGAGTGTAGCCTATTAACTACTCATTTTTTGAGAAGAGAAAGTGACGACAGCAAATTGGTTGTGGGTAGAACATTGAACCTCAACTAAGAGTCCATCGGCTCATGCACTGGCTTCTCACCCCCTCTGACTATCCCTCTCCTCCCCAGCGAGGGAGGATGATGAGGGCACGCCATTCAGAAATGGTAACAGTAGACAAAGATGACCTTTGGAAGGACCAGCCACGCTGCCTGTGACACCTGAGACAACCAAGGAACAGGAAATGATGGTCTTTATTGCACCTTTATTCTACTCAAAGGCATAGTCATTGCATGACATGTAAACTAAGGGATTTTTTTTTTAAAGGCCAGTGAACTTGTAAGAACAGTGGGAAAGGATTCCGTATGGACCAGAAACCTTCACTAGCATGCCTCGAGACCAGAGAAAACAGCTAGTCAAGAGTATGGAAGGAGCTCACTTTCTCAGCCTCCAGCGGTCTCACTGTCAGCCCTTCCGCCGTGAGGAGTCGGAGAACAAGAGACACCTTGTTGTATAAGATCAAGAAGGAAGAAGCCACAGCCCACCGAGTAGCACCATTGGGGCTCCTGCTCTGGAGCCATAGACTTGACATCAAAGGCATATGGATGGGGCACTGGAGGGATGGCTTAGCAGTTAACGCATTTGCCTGTAAATCCAAAGGACCCAGGTTTGATTCCCCTGGACCCACATAAGCCAGATGCACAAGGGGGCTCATGTGTCTAGAGTTCATTTGCAGTGGCTGGAGCCCTGGCACTCCCATTCTCTCTCTCTCTCCCTTTCTTTCTCCCTCCTTCTCTCTGTCAAATCAATAAATAAACATTTTTTAAAAAGGCATATGGGTGGCTGTTGGCAGTAGGAAATGGGGCTCAGGGGCAAGTCAACGATATCCATGTTGAACAGAAATCTGGGAAGTGCTGATATGAGTCATGTGGACACTGACAGCCCAGGGATATGCATCCTCCTTTTGGTACTGGGCATTTCAAGCAGCTACCCAGTTCCTGTTCCTCCTCCCCTCCTTATAAGCAAAGCTGACCAGGTCAAATACAAAGAGCCCCCATTCCAGGCAGAGGCACATCGAAAACAGGCTCAGGATTGAGGACCGCAGGATGTGCAGGAGGTGGCTATGGCTAAGAACACGGGTCACAGCTGTAGCAGTCATCGTGTAAACTGCAAATAGTGGGTGTTATTAAGCTACATGAATTTTGCCAAGTGGTAACATCACCCTAAAGAGAAGTCACACAATTCCATTGCACTCAAACATTGTCTCTCAAAAAAATTCTAGTGTGAGTATCTTTAGAGAAGCCTGACTTCAAACTTTATCATGAGACCTGGCTGACGCATAGGCCATTCTTCATTGTCGGGGAGCAGAACGCCGTCCCTACATCGCGGAACAAGGCATGTGCTTACTATCAGTTATCTGTCACCATGGTCATTTGGGTAACAATTTTCCCCAAACTCAGTGGCTTGATTATTCGTGAGGACTTAGTACTGAGGAGTCTGTGCATGCCGTGAGTGGTTCTGGTTTTTGTTAAGGTCACATGCGTTTGTCAGCAGCTGTGGGTCAGATACGCTGACCGCGGAAGACTTCGGTGTTGAGTGGCCTCTGGCTGGGCCAGGCTGGTGTGGCAAGGCTGAGTGGGCTTTCCCACACATACCTCTCAAGTTCCTGGTCTAGGCTGTCCCAGACATGCTTAAATGGAAGTGATAAGGTTTTATGAGATGGAGCAAATGTGCCCAAGCTCCCCCCGCCCCCACCAGACCTTGGACGTGTTCCCGCTTGTCACTTCCACCTGCTCTGTGGGTGAAAGCGATTTCTGCAGCCAGCCTGGCTTCATTTCACAAGAAGCAAAACACAACTGTGGGACGCAGGAGATGGGGGATCGTTCTTGTCATCAACCTGCCGCCCGCCCCCATGCTACTGTTGGATGACTTCCTTCTTCGAGTTGAATGTCTCCCCTGGGACAAACATCGTGCAGGGGACTGGACCAGTCCCACTCTGCACCGGCCTCTCCTCGCTATGGTCTTCCTGGGTAAGGTTGTGTCTCGGGCTCAGCCTGGAGCATGAACTAGCTTAGGAGTGGAAAAAGGAACAGACGCTCTCACATTTGAAATCCGCCAGTCATTGAAATGAAGAGCAGCCATCTATGATGTCCTCAGAGAAACGCCCTGTGGCATCATGGCCGTATGTCACACCTATGTAGAGGAAGGACGGACAAAAAGGTCAGTGAAAAATGATCCACCCACGTCCAGTCCTGTCTTTATCCCACAGCACTGTGAGGTCTGCAATGCCACAGGCTTGTGTGCTCTTCAAGGTTCTGGTGTTTCCTCCTTACTGTTATATATCCAAGGGAAGTGCCTTGTAATGCCCACCCCCCCCAAAAAAGCCCCTTTGACCAGGTAGAAACCTGAGTGAAAGGCACGTGAGGCAGGTCTGGAAGAGGCAGGAGCTGGGGACGCAAAGTCCACACAGAAGAAGCAACCTACATGGAGTGGTAGTCAGACGAGGCTTTGGCGAGTGAGAGGGTGACAAGGTGGTCCAGTGATCTAGCACACTGGGTTCTTGGCAGGCAGCAGGTTTGATGGAAAGATGAATCATTATATGTAGTTTGCACTTTGTTTTGTGGAAAGTGCTGATTAAACGAAGATTCGTTTTTATGGGTTGGAAGGCTGGCTCAGTAGTTAAGGCACTTGCCTATAAAGCCTCATGACCCTGATTCAATTCCCTGGTACCCACATAGAGCCAGATGTACAGTGGTACATGCATCTGGAGTTCATTTGCAGTGGCCGGAGACCCTGGCGTGCCATTTTCTCTCTCTTTCTCTTTCTCTCTCTCTCTCTCTGATTGGAAATAAATAAAAATAAAGAAGATTAATCTTTGCAAGTGTATGTGAGGGTGTGTGGTGGTGCTTGTGTATGCATGAGTGTATGGAGGAATGAACTTGACGTTGGGAGTCTTTCTTGATTGCTCTCCACCTTATTTACTGAGGCAGGTCTTTCACTTGAACTCAGAGCTCATCATCAATTTGGCTAATCTAGCTAGCCAGTTTGCTCCAGATTTCCTCTGTGTCTGCTTCCCCAGATCTGGGATTATAGGCAGTCTGCCAGTCCCACACGGCATTTACATGGGGGCTGGGGATCCAAACTTTGGCGCTCGTGCTTGGGTAGCAAGAACTTTGTCCACTGGACCATTTCTCCAGCCCAACAAAGATTTTCATGTAAAGAGATTACCATGCTAAACAGATGTTTTAAAACAAAACAGCCTTTACAGAATAAGCTCAAAGTAAATTAATTCCTCTGAATCATCTGAACTTCAATTCTTCCACACTTACAGTAGGAATAATGATAGCAGATATTTGGCCCAGGCCATATTTTAGGCTCTCATCCAATTACCTGTACTTCATGGGTATTGTGATGGTTAATCTTGATTGTCTACTTGACCATGGAAATACACCTCTGGGTGTGTCCATGAGGGTGTTGCCAGAAAGTTTCAACTGAGGGGGGAAGACATACCTTGAATGTGCGTAGTTCTATCCCATAGCTGATACTGAAGATATAGGTAGTTAAGTGCCAAGATTCATCTCTCTCTGCTCCCTGACTGTGGATTCAATGCAAAGCGACCAGATGCCTCATGCCCTCACACCCCTGCTGCCATGCCTTCTCCTCTTTGATAGATGTGTGCCCTTAAAGTGTAAGTCTAAACGAACCCTTGCTTCATTGAGTTATTTTTGTCACAACAAGAAAAATAATTCATATAGAAAATTAATGCCAAGGAGTGGGGCCATTGCTATTATAAACCTGATGATGTGGTTTTTAGGCCTCTTGAACTGTGTTTGAGAGAAATGTGGAAAAATCTGGAACTTTGGGCTGGAGAAGCCCTAAAATGCTGTAATTAGAGCTTAACGGGCCATTATGATGGGAGTTTAGAAGAATAAGATGTTCAGAGAAATGCAGGCAGATGTGGCCAGGCTCATGAGGTTTCAAAAGGGAATAAGGACTCTATTGTTGCTAAAAAGCCATTTATGTTACATCCTGGAAAACAATCTGGCTGCATTTTGCCTGTGTCCTGAGAACTTGAGTGAAGCTCAGTTTAAATGTAATGGACTCTTTCATTTGACAGAGGAAGTCTCAAAACAGGTCATCATTCAGTCTGTGTCTTGGCTACTGCTCAGTGTTTGTACCCAGGTTTACAGTGAGAGACAGGACCATGTAGAGCTTCAAGTTATGAAATATGTGCAGTTTGATGGGGAAACTAGGGAGGTAGGTAAGGTGCATGTGAAAGCAGTACTGGTTGTTGAAGGGATTAGCCCCATTAAAGTGAAACCTAATTCTCTAAAGGGGATAATAGGAAAGGTACCCTGAGGACAAGATCCCACACACTGAAGGCTTCACCTTGTCAAAATGCAAATTCACTGGAAAGAAGAGAGCCTGCACTGAGAAGCCGAGGATGGAGGAGAGGCCCACCCTGAATGCCGGTGGCACCATCCCATGGATGGGATCCCAGACCGAAGAACAAGGAGAAAGGAGGCTGAGCAGAGCATTCACACTTCGCGACTGCTGACTCAAAGAGACTGCTGCCATGCTGTCCCGGCCATAATGCAGCAAACACTCAAACTGTGAGCCAAGATATACCCTTCCTTCCGTAAGCTGCTTCTGTCAGGTATTTTGTCACAGCAAGGAGGAAAGTACCTGGTGCATGTATTGAGTATTTTAGCCTCCCCAATACCCAGAGCAGTAATGGTGGAAGCTATTATGATCATCAATACCAGGCAGACTTTATAGGTGAAGAAACTGATATTCAGAGAGATGGATGAACTTGTCTAAGGCCACACAGCAATCAGTTAGCTGAACTTAGGTTGGAACCCAGATGTCTCTTTCCTGAGTGTGTGCCTATGTTATTTTACTATTTATTGCTTAGTGGCACCTACTTTAGACAACTATTACAAAATGTTAGGCAAAGTACACAAAGCTCATAGAATCATGCTGGTCATAAGTTTTATTAGATATTTGCTGCTATTGTTACCCTTGTTGGCTGCAAAATGTACATATTAATTAGCATATTAACTTGTGCATATGAATTATACATTCCTATAAATATTTATATGACTATTGATGTTTGCTTACTGTATTAATATGTATCTAATTAGTTCTTAGTATCTCTGAAGCATGAATGCATCAGCATATGTAAGAGCTTTAGCATGTTACCTTCTAACGTCTTCTAGCCCAGGATTATTTCAGCATTCCTTCTCCATGTCTCATACTTTTTTTAAATTTTAATTTTTTTGAGCTTCACTAGTTTGGTGGGTTACTAAGTATCTTCAAAACCATCTAGGTTTTTTTTTCCTTCTAGTGTGGACCTATCTTCCAGTTTCAAGCCACATTTACATGTTAGGTACTTGGTACCAGCAGCACCCACATCTCAATGTTAAAATCTGCATTAGTTTGCAGGAGCTACTATAACTAAGTGTTATAGACTAGGTGACTTAAACAAGTGACATTTATTCTCTAACAGTCCTGGCATCTGAAAGTACAAGATCAGAGAGTCCACAGGCAGTGTTGCTTCATTGGGAGGCCTTGCCTTGGTGTATGGGTGGCCATTGTCTTCCCCTGTCTATCACCCATTCTTAGAAGAACATCAGTCATATGGGGGTAAGTTCATCCCTGAGACTCCATTTCATTTTACTCCATTATGCACCTTCTTTATATATAATTGCATTCTTAGGTACTGGGGGGTTAGGACTTCAACATATGGGTAGGAAGGTCACAATTCAGCTAAAACTACCTATTAAAATTACCTAGGAAGGTAGAGAAAACCTAAGGCTGGAGAGAAGAACAGAAAAATCCATTAGCCTACGCATCATCTTGTGCTAGCCTCTTCTGGGTGGCTTTCAGGCGAACTTCTCCAGGACCCTAACCAACTCTTCATTTGGCAGAGTGGAAGGGGGGAAACTGAGTCAGAAATGAGGGTCGTGGATACTTTCTAAGTTTTCATTTTCACTTGTTAGTGTGGAGTCAGAACCTGGAAGAAACACCGGATTGGAGGAAAAGGAAAAGAGACAAAATGAAAACAAACAGAAGCCATGGTTTCATACCAGAAAGCAGTCAGTATAGACTCAAGAAGGTCTAGTGGGGCACTGGAACTCTGTCCAAGGGAAGAGGACCCGGCCCTTCAGCAGGGCTATGGATGGCAGCACCAAAGATTCCAGAGAAATGTGTGTGTCTGTATCTATGTGAAAGAAGACCTTCACTCAAGGTCTAGAAATGCAAAGTGCCCTTGTCAGAGCTAGGAATTCCTGGGGTTGGGGGAGGGGCAGGATGCTTTGCAGCTCCAGGACTTGAGGCTATAAATGAGCAAGGACAGATAATGCCCGTCTGGTAGACCTGACAGGAGTCAGCGATAAAATGGAGAAGGCTAGTCAAGGCTGTTGCATGTGTACCTCAAAGCCTATCTTGCCCTGTACCTGCCAGGGTTGTCGACGTCATGCGTGGGTGATGGAGACATTCTTCCACCATGAATGTTGCCTGAAGGAGAGACAGAGGACCTTCTGGGTCATCTGCCTGGGGACCACCTTCAGGGGACTCTTTGGTTGCTTTCAAACTCCTCTGAGTAACTGAGAGGTCACTTGGATAGGAGTCGAAGGGCTGGGAGAAGTCTTGAGTCTGCCCTCTACTACCTTTGTGGTTTCTTAGTGACACATTCCTTTTTGAGCCTTCTGTTCTCGCTTAGGAAATGAGAGCCACTGACTGAATGTCTTCCATATGCCACAACATCATGGAATGAAAGGGTGGGCATGAGAACGTTTTGCTAATTTCTGAAGAGGTGAGAAAGAGGGCACTCAGGTTTTGAGTTGGTAGTTCATGGTCTGGGGATGTGGCTCAGTTGCAGAGGGCTTGCCTGGCATGGGTGAGGCTTGAAATCAATCCCCAGTACTTCAATAAATGATTAATATTAATTAATTACAAAGAAAAATATCAAGTTCCATGATCCTAAGCCTGATCACTTAGCATCAGTGTCCTCATCCATTCATCCAGTCAATAACTTCATTACAGGACGTTATCATCTATACAAAGGAAATGAACAACTGGTATGTAGGTTTTCTGAAAGAATAAAATAAGATTAATATCATTGAGACTGATGCGCTTCCTACTCCTAATGAGGACCTGAGATTAAGTACGTAATGCTAAGCCTAAGGATGGTCAAGAAGGGGCATTCAATTAGTGTTAATTATACTTTTTGTCCCCAACAAAAACAATGATGCTCATCCATACAGAGAGCTTCTTTTCATCCAGGCTTTTCAAGAAAGAAAAATGAAACACTAAAAATGGTTACCGAGAAAGGGCAGTTACGTTCACAAATTAAAAATTGGTTTGGGAATAAGCACATTTTTACCATGGTTGTACATTTCATTAGAGGCTCTGGAAGATAAATGACTTGGGGGTTTCCCTTAATTGGACTTGAAATTAATGAGGGCCATTAGCCCAAGTCCACTTGAAATGATGTGATTTTGCTTGGGTGTCGAGAAGATGCTCTGGACATGAAAGCTGTGTGTGGAGCATCCAAGCCAAGGAGCTCTCCTTCTCTGCTCATATTCTCTGTGTTTCTCTCTTACACACATGCCCCTGCATGTGTGCCCGCATGCCACATACATGGTGTGTGGTAACATACACAATGCCTGCCAGGCTAGCATCGTCTCTTTATGAGGACTCCATTTCATGTGAGACATAGTCCTTATTTCTGCTACTCTAGCAACTGTTTATTCAATGAAGAAATAGATGACTGAAATGAGTTTTCTCTTTGTCTTTCTCTCACTCACTCTCTCTGCACACTAGCAGCCCTGGAACATGATTTTTGCATGCACACACACACACATTGAAACAGTAACTCAGTCAAATAAACTGGGGAGCACTACATTATATGATTCCTGAAGGGGTCACTGTGTACAAGAGCTTAGAAGGGTGCTGTCAAGTTTTCTGATAGCTAGCACTTTACCATGGTTAATTTAGAGGTCATTGACCAGGGACGGCTCTTTTCTGTATTTGTTTTATTGTCTATACTGCAATACCCACAAGCCCATGATTCTGGGGAACTTGGTGTGGAAAGATGACACTAGCTCATGAGTTGGTGTCAGCCTGCTTCTTTAGACCCCACCTGGGACCATGTACCACGCAATGTGACCATGTCCTAAAACTAAGCTTGCCCTGCCTGTCTCTGAAGATAAGTGTGACCAGTCCCTTCTCCACCCACCCCCCGTACCTCCCAGGTCAGCACTCAAAGATTGCCTCTCTTATTATGGCAACAAGGATCTCAACAAACCTGGGATCCGGGGTGTAGCAGGACCCCAGAAAGTACTGGAACCAAGGCAGGATCTGCTCATGTTTCCATCTTTTCCCTTCTCGCACCAGCTTCCTTCCTGCTCTACTCCGGACCATAAAGTAGGTCTTCCATCTGTCCACCACCATGCCTGCCACTCTTGGTGGCAGAGATTCCCACAACCCATGGCTTAGTCATCTGTGGCCTTAGGGCATCATCTCACTTTATAAAGTGGTTGCTGGGTTCTTCTGAACCTCAGTGTGAAACAGCTTCAGAATTCTGGGCATGCAGCCACAGGGTCAACATAGTTTTACATAGTTTGGCATCCCTTGGATCAAGGGCTCCCCAACAGAAGAGACAAAAACGTGAATATCATAAAAGTTCCCCTGATTTAGTCCCTGGGGACTTTGGAATCATCCAGCTGTCATGTTGTGTCCTGGGTATTTCATGCACTTGCGAGCTCTAAATCTTTGATCTCTATTGTTGTCTTCTTAACAGAGTTCCTCTGCCATTTATTTATTTATTATTTTTTGAACTGTTTTTATTGACAACTTCCATGATTATAGGCAATAAGCCATGATAATTACCTCTCCTTCCTCACTTTCCCCTTCACAAATCCACTCTCCATTATATCCTCTTCCCCTCCCAATTAGTCTCTCTTTTATTTTGATGTCATCATCTTTTCTTCCTATTATACTGGTCCTGTGTAGGTAGTACCAGGCATTGTGATATCCATGGATATCCAGGCCATTTTGTGTCTGGAAGGCTGCATTGTAAATAGTTTAGTCCTAACCTTCCTTTAGCTCTTACAATCTTTCCACTCCCTCTTCCACAATGTACCCTGAGTCTTGGAGGGTGTGACAGAGATGTTTCACTGCTGAACACTCCTGTGTCACTTCTTCTCAGCACTCTGTGCCTTTTGAGTCATCCTAGAGGTCACTGTCATCTGAAAAGAGAAGCTTCTCTAACCCAAAAGTGAGAGTAGCATTAATATATGAGTATGAATGTTAAGAGAAGTGCTTACCAGGCAATTTGGTGAGCATAATATATGCATTTATCCAGACCCCAGCAGACATTACATCCCTAGGACTCATGACCTCCCTGGGCATAGGTTTTTTAGTACCAGGAATGTATTCTGTCCCATGGTATGGGCCTCCAGTCCAATTAGTGAGCAGTTGGTTTCCCACATAACAGATATGCCACTATTGCACCCATTGGCTCATTTGGCCTGGCTGGCCAAACTTAAAGCTTACAGTGTCCAGTGTTGTTTATCTCCACTGATGACTTCTCTCTCTCCCATAGAGCTGCATGCAGCATAGCTTTTTCCAGCTTTCTGACAGCTGGTCTACAGGGAGTAGGTTTTCAGCTCATCACCAGCAGGCTTTCTCAGTGACCTTGCATCCGAAGCATGTGGCATCTTCAGCAATAGTGTCTCACCATCTATTCCTGATGGGAAACCAAAAGCCTTGGCAATGGCCTGTAATGCTTTGAGGGCATCAGGGACCTCCCTGGCCAACAACTGACTGGAAGGTATCCCATCTCCAATATTGAAATTTTTCTAGTAACAATCTATGGCTTCTGAGTGTGCCGTTGTCCAAAGAAGTAGGTTTTTATATAGCTTATTCATACCCTCTTAAATTTTTATTAAACCTTCCCCTCTTCCTTTACTTAATCTCATCCCCTGACTTCACTTAGGCCTTTTCACCCCCAGTGATCTGTTCATCTATTTACATGTATATAATGCCATCCTCTTAAATCTTCCCCTCTCCTCCCTCCCTTATAGCCCCTTACTAGCTTAGTGGCCTCTGCTACCGATTTTTACCTCAACATATAAAAGCCTAATGCTTTGTAGCTACGATCCACATATAAGACAGAACATACAATGTTTGGCTTTCTGGGCCTGTGTTACCTTACTTAGTATAATCATTTCCAGATTCATCCATTTCCCTGTAAATTTCATGATTTCATTTTTCTTTACCACTAGATAAATGTATAAATGTCCCACATCTTCATTATTCATTCATTAGTTCAGGGACATCTAGGCTGGTTCCATTTCCTAGAGCAGCAATAAACATGGTTGAGCAAGTATCTCTAAGGTAGTGAGAAAAATCCTAAAGATATATGCCTAGGAGTGGTATAGCTGGGTCATATTATAAATCTACTTTTAGCTGTCTTAGAAACCTCCACACTGATTTCCATAATGACTGTACCAGATTACATCCCTACCAATAGTATAGAAGGGTTCCTCTTTTTCCACATCCTCGCCAGCATTTATTGTCATTAGTATTCTTAATGATAGCCATTCTGACAGGAGTGAGATGGAATCTCAAAGTAGTTGTAATTTGCATTTCCCTTATGGCTAACAATGTAGAACAGTGTTTTAGATATTTATAAGCCATCTGTATTCTTCCTTTGAGAACTCTCTTTTTCATTCCTTAGCCCATTTTTTAATTGGGTTGTTTGATTTCTTATTATTTAGCTTTTTTGAGCTCTTTATATATCCTGTATATTAATCTTCTGTCAGATGTATAGCTGGCAAAGATTTTCTCCCATTCTGTAGTTGCCTCTTTGTTCTATTCAGTGTCTTTTGCTGTACAAAAGTTTGTTTTTGATTTCATGAGGTCCCAGTGGTTGATTAGTGGTTTTGTTTTCTGGGCAACTGGGATTATAGAAACTCACTGCCTATACCAATATATTGAAGTGTTTCCCCTACTTTTTCCTGTAGCAGTTTCAGAGTTTCAGGTCTGATAGTAAGGTCTTTGATCAGTTTGGACATGATTCTTGTGCATTGGGAGAGATAAGGATCTATTTATTTTTATCCTTCTATGTATAGATATCCAATTTTCCCAGCACCATTTGTTAAAGAGGCTGGCTATTCTCCAATTAATATTGTTGGCATTTTTGTCAAAAATCAGATGGCTGGGCTGGAGGGATGGCTTAGCAGTTAAGGCGTTTGCCTGCAAAGCCAAAGGACACAGGTTCGATTCCCCAGGACCCACATTAGCCAGATGCACAAGGGGCGCATGCATCTGGAGTTCATCTGCAGTGGCACTGAGGCCCTGGCACACCTATCCCCTCTCTCTCTCTCTCTCTCTCTCTCTCTCTCTCAAATAAATAAATAAAAACTCAGATGGCTGTAGCTTCCCAGATGTACATCTGGGTCCTCTATTCTGTTGCATTGGTCTACCTGTTTTTGTGCCAGTACCATGCTGTTTTTGTTACTATGGTTTTGTAATATAGCTTAATATCAGGTATGGCAATACTGCCAGCCTTATTTTGTTGCTCAAAATCGTTTTGGGTATTTGAGGGAATTTTAGGAATTTTTCTATAAAGAATGCCATTGGGATTTTAATGAAGATTACATTAAATGTGTAGATTGCTTTTGGTAAGCTTTAAATTTTCACAATATTGATTCTTCCAATCCAAGAACATGAGAAATCTTTCCATTTTTTACTGTCTTCTGCAATTTCTCTCTTGGAGTGTTTTAAAGTTATTGCTATAGTGATCCTTCACTTCCTTGGTTAGATTTATTCCAAGGTACTTTATTTGTTTTGAGGCAATTGTGAATGAGAGTGATTCCCTGATTTCATCCTCAGCATGTTTGTTGTTAGTGTATGGGTAGGCTACTGATTTCTGTGTGTTTACTTTGTATCCTCCTACGTTGTTAAAGGTGTTTATTAGTTTTAACAGATTTCTGGTAGAGTCTTTAGGGTCCTTTATGTATAGAATCATGTCATCTGCAAATAATGATAATTTGGCCTCTTCCTTTCCAATCTGTATCCTTTTTATATGTGTCTCTTGCCTTATTGCTATAGCTAAGAATTCCATGCCTATACCCTTTCAGGCCTCAGTAGATATCTGCTCCTTTCTTTTTTATTGAGAAATTTATCATATGAACAGATTGTAAATTTTCCATATTCCCATTGAGCTATACTCTCATGTTTTCTCTTCCATATTCCCTCTCTGCTGAAGGCCCTCCTCAGTGGGGTTATCAGTAATCACTGTGGGTTCATGAATGAACCAGTCAGTTTCGGTGAGGGAAATAATGTCTCAGAGTATACATTTCTACCCTGTGGCTCTTACAATTTTTTTCTGCCCCCTCTTCCAAAATGTTCCCTGAGCCTTAGAGGGAGGGTTATAAGTCTCCTTTAACTGTTGAACTCTCAGCAGCCTCTGATTTCTGCTTTGGTGAGTTTTGGATCTCCTTGGTGGCTGCCACCATCTCCCTGAGGAGGTTGTCAGGTGAGTAGTGAGAGCAGCACTCATGTTTAATCCTTTTGTTCCTCTGTCATGTTTTCTGGGCTCTGGCAGATGTGATAGAGATGACTTGTCTTGTGGTAGGCATTTGTATTTCTTTTCTTGTTATACTAATGGGTCATGGGTCTCTCCACTATTCTGTGAAAAGCAGATTCTCTAGCCAAGAGTGAGATTAGCATGGACCAAAGGGGAAAGACATAGACATTTAAAAGACTTTTAAATATCTTTTTATTTGCAAGCAGATGGAGACAGAAAGAATAGAGACAAACAGCCAAACACAGAGAGAGAATGGGTGCACCAGGGCCTCCAGCCACTACAGATGGACTCCAGATGCATGTGCCTGTCACTTAATGCATCTGGCGTTATGTGAATACTGGGGAATCTAATCTGGGTCATTAGGCTTTGTAAGCAAGCACTTTAACACCTGAGCCAAATCTCAAGAACTAGAAGACTTTTTGACAGGCGTAACTTTTTCTTTTAGCCAAATAGCAGTGGAAGCTTCCCTCTAGGGTCTATGATCTTCCAAGCCATAGGCTTCTGTCTTCGTTCTTAATACCAGGTATGAATTCCCTCTCAGTGAGCCAGCCTCATATCCAATCATAAAAATCAGAGAGCAGTTTATTACCCCCATTGCCTGTGTGCCACTATTGCACCCATGTGTACATCTTGCCTGGATGGTTGATTTTGTAGCTTGTTCACACTGTTGGTGACCTTTATTCCCCGGAGGCTCACATTGCACTATCCAAAACCATGAGTGCTAGCCAGCAGAGAGCTGGCTTCCATCTCAGTTCTAACATGACCTGTTAGTGTTCTGTTACTGTAGCCTATGGTGTCTTCAGTAATAGAGTCTTACTTCATTCTGGTGAGTAATCAAGTGCTTTGGCAATAACCTACACTATTTTGGGGCCTCATGGATCTTCCTGACAAATAGCTCACTGTGGAGGGTAACCCAGTTCTGACACTGGGATTTACCAGCAACAGCCTATGGTTTTAGGATAAAGCTTTCTCCACCCTGGCAGGGTGTTTCTGTCCAAACTACCCCCCTCTTAAGAGAGTTATATCTTTTGGGGCTGGAGAGATGACTCATCAGTTAAGATGCTTGCCTGAAAAGCCTAATGACATTGGTTCAATTCTCTGGTGCCCATGTAAAACCAGATGCACAAGGTGGTGCATGCATCTGGAGTTCCTTTGTAGTGGCTGGAGGCCCTGGCATGCTTATTCTCTCTGCTTGCAAATAAATAAAAGTATGTTTTTCAAGAAAGACAGTTATATCTTTTAATTACTTAACGAAGAGGAAGGTTTCTATGGCACCGATCCATCTTTAGTTTTGTGTATCTCTTTTCCCTAGTCCCCCAGGACCCTTCCTTCCACCCCACACCTGTATTCTGTCCCTTCATTTGTCTGTGAAGTGTGCCCATCCCTCCTCCCTCCCTGCTTATTCCCTCTCCAAACCTCATTCTAGCTTCCTTACCAGTACTACTGATGCTTACTTCAACTTAAAAACAAATCAAGCAATTTCAAGTTAGGATTCACATATGAGAGAGACAGGGTTTGTCTTTCTGCATCTGTGTAACCTCAGTATGGTTTTTCCAGGTCCATCCATTTTCCTGAAAATTTCATCATCTCCTTTTTCCTTACCTGAGTATCGGCTTCCCTCTACGGCCAATTCCAGTGAGGCACCCTCTCTGTGCTCCCTGCAGTCTGTCCATACTCGCTAAGCCGTCGTTTATTCTATGCACTTGTCCTCAAGTTGCTCACGTTGAGAACATGGTACCCCGACAGGGTCCTGAGAGATACACATGGCAGTTGACATTTTGTACCTAAATCTTTGATTACACCCCACTTCTCCCTAGAGCTTGTAGATAAATTCTTAAAAATGGAATTACAGATGGAAATCTACTTACAGTACTTGATTTATACTGTTACATTGCTTTCCAAAATTCAAGGATGCGGAATTATCCTTCCTGCTAGTAGTTCTTGAGAACACTGACAACTTCCCATTTTGGGTGGTGACTCCTGGGGAGACTTAAAACTTGTCAAAGTGCTGAGAAGAAGTGACAGTTGAGTGTTGTGCACTGAGACATCTCTATCACACCCTGTAATGGCTTAAGGACTGTTGCAGAAGTTGTGGGAAGAATGTAAGAACCAAAGGATGGGAAGGAGTACTTTGGAATCCTGTCTCCTACACAAAATATGGTCATTGAATTCATGACATCACAGTGCCTAATGTTATCTGCCCAAGGCCTCCTTAATATTGGGCACATAATCAGGTTGTTGTAGGTGATGAAGAAGAAAGAGAGGTGAAAAAAGACCTGAATTTAGAGAGGGAATAGTTGGAAGTACAAAAGGACTCAATGGAAGGGAGTGGGGGAGACAAAGGAGGGAGGGGGAGGAGATTATGTAAATTTTTAATAAAGTTTTTTATTTTAATCAAAAGTTTCGTTTTGAATATTTGAACCATGGGTAAATGGGAAGAATGTCATATTTCAATTTATATGTATTGACTACTAATAAGTATAAAGGCTTTATACCTACTGTGTTTTCATTCCTCTTTTAGGATGACTATGTCTAATTTCACCCCTGGTCCCTCATAATATCAGCCTACTTATGATAACGTAATAAAACTGCAACCATTGTTATTACCAATTTGGACAACTACATGGGCAGTTGAATTATTAATCAAGCCAGAGACTATACATGGTTCAAAACAGGAAGCACTAAATATCAGCTCAATGAGAATACTTAGGGACCCACAAGTGTCTTTAGGCACTGTAGTAATAGTAGCTAAATTTCTTATACCTGGAATGCTTTGGGACTGGAAGTGTATTGGGTTTTAGATTTTTTGAATTTTGGAATATTTGTAGGTGCATCAAGGGATTTCTTGAGGATAGGAACCAAAGTTCAAATAAGAAATTGATTTATATTTCCATATATACTGTATACTTTTCCTGACCCCACTACACATTGCCTGGCCTCCTTGGCTTTTTGGAACTTTGGTGCAAGGTTCCAGGATCTCATTGCATTTTACATGCTTGCAAAACCATCACCATGTGGACAATGGCAACTTCTGCTACTAGCTCAAGATATAGCCTGGACCATAGTTATGGTAACCTCTCTCTGCTTTGATAGGTCACTCTGCTTGATCAGAGCACCCTGGAGGATCTCTACACAGTCATTCTATTTTCAAATTAAAGGTTTTCAAATGAGTTTGCATTTGTTATGCCCTGAGGCATTGCCAATAGATCCTTTTCCCCTCTGAAGCTTCATGAGGCTGCTTTTCACTGTATGCAATTCTATCAACATTCTGGTCTTCGGAACTCCCACCAGAATGGCCCGTTAAGCTCTGCTTTCATCATCGTAGGATTTCACTAGACCGCAGCTCTGAACTCTTCCACATTCTGCCTACAGACCAATCCCATGGGTTCACTTTAATCGTGCTAATCTCTTTAACAATTATAGACACTATGTCTATACCTACCCTTTGCAGTGTAAATTTGCTCAGGCTCCTTTGCCTTGCTGTTTTTTATGCTTTTTGGCTCTTTTTCACTATAAATCTGACTAACAGTAATAAGTAGTAACGATGTCACAGGTTGGTTGTTATGCTGTCTTAATATTTCCTTTGCCAATTTAGTCCATTGCCTACATTTTGTTTTTGTTGTTGCTTTGTGTGTGTATGCATGTGTGGGATGTGTGGTGTGTGTGTGTGTGTGTGTGTATGTGTGTGTATGTGTGTATAGAGATGTGTGTGCTTTGTGTGCACAGAGGGCCAAAGAGAGTGTCAGGTGTCTCCCTTCATCATTCATCCATACATTTCCTTAAGATGGAGTGTCTCTTTAATTCTGGAGATTGCTGTTTTCTGAAGCCCCAGTGATTTTTCCTGACTCTGATCCCCACAGGTCTTGAGTTAGAGGCATGTGTGACCATATCCAGCTGTTTGCCTGAGTGCTGGGAAACTGAACTCAGATAGTCTCAGGCCACCTCAGACCCTCAGGTTTGTGTGACAAGAGCTCATTGAGCCATTTCACCAGACCTTGTCCATTACTTTCAAATTCAGCCTCAATCAGACATAGCTCAATTCTTTGCCAGAATATAATCTGAATGACCTCTATTCCTATTTCCAATACGGACCTTTTTTGCCCCTCAGAAACTTCATTAAGCTGACTGTCACTGTCTGCTTTTTTATCAGCTTTCTGGTCTTTTAAACTCCTTCCAGAATGGCCTATTAAGCTCTGCTTATAGCCAGAAGCTCTAAACTATTCTATATTCTCCCCACAAACCAATCCAAAAGGCTATGGTGAACGAAACAGTCATGGAATTCTGGCAATTACCTCATTTCTCAATACAAATGTTCCATATTTTCTTATTACTCTGATGAAATACCCAAGAAAGTGACTTAAGGGAAGAAGGATTTATTTTGACTCATGGTTTGTCCTTCGTGGTGGAGAAGGCTTTTCTGGGAGAAGCTTGAGGCTATGGCAGATTGCTTGCTCATATTCTTTGGGCTAGGAAGCAGAGACAGAACAGGAAGCCAGGCTGAGCTCTAAATCTCAAGACCTATGCCCTAGTGATCCACTTCCTTTAGCTAGGCCCAGTCTCCCAGGTCTTAGTTACCTTTCTCATTGTTGGGACAAACTACTTGACAAAAATCAATTTAAGGGAGGGGAGTTTATTTGAGCTTGCAGTTCATCAAGTCAGGGAAGGTGTGGTCCACAAGAGCTTGAAATAGCTGGCCACATTAGCCCACAGTGAAGGTAATCTCTCACAGACATGCACAGAGGCTAACCTCATCTACATAATCCCTCACCAGTGGGTGATTCTTGGTCCTGTCAAGTTGACAATATAAACCATCATGTTCCATAATCTCCCAAAACAGCACCACCGCCAGGGAACCAAGCACTCAAACATATAAGCCTGTGGAGGAACATTTCTCATTCAAACCTTAACATACATATCATATTGAAGGTGATTATATAAACTATGTTTTAGTGTACCTATGTTTTTAACTGTGACCCTTAACATGGACTTAGGAGTAAAATTTTCCCCTTGTGGTATCATATAAAAGCTTTGGATTATGAACCATTTCAGATCTTGGACTTTCAAACTACAGATGTTCAACTTGTTATGGTATGATGAAAGTAGTAGTCAATCGTTATTAAGTCCCTGTTATTTGCCAGGCCTTAGGTGTCCTTTTCATTTGCAACCTCATCAATCCTTTCATTTCTGCTCTGATTGATCAGTATGTCCAACAACCATTGAACCATTTCTGAATGCAATTTCTGAAGCTTAATCCCACTCCAAGTCTTATAAGCATAAGAAACCCAGTCCTTCTCTCCAAAGTTTCTTTTATCCAATGAGACATGAGTTCTATCACAATCTTGCTTTATTGATGCAGCAACGCCTCTACATTTGGTTCCTAAATCAAGCAATACTGGAAAAGCTGAAATTCCACTAGATAGACAAACTGTGCTTGGATATTTCCAATTTACTTTTATAAACAATCAGAGGCTTGGAAAGTTATTGGATGTCATAAACAATCTAATAACATTTGAGCCTTTTGCTGCTTAGAGGGAAGTGTTTGAGATACATTAGTTACAGAAAATGATATTTTAGAAAACAACCACATAAAAGCATCTTTTATAAGTTCTATTTTAGAACAGAATTAAGCATTTCTGGGGCAAGATGTGGCCATTTTTGAGGTCTGAGAGCAAATGTCTCCTGAGATAAGCTGTCTTGCCAGATGAGCCTGGTGCCATGGTCACTTTGACACTGTTCCCCCTTCCTGCATTCTTCTCTTCTAAATAAAACATCCATGCCCCCCCCACACACTTTAAGCTTTGTGTTTTCTATTCTTATACCACCAGTCTAATGTCCCTTGTTTTACTGTTCCCTTCTTCCTCCCCTTAGACAGGCAGGAGCAAGATGCCATCAGTTCTTTTGGGCTTGATCTGTCAGGGTGGAAACGATATTTCTGTAGAAGAACCAAATGCTATTTTTGAGCATTGTGGCTTTGCAGGGATTTTTATTTCTGCAAGAGGTTGTGTTTTATGTATTATAGTCTTAGATTTCTGCTTGTTACTGCAGAGAGCCGAGCGTCAGTTTTAATTTCACATTACTTTGGCTGGTAATGATGAGTCTGGAAGATGAAACGGGACTCAGGAACATTTCTCCTTTCCGTCCCTGCAAACACTGCCCCATATTCGTTCTCAGAAAGACCTCAAATTTAAGAAGTAAAATGAAAGGATTTGGAAAGAAAGGAGTGACCCGATGCCCCAGTCCCAGCTGATGACTGTATCATCCAGGGGTGTGATCACCCATCCAGATGTTCACTTCTCCAGATGTGCGGCCCTCTCCTCACCCCAAGGCAGACGCACCTGTGCTGAGGCACTGATACCTGTGAGGTCAGACTACTCGCTTTTAAGCCCAACTGTCCAATAAAAGACATACTTTCTTTAGCTGCTGGGTGTTCAGGACTGCAGAACACGCAGGCTTTCAGTTCCCAGAGGGAGAGAATCCACTTGTCCAAGGAAATGTCTGCGATACACGTTAAGTGGCCTGCAAAAGCGCCTTCTCATTTATTGGCTGAAACATGAAACGGAAAACATGTGCAGCAAGCGCTGGGGCCCCACAGGCTCTGCTCCTTCCCAGGAAATGGAGCGCTGAGGGATGGAGCAAACACGTGAATCCAGGCAGCCCACATGCCTGGGTGTTTCACAATGCAAAAAGCATCTGTTGGGTGGAAATCCTGGGCATGGGGATTGGAATTTATAGAGACAGATTGACTTCCAGTCTCTAGCAGGGATTCCATTCCCACTGCTATGGGAATAGACTTTTCCATTAAGCAAGAAGGAAGCCATCCTCCATTTGACTGCATGTTTATTTATGCACTGGATGCACATTTACTGAATGGCCATGTCTCTATTAGGGGCTGAGACCAAAGATGAATAAAGCATGGACTCTGCTTTCAACGAATTCACTTTGCAGTGAGAAGAGAAAGAAGCAACTATTTATAATTCAGTGGAGCCTCTGTGACTAGAGAAATGTACGAAAGGATCTGGGAGAAACCAGAAGATTGTGGAGCTCTGTAAACTGCATATATCCAATATCTGCTTGTTTGGACCAACAAAGATCCATCTTCCTTTCTTCTTGCTAATATCCTGCAGTTTTTACTTGGGTGTTCATGTCTTGCACAGCCATCTGTACCCCTTGCCCAGCAGTGGGCCCTAATTGCTTGAAACCTATTGTGACATCTCTGTGTCTCTAAACAGAAACAGGGACTCAAAGTGTAAAGTCCAATTCAAACCCATGTGATTCAGAAGGGGGGGCTCTCTGGGGACTTCTAAGACAGAAGTGCAATTGCTTTGGGGGGCCTAAAGAGAGATGACCCAGCAGTTGGGAGCAATCACTTACTGTGCAAGCATGAGGGCCTGAGGAGGCCTGAGAAACCCCTCAAGGTTGATCCCCCAGGGTTTACATAAACAGCTGGTCAAGGCCACTCATATTGTAACATCAGTCCTGTGGGGGATGGAGACTGGAGAATCACCGGAGCTCATGAAAAAGCAGCAAGCAAAAGGTAAGACCCCTGTTGCTGAAGACGCCCTAAGCTGCCAACACAGCACATCAAGAGATCACACTGGAGTTTAGAAGATAGGCAACTCCCTGGTGGCTTGCCCTCATAGTGCTGAAAAATGCTGCATAAGCTGCTGGGGTGGAGGGGGGAGGAAAGGCCAGCAATGTTGTGAACAAGCAGGGAGTTCTACTAAATATGAAATCAACGAGCTGCATAAGGTGTAAACACCTGTGCAATAGTGGCACTCAGCCTAGGCAGGTAACCAATGGCTCTATGATTGGATAAGACACCTACTCAATGGGAAGGAACTAGTAGCTGGTACTGGAATCCAAGTAAGGATCCTGGGGAGATGAGGGTCATAGACTCTAGTGAGAAGCTCCCACTAGTCTTTGGCCAAAAAGAGAGGCTCTGCCCATCTGCCCTCTCTTAATTAGCTATGCACAACCCCTTTCACCCATGCTGCTCTCACACTCTGTTGACGAATCTGTTTTCTTTTTCACAGAAGGAAGCAAAAACCAGAGAGAATCAAAGTTCTTCACCTGACAAGAAAAGATAGCTGACTCCCTGTCATGAGATAAGCCACCTCTTTCGCATCATATAGGGTCCAGGTGAAACCACAGAGGCAGTGGTGAGTTGAGCATGAATGCTGCTCTCATAGCGAGTCTGACAGCTCAAAACATATCCAAGCAGAAATCCAGAAGTTGCTGAGAGCTTAACACTAAAATAGGCTATGACACATTCACCGAGGCTCCGAGAACAATGTGGAAGAGGGGGTGGAAAGATTGTAAGAGCCACAGAGTGTGAAGGAGTATCCAGAGGCATTGCCCCCCTCAATAACTGGCTGCTGCTGTCATAACTCATAACACATTATCCCATGGTGAGTATCAGTAAATGCACTGGGCCCTCAGTGGATTGGGTGTGGTGAGGAGGGGAATGAGACCAACACATGATTTGTCCATATAACATAGTTTCTAACTAATGAAAATAAAAATTAAATAAATAAATAAACTTTTAAAAAAAGAAAATACAGCAAACTCCAGGATCAGCGAGACTCCAATTCAAGTAAAACCAGTAGAAGAACAAAGGAGGGGAAATACCCAGTGTTCTACTCTGATCACTGCAGACAAGCACACCCCACCACAGGTAAGTACATGAGTCTAATACATATATCTGTATACATATATGTGTATGCACCACACATAGTATACCACATTATACACATACATGTAAAAATACATAGAAATAATGAGAAAACCTCCTTCCTGCTGGGAGACTATTTTCTCCAGAAGATATCACCAAAGGTCAAGAACAGAAAAGGCAGGTCATCGAGGGTTTGGTGCTCTTGCTCAGACACTGCAAGCCTTGTCTAATGAATGGTACCATTTAGAAGATCTGCAGTTAGATGGGTTGGTAACCCTCCTTTATGATCCACTGTGAGTAGAACTTTCTAATATTCACACCTGAAGACAGAGAGAAGAGTTTCTGCTCACAAAAGTAGCTAGAAGTTATTGAGAATTTGCCAGGTGCCCTGCACCTTGCTACATGGTCTACATGCATGACTTTCTCTAATATTCACAACAATCCTAATAGGTAGAGCACCTCAACTCCATCTTACAGATTTTAGAACAGAAGTTTAGAGGGTTCAGTGAAGGGGGTATAGATTAGTGGCTGTAGAGCCCTTGCCTAGAGTGTCCAAGGCATTGGGTTTGATCCCTCCAACCACAAAATATAAATAAATAAAATTAGATGGATAAAATAAACTGTCTAATAACAAACACAATAATTGAATATTGTTAGAAGGTCAAATCAAATGAAGGCTGAAGACTGCCCACTGATTGAGCAAGGTGAAGTATGTTAGAGATCTGAGAGAAAAGTATTTGGGTAAATGCAGAGAGAAAATACTGGATGGAGGTAGACTGAAAATAGATAAGTGCCAAGGAAATGGAGACACCTGTATAGGTTTGAAGATGTTTGGCACAAATCATGACCTCAAGATCAAGATGAAGTGAAATCTACCAAACATTATTCTAACCAGAAAATGGGCCAGGAGTCCTCCTGCTGGACTCTGCTAAGAGACACCAGTCACTATCATGCTATTCTTGTTACTTTATCTCCAATTTAGAAATAATCATTTTTTCTTTTGGTTTGGCACCCAAAAAACTCTTGTAAGAGTATTGGAAGAATATTTATAGATGGGCTGGAGAGATGGCTTCGTGGTTAAGCACTTGCCTGTCAAGCCTAAGGACCCCGGTTCGAGGCTCGATTCCCCATGACCCACGTTAGCCAGATGCACAAGGGGCACATGGATCTGGAGTTCCTTTGCAGTGGCTGGAGGCCTGCCCTGGCATGCCCATTCTCTATCTATCTATCTGCCTCTTTCTCTCTCTGTCTGTCGCTCTCAAATAAATAAATAAAAAGCAAAAAAAATTTTAAAAAAAGAATATTTATAGAGACTGGAATGACACTGGACCCCAGAAAACACATATACCATAAGCAAGTAAAGCAGACAAGGTGAGAATAAGAAAAGCAGAGAAGGAGGTACAATGCAGAAGGGATCACACTGAAAAGAAGGATCAAAGATATGTTGAGAATATGTGAGCTAAAGGTCATAGGGAGAAGGCTAATTGTATATGAACGCAGCCCCATGAGGGGAAGAAGAAAATAAGACAAGAGATATCTGGAGATCTTAAGGGTGAAGATATTTTTTAATCTTTTATTTATGTATTTGCAAGAGGGAAGAGAGAGAGAGAGAGAAAGAGAATGAGCAAGCCAGGACATCTTACCACTGCAAACAAGCTCAGATGCATGCATCCTCTTTGTGCATCTGGCTTTACATGGGTATTATGGAATTGAACACCAGGCCAGCAGGCTTTGCCAGCAAATGCCTTTAACTGCTGAGCCATCTCTCAAAAGGATGAGGATTTCTAAGATGACGAAATATACCTACACAGATGGATGTGCTATTAGTACATAGAACTTTGTCACCACCAAATCCAAATTATGATTTTAATAAAAATAAATCTAAGCACACTGTAATGAAATTTCAATTTTGAAAAGTTGTTTTGCAAAGATTCAACAGTTAGAATGACAGCTAACTTAGGCTGGCAGCTAATTTCTTTATAGCAACAATGGAAGCCAGAACACAGACCAATCGCCTCAACAGAACTGGATTAACTCAACTGAAACTCAACAGAAATAACAGTTACCTGGGATTCTCTCCATTGAAAGGTTATACATAAAGCCATGCTCACACTTAAATTGTGGAGTTTGAGGTCAACAGACTTACACTATTTAAAGTATTCTAAGGTGTGTTTTTCCAGAGAAAAATGATCCCACAGGAAAAGTTAAAACACAGGAGACATAACAAGTGATAAGATTGTGGTTAAATCTAGGTAAGTATTTACATTTTGAAAAGTGAATACAAAAGAAAATAACTCTTCAGCCTTAAAATCAAATCTTGGAGATAATTATAATCAACAACAGTAGCATTGTATAAAGAAAAATTGGAAAAGTTCTAAATTCTTTCCTTTGTTAGGGGAAATGTAAAACATAGCTGAATATTAGTTTTTAATCACTAAGAATACAAAACATTCTAAGGTCATTAAGAAGGCTATTCTACTTGTAAAATTGTTAACTTTTATAGATTGTGAATTGTGGGATGATCTATATATGTTTCTTGTTTTTCTTAAAATAATGTTTAGTTATTTCTAGTTTTGTACAATGAGTATATAATGCTTTCAAAGTAGGAATCAATAAAATTAAAAACACAAAATTTCATCTATGGTGTAAGAAAACAATATAGCTTGGTTAACTGTTAAAGACATGGTAAAAGGCTTTTCTGCACTAGGAGACATGTCTGACAGTGATGTTAAAACCTACCCTAGTACTACAATTCCAAGCCTTGGATATATTATCTCTGGCCACTCAAATTTTACTCTTTTCTTTTTTTTTTTTTTTTTTTGTAGTCTTGGTGGTCATACCCAGGGCCTTGAACATGCCAGTAAGCATTCTATCATAAGCCATACATCAGCCTTCAATTTTCTCTCTTTTGTGTAGAAAAGGAATCTCTAGGTAGCACACATGATTAACAGAATTAATTAACAGATTAATGTGATTAACAGATAATTATTTGGATGTCTCATTCAAAAGCCAAACTTGATCTAACTATATATTTTAGTCTCTTTGCTAAGTTGGTTCAATCAAGGGGACCAGAGCTTCAATTCTGCAGAAAAATAAACCCCACCCCAGATTTGGGATATAGTTTTCTTCTGCCCCTCTATATCTACTTGGGACATGTGTGACATGTCTTCAGCTTTCTATTGGGGTATCTTGAGTTTAGACCCCTGTTCTGCAGCCCAACACACTGTATGACCTTAGGGAGCTTCACAGAAATCAGCTCCTTAATTTCTAATTATGTAAGGGAATATAATTTATGGCAGGGTTGGAAGTGATAGCTTCCCTTAAAAATGTTGGGAAACTCCCTAACACTTGGTACAGCTCTGAGATCCTTGGTGTCAGCAGGGGCCAAACTCCACCAGAGAGCAAATGGACATTTGCCCAGTGACCTGGTGTTTCCAAGGGTGGAGAAAATAGGGATGGCTTCAATTTTGTGCATTTTTTTTTCTCACAAAGACAGATTGGAGCAGCTGTCTCTGACTCCCAGGAAGGAAGGCTAACCTAGTATATATTCACATCCTGAAGATTTGCCTAGCCTGCTCAGCAGAGATCACTGGGCCTTGGCCGTGATATTAGGAGCTAAGTCCTAAGTACACTGAGCCTTCGCCAATGCTACAGGAGTGGGAAACATCTTGTGTTGTCTCTGGGAAAACCTTTACCCTGCAGAGGGAGGAAGTAAGCTCTGATATTTCCAGCTTCTTTTCACATGGCTGTAGATGGAATGTGTGCCCTTACACAGAGTAGACACTTGATATCTAATGTCCCTTTGGAGTTCGGGACATTTAGAATAGACCTCCAACGTCATCTACTGTTTACATGAGTTCCTTTCCATCAGTCTCAATAAATAGCTGTGTGTTAACACTTCCTGTAACACCTTGTGTTGTAACACCTCCACAACAGGAACGTATTTACTAACGTGGACGCTGGATCGTATTACTTTTCTACCATGTCTCTTGAAAATTCTTTCCTAATGATGAATAGAAAGTAACTGCCTTGGCATAATTATTTTTTTCTGATTATAAGTAGAATAAATGTAACAATTTATTGTTTGCACCCAGTTTCATGTCTAAGACTAAATGGGGATGTGATTAATAACTGTACCAATGTATTGTGGATAAGCAAGAACACTCCTGGCTGAATAAGACAAAAGAGTTAGGTCTACCCCAGTGGTAACTAGGATCATTCTGGCACCCCTTCCTTAAAAGGAACTGATATTCAAAGGAACATGGATTTCTCTGCTAGAATAATCAAGGCTACCACTTTCTTCAGTAGAAAAAGAACTGGGCCAAGAATTAGGGATATCTGTGTGATTTTGTGTGTGCCACATCAGGGAAATCCAGTTGACTCTCAAGTTTCAAGGATTCTTTTCTTATAGCTGAGGGGTGGGGAGAAAGCCATTGGAAATATTTTAAAACATGGAAGTTCCTTCAGAGAACACAAAACTACATGAATTGTGAAACATAAACTGTGGTTTCCTTTGTTCTACAGAGGCATTTAAAAATTGCAAATTTTTCATGCAGCAGTATAGTGTGGTATTCCTGGATTCCACACTTTGGTCTGCAGCATATGGCTCAGCTGGTTCCACCAGAATCTTCTGGGAAGTATATAAAAATCAGATTCCTGGCCACACCTCAGAATCTTTTAGAGGCCTATAGCAGTTTAATTCTGGAAAGTTCTCAAAATATTTTAATTGATGAGCCCAGTTGAGCAAACTGACCAAGAGCACCAGCTTTGGTATAATACATTCATTCACCCCATGACCATTTACTGAGCTGACAGACATATTATAGGCACAGAAGAACTAGCAGTAAACACACAAACACACACACACAAACACACCACAAATAGCATAAAAGTCAACCTGATTTGTGGCCCACAGCTGGTCTATGTGATTCAACTTCTTGATGCCCAGTTTCTAACTGTACAATTAAGGTGATGATACATAAATCTTAGGCTTATTTTGATATTTAAGTAAAGCAATGTTTACCCTAGAGGATAGAGTACTTGCTAAATAGTATCAAAATAACAAAAAAATAGGGCCGGAGAGATGAGTTAGCAGTTAAGGTACTTGCCTGCAAAGCCTAAGGACCCATATTTGACTCTCCAGATCCCACATAAACCAGACGCACTAAGTGAGACATGTGCAAGGTTGCACATGTGTACAAAGTGACACAAGCGTCTGGAGTTCAACTGCAGCAGCTGGAGGCCCTAGCATTCCAATTCTCTCTTTCTCTCTTTTCTCTCTCATAAAAAAATATAAAATTAGAGCCGGGCGTGGTGGCGCACGCCTTTAATCCCAGCACTCGGGAGGCAGAGGTAGGAAGATCACCATGAGTTCGAGGCCACCCTGAGACTGCATAGTGAATGCCAGGCCAGCCTGGGCTAGAATGAAAGCCTGCCTTGGAAAATCAAAAAATAAATAAATAATAAAAATAAAATTAGAAATAGAAAACAAAGAAAGTTTGATCTTATTCCCATGGAAACCTTGACAGATTATCATCACATCCAAGTTCATGCAAAGCATATACTCTGTGTCTTTGAGTGCTCATCCTTTACATGTGTTGTCTCAAGTATAAAATGGACATAGGCAAGAAGATAAATATAGATTTCATCCAGCATTAATATTTTATGAGCCCTAACTCACCTAAGCATACCTCAAAAATGAGCATTCAGCCATTTGGCCACAGTACTAACTTTCTTTTAATACACTCAAGATGTTGGTTTTCACCTTGAATGAGGCCCAGAGTCAAATACATCATTCTAGATATGAACTCAAAACTGAACAACAAAAGCTATGACAAGGGAATTAAAATGGAAAAGAATCGAGCTGTCATTTCTACCATTCTCATAGAGATATATGGGAGACCTCAGACTCAGCTCTTGTCCTCAACTATTGAGATTAAGGCAGGACAAAGATGAGCAGGGAAATGAAAAGGACGTGAAGGATAAGGCCACAGGGAGTGAGGCAAGGCCACAGAGGAGGCTAAGAAGCCAGTTAGGTCTTGCAGAAAACAGCTTTTGCTTCTCCAAGGAGGTCAGCAGAGATTATGAAAAGAACATCTTGGCCAAGGCCATGATCCACTGTCCAAAACTGGGATGGGCCCTTGTACTGGGAGAATTTCAGTTTTTGCCTTATTCCTAGACCTTACTCCTCCACTTATGAGTGTCATTCAGAGCTTATTACAGAAAGAGTTGAAGGCCTCCACTCATGTATCCTCGAGGGTCAGGACACTGGGAAGAGTAATAACTGTGACCAGGGCAGCCAGGAGTGGGAAAAATGGAACATTCTGGAAGACATTGGCAAGACAGCTCTTGGGAGGGAAGCACCAGCTCTCTGTTCTCATAACCTCAGTCCAGATCCCTCAAGAGAAGTACTGAGATGTCAGGGAAGGACAGGCTGATGCCGTGTTCAACCATGGAATGTGGGCACTGCGCCATTACGAAGGGTGACCGTCACACAGAGCTGGAGTAGGCAGAATTCTTCTACAAAGGGCCTGGCAAGAAGTATTCCTGACCTTCCAAGCTATATGAAACCTACCAAAGCTACTCAGTTCTGCATTACAACTAGAGTAATTGGATAAAATATAAGACATTATATATATTTTTATTGGTTAAATCTGACATCTCTGTCTATAGTATAAAAGCAGCCAGTGGGCAACACACAAACCAAAGAGCACAGCTGAGCTCCAATAATATTTTCTTCACAAATGCAGACAGTGGGCTAAATATGATGACGGTATGACTGGCAGTCCCTGGCATTTAGCATGACGGGAGTAAAGTGGCCTTGAACTGTGTCTCACCATGAGCTCCACAGAAAGATGGACATTGCACACCATGACTAAACTTCAAAGGCTACAATTAACTTCAGAGGGTGGGGGATGCTTTATTATATTCTAATTGAATTTTAAGAAATGTTCCTGCAATTAATTTACCTAATTTTATAATCTTTTAATAGGTTTGCTGGAATTGGAGCCAGATCTGCATGCCCGTCTTAGTTCTAAATCTTGTCAATCATTTGATTTGAGAATTTATATCAGACATGAGGATCATAAAAATGGCTTTATAGAAGAAATGCAGAAATTCAGTTCCCCAAACTGTGATATTTCTACCATTGCTGGTATCTGAGGTGATTTTAGGTAGTATCCAGGTGAATATGATATGTACTTAATTCTTCATAAAAATTTACAATATATAAAATGCATGTCAATGTTAATACAAAACTAAATTTAATAATCAGTAATTCAATGTAAATTCGTTATAAAATGAATTTATTTGAGGAAAAAATAGTTTACTTAGAGGACAAATACCAAACCAAGGACAGTACAAGTTCTATATGATGTGACAAAATGTAGTCAAGTTGATTAAGTGAAGTTTGGGAAGCATAAAGATGATGTGTGAGCAAGTGTGACCTGAAAGATGGTACATGGGACATAGTGACCCCTTGAGAATTTGAACAGAGTCAGTTACTGTCAATTCCTTACTCATAAGAATTGTATTGGCCCAAAATAGGTGCTTAAGTTAGACAAATGGATGGATGGTGAATGGATTAACAGATGGGTTAAGGATGGATGAGGGATGGGTTCATGCACTCATGGATGGATGGGGAAATGAATGGAATGCCTTTTAGAGTTAGAAGGACTTATTTTGGAGTTATAAAGGATGAGGCATGGTGTCAAAGTTGTCCTGATTTCAGGGCCTGGAGGTGGTGGGTGGAAGGAGGGACATTCTTTCTTGGAGACATCATCTGGATGCTAAAAATTTCCACACTGCCACACTTAGCACTGAGCAATGGAAGCACAAGACTGAGATAAGAAAGCGCTAAGCTGAGGCCAGCTCTGTTGCCCACCCTGAGATGCCATTCTTCGACATAGGCACTTGCAACCTGGTAGCAGGAACAAGGATGGGGATGGAAATGTCTGTAGCTATAAAAGCTTGGAAAACAGCATTTCCCCTGCATATGAACTTCTAGTTATTTGTCACAAGAAAGGCAACTTGTAGGTGCAGGCCATGAGTATCGAGGGCACTGAGGGCTAGCAAAAGTCACATCAAAAGCACAAGGAAATTATGTTAGGTTACCCCACTCCATCAGGAACTCCCATCTCAAGTCAAATTGTGGCAGGGGTTCTTAGCACTGGTAAAATCGGCATATGGAAATGGCGTGGTTTTTGTTTCTTTTCCTTTTGGTAGGAAGAGATGGCCCATGGTGGCCCCTACCTGAAATGGGCCATAGGTCTTCTGGGAAGGCCAGTTCAGAAGCAGAGGCTGCTCAAGGTGGCAGGAAATCCAAGAGGCTTCCCTTGGGTCCCCAGCTTCTTCTAGACCCCAAGTTTCCTTCTATCCCCCTTGCCTAGGCTCACTCTTTGTGATAGCAGAAGATAGGAAAGGATGGGTGGGAATGGAGATGTATCCATTGGGAAGGGAGAGGGGGACAGCAGCATAGGTAGTTTTCCTAATGGCTTACGATTTTCCTTAAAAAAGGAAACAGAGAAATTTATTTTTATTTATTTATTTGAGAGAGAGAGAGAGAATAGGCACACCAGGGCCTCCAACCACTGCAAACCAACTCCAGAAGCATGCACCATCTTGTGCATCCGGCTTATGTGGGTCCTGAGGAACTGAACCTGGGCCCTTTGGTTTTGCAGACAAATGCCTTAACCATCTCTCCAGCCCCAGAAGCATTTTTCAAGGGAGGCAAGATGGGTAAAAACCCACAATGGACTAATAGAGCTGATCCAGTGAGTAAAGAAAAAGCCAGGGGACTCTGAGGGCCACTTACTGAGGACCTAACTCTCCCGTGTTTCCCTAAATGTGTCATCTTTCTCATACAAGCAACTTCAACTCTTAAAACAGCAGGCTGTAGGGAAGTACATTCTTTGGCCACTGTGACTCACGCTTCTTAGGGACTGAACCCAAGGGTGGAAATGAAAACTGTAACTTCCTTGTAAATTGGAACTTGGCAATAAAAGCGGGGGAAAAATGATAACAATACAAAGCAACAACAAAATCAGGCTATAGTCTCCAGGGCCCCTGCAAAGATGGGCAGTGAGTTCACTCAGCTCTGCATAGACTCATTCAGCCACCAAGCATTGCTGGATCCCACCCCTCTGTTGGGGGTGGGGGTAAGAAGGCGCAGAGTCAACAACACAGACCCCAGGACTCAGATGAGAAGCTGAAAGCAGACTCGTTTATTGAGGAAAACAGACACCTCTATGTACCCCTTCCCTGCTTCCCATTGGTCCTTCCATATACACCTTCCCCGCTTCCCATTGGTCCTTCCATATACACCTTCCCCGCTTCCCATTGGTCCTTTAGTTGTTTGGCATTGTGTGTCCCTTTTCATTGGCTCGTTTCCTGCATCAGCGGTGTCCGGGTGTTTAGGTAGAGTTTAGGTTGGCTCACAGGGGAAGTAGCAGCCGCATGTGCTGTAATCTCAAGGCCTTGTACCAGGCCCCCCCCCCCCCCCGGCTATGCTTCTCCTACAACCAAGCAAACGTACATCAAAAACTCATAATGGTCCAAGAAGCCGGCCATGTTCTAAGGACACAATGATAGCCAAAATACATGATGTTTGGGATGCCGTGGAGCTTACAGTCCGAAGAGGGAGATAAACAGTAAACAAAAGGCTAACCAGGTACATGTGTAAGGGCTCCAGCAGAGTGTAGACATAGAGAGAACAGAGAGGGGCACTTTCAGCATACAGAGGGTACTTCAAAGATGGTCTTACTGAAGACAAGTACAGAGAGTCCAAGCTGGGGACAGTATGGTGGTGGGGACCTGAGAACACAGGAGCTCCGCAGAGCCTGAAATCAGAGCACAAGAGGAAGCCAAGGTCAGGCAGGATCCCGAGAGGGGTAGGCAGGTTAGATGGGGCAGGAAGTGTTTGGAGTTGATTCTGAGGGTCTCCAGAAGTTATTTTAGCATCATTCTCTTGTGCCTACCAAGGCTTTCTTCCCAGCAGTGTGCAAGTTGTACATCCTAAAAGCTTCAGGTTAATACGTTGTGTTTGCACTCTGTATGTTATCTGTAATCTGTCTGAACCAGACAGCATATTTACAAAATGGTTGGAAACCTGCGGTTACACCAAGCTCAAGTGGTTTTCTCTTAAGAGACGTTCATCATGTAGGCCAACATCAAACCTTCCAGGTAGCTTTCTTTGTAAACAGATGGATGGATGTCAAGATTCCACCTGGAGTCCCCTGTATCAGAGCTTTGTAAATAGATGGGCAAGGGCTAGAATGCAAGCCCCTTGCATCAGAATTTGGGGGGCTAGGGAGGAGAGCAGTAAAAGTCCAAGTGACTTTGTTGGTTAGTCTACATGGAACCTCTTGTCCTACAAAGTTCCAAGTTGCTTCTTTTTCAATATCTTTTTTGTTTGTTTGTTTTGGCTTTGTTTTTTTTAAAAAATATTTTATTTATTTATTTATGAGAGGAGGAGGAGAAGAGAGAGAACGAGGCAGAGAGAGACAGGGTAGGTGCACCAGAGCCACTAGCCACTGCAAGCGAACTCCATGTGCAGGTGCCATCTTGTGCATCTGTCTTACATAGGTACTGTGGCATTGAACCAGGGCCCTTTGGCTTCGCTGGCAAATACTTTAATCACTAAGCCATCTCTCTAGTGCCCAAGTTGCTTCTTAAGTCTCAAAAAAAAAATCCAGTCCCACCAAGCACACTGTTAGAAGAGAATGGCTTTCCCCTGTTGATAATGACTCAACTAAAGCATTCTTTGCACCATTTACCCGTCTTGGGCCTCTTAGGAAAGTAAACCTGCCCCTTTGCGAATATTTACTTTGTCTGCTGCCCTCCACAGAACAAAAGAAAACTGTTTTCACTGTCAAACTAGTGTTTACGTCAAGGATTTAGGGACTTGCTCAGAGCTATGGAAAATCCATCATCCCCCTTTAACCTGTGCCCATCATCCTATCCATCAAGAATGACAGGAGGGAGCTTTTCAAATGCCAAGAACTTCAGCAGAAACGCAGACCCTTGGGGGACAGATTCTGAGAGGGTGAAGCCTGCCTTGCTGATTTTGGGGGCCCAGTACCGGGACTTCACCTGGGACCCAATCAGAGGAGTTAGCAAGTCAGGACCTTTGTGGGGAATCCAGCATCCTTCGGCCCTTAGACAGCTTAGCGGCCCATTGCGCTTGCTCAGGTCAATCACAAGCACAGAAGACCCAGCAGGCTCCCCTGTCAAGTCAACTTCCTGGGATGACGCATTGCTCAGAAGGCCTGAACCCCAGAGAGACACTGGGCCCTGCTCCCAGCGAAGGGCAGTGTTTGCAACTCAAGAGACAGCCTGCTTTCACGGGGCTTCTGTCATCTCTTGCACAGTCATCTGGCTTGGGACATCCAAGCCACCTGAAACAGACACACTGAGAAGTCATTTGCCTTGGTCTGGAGAGATGGCTTAGCGGTTAAGCGCTTGCCTGTGAAGCCTAAAGACCCCGGTTCGAGGCTCGATTTCCCCACGACCCACGTTAGCCAGATGTAGAAGGGGGCGCACGTGTCTGGAGTTGTTTGCAGTGGCTGGAAGCCCTGGCACACCCATTCATTCTCTCTCTCTCTCTCTCTTGCCCTCTTTCTCTGTCTGTAGCTCTCAAATAAATAAATAAATAATTTTTTTAAAAAGCCATTTGCCAGCCTAGGAGAGACAACAAACCAGCTCCTGGTGTGTACCATTCGGAAGAGCTCCTAGGGTCTACGGCCCCATGTGAGCGTGGTGGGTATGACGCTGGGAGCCGCGGCCACCCCGCTGAGCCTGCAGCCCACACACTGTCCCAGCAGCACCAGTGGCCCAGCGCCGAGCAGGACATGGAGAAGTAATCCAGTGCGGGGGGGTGGGGGGGGGACACCACACAACCGACCTACGGTGCATTTACTCAGCCTCTGGGGGGCTCAACCTCTGGGGAGCATGGGAGAATCAGTAGAAACATGGCAAGAATGACAACACTAAGTGAGTTACTGCAACTCTCCAGGCCAGTAAAAAAAAATCACAAAGATTTTAACTAAAACATTTATGAGCATGTAAAGAATCAGGTTTCTTTATGTTTTGCAAATGAATTATTTTGTGCCCCCCCCCCACGCCCCAGTTTCCCGGAGCCTCTTTCTCACAGCTCTGTCCACTATAGCCTCTTCCATTTTCATGCTATAAGAGTCCTTTTGCTCGTCCCACCTGCCTCAGTACCTTTGCTGGGTTTTCATGTTGAATCTAGTTTCATAGCCTACATCTACTCTCGTACCCCCTAATTGTACACATAGGAATGGTAAAAGAGCTGAGCGTGGTGGCGCACGCCTTTAATCCCAGCACTCGGGAGGCAGAGGTAGGAGGATCGCCGTGAGTTCGAGGCCACCCTGAGACTCCATAGTGAATTCCAGGTCCACCTGGGCTAGATTGAGACCCTACCTTGAAAAAAATAATTAAAAAAAAAAGAAAGAAAGAAATACTAAAAGTTAAGACCCACATACCTGGCACTTTCACCTGGATACTGGTGACCAAACTCAGGCACTTTGCTGACTGAAATATCTTCCCAGCCCCCTCAGCCTATTTTCATTTCATGAAATCACTTAAGCTGCACATTGAAAACACATTTTGACCCAAGGTCAAAATTAGCCAAAGTCAGGGTTATAACAGACTATAACCATCGTAGATGACATTTTAGACTATCTCAGGTCCCCAGAAGGCAGGATCTGAGGGTTTTTTTTTTTTTTTTTTTTTTTTTTGAGAATTGCACTATGACCTAGGACCATCACTGGGCATTGGGGAGGAAGGAGGCATTCATTGTCTGTGGCTGTGCAGCAAATTACCCCGAGACTCATTGGCTTGAATCATGCAGCTTTGGTGGCCAGGACGCAGGGGCAGCTCAACTAGATAGTTCCGCTTCAGGATCAGACATCAGAGTCAAATGCTTAGCCAGGGCTCCATGATTCCCAGCCTCACTTACACAGTTGTTGTTGGGAAACTTTGGCTCTTGCCACACTACACGGCAGTCAGCCTCCCCAGAAGGAGAAGTGGAAAGGGAATGAAAGAAGAGATAATGCAGCAAAATACCTCAAAATGAGCAGCTTAACCAATTTCTTTTCTCACAGTTCTGGAAGCGAGAAGTCTGAGAACAAGGTGTCTGCCCTTGGCGGTCCTCTCCCTGAGACCACCTACAGTCTTTCCTTTATGTGTGTGTGTGAGAGAGAGAGAGAGAGAGACAGAGAGAGAGAGAGAGAGAGGGACGGAAGGAGAGGGAACCATTTACAATGGACTAGGGGCCACCTTAATGGTTTCATTTTAAGTTAATCATTCTTTTTTTTCTTTCTTCATTTTTTTTGTTTTGTTTTTTGTTCTTTTGAAGTAGGCTCTCACTCTAGCCCAGGCTGACCTGGAATTCCTATGTTGTCTCAGGGTGGCCTCGAACTCATGGCGATCCTCCTACCTCTGCCTCCCGAGTGCTGGGATTAAAGGTGTGCGCCACCACGCACTGTTTAAATTAATCATTCTTGTACATTTTTTAGCTCTAAATACAGTCACATTTTGAGGCACCAGGAATAAGGCTTCAACATTTGAATTTTGAGGGGACACAATTTAGTCCATGACAGAGAGACAACCTAAGAAGGAAGCCAGAGTCTTTATAACCCAGTGATGGAGTGATACACCATCACTACTGCATTCCCTTCTGCAGAAGTGTGTCATCAAGAGAAGACAATGGAACCCTTCCCGTTAAGGGGTGGCTATCAAGGTTGTGGACATTTTTAAAGAAAATCTGTCAGAGAGTGGAACCATAAGGAGGATGCATGATTGAGCTGGCCATAGGCAGGTGTGACTACTGAATTCTGTGTGGCCGTTCCCTGAAAACTAAATAGATGTCAGGATTATCTATGGTCAAGGAGGAGGGAAAGAATTTGCTCAGCACTTTCTATCAGGAAGAATGAATTGTCCTGGACTCTGGGTGGCTCAATTAGGGCATCCAAAAGGGTCCCTTAGAGACAACAGGGAAGCCCAGGCAGGAAGGGAGCCATGGGTGCCATCAGGTCAGGCAACATCAGGTGGCACCTACGTAAGGCTAGAGTCTTGTCAAAGCAGTGGCCATGTGGTATGTCAATACAAGAAGCGAGTCAAGGATCTGAAGATTCCTTCAACAACTGACTGCTGTTAGTTTTATTTCAGTAACACAAGTAGTTGTATTTCGCATTTTTGATATGACAGTATAATCCTATAACTTCTTAGAACCATCCATTCCAGCACTCACTGTGGGGACAATTAGAGACACTGTCACCTGATGACAGGGACAAGAAAATAAAGAGGTGCTTTTCTGTACTGGTACAGCCAGTACAGGAGCCACACACGCATTGACCCCGGTGCCAGGTGGCTGTCCTCCATCTCAGATGAGCCTGGCCTAGGTGAGGCCTTGGGTACTTACTACAATGAGTGAGGCTCAAAGCTAACTGAGATTTTGTGAAGTCTAGTTCTTAGGTTGGTCCACCAGAAGAAAATGTAGTTTGAATCTCACACTGTCTTTTGACACAATCTTATTTTCTTATTGTGCATGTTATCTCTGTCTAAATTGGACAGGCTTTATTATGAATGCTATTACACATTAGTTTAGAGACCTTTTCTCTTTCAAAAAGGCATTTTTATTGTTGTAGTTCAACCTCACAAGAAATGAACCCATCCAAAGAAAACTTCATCTTAACAGACTCGTGGCCTTAATGGAAAATAAATTTCTAAAAAATAAATACAATTCTTTAAGGTCATTAAGCAATTTTATAAATACTAACATACCAAATAGTTCTACAAGCATTAGCATTCCCATCTAAACACATCACCATTATCTTATCATGTATTATAATTCCAACTTTATAGACAAGTGTTGGTCCAAAGAGGCTTTTAAAATTATCTAGCTAAAAGGCTGCCTACATTAGCTACTATTATCTACACCATCTCATTATTTATTAATTATTTGGAAGGTCCTAGAATTGCTTTAGGTTTCAAACAATCATCTTCGTGGCTACCATTAATGATCACAGCATGTTGCAATGAAGGCTAGTCATTTTGCTCCAGCAGGCTGACTGAATTTCAACACATGAGCCATATAAGAAGAGCCTCCGTTTCAAGTTTTGTCTTGCTTGCTAACTTCTAATTGAAAAAAAACTGCTTGCTGAGGACCATGGGGCTCTACATGACGCAGATACACTCAGGGGTTAAGCAGACCCTGTGTGATGGTCAATCAGTCCTTCCAAAGACCTGCTCAGAAGGAAATGCCAAATATCATACAGAGGCTGAATGCAGTCATAAAGATTAATCCAGGGATGTCCCTCAACTCAGCTTCCTATAATGCTAGCCGCTTACCTAACTATGTCATAGATTTCAAAACTCACTAGTAGCCTTGATACAATACCACTAATTAAACTGCAAACTTCTAATGTCTCCAGTATTAGTGATCCGTGGAACTAACATCCCAGCTGATCTAATCTCCACTCCTCAGCTTCAGGACCGCTGACCTAGGGAATAGTTTTAGGAGATGGCATCAGAAAGAATGGTGGGGACATCTAGACCTTACAGGCTTTGATATATATATATATATATATATATATATATATATATATATATATATATATATATATATATATGTGGGCAATTGTGAACCCTTTGGCTCATCTCGGAGTGAGACAGTTTGAGCTCAATGGCACTTTTTCAGTGTGGTGTAGGCAGACACCATACTAAATCCAACCTTTGTACTCTGATTTCCCTTCCTGTGATTTATTTTTACTCCCCAACTTTGCTTTTCTCCATTTTTGCTATCTTTTTATTCTCTGCCCCTTCTGCCAGCTCTGCAAGGGCTAGAATCTTGTTTGATTCATTGACCTATTCCCAGTATGTGGGACAGTGTGTGGCACATGAAGAGGGCTCAGCCAATATTTATTGAATGAAAAAAAGAAAAGATCTAGACATGAAACAAAATGTAGAGCTACTTTGACGTTTATGTTACAAGGCTCATGCGGGACACTAGATTAAGACAAGAGCAGAGACAGTCACCAGTGGAGAAGAAGAATGGGGAGAACAGATGCCAAAGGCCCTTGCAAAGCTCTAGCAGAAAAGAGTTTGCCTGTTGCCAGGGGGAGGGGGGAGGGCAATGGGATTTTGTCTCTCACACATGCTGAATGAATAGACATGATTGCTATGACCAACTGAAAAAGACTCTGTTTTAAGAAGAGCTCTGAAGAGTAACTTTTGAAGATACATCAATTTCTTATTTTAAGAATGAAAAATAAACTCCCAATATTTGGTTATTTTAAAAGAACTTCCTGTGCACGTGCAAAATGCCCAGCTTTTATTCTCTATTAAGACATGTAGAGTCTATTATTACAGCCTTGATGTTTAACTTACCATCAAAGGGAGCAGGCCAAGAGGGCCAGACCTCAAGTTCAGGAATGTTAAACACTATTCACAATATGCCCCAGACTTAAGATGTTTTATATAATACTGAATAGCATGGTTCACAAAGGGCATACTCTTGCTTCTAGAAACATGGTGAGAATTTGGGGGTTGTCAAGCTAACACCCCTAAGGTAATGTGACACTAAAGAAGAAAGAAATTGGGACTGGAGAGATGGCTCAGCAGTTAAGGTGCTTGCTTGCAAAGCCTAAGGACCCAGGTGCCATTCCCCACGACCCATGTAGGGTCAGATGTGCAAAGTTGCACATACATCTGGAGTTCATTTGCAGTGGCTAGAGGCTCTTGGGTGCCCAATCTCTCCCCCTTTCTCTTTCTCTTCTTGCAAATAATTAAAAAGAATAAGAAAGAAATGACATCATAGCTGAAGTCTATAGCCTAATTTCTAAACCTAGTTCATGATTTATGACCTTAGACAAACTACTCACCTCTCGAGCCTGAGTGTACACCTTATTGTTAGCATTCACAATGCTTGGCACTGCCCACAACCATCAGGGAAGAGCACTAAGTCTACCCTAGCAAAGGTGGTCATTCATCTACCGGCCAGTGGCATCCATCTCTAATGGGAAGACTGGGAAATCACATTCCAGGAAATCATTTGGCTCTTGGAAGAAGTTTTCCAAGGTCCCTTTTGGTAGATGTCGATGTAGGTTCATGTAGCTGTAGGATGAGGAAGACTCCCTTACTCTGGAGCCAATATGTCAGTTTCTTGGAGTAGAAAAGATCTTTCTACCCAGTCCCTTCCAGTTTTACATAAGGACAAAGGAGACCCTGGGAAGGGGAAGACTGCCAGCACCTCTCAGGAGGTGGACTTGGCTGAGGCAGGTTGGCAGGAGCGGATCCTCCTAGGACCATGAGATGGAGAAACAGGGTACCATTATTATCCTAGAGTAAGCACCAACCATCGCTCACACTTGGACTGCTTTTCAGCCGAGAAGGCCTCAGTGCACACGCTAGTTAAGTCCTGACAGTTCTATGTTTTCCCAGCATGAGGAACCCTCTGTCCCCTCCCTTCAGGAAGTTTCCTTAAGATCCATCCAAGAAATGCACCAGCTACTAGATGACTCTCCACTCACACGTCACCCTTCATCCCTTCACTCAACGTCATCATCACCAACCGCTCATTCTCTCTCTGCTGCGATTCCGACTGAATCCATGGGTTCTGCTCTGACTCACATCCCCCACAGCCTTTGATGTCCTGGGAGCCCCTTTGAAGTCACGTCCATCTCTCCTTCAAACCTGGAGCCTGTGTAAGGGCATTAGTCTTGGTACCCACCTTCCAACACACATTGGTCCACAAAAACCTTCCCTTGGGCACACTGCTTCCAAAACAGCCCCACACCTTCAGAAATGGAAGCTGGGCATTTAATCTGACAAACAATGAAAAAGCCACCATCATACAAATCCTATAAGCAAGCTAAGTGGATTACCTGTAGCTCATCTCGTAGAACCCGCGTCCCGCCCCCGCCCATCTATCCCTATTGCTCCTCATGTCAGCCATGCAATGCGCTCATCAAAACACAGAGCATTTCATCTGGGAGAAAGGGGTGTCCTCGCATTCTTATCTCCTGACGTGACACCCCACCCTACCCTACACCCATAGCTTCAGTGTGTATGTGTGTGTGTGTGTTTTCTCCCCTCAGGATGCTCATGGGAACTGCCGTAATAAGGCCATTTATCCTAACTCAAATCACAACCATCAGGCCGAGGGAACGTGGCTGCGTACAAGGTCAGTGAGTAGCCTGAGCAGAAGAAACGGCCTCAGGGGCCCAGAATCTGCCAAACAGCTGACCAGTGAAATCTAAATTGGCAGCAAAGCCCAGTCCTCATTTCAAAGGGGAAATTAAAACCAGGCTTTCTGGGAGGGCAGACCCTAGTCAGAAGGGAGGTGATGCCTGTAACCAAGGCAACGTGCAAACATTAGCTTTTCCTTCCTCCTCCCCAGTGGCCTACTTCCAAACAGCCCTCCTACACTCATATATCTTGGGGAGAGGTGTCATGGGAAGATGAAGACATCTGATTATTCCCTGAGAAAATCCAAAAAGATGGGGTGCTTTCACCCCTGAAAGCAAGAGAAAACAATAGAAATAAAACTCACTGGTTGCTTCTATAAGTAGAGAAGTTTATATAATAAGTTCAGGAAGTCTTCCCAGACTGATGCCATGCAGATCTTACTGGAAGGATTAGAAATTCAAAATAAAGTTACCTAAAAATAGTTAACAGATCTTACATTTAGGATGAGTGCTGAGTTTGTGCGAAGATTTTAGGTTTTCTAGACATTATTCTTGGATAGTGACCCCTGCCTCCATTTGTCAGGAAACAAAAGAAAATTCCAGTAGACTCAGTGATGTCTCTCAGAGCCACAGGGCCTCCAATAGTTCTTCACCAGTACTTGTTAAATGAATGAATGCAGCTCATGCCTGCATTGATCTTGACTGGAAAGTTCCTGAATCCAAGTTTAGTGTCTGATTCTCCTGCCTCATCTAGCTTCACTAGGTTCCTGTAGGAGAATAGGCCCTTCAGTCATCAATTCAGTGGATCATCCATGAAACCCCATGGTATGTCAGGCCCTGTGTGAAGTACTAGGCCTAGCAAAGAGGAAGGCCACACCTTCACAGAGTCCATTCTCAGCTTATGGGGATAAGGACAAGGGGTAGTCCACAAAGAGAAAGGGACAAAAAGATGATTTCAGGTGGTGATACACACTTTGAAGTACCAACAGGGTGATGATTTGCAAAAGTTTGTGGGGGAAATAGTATTGAGGTGTTCTGAAGGGCTTTTACCGAGCTCCAGTGAAAACTACTTAGAGGGAATTCCACACAAAGAAATCCAAAATGCAATTACCATAAGCACGGTCAACAAACAACAAGGCCAAGAACAAACAGCTGAATGAAATGGAACAGAATCAGCAAAAAGAACTCAATAGACAATGGATAAAATAGAAGAGAATCAAAAAAATGAACTCAACAGTTGGCTGAATGAAATGGACGAGAATCAACTACAAAAAGAACTAAATGGACGGTGGAATAAACTCAGTGAGGACATGACCAAATAAAGGAATGAATTCCAATAAACAAGAAAGTCAAATCATGAAATGAAAATGGAATTCAATCAAGAGATGGTGATGCTGAAGAAAAACCTAATGGGAAACAAAAATGCAATAACCCACTTAAAAGGATCCCTAAATCACTTCACCAACAGAATAGATCATGTGGACAACAGACTATCAGGACTTGAGGACAAGGCAGTGGAAATAGATCTGGAGGCCAAAATCAATGACAAGTTGAAAAAAGAAAAAAGATACAAACAGAACATGAGAAAAATGTAGGGTACCTTTCAAAAACCCAGACATTCAAATCATGGGCATACAAGAAGGGGAAGAACTACAGGCCAAGGGCACAGACAGTATCTTCAATAAAAGCATAGAAGAATATTTTCCTGCTATGGGGATAATCAACTGTTCTCTGATTTAACATGAGACCCTCTCAGTGAGAGGGAATTCATACCTAGTACTGAGAACCAAGTCAGAAGCTTAGGGCTTAGATAGTCATAGACCCTAGAGGGAAGCTTCTACTGTTCTCTAGCTAAAAGAAAAAGTTATGGTTCCCAAAAGTCTTCCTAGTGTCTATGTTTATCCCCTTTGATCCATTCTGCTCTCACTCTTGGTTAGAGGATCTGCTTTTGACAGATGACAGCGAATACTGGTGAGAACGAAGACCCGTCAGGACGGCAAGCAAAGCAAGCTGACTACATAGCGTGAGACGAGTCGTCTCTGTCACATCTCTGGGGGCCCAGGAAACGTCACGGAGGAAGTGGTGGATTAAATGTGAGAGTTCAGTGAATGGAAGGAAGCAAAATGCCCCTGGTTGTTCCTTCAGAGCTCCATCTAGACATGTCTTTGCAAGGCTCCTTATCCGGCAAGGCAGTGGATGCCAGGATAATTCTTTCCCGACTTGTAAGTGGAGAGCAGATCCATCATCCAGGGGGGAGCCTCAGCCTTCCCAGGGCCAGGGCCCTCAGGCACTCTCCATAGCTTGCCAGCCTGCCAGCTTGCTGGGTCCTTAACCAAAACCCAGGCATCCTAGACTGAAGCCCTGATTAGACATACCTTTTTCTTATATTTGCTGGTAACCTGTTGAGGTTGTATATAAGCAACTCTTTTTGTTTGTTTTCTACAAATGAAATTAAGCAACAAAACCTTGGGGCGGGGAGTAAGTGCTGCTGTCATTGCTGGCCTGAGAAACCTCCTCCAGGGAGATGGTGATGGACAATGAGGTGACTCAAAACTCAGAGCAAAAATCCGAGGCTGCTGGAAATTGAACACTAAAGGAGACTTATTTGTTTTTGTTGTTTATTTTTATTTATTTATTTATTTAAGAGTGACAGACAGAGAGAGAAAGAGGCAGAGAGAGAGAGAGAGAATGGGCACACCAGGGCCCCCAGCCACTGCCAACAAACTCCAGAAGCATGCGCCCGTTTGTGCATCTGGCTAACGTGGGAAGTTGAGCCTTGAACTAGGGTCCTTAGGCTTCACAGGCAAACACCTAACTGCTAAGCCATCTCTCCAGCCCTAAAGGAGACTTATAACAAGCCCTCCAAGGCTCAGGAAATATTGCAGAACAGAGGGCAGAAAGAATGCTAGAGCCACAGGGTGAGAGGGAGATCAAGGGAACAGACATGTCTTCCAGTGCACAGGAAGAAAGGAGATGGGTAGATACTGATGGATTGCAAAAGAAATTCATTTCTTCTTTACCTTCGATCATGAGGTAAGAGGGAAAGAATTGGAAAAAAAAAACCAATAGATCCTCCCTTCTAGATTCAAGTTCATTGCAAAACAGTGTCAGCAAATTGTAAGTATTTTTGTGGATAAACCTAACCTGGTATTTTAGAGCCATGGACAGACTAAAAATAAGCGTGTTCTACTTGAGACTGAGGAAAAATTGGAGTTGATGTAAGAAGTTGTTTAGAACGGTATGCGAGGTGAAGCATCTAATTGTATGTAAGTGTTTGCATATCTTTCAGTGTTGCTGAGTATGTAGGGAAGCCAGTCAACCAGGGTAGCATTACCAGTCACAAGACCCATGATGTCACTCACTGCCTGATGCAATGTAAAATCACATTACTTCTGGGATTCTCATCAAGACGAGTTACTTCAATCTCATGATGAGAAAACATCCAACAAGCTGAAATTGAGAGATCGTCTGAAAAATAACTGGCCTACAGTGCTCAAAGTTCCTGAAGGACAAGGAAAAAATGAGGCTCTGTCATAAACTAGAAGAAATTAATGAGACATGGTGACTAAATGTAACATGGGCCCATGAACTTGATCCTCAAAGAGAAAAGGAACATTCTGAAAGATAGGTAAAATGTAAATGAGGTCTGCATTCTAGTTAATCTTTCTGTTTCAGTGTTAATTTCCTAATTTTGATCCTCGTGACATGGATGTAAGATGTTAACAGTAGGCAAAACTGAGTGAAGAGTGTACAAAAACTCCATACTGTTTTTGAAACTTTTGAATAATTAAAAAAAATGTCTCAATAAGAAAAATTTTAAACTGCATTATCAAGCAATCAGATGGTCAGAACATTAGCTATCTGGCACAGAGCAAAAGTTCTGAGATGAAATGAAAAAGTTTGTGAACACAGAAAATAGCCCTCACCATGTCCATGCAATAATCATAATACACACTGGATTGCAGTGGGGCCTAAACATTGCCATGAATGGAACATGCCTAAGAGAGTCTAAGGCAACGTATCAATGACTGGTAGTGGATCTTACCCAAAATGCACTGGGATCATAGTGCATCTGGAAGTAAAAGCCTATTTTGCATTTTCTCTTTTTGATCCTTTCAGGAATTATCAATTGAATGTCTACGAATGACCACTGCCTATTCATCCATCTTTATGAGTTTCGTAACAGGTTTTACTTTGAGCTCTTCTAAGCCAATAGTTACTACACTTAGTCTGCAAAGGGCCAGAGAGTAACTATATCAGGTTTTATGTTTGGCGGTGTTCTCCAGAGGAACAGAGAGGACAGAATGTGTGTATAAAAGGATTCTCCACATTGACTTACATGAGAGGGCTGGATGTTCAACAAAGTGCACACTTACATGACAGGAGCTGGGTGTTCAACAATATCCATCTGCACACTTACATGACAAGGGCTGGGTGTTCAACAATGTCCATCTGCACACTTACATGACAGGAGCTGGGTGTTCAACAATATCCATCTGCACACTTACATGACAGGGGCTGGGTGTTCAACAATGTCCATCTGCACACTTACATGACAGGAGCTGGGTGTTCAACAATGTCCATCTGCACACTTACATGACAGGAGCTGGGTGTTCAACAATGTCCATCTGCACACTTACATGACAGGAGCTGGGTGTTCAACAATATCCATCTGCACACTTACATGACAGGAGCTGGGTGTTCAACAATGTCCATCTGCACACTTACATGACAGGAGCTGGGTGTTCAACAATGTCCATCTGCACACTTACATGACAGGAGCTGGGTGTTCAACAATATCCATCTGCACACTTACATGACAGGAGCTGGGTGTTCAACAATATCCATCTGCACACTTACATAACAAGGGCTGGGTGTTCAACAATGTCCATCTGCACACTTACATGACAGGAGCTGGGTGTTCAACAATGTCCATCTGCACACTTACATGACAGGAGCTGGGTGTTCAACAATATCCATCTGCACACTTACATGACAAGGGCTGGGTGTTCAACAATGTGCATCTGCACACTTACATGACAGGAGCTGGGTGTTCAACAATGTCCATCTGCACACTTACATGACAGGGGCTGGGTGTTCAACAATGTCCATCTGCACACTTACATGACAGGAGCTGGGTGTTCAACAATATCCATCTGCACACTTACATGACAGGGGCTGGGTGTTCAACAATGTCCATCTGCACACTTACATGACAGGGGCTGGGTGTTCAACAATGTCCATCTGCACACTTACATGACAGGGGCTGGGTGTTCAACAATGTCCATCTGCACACTTACATGACAGGGGCTGGGTGTTCAACAATATCCATCTGCACACTTACATGACAGGGGCTGGGTGTTCAACAATATCCATCTGCACACTTACATGACAGGGGCTGGGTGTTCAACAATATCCATCTGCACACTTACATGACAAGGGCTGGGTGTTCAACAATGTCCATCTGCACACTTACATGACAGGAGCTGGGTGTTCAACAATATCCATTTGCACACTTACATGACAGGGGCTGGGTGTTCAACAATGTCCATCTGCACACTTACATGACAAGGGCTGGGTGTTCAACAATATCCATCTGCACACTTACATGACAGGGGCTGGGTGTTCAACAATATCCATCTGCACACTTACATGACAGGGGCTGGGTGTTCAACAATATCCATCTGCACACTTACATGACAGGGGCTGGGTGTTCAACAATATCCATCTGCACACTTACATGACAGGGGCTGGGTGTTCAACAATATCCATCTGCACACTTACATGACAAGGGCTGGGTGTTCAACAATGTCCATCTGCACACTTACATGACAGGAGCTGGGTGTTCAACAATATCCATTTGCACACTTACATGACAGGGGCTGGGTGTTCAACAATGTCCATCTGCACACTTACATGACAAGGGCTGGGTGTTCAACAATATCCATCTGCACACTTACATGACAGGGGCTGGGTGTTCAACAATATCCATCTGCACACTTACATGACAGGGGCTGGGTGTTCAACAATATCCATCTGCACACTTATATGAGAGAGGCTTGGTGTTCAACGCTGCCCATCGGCACATTGGGGATGTTGAGAACCTGTTAGCAGCTCAGTCATAAAGCTGGATGCCTCGGCATTTTCAAATGAACACTGCAGGCCTGGAAGGTTCCATCTGTGTTGGAAGGCTGAAGAAAGGGAAGCGTGACGCCGGTAGAGGACAGCCGCACATACACTCAGCAGCAAGAAGCAGCTGCAGACAGGCGACACTGCTTTTCCTTGGCCCTCTTTATGTCAGGGCCATTTATTTGAGGGTTTCCGGGGAAAGATCTTCTCCCTTCAGTTCATTCTTTCTAGAAGCATCCCCACAGACCTGGTCAGCAGTGTGCCTCATAGTTGATTCCAGATCTTGTCAAGTTGATAATCAAAATTAACCATCACATCTACCTACTCAGTTCTGCTGGTTTAATACAAAAGCAGACCATGGAGCATGCAGAACTGCATGGGCATGTTCAAATAAAGTTCAAATCATGCCAGGCATGGTGGCACATGCCTTTAATCCCAGCACTCTGGAGGCAGAGGTAGGAGGATCGCTGTGAGTTCGAGGCCAGCCTGATACTACATAGTTAGTTCCAGGACAGCCTGGACCAGAGTGAGACCCTACTTCAAAAAGCCAAAAAAATAAAAATAAAAAATAAAAAGCTTACATTGGGCTAGTGAAATGGTTCAGTGTCTAAAAGCACTTGCTTGCAAAGCCTTCTAGCCTCAGTTCAATTCTCCAGCCACTTACATAAAGCCAGCCAGACATTTGTTTGCAGTGACAAGGGCCTAGGTGCATGAGCCCATGCACACAAGTGCATGTGTGTGTGCACACTCAAATCAATGAATAATAATTTATTTTTTAGAAAGAAATATAGAGGTGATACAATCTGCATTCATAATACTTGAAAACACAACATAATGACCCACCTAGTACCTTTCAAAAGTCAGCAAAAGACATGGATAGACACTCTAAAGAAATATACACACAGCAATAAAGGCATATGAATATTTCCTTGGTGTAATTTATCATTAGGAATTCCATAGATCAACCACAATGTGACAACCTTTCAAATCCAGCAGCCTAATGGAAAGTAAAAAGACCAGTTAAAATACAAGGTGGCTGGTGAGAATATGGACTAATTAAAACCTTCATACATGGATTGCATAAATATATTATGACATATTCATTCTGAAATTTAGTTTGGCAACTTCTTAAACAGTTTAACACATACCTATATGTGATCAGTCACTATCATTTCTAGATATTTAGCCACAAGAAATCGAAGCCCATAGGAAGACTTGTACAGGAATACTCATGGAAGCTCTATTCACAGTAGTCCCAACCTGAAAGCTGAATTCCACTTTCTGAATTGCAAACCAAACTGTAGTTCACTCATACAATGGAATAGTGCTTATCAATCAAAAGGACTAATAAGATGGTGTGTGCCACAATGCGAATGAATCTTACAGGTATTAAAGTAGTGAGAGAAGCTAAATGCAAAACAGAAATTGGTTCCATGTATGGAAAATATTACAACAGCCACAAATGATCTATGGCAACAGAGATCAGATGAGTGGTTGCCTGGGTGGGGAGGCACAAAGGAAGACTGGTTTCAAAAAGGAAAGAGGAGGGGCTGGAGAAATAGCTTAGTGGTTAAGGTGTTTGCCTGCAAAGCCAAAGAATCCCGGTTCGATTCTCTAGGACCCACGTAAGCCAGATGCACAAGGGGGCACATGCATCTGGACTTCGTTTGCAGTGGCTGGAGGCCCTGGCACACCCTCTCTCAAATAAATAAATAAAAATATTTTTTAAAAACATAGGAAAGAGGAAAAATCTGGGGAGATCGAGGTGAGGATTACGTGTTACATACATTTGTCAAAGTGAACAACCCATAGATTTAGACTGTGAATTGCAATGTATATAAATTAGACCTCAGCCAACCTGACTCCACAAAGATTCGTGAGGCTTGTGCTTCTACAGTTACTGCTCCTGCCATGGTCTTCCTGCCTTCAACTAGCAAACTGAATGAAATGTATGTGTGAACTAAAGTTCCCCCAAATACTGCATCTACTTTGAAGAAGGCTGAATGGAATGAGAGCGCTCCTGTGACCATGGAGAGCTGGGATGATGCAGGTACAGATCCAAATTGCTCTGGGCTACCTTTAGCCCTCAGTAGCCATTTACTGCCCACCTGTGTGTCTGAGGTAACATCCTGGTGACTATCAGGTGACCAGGTGAATGTAATGAATGGAATGTTCTAACAGACCACCAGCTTCCACTAACCCAAAGGCTAAGAATGTCGTCAGATGACATCTAAAGCCTATAGCAGAGATTCCCCCCACTTTGCCATAATCTGCCTACCTGGTGTTTCCACCAATGCATTTCAAAAGTGTCTTGGTTTATGACTCTTTCCTTCTGTAATTATAAAACCTTCATGAAATTGTTCCACGTTGGAACACGCCGAATCTATGTTCCCTGACCATAGTCACTCATACTTGGCTCCAGAGTAACTATCCCCCCCCCCACACACACACACACAAAACATTACTTTCTAGATACTGGACCAACTCTGGCTCATGTGTTGTGGTGTGCTGACCACTGCCCTTCACAACCAGGAAATGCTGTGAGCTGTATTTGCCTAATACAGGGAAGAAGTTCCAAAAGCTTGATAATGGACTTCAAAAATCCAACAAAAGTAATTGAATTTTCAAATGAGGTCAAGTAATTTTTTTCAGGGACATGGGCTCTAGAATTTTACATTTTTAGATGGCCATCTGCCTTTGGAAGCTTTTTGGTAGGCATAGAAAGATTTGAGGTGATTTAAACAGCCCAGCAGAGGCATGCATGCAACCAGAAGTTAGCCTCAGGAGGCCTTGACCCTTGACCTCCTTTTGGCTCGCCGCTGGACATCAGAATGGCTCGTCTTTGTTCTTAGACACGACACGGAGCAGGAAAGCCACAATTACAGATTCCAAAGGAGCCCGACCAGCGTTGCTTTTGAAAGTGGTTGTTGTGGGGAGGGTGGGAAGGGCTCTGGAAACGGACGGGAGGCAACGATCTGGTGTCTTAGTTACTCTTGTTCGTGCGGAGGAGGGCAATGTCTACAATCTGATCTGACTTGATGGTGGAGCTGGTCACAGAATTTGGTCCTGAACTCCCTGAAAAAAACTATGAAATGCTCTCATCTCTGGCAGACAGCGGGCTGCCCTCCTACCACAGGAGCTGTGGCGGTCAGTGAGGTAGAGCTGCACCTTTGTGCTGGTTCCTCTCCGTTGTGAGCGTGATGGGTTCAGGAATTAACTGAGAGACATGCTTTATATTTGCCCCTAAGGAATATATATTCTAAAATGTCAAGGCCCTACCTACCTGTGGACTTAGAACTAGAACCTTCCTTCCCATGTGTAAAAGAAGATGTCCGCTGGACATTCAAAAGCAAAGAACTCCTATGCGCACAGAGAACAGGAAGCTGAGTGGTAGACATTACTCATAAAAACTAGAGGCCCCAGTTTCCCAACATGGCCTATTTGACAAGACTTTTTCGTATAAAAATTGAGGATTTTTTTTTTTTTTTTGGTGGGGGCTGCATTTCATGGACACCCAACTAATGGGAGCTTAAACAGTGACTTTAGTCTTATTTCATGTGACAGAATTCCCAGGAAGCAGACAGAGGGGGGAATGGATCTCTGGGTAGCTTTGCCACCATAGATTCAGATTATCCCTTCATCTCACCAGGACCTTGTTGATTCTGCACTTCAAGGAGGCAGTTCAGGTGCAGGAGCTCTGGGCCTCACACCTTTATTTCAAGCAGGAAGGAGTTAATAAAAGAAAATCTCCTGAAATGATTCTTTTATCAAGAAAAGCTATCCTGAAGGCCTTCTAACACCCCCAGGATCTCCAGGTAAACTTCCCTTTGTAGTCACTGGATATGTATGTCACAGGGAGAGCCAACCATTAGCAAAATGGACACCGGGTGGGCCTTACGAGGGCTACAAAAGAGAGTGACAAAGAAGGGGTTGTGGATATCAGATTACCCAATCCAGTTTGTCTACATAAGGTTTGTGTGAGGGCTTCTATTTTTTTTTTTTTCTGTTGTCTTATTTGTCAAGAATAAAAGAATTTCTTTTGCTGTCAGAAAAGATTAATTTTTAAAAATTATTGTAACAACTCTATTTGGATTAAAGTCATTTTTTATAACACAGCTAAATTTCTTATATTTACTGAGGAGAGTCAAAACAAAATCAGAGGCTGCTGAGAGCTCAATACTCAAGGAGACCCTCCAAGGTTCAGGGAAGGTTGGGGAAGAGGGAACAGAAAGAATGTAAGAACTGCAAGATGGGGAGATATATTCTGAGGCTTTGTCCCCCCTCCCACAGAGACTGACTGGTGCATTCATGACTACACAGTGATTACTGATAACCCCACTGAGGAGGACCCTTAGTGAAACAGGGATGTGGGAGAGGGAACATGAGTATAATCCCAAAGGAAGATGGCCATGTGAAATATGTTCCTATAATAAAGTTCTCAAGAGAAATGATTATGTTTGGGCTGGAGTGATGGCTTAGCAGTTAAAGTGCTTGCCTGCGAGGCCTAAGGACTCATGTTCAATTCTCCAGGTCCCACACAAGCCAGATGCACAGTGATACAAGGTCACACATGCACAGAAGGAGGCACAAGCATCTGGAGTTCTATTATAGTGGCTGGATGCCCTGGTGTGCCAGTGTGTTTGAATTGCTGCAAAAAAGACTATTTTATTTATTATTTATTTATTTATTTATTTGCAAAGAGAGAGAGGGAGATAAAACATGAGAATGGGTGCTTCAGGGCCTCCAGCCACTGCAAACAAACTACAGATGCATGTGCCACTTTGTGTATCTGGCTAACATGGGTACTGGAGAATTGAACCCAGGTCATTAGGCTTTGAAAGCAAGTGCCTTAACTGCTGATTCATCTCTTTAGCCCCCAAGATGCTTATGTTGAAATAAACGCCTTTAGTTTATGATTTCCTTTTAATAGGGGTTGTCCAACTATAGCCAAAGACTAAATCAGCCCACTACCCATTGTAATCAATAAAGTTTTAATTGTAGCACAATGATGCTTATTTGCTCTCATCTATATCCTATTTTCTACTACAGGAGAATTAAGGAGTTGCTTTGGAAATCATGTGACTTGTACACCTAAGATACTGTCTATATTTCTTTGCAGAAGAAGTTTGCTAATCCCTCCTGGACTGGATATACCCAGGGACAAGCCATATCATGCTACCAAATACCAGAATCCTCTTCCAAAGTTTTCAGGGCCAATCAGAACATTCTTGATGAAGACCACATAACCATCAGGTGTCAGTGATACTCATATTGCCAAGCAGAGTCTGGTCTCTCCCCAGAGTCTTCGGCATGGAGGTCCCAGAATTTCCTTTGTTTTAAATCAATTCTTTCTAAATTCCTATTAAAAATACAACATTGTAGCTAAATCACCTACTCAGAGAGAATTGCATACCAAAATAGGGTTTTACTTTTATATTTGATAATTTTTCAAAAATATCAAAATACTTTTTCTCATTGTTGGGACAAAACACCTGATTTAAGTGACTTAAGAGATGAAGGTTTATTTTGGTTCATGGTTTAGGGGAATTATAGCAGGAAGGCATGGCAGTAGGAGCCTGAAGCAGCTGATCACCTAGCATCTCTAGTCAGCAAGCAGAGAGAGAGGAATTCAGGAGTTCCACTCACTTTCCCCTTTTTATTTGGTTTAGTATCCCAACCCAGGGAATGGTATAAACTATATCAGGGTCAGTCTCCCATCTCAGGCAAGCCTGTCTGGAGATACCCTCACAGACACACCCAAAAGTTTGTCTCCTAGGTGAATAAATCCCATCAAGTTGAGAGTCAAGATTAACTAACACATCAGACACCTCTCTCACTGGCTTGGGGATAACCTCCATCCCAGAAACAATAACGAATCATCTTGCTTCCAGAGCTGTTGCAAATAAAACATTTTAAGAAAAATAAATTGCTTGTAAATCAGGGTACACAGGACATATCTGATACACTGCTTCCACCTCCTTCAAGAGTAGGAAACAAGGCTGGAGAGATGGCTTAGCAGTTTAAGCTCTTGCCTGTGAAGCCTAACGGCCCCGGTTCAAGGCTTGATTCCCCAGGACCCATGTAAGCCAGACGCACAAGGTGGTGCATGCATCTGGAGTTCATTTGCAGTGGCTGGAGGTCCTGGTGTGCCCGTTCTATCTCTCTCTCTCTCTCTGCCTCTTTCTCTGTTTGTCTGTCTCTCCCAAATAAAAACAAACAAACAAACAAACAAACAAAAACATCTACCATCCTTGCTTGGCAATAATTCATCCTGACAGCAATCTGGGATTTAATTAGCTACCTTTCCCTAATGGAACAGTGAATCTGTCAAGTATTATAAACTGTATTATTCTGGATTCTACCCACGGATAAAAGCCCAGCAAAACTGGTTATGACTCTGCGGAATGCTAGATGTCCTCTGCCCACTGGCCAAGGTGAAAGCCCGGGGGAGGCCCAGGCTCCCTTGCCTTCTGCAGCGCCTTCTGTCGGCCCTACAGTGACCACAGAGCGGGCTCCACAGTGGCCAGCTTGGCCCACGATGCTACTGATTATATAAGCTATACTTAGCTAGAAATATGGGTGGTTTCTTATGATTCTGGCTACTGTGATTATAAATTTGATTCCTAAAAGTAGCCCCAAATGTGGATTTCTTTCTTTCTTTCTTTTTTTTTTTTTTTTGACCCTGGTTCTTGCAATTCCCTCAAAGTAATTTAGACATACATGCATGCTAAAAAAAAAAAAAAAAAAGTTGGGATTTGAAAAAGGAAACTCTGCTTTTCTCTTTATTTGTGTGTGTTTATTGCTATCTAGTTTGTGTTTTACCTACAGTGGCTCAGTGATTGGCCCAACAGTCCTATGAGGCTGTCCTTCATATGTTCAGCTGAGGAAGAAGCAGTGTGGGCGAGAGTGTCCGCTGGTTAAACACGAGGACCTGCATCATAAGGAGCGGGGCTGCACGTGCCTGTCACCCCAGCGCTGAGGGACGGAAGGAGAGGCAGCCTCTCTGCAGTTCATGGCAGCCCCAAGTTCAGTGAGAAGCTCTGTCTCAGGGGAATAAAGTGAAAGAACAACAGAAGAGGACGAACTGAAAAGCTAAGTGACTTGTCCGATATTCCGAAGTTACTTTCTCGTTGCTGGGACAAAAACAGCCAACCCGAAGGAGCTGGTGGATGGAAAGGGGTTGAATTCTGCTCACGGTGCCAGAGGGAAGAGCGCATGGCGGGAGCTGGAAGCCAGTGTCACAGCAGCAGGAAGGAAGTCTAGAGAAGAGCAGGCGGGGCGGGGTTCTAACACCTCAAGGCTGGCCCCCAGAGACACGCTTTTTCTGCATGGCCCGGCCTCCTAAAGGTTTTACAACCTCCCAGCAAGGGACTAAGCTTTCAAACATATGAGTCTATGAGAGACTTTTCACGTTCAAACCACCACAAGTGGCTGAGCCAATCTTGTGTTCAGGCCTGTGTTACCCCAGAGGCCACGCTGGAACTGTGGAGTGACTCCTTACGCCTGACAGGCAGATGGAAATTATGCAGTACAGCTAAGCTTGCTTGACTCATGCTTCTAGCTTGATAAAAGCGAAGTGTGTAATTTTGAAATCACTTTTTGGTGGGTGTTCTGTTGCTTGTAACTGAATGCTTCCCTCAGGACTTCTAGACAACCTCTAAGCAAGTAGCTTCCTCTGTGTGGAAAGTCCCAGCACCTCACCCCCTCCTTAACATCCCTGCCATCACCATACTTCCTTACCATGCAGCTTAAGAGGAACTCCACCTTTCAGCCTTCCTTGGAACTTCTTTGCCTACAATTAAGGCTCCCTGTTTTGTGTTCTGTAGTACTTGGTATTATCTATTGTATTGCAGAGGGAAAGAGGGAGAAAGGGAAGAAAGGAGGAAAAAAGGGAAGGAAGAAGAGAGAAAGGGAAGGAGGAAGACATTTGAATCGGTGTGGTCAGATATTACATAGCTTGATGATAAGAATAAAGCACTGGGGGCTGGTGAGGTGGCTCCGTTCTTAAAGACACTTCTTGCAAAGCCCCACAGCCTGGGTTTAATTGCCCAGTACTCACACAACACCAGATGCACAAAGCGGTGTATGCGTCTGGAAGTCGTTTGCAGCAGCTAGAGGCCCTTGTGTGGCCAAACTCACTCTCTCTCTCTCTCTCTCTCTCTCTCTCTCTCCTTTCTCTCTTTGTCTCCCTCTCAAACAAATAAAATGAAAAGAGGGCTGGAGAGATGGCTTAGTAGTTAAGGCACTTGCCTGCAAAGCCAAAGGACCCAGGTTCAATTCCTCAGGACCCACATAAGCCAGATGCAAAAGGTGTCACATGCATCTAGAGTTCATTGGCAGTGGCTGAAGACCCTGGTGTGCCCATTTTCTTCCTCTCTCTCTCTCTCTCTTTCAAATAAATAAATAAAATATTTTTTAAACACTAAAAATAAAGAATAAAATCACTGGAGGGCTGGGGTTTGCCTTCGTGGTAGAGTACTTGTTTGGCATATAGAAGGCCCTGGGTTCTATCCCTAACACTGTAATAAAATGAAACTTAAAAAACAAGAAGTTAGCCCCTGAATCTGACTTTCCAGATTTAAATATCAATTCTGTCAGCTTCCAGTTCTATGACTTTGACATGTTCTTTAAGTAACCATCTCATGCCATGTAGAAACTAGTGCATGCTGCAGCATGATAAGTGCTAGACAAAGAACTTGGGTAACAGATATAAGGGAGACCCATCCCTGGCATGCCAGGTCAAGTGGTCCCCTTCACCTTCCTCAGTCTTCATGTATAAAATGGTGATAATAACAGTACCTAATAGGACTGTTGGAAGAATTGAGTTAAGTACTACACCTAAGGTTTTGAGAGCCATGACAGGACTTAGTGAGTATTATGTAAATGTTAGCTGTCTCTTATTGCTAAAGATATGAGGGTTGAGGATCAGAAAGGTTAAGTGACTTTCCCAAAAACATTCAGCTGATCAGTGTCACCCCAAACCACTGGATTTTAAATGCAGTAGTCTTCCCATGACATCCTAGACACGGTAGACCAATCCAGATCTCCCTTAGTCTGTGGCTGAGACTAGGGGACTGCTGGTATCCTGGCCACAAAGGTGAGGATGTGAGTCAGGGAAGGTAGCTCTCACGTTTAGCAGCCCCAGGGCGCTCTTATCCTGACCAGATGCTCTTTGCCCCTCTCCCCAGAGGCCAAATACAAGAAGAACAAAGTGAGCTAGTCTTCCACTTCCCCCCCAGCCCAAGTAACTGACTCCAGTCTTTACCCATTCTCCTCATTCCTCCCTTCCTCCCCCATCACATCACTGCAGAGGCATTTGGCCTGTAGCATTGCTGCTAAGACACACTGAGTGATCTTCTAGGAGCCCACCCCACTGTGTGGGTCTGACCATATGTGCCTGGACTCTCATTACCCTCTGTGACTGCACAAACATGCTGGCTCTCAGGTAACTGGAGCTCATTTGTATCGTCCTCTGTTCCACCTACCACTGGACGACAGCCCCTGCAAGAGCCGATATATCAAGAAAGCCTCTGTGAATGTTCTGCGCCTACTAGAAGTCATGGGTTTCTTATACAAGGAGCCTTTAAATCAGGTCTGAATTTGACTATCATTCACATGTCCTCCATCCCAGGGAAGGTAAACATCCTCACTGGCTTGCTTTCTAGTCTATACAGTGGTGAGAGTGCCTTGCAGACTCATGATGAGGGAGAGAACTGGTGAGACTTGAGTGTTTAGCACACCGCTAAGCATGTAGGAAGTGCCACTCCATTTCAATTGTTCTTGTTCGTGCCATCGGTCTTCCTGGGCCAGTGAGTTTTCAGTAGTTAGGGTTCTTGAGAAGAAGAGACCCAGCCGTGATAGAATGAGTATATTTTACCAAGGAATTTGCTAGGTTGGCTCACATGATATGCACTGAGTAGCCCACCGATGACTGTCTATAAGCTGGAGACACTGAGAACCCAGTAGCCACTCAGTCCACGAGGCTGGATTGGATGCCTCAGCAGTCCCAACCCAGCATTGAAAGCCTGGAGAATCTGCTTGGTTTTGGTTTGTGTTGGAAAACTGAAAAGGCTGGGTTCTGATGTCCTCAAAGGTTGGCAGCAACAGGGTAGATGTACTCACCAGCAAGGAACCCAGGCTGGCAGGCAAAAACTGCCCTGTGTTTCCCTTGGACATCTTTATATCTAGGCTGCCCCCAAAAGGACCGTTCATGATGGGGGCAAGGTCTTCCTCCCTCAGCTAGTGTTTGTCCAACAGGCTTGTCTCTTACTTGACTCCTGATCTGCTCAAGTTGATGATCAATCTTTATCTCAAATATTTTATTTACTTATTTTATTATTTACATGCAGAGGGAGACAAAAAGAAGAGAGAGAAAGAAAGATGGAGAGAGAGAGAGAGAGAGAGAGAGAGAGAGAATGGGCGTGGCAGGGCCTCTAGCCACTGCAAATGAACTCCAGATATATTTGCTACATAGTGTATCTGGCTTTATGTGGGTACTGGGAAATCAAACCAGGATCATAAGACTTTGCAGGCAAGCTTCTTAACTGCTGAGCCATCTCCCTTGCCTGACAATCAATCTTAACCATCATAGAATCATTACCTATCATTGTACCACTCATCTGTCTCTCTAGGCCCTGGGCCTTTCCATCAGCCTATGAGCCCAGGGCCCAGAGCCCACATGGGCAATTGTCCTGAGTTCATAAGAAAGAGTCAGGATTTAAGAGTTCAGAGCCATAATAGCCTGAAACTGTGACACGACAGAGAGGACCTTGAAGGACTCAGTACTCAGGTCTCACCCTATCCAAAGCTATGATTTGCACTCAGGCCTACCTTGTGAACCAGCCCTAACACATCAAGTCTTTTGTTCTTTTGTTCCCCTCAACTTCTGCTATTTGGAAGGTTAGTAATTAGATTTATCGGGGAGTAGCTCAGTTAAGTGCTGGACGCTTAGAGCAGACACATGCTATGGCTTGGACATGGGTTAAGTGTGTCTCCCCTTGATTCCCAATGTGGTGATGCAGAGAAGTGGTGAGACTTTTCAGAGGTGGAACATAGTGAAAAGTGATTAGGTCATTATGGGAGCCACTCTTGGGAAGAAGTAGTGTTGGTCTCAGAGAGTGAATTCATTCTCTGAAGAGCATGTTCTATAACAGAGAGTCTTGGGAGCAAATATGATCAAACTTTGTTACATGCATGTGCGGTGGTTTGAGCGTAAAATGGCCCCCATAGCCTTATGTGTTTAGATACTTAATTCCCAGTTGGCAGTGCTTTGGGGAAGGTTGTGGAGCCTTTGGGAGGTGGAGCTTTGATGGAAGAAGTATGTAACTGGGGGCGGAACTTAAGGGTGTTGTAGCTCAGCCCTATCTTACTACCTCCTCCTTGCTGGTGTGGAGATGTGATGTTCAGCTATCTGCTCCACCATGATGAAACTTTCCCCTCAAAATTCTAAGGCAGAAATAAACCCCTACCTTCCATAATCTGCTTCTGGTGTTTTGTCCCAGTAACAAGAAAGTAACTAATATAGCATGTCTGGAAATGGTAAATATAAAATCCATTATTCTGTACACTTAATATAGGCTAAAGTGGCATAAAAGCATGAGCAGTCATAAAAAGAGCAAGCCTGGCCCTCGATCTGAGGTTTCCTGTCTCACAGTGTGACCTCTACCGCATGCTTCCCCCCACTGTGATGCTGTCCTCCTGAGGCACTCACCAAAGGCCAAACTTATGGGGCCACCTAATCTTGCACTTGAAGCCTCCAAAACTCCAACCTAAACGAACCTCTTTCCTTTATGCATTATCCAACCTCGGGTATTTTGTTGTAGCAGGAGAAAACAGACAAGCGCACATGCTTAAGCATGTTTTATTTTGATTTTGTACATGTACCTCCAATCTTCTTTGTACTTGGCTTCTAAGTGACTTTTATTTATAACTTTTTGAGAAACACTCTTGGGCCACTGAGCCAATTTATCCATTGTGCAGGAAGTTAAAATCCTCCCAAAGCAGTTTATAGTCAAGGGCTGATTGATGCAGGCATAGGAAAACTTTGTGTCTTGAGGTAGGACAAACTGTCAAGGTATAATTCATATTCCCAAATTCCCTACAGTATCAGTCTGAGGTTGGAGCTGTCTGAAATTGAAGACCTGATCAAATTTTCCCCTTCCCTGGTTTGCTTTCCTCTTTCCTTTATGGCTTCTCCTGGGAACATACCCTTCATCAATTACTTGTGCACAAGATGATATCCGGGTCTGCTTCTAGGATCCCATTCCTAGTAAGAGCCAGTATAAGGATGTTCTCATTTCTGTGTCACTCAGCATCCCCACCTCCAAGGCTCCAGTTGGGGTAATGAAGACCACCATCTGGGTCTAGTCTTGTGTTCCTGACTTTGTGGTGAATTCAATCAAACTAAAGCCTTTCTCCCCTTTTCTGTACTAAGCAGTGTTTTAAAAAACACCTCAGATTCTAAGCTGAAAACAATGTAAATAACCTTGTCTTATTCTTATCACAATCTAGCACAACTATGTCACTGAGTCCTACCTTGGGTCAATCAGATATCTTCCAAGACCAAATCATGGGTATAAACACCCCTGAACAAACAGGCTTCTGTTCTGCATTTGTAATTCCTTAACACTGACTGATTACTAAGGAATTTTCTGTTTGTTCCTCAAAATCATGTACCCTTAGAAACTTGTAACCCATTAATAGTGTAAAGAATTCAAGATGATGTCGGACTGCCTGCCATACTGTCCATAAAACCTCTGAGCTATCAGAGCTCAGTCCTCAGGCTTTAGAAGTTATTCCCCTGAGTCCATGCTGACATGAATTAGTTTTCTTTTTTTTTTTTTTATTTTTTTTTTGCAATGCCATTTTATTTTTTTTATTTTTTTTCTCCATTTTTATTAATATTTTCCATGATAACAAAAAAAATCCCATGGTATTACCCTCCCCCCTTTCCCCTTTGAAATTAGTTTTCTGATTCCCCACTCTGTCTCAGGTGCCATCTCTGTATGACTCAGTTTCCCATAACAACTTGATCCAGATCCACTCCTGCTCTTGTCTCATTCTCTTTCTCTTTTTATTTTCTCTTTTTCGTGGTCATATACCTGCCAATCAAAATATCTAGAGTCCAAACCAGGTTTGTCTGGCTGTAAGCCCATTTTAAGCCCTAGGATGCCTACCACTGAATTTTATAAGGTATCTGACTTCTAGGGTCCTGATACTAGAGCATCTCTCAAAGACGGTAATTTGGATTCACCTCTGTGGAACCTTCCCAGTCCACACACTCTTACGATTTTTTTCAATTTTGTCCTTCTGACCATTTGAAACCTAATAGCCTAGCTCTAGCTGTCCCATCCAATGTCCCTGTGGAGGGAACTCTTTCTCTGGAGAGAGAGATGAACAGACATCTATCTATTCACTGCAGATAAGTCACCACCAATAACAGACCAAAGCATGATTCTACCAAAACCCAATTAGCAAATCAGTGAGTTTATTGGGCTTACTTACGGAGCATGGTTGAGGGGTTACTTACAGAAGCAAAACTGACCCAAAGGCAGCTCCATTAGCAATAATCCCACCCAGCAGGGGCAATGGCTCATGGAAGCTACACCCCTGGAATTGGCTGCATGACTCACAGGAAGCTTGGCCAATCAGAGAGTCTTCTCTTCCTAATAGTTATTGTTGGAATCTATATCCTTAGGGATGGGTCTTATGGGTCCTGTAAGTTTCAGGAGCTTCCCAAGACCTGTGAGTTGTTTATTTCATAAGTCCTATGAGCTTCCCTCCCCTCTCTAATAAGGAGGGCATATTTCAATTCAGAGGAAATTCCTATAGAAAATTTGTTATCTTTGAATTTCATTCATTTATATGTCTGGTCTAGTTAATACTGACTGCATTCTCTGTCCTTTGAAAAAAATTATGTAATTGATGGAGGAAGTATGGGCACAGCAGATTCATGTGCCCCTTTGTGCACTGGCTATACATAGGTACTGGGGAATCAAACCTGGGTTGTTAGGCTTTTATAAGCAAGCACCTTTAACCACTGAACAATCTGTCCAGCCCTCTGAATGCGTTCTCTATACCAGCTTCTGCTGGAAGGACTAGAGATACACAATCATTTCATAGGTGAAGGAAGAGAAGGACATTAAGAACACTTATTCTTTCCTGGCTTGAATTCTTTAAAATGTCTTTTTCCAAACTCCCCCCAAAGTTAAAAAAAACAGTATAACATAAAACATTGAGCTTTGGAGAGGAAGGAAAGAACTTGGGCTTAAAAATACTCCAAGCAAAATACTAGCTGGGCATGTTTGGGTAGATAAGTGTAAGATGACTCTACCTCAGTGATTTGCAGTCTGAATGCACACATCCAGGAGATGTTTGACAGTGACTATAAACTTTGGTTGCCACAACGAGGGGATGAGGTCCTACTATAGTGGGTAGAGGCCAGAACGTGGCTCAACATTCGATGTTACATGGGACAAGCCCCATAGCACATTATTATTCAGCTCAAAATATCAGTAGATTGAGAAATTGTCTATGAATTCTGAGAGCACAAGACTGACGTGAAAACAAATGAGGCAGGTTTGAAATTCCTTTAGAACCACTCACTCCCACTAAATCTGAGCGCCCCCTCCCCTTCCTCCTCCTGTGATACAAAGTCCCAACACATTCTCAGATCTGAGTTTCAGTGGGGAAGCGTGAGGCCTGGCCTGCCTCTCCCCGGCCCTCCCAGAGGAATTACCTCCACTCACAGAGCAGCTTGTCTCACTTCAAAGGAGACATCCTGTTCTTGCAATGGCAGAGATTGAATAGGTGCTTATCACCCCAGCATATGCCAGGAGGCCTAAGAGTTGGAAGCCACAGAAAGATCACATAGCAAGCGTAATGGTAACCAGATTTCGCCCTGTGTTGTGCTGTAAAAACCGAGTCACAGGCATTGGTCTGTGGGAAAAGTACCAACAAGTTAGAGCCCAGGTGTAGCAGACAGCTTCAGGTTTGCTGAGATGAACTTCCAGACCAGGCACAGTTATGGAGGAAGGGATTTACGGAAGCTTACAGATCGAGGGGAAGTTCCATAATGGCAGAGGAAGCTGGCCTGCCTTCATAGAACCAAGCAGAGAGAGAAAGCAGCACAAGCCAAAAGCCAAAAGCCAAAAGCCACACAGCACAGCACACTTCAGGAACTCCAGCTAGACACACTTTGTGTATCTTCAGATTGAAATCTCAAACCCACCACCACACCTTAAGATCCGCCCAGTGACACCGCCTCCAGCCAGGTGGCTGCAGATGCAAACTACAAGCTAACAAAGCACTGAATACATTGGGGGCCATCTATTCAAACCACCACACCAGGTATTCTGGGGTTATGGGGCTGTGAGGCTTACTCCAATTTACCATTCCCTAAAGCTAGTACATTCTTAGCAAATTTCACTTCCTGTCATGTAGTGAATTGACACCTACTCAGACTAAGAAATCAGAGGCATAGACCATCCATTCTAGGTTAACATTTCACCTCAGCCACCCACTCCAACAGGGTAGCTACCAGCCACAGATAACCATGAAATGTTAACTTCAAAATGCTTTAAATTTTGTTGTTGTTGTTTTGTTTGTTTTAATAATTTTTTAAACTTTATTTTTATTTATTTACTTGAGGGGGGAGAGAGAGGGAGAGAAAGAGGCAGAGAGAGGGAACGGGTGTGCCAAGGCCTCCAGCCACTGCAAACGAACTCCAGACACATTCGCCCCCTTGTGCATCTGGCTTACGTGGGTCCTGGGGAAGCGAACCAAGTTCCTTTGGCTTTGTAGGCAAACACCTTAACCATTAAGCCAGCTCTCCAGGCCTTGTTGTTTTTTGAGGTAGGATCTCGCTTAAGCCCACTCTGACCTGGAATTCACTATGTAGTCTTAGGGTGGCCTTGAACTCACAGTGATCCTCCTACCTCTGCCTCCCGAGTGCTCAGATTAAAGGCATGCACCACCACACCTGGCTAACATTTTTTTATATTTAGCAATATCAATCATACTAACCACATCTACATGCTCCACATGTAAGTGCCATGTGCCCAAGGACTACCATACTTACATAAATACACAAAAGCCCTTCGCTGCCGAAAACGTGTTGGGGAGCGTGCACTGATGTTGTAAGCCAAGCTACTGGATTTCTTTGAACCCTGGTTGTTGCTGTTATATCTCAGTGTTGAATGAGGACTCTGTTTCTTGACTGGTCTCCTTCCTGAGTAGGGGGAAGACACACCCACGCAGGGCTTTATCAAACACAGAGCAGCATGCAGTCAGGATTGCATGCAGAGCCCATCACCTTCACCTAAGATGATCGTCATTACTTTATTGACAAGAAACATGGGAATGCTTCTGTCTAGACCTTCTTTTCCCCAAAATTGTTATTGCTCAGAGTGAATAAGATGGGGGAGTTCTTACAAGTAGCCTCTTCTCTGTCCTAACTAAAATGCATGCTATGCACATAGCAAATCCACTGGTCCACCACAAGCATTTTGCAGGCCATACCTTTTCCCTTTGCCTACTTAGAAAGTTCTCATTTTGCATTCTTCCTTCAAAAGATAAAATAAAATACTAACCCCCAGCCCAGCTCCTTGATGATAGTGGAACACTTGGGCAAACTCTGACTTAGATTGTGGGTCTTTGAATTTATTTATTATTATTATTATTTTACTAAAGGTCAACCATGTCTTCCAAGTGCACTAGAAGGAGCGGTTCCTATTCAGCCCCCAGTAGTCCTTGGTGTGAGGCCTGCTGTCAGCTTGGACACATTCCACTGAAAAAGCAAATCTCTGTTTTTACTTAGGCTTGTCCTGATCTGTTGTAAGCTGCAACTCGATGAAAGCATTATAAGGCAATAAGAGGATGCATGTCAAGAAATCAGCTGAATTATGTTGAGAGGCTCGAAGCATGCCAGCGGGCAGCTCAGGAAGTCAGGCCAGAAGGCGCCATTGGGCCCTGGAAGACTGGACTACTTCTTGGCCCCCCAGGGGCCCTGGTGTTCTTCTCATGGATTGATAAGTCTTGGCATTTCCATGGTTTTCTTCAGGGTGAAGACGCATGATCACCACGAACTGTTGAGTGACACCACTAATTAAACCTTATGTAAGAAAGCACTACAGACCCGGAAGTGGAATCCTGACATCAAGAAGGCCAAGAGGAAAGCTTTAGGGTTGCCTGGTTTCTTCCTTTCTTATGGGAACCATCACTGCAAAGCAGCCATCCCTCCTCCACAAACTACATTCTACTGAAGAGAGGAGAGACAGGAGGGAGACAGCGAATCATCATGAACAAGCAGAGCATTAGAAATGGGCAGAGAATGCTAGTGGTGGGAGAAGGAACTGATGTTTTATAAAGAACAAATAAGAAGGCTGGAGAGATGGCTTAAAGGTTAAAGTGCTTACATGCAAAGCCAAAGGACTCAGGTCTGATTTTCCCGAGGCCCACATAAGCCAGATGCACAAAGTGGTGCATGTGTCTGGAGTTTGCAGCGTCTAGAGGACTTGGTGTGCCCATTCTCTCTCTCTCTCTCTCTAATAAATGAATGTGTGTGTGTGTGTGTGTGTGTGTGTAATTTAGAAAAGAATAGGAAATGTATTGCAAACAGACATTTGCATCTTCCAGAACCTCAAGGAAACTAGGCAGCAAGCCCCAAGGGATGGTCATTGGGTAGAGGAAAGAGCGTGGGCAAAGACCCTGGGAGAAGAAGTGTAGACTGTCTCTCTGAGAAAGAGCAGCAGATCAGAGCTGCTGAGGCAAAGGTAATGCAGAGAAAAATAGGGGAGGGAGGGTCACAGAGTGGGAGGGACAGAAGCTCTTCGGAGGGACTTGAGCAGAGGAGTGGTCATCTAACTACCGTCATTAATGAGTCTTTGCAGACACAGTTAAGAGTAGACTGAGGGAGAGGAAGGCAACAGAAGGATGAGAGCAACCAACCTCACAGGCTTTTCCCTGAGCCCAACACCATGCCTCTGACACCCTCATGAATTCATCTCAAACCTGTGTGCTGTCCCTGCTAGGATCATCTCACCAACTACAGTGAACAGCGTCCATCCAATTCCGCTCAACCCCATGGTACCTGAGCATATTATTTTGAAAGACCTCATTTTCTACATCATAAAATGGATCACAAAGACAGAACGGTTTCATCAATAATTATAAAATATGTATGCTCCTCCACCCAGATTACTAACAAGAGTACTCCCAGTCACTTACATGCCCTGTGTCCCTTCATAATCTTATACCCTCCATCCGCCCTTCACTATATGCAGAAGTACCTCTCTTCCACCTTTTATAAATGTTAATTATCCTGCAGATTTGGTCTATGGGTCTGTCCTGAAGATCTAAACAATTCTTTGTCTGGGGAATGGGATAGCATCACAAACCCATGGGTGTTTGAGCTAGATAGTGGCTCTCAGGAAAGGCAGGCTGAGTTGATCTCTAGGTCAGGGTCTGGCGTTGGCTTCCTTGAGGGTTTCTAAGAGCCCTTCTAAGCAAGGTCAGAAGTGAATTCTCAAAACCATAGAGCTCATTTAAGAGACCCCCCACCACCACCACTGTTTGTCTGGCAGGGCTGCATTGTGGGCCATGAGCTATATGTATGGAAGGAATACAGCCAGGAAGAGTGGGAAGCTCTAAAGTAACATGGTTCACGTCCACCTCTCAGGATTAGGTCAAAGCAGGACATTTCCGTGGGTGCAGCGAGTCTCTTCAGCTTATCCAGGCAGCAGGGCACAGAGGGGAGAGTAGAATTCTCCTTAGCAGAGTGTCGGGATCAACCATCTGTTGTCCAGAGTCTAGACCAGACTCTCCATAACATCCTGTCCTCAGGTTAGCTTGGAGCTTGGTGTTGACAGCCCCCAGTGAGTCCGTCTCTGCTCAGATCTGCTGGGTTGCCTTTTCATGTAGAGACACAGCTGCTCTCCTGGGTTAACCCCTTACCATCCTCCTCACAGTGTCCCCTCTGATGTTAGCCATGTGTCATCCCCCACATTCATCATTCTTGGTTGATGGTTACATTTTGATGAAGTGCCTCCTGTGGTAGACTTTGCAACACGTTTGAGACCTTGAACATATGAAAATACTACACTCTCCTGCTCTGAATTACAAGTAGTCATTTGGCTAGGGTGTATGTTATTTGACTATAGAGCTTTGTGGAGATGCCACTGTTGAAAATCCATAGCATTTCTGAATCTTGACCTTGACAAGTATCCTATTCCTCTAGCCTGAAACTCACAGAATCTTTTGTTTTGTTCCAATACTCAGAAAATCATGACAGTCCTTATATCAATCCACCAGTACAATGAGACCATTCTTTTCGTCAGTCAATCTTTGTTCTTCAGTCCTGGAAATTATTTTTAATTTAATTAATTATTTAATTTCATTTGAGAGAAAGAGGCAGATAGAAAGAATTGGCATGTCAGGGCCCTGAGAGGAATTCCAGATGCATGTGTCCCCTTGTGCATCTGGCTTATGTGTGTGCCAGGAAATTACACCTGGCTACATTGGCTTTGCAAGCACCTTAACCACTAAGTCATCTCTCCAGCCCCTTTAAAATATTTTTTTTTATTTGAGAGAGAGGGAAAAGAGGCAAAGAGAGTCTCTCTCAGATTTTCTTTTTTAAAAACATTTTATTTATTTATTTGATACTGAGAAAAAGAAGCAGAGAGATTGGGAGGAAGATAGAGAAAGAATGGGCACACCAGGGTCTCCAGCCACTGCAAACAAACTCCAAATGCATGCGCCACCTTGTGCATCTGGCTTACATGTATCCCAGAGAATCGAACCTAGGTCCTTTGGCTTTGCAGGCAAGGGCCTTAACTGCTGAGCCATCTCCCCAGGCCCGTTCTAATGTTTTTAATTACCAAACACTCTTCCTTCCTCTTTCCTTTAGAGCATCCTTTCCTAATTTTACCCATGTTCTCTTATCTCTCTTAAAAAGATTAATGAAAGCTAGTTCAATGTTTCTTCACTTTTGTCTTTCCTCTAAGTTGCATTCCTTCTGTTTGTTTGTTGTGGCCTCTGGATGTCATGTTAGAACCTTTCCAAATGTCGGCTAATTCATAGTGCTTGTTATTAATAAAAAGGAAGAAACAAACAAAAAAAATTGGAAGCTCTTAGCCTAGCAGTGAAGCCAGTTATAATTGACTTCATCAGATCACGTGTTGCCAGACCCCATTGTCAGCATCTTTTCATCTTCCTTCTTAGCTAGATGTCCCCAGAGAAGATTTTTCCCATCTCTGGCCTGGAAGATAAAGATCTTGAGAGCGTGCTGTGGTCTTACTTGGGGAAGGGGGATGGGGAGCTTACCACATTGCACTGTGTACACCATCATTAAGTTTAATTGAGAATTTTAATGCATGAACATAATGTAATTTGATCACAATCTCCTCCATTACCATTTTTTTGCCTCCCCTTCCTTCCTTTCTACTGAAGCCCTCCTCCTTCCAAGTAGTTTCCCTGCTATTTGATATCTCATTGTTTTATGCCCTTCTCCATTATCTATGTCAAAATGTTGATGAGGTTTATATTATGCAGGTCTTATGGAGGTAGCAGCCTCCAATATAAGGTCCACGAATGTACCAGTGACTTCATATCCTGAGGATCATATCCCAAAGTACTCTTCTCTATCCTCTGGCTCTTACATTCTTTCTGACAGTAACTAATTTTGACATTGGTGTCTATAGTCTGTGCTAGTGACCTAGGGCTATAGGCACCTATAGTGACCATATAGGGGACTATAGTCCATGCTAGTGACATATATCTTCAGACTTGTCTGTTGTCTAGCCATCTGAGGTCAATGACACTGATCTTAAAGAAACCAGGTCACTGTTTCCATCCAAAATGGATGTTCCTCCATGGTAGACACCTTCCCATGGGTCATTCAAGGGTCTAGTTTCCTGCCATCATATGACTCTAGCAGGACT